>JBBDGP010001246.1:1080000-1680000 GCA_037952835.1 Lithobates septentrionalis | reverse complement strand
CCCTGAATATAAGGACCAAACAAAGAGGAAGGCAGCACTGGATCAATTGCTGGAATTTGTGAAGACGGTGATACCCACGGCAGACATCACCTATTTGAAGATCCTAATTGGTGGCCTGAGGAGCACATATCTAAGGGAGCACAAGAAGGTCCAGGATTCCCAGAGATCCGGAGCTGCAGATGACAGGCTGTGGTACTATGACAGGCTGCATTTTCTGGCAGGTCAGACTGAACCCAGGCCAGCACTCTCCACTCTTCCTTCCGCACTTCCTTCCCCCCCAGCTGAGGCTTCTGACGCCCAACCTGGGCCTTCCAGGCAGCAACATGTGGAGGAGCCCAGATTGAGCCAGGTATAGCATTCCTCTAAATATTTCTGCTTGTCCAATCAATGATGTTAACTAGATGTTAGTTTGGAGTACTAATTTATGATTGTGATTGAAGATGCAAAAACTAAAACCATGTCCCTTTTTCATACACAGGGAAGTCTCAGCCAGGAGGTGGCCGGGCCAAGCAGGCTGCCTGATATCCAGGTCCCTCCCCTACACCTGCAAAGACAAAGTGGCAGGAAGAGGAGTAATCTGGAGGAGGCTGCCATCGGCCTCTTTTGGAAGGCTACAGAGGCCCTGAGAACCCCCCACACTGTGGAGGAGGACTTTGCTTGCATAACTGCCTGCAAAATGCTGCAGATGGAGGAGGGCCAAGGACTCCTGTGTGAGTCCTTAATTTTGGAAGCTCTCAATAAGGGGTTGAGGGCCCAAATAACATGTGCTACCCACATTTGTGACCTCACACATAGTCCTCCTCCTCCTCCAGGTCCTAATACTCCTCCTCCTCCTCCAGGTCCTACTACTACTCCTCCTCCTCCTCCAGGTCCTACTCCTCCTCCTGCCACATCTCCAACACCAGAGCCACAGCCGGGAAGGAAGCGTGGAAAGAAGACCAGAAAGTGATGACCCTGGGTCCAGTCTGGTCTGGCAAAAGATGCAGCCTCTTGTAGTACCACAGCCTGGGGACATAGATGTCATCTGCTGCTTTCATGATCTCTGGGACTTCTGGACCAAACTGCACTCCCTTAGATATGGACTCCTCAGGCCACCAATTTTGATGTTAAATAATTGATGTCTGCCCTGGGGGTCCCAGGCTTCGCCAATTTCTGCTGTTTCTCCATAGTTGCCTCCCTCTTTGTTTGGTTATGAGCCCTTAATAAAGGATTTTTTGTTTCAATTATACTCGCCAATGTGTTTTTTCCTTAAAAAAGGACAGTTTGTTTGTGAGGATTCAGGTACATTTCAAAAATACAATGTGAAATTAACAAGGGACACCAACACCAAGCAACCTTCTTGAGATTAAATAATATAAGATATCAATGGTGTTGTGGTAACTTGACACACAAAACACACACAAAAATATTACGGAGTAAAACTAACCAAAGAATAAAACAAAGATCAGCCTTGAAAAAAATACAAACCTTAAAAAAAAAAAAAAAAACAGCCTTTAAAAAGAAAACAACCCAAAAATAATTTTGTCAGATGTGACAAATCAAAATATATTTAGTAAATCACGATAAATAATAAAGAAAGAAGTTTGTGAGAAGTCTGTGTGAATATGAGCAGAAAAACTACCTCATTCTTCTCACATTATAAAGAAGAAGAGAGTGCGCTGTATTAAACCATTTTTTACATTGCACTGTGACGAAAGTGCATGGCACTTTGTGCGTCGGAACTGGCCACACACGGTCAGAATTGACGCGATCGGATTTTGTTGTCGGAAAATTTTATAGCCTGCTCTCAAACTTTGTGTGTCGGAAAATCCGATGGAAAATGTCCGATGGAGCCCACACACGGTCGGAATGTCCGACAACATGCTCAGATCGGACATTGTCCCTCGGAAAATCCAACCGTGTGTACGGGGCATTAGTGTCTGATTTGTCCTCCGCAATGCTGCAGTCCCACTATGAGTCGATGATGGCCGTCATTACTAGTAAAAAAATTAAAAAATAAAAAATTTCATAAAAATATCCCATAGTTTGTAGATGCTATAACTTTTATGCAAACCAATCAATATACAATTATTGGTATTTGTTTAACCAAAAGTATGTAGCAGAATACATATTGGCCCAAATTCGATTTTTTACATTTTTTTATTGAAAAAATTAGTGGGGAAAAAAAGGACATTGATTTTATTTGGGTACAGCTTTGCACGACAGTGCAATTGTCAGTTAAAGTAACGCAGTGCCGTATCGCAAAAAAAGCTTGGTCATGAAGGGGGGTAAATCTTCCCTAGCTTTAAATCTAGCTTTAAAGCAAAATAAAAAAGACTGTACCAGTTTTTCTACTTACTTCCCTAGTTTGTACAATTTCTATGAACAGACGGTTTGTATGAAAGGTTGGTATTTTAGATGAATTCCACATTAGATCTATCTCTGCATAGTAGACTCAGAGGGTAAAGAGCGAAGCTCACATTAATGTTCTTCTGCTTTAACTAAACTGACTTCTCAGAGGTTGTTAGTCTTCTCAGATGTTAAAGTGTGGATGTGAGATTCAAGATCAATAGCGTTTTTTAAGCTTTTTTTGATTTAAAAAAAAATGTATCCCAATTTAGAACCAAAAACCAACAACAAACCTAAAAAAACCTTTGGGGTCATTTATTTTTCTATTAAAAATGTGACTTTTTGAACCCCAAACAGTTTCAAATGATCTTGTATTTGAAAGAATAGAAAAGAGAATTCTAAAAAAATATATGATCTCTGTTTTTAATAGGCGAACATGACTTTTGGTTTTGATTTTTTCCTTTAAATATGTCTTTTCATCCAACTCTGACCTGTTCTAATATAAGGCGTGCCTTTGGAATAAACCATAAATAACAGTCTTTGCATAAATTAGTATTTCATTTCTTTTTTTTTTTTTGAAAGGTGTTTATTTATGAGTTTTACATGTAAACACAAGATAAACAATACAGTAAAGAAAAAAAAAAGGGGGTAACAAGGCATCAGTTAGGTACTACAGAAAAACAAGTACATCCTTGTGGGTCTTGGTGACCCATTGAAAGCAATGGCATAAAATAAAAATCACAATCATAATCCCAATTCCCTGGAAAAATGTTTTCCTTTTCCCTATATCAAGGGAGGTGATCTAGGAATCAGAATGCAACAGGTAAGGTACCTATAACAGAAAACAGCAGTCACACATACACACACACACACACACATACACTCATACACACTTATGCACCTTACATCTCAGCCCACCTCACTCTTAATTTCAGAAAAGACAAAAGATTAATATTATATAAAGCCACTTCCAATTTGACTATTCAATTACCTCTTGGAGTGTTAGGGTACAACTCACTGTAGATCATGCGAATTAGGTCGTCTGGGACGACAAGCCTGTGCCCCAAAATGAATTAGAGACATCCAGCCATGACTGCCATAGTTTAGTGAACTTTTTTGTACAAGCTCTACTTTTGTATATTAGTTTGAGCTTGGGGAGTTCCCCATTAATAATGAGATAAATACATAGTTGTATAGTAGGCAAAGTTGAAAAAAGACACAAGACCATCAAGTTCAACCCATGCGTGTGATTATATGTCAGTAATACATTGTATATGCCTGTATGTTGCGGTCGTTCAGGTGCTTATCTAATAGTTTCTTGAAACTATCAGTGCCCCCGCTGAGACCACCGCCTGCGGAAGGGAATTCCTTATCCTTGCTGCTCTTACAGTAAAGAACCCTCTACGTAGTTTAAGGTTAAACCTCTTTTCTTCTAATTTTAATGAGTGGCCACATGTTGTTAAACTTCCTTCCACGAAAAAGTTTTATCCCTATTGTTGGGTCACCATTACGGTATTTATAAATTGAAATCATATCCCCTCTCAAGCGTCTCTTCTCCAGAGAGAATACGTTCAGTGCTGGAAACCTTTCCTCATAACTAATACCCTCCAGACCCTTTATTAGCTTAGTTGCCCTTCTTTGTACTCGCTCCATTTCCAGTACATCCTTCCTGAGGACTGGTGCCCAGAACTGGACAGCATACTCTAGGTGCGGCCGGACCAGAGTCTTGTAGAGCGAGAGAATTATCATTCATCCCCTTTTTAATGCATGACAATATTCTGTTTGCTTTGTTAGCAGCAGCTTGGCATTGCATGCCATTGCTGAGCCTATCATCTACTAGGACCCCTAGGTCCTTTTCCATTCTAGATTCCCACAGAGGTTCTCCCCCCAGTGTATAGATTGCATTCATATTTTTGCCACCAAAATGCATAATTTTACATTTTCTACATTAAACCTAATTTGCCATGTAGTTGCCCATCCCTTTAATTTGTTCAGATCTTTTTGCAAGGTTTTCACATCCTGCAGAGAAGTTATTGCCCTGCTTGGCTTAGTATTGTCCGCAAATACAGAGATTGAACTGTTTACCCCATCCATCAGGTCGTTTATGAACAAAATAAATAGGATTGGTCTCAGCACAGAACCCTGGGGGACCCCAACACCCACCTCTGACCATTCCAAATACTCCCCATTTATCAATACCCTCTGAACTCGCCCTTGTAGCCAGTTTTCAATCCATGTACTCACCCTATGGTCCATGCCAACAGACCTTATTTTGTACAGTAAACGTTTATGGGGAACTGTGTCAAATGCTTTTGCAAAATCCAGATACACCACTTCTATGGGCCTTCCTTTATCTAGATGGCAACTCTCCTCCTCATAGAAGGTTAATAGATATGTTTGGCAAAAATGATTCTTCATGAATCCATGCTGATTACTGCTAATGATACCGTTCTCGTTACTAAAATCTTATTATCCCCTCCAAGAGCTTACATACTATTGATGTTAGGCTAACTAGTCTGTAATTCCCAGGGATGTATTTTGGGCCCTTTTTAAATATTGGTGCTACATTGGCTTTTCTCCAATCACCTGGTACCATTCCAGTTAGTAGACTGTCAGTAAAAATTAGGAACAATGGTCTGGCAATTACTTGACTGAGTTCCCTAAGTACCCTCGGATGCAAACCGTCTGGTTCCGGTGATTTATTAATATTAAGTTTTCCAAGTCTAATTTTAATTCTGTCCTCTGTTAACCATGGAGGTGCTTTCTGTGATGTGTCTTAAGGATAAACACTGCAGTTTTGGTTACTGAAGCCCCCCTATTCCCTCCTGAAGACTGAGGAGAAGAATAAATTCAATTCCTTCACCATCTCCCCATCCTTTGTAATCAGATGTCCTTCCTCATTCTTTATGGGGCCAATATGGTCTGTCCTCCCTTTTTTACTGTTTACATACTTAAAGCATTTCTTGGGATTTTGTTTGCTCTCTTCCGCTATGTGTCTTTCGTGTTCTATCTTAGCCGCCCTAATTGCACCCTTACATTTTTGTTGCATTCCTTATAAAGTCTGAATGCTGATGATGATCCCTCAACCTGGTATTTTTTGAAGGACTTCTCCTTTGCTTTTATATGCATTTTTACATTGGAGTTAAGCCATGCAGGACTTTTGTTCACTCCTTTAAATGTATTACCCAATGGGATGCAGGGATAAAGGATTTGGGTCATTGGGGAGTTTATCTTTTCGTGCATAATACAGAATTGTGCAGAGTAGGATTCGAGCATGGGTTCTGTATACAAAATCGTTTAATATACCTAAGAGTCCAACATCCAGAGTCCGGGGTATAGGAAGCATTAGTTGGTTCTTGGAAAAAAAAAAATCCCTCCAGTAAGAGGCCAGCCCCAAGCAGCTCCAGAACATGTGAAGTAAGTCTGCATCAGCTAATTTACATCTGGAGCAAGCAGCAGTAATCCCTAATCCCATGCGGGACAGTTTGGCTGGAGTGTAATGTAGGTGGTGTATAAATTTAAATTGGATAAATCGCTCAGCAGTACTAATAATATCTTGAAAGCAAACCTTGGTTGCCTCTTCCAAGCCCTCGTCCGAGAGCTCAGGTAGTAACACCAACCATTTACCTTGTGAGTTCTGAAATGGGTCGGCCCCCCTTAGTGACAGTCTGCTATGGAATGTTGTCACTAGTTTGGTAAGTTTGGGTTAGGAGAGCAAATCTTCCATAGGGGTCTCCGTGAGCTCTAGAGTCAATGTCCCAAATTGTGTACGTATGGCATTCCCAAGTGGCAGATACTTAAAGAAGAATTTGTTATCTATGTTCCGTTCCCACCTTAGACTCTCTGTTAGGAAAGAAGCAAGTACCAGTCTCGCCAATATCGGTGCCTTCCTTCGCACATGCACGGTAGAGCGAATCCCTGGGCACAATACAGCGGAACGGATAATGCGCGTGCGCAATTCAGAGAAATGGCTAATGTGTGTGTGCAATTCAGCAAAACGGCTAATGCGCGTGCTCAATTAGGCGAACGCGCCTACGCAATAGCGCACGCACAACATGAGCCTCCCACTGGCCTATAAAGCCACTCTGTGCCATGTACTCCCAATAGGTCTTCAAAGTATAATAGCCCCCCTATATTTTGTTCCCCACCACTGCGCCTCGGAGTCAACACAAACTTAAATAAATGACAAATGTTGATGCCTCTGTGTTGCTATAGCTGCCACGTTATAAAGAGTCTATGGTACCATGTAAATATTTTATCTAAAACGTGTTTAATACATGTGAATCACACGTGAAGAATAAAAAAGTGGCGCTTCCTAAATTTTTTTTTTTTTTTTCACCTTTACAGTGACTACTTATTCACCTTGTGAACTCCTATTAAAGTGTACTTTAACATACAGCATACATATGTGAAGAAAATATATATGTATATATATGGTCGACACCCAGTGAACAACTTTACAAATTGTGATACAGTGTCAATATTAACCAAAAAAATATATAAATGAAAATGTGAAGTTACTGTATATACTGTGGCGTATATAACATAAAAATTATATATGTATATTGTAATCCAATGACAGTAAACAAATCGTATATAATTAGTGCAAAAAGTCCTCAAAACCAATGTGCAAAATCTTCTTTCCAAGACTTCCACCACACCCGAGTGTTTGGTGAACCCACTCCCAATGAAAGGCTCACTCACCAGCTCCTCTTGCCCCCACTTGCGTGTAAGGCTACAAAGCTCAATGATTCCAAATCACCAGGATTTAACCACCAATTGCTCCATCCAAGTATGGGTGAAAAATACGTTCCATATGTGAAATAAAAAAGATGCTCCAAATGGTGTGATACCGTACAACCAGTTTATTGATACACTCTAAAACCACTCTTCAATCATTAAACTCACACTTTAAAACGTAAATTTGACACAGCAATCTCCACAGCACAATTGTATGAACACTGCACAGCACAGCAACTTGTAAACCTTCTGAGGGTATGCGGTCAGGGCGGACTCGAGATATGCAGGCGTCTGTTAAGAAACTCTCACCCACTCCTCGTTCTCCCGGCTCCTAAGACCCGATCTCTATCTATCTTAGTAAGCTGGGGCGTGGCCAAGCAGTGGTGGATATCGCTTACGAGTGAAGTGCAGAGGGACGGGCGGTGCGGTGTAGCTTACTAAGATAGAGATCGGGTCTTAGGAGCCGGGAGAACGAGGAGTGGGTGAGAGTTTCTTAACAGACGCCTGCATATCTCGGGTCCGCCGTGACCGCATACCCTCAGAAGGTTTACAATTTGCTGTGCTGTACAGTGTTCATACAATTGTGCTGTGGAGATTGCTGTGTCAAATTTACGTTTTAAAGTGTGAGTTTAATGATTGAAGATTGGTTTGAGAGTGTATCAATAAACTGGTTGTACGGTATCACACCATTTGGAGCATCTTTTTTATTTCACATATGGAACGTATTTTTCACCCATACTTGGATGGAGCAATTGGTGGTTAAATCCTGGTGATTTGGAATCATTGAGCTTTGTAGCCTTACACGCAAGTGGGGGCAAGAGGAGCTGGTGAGTGAGCCTTTCATTGGGAGTGGGTTCACCAAACACTCGGGTGTGGTGGAAGTCTTGGAAAGAAGATTTTGCACATTGGTTTTGAGGACTTTTTGCACTAATTATATACGATTTGTTTACTGTCATTGGATTACAATATACATATATAATTTTTATGTTATATATGCCACAGTATATACAGTAACTTCACGTTTTTATTTATATATTTTTTGGGTTAATATTGACACTGTATCACAATTTGTAAAGTTGTTCACTGGGTGTCGACCATATATATATACATATATATTTTCTTCACATATGTATGCTGTATGTTAAAGTACACTTTAATAGGAGTTCACAAGGTGAATAAGTAGTCACTGTAAAGGTGAAAAAAATTTTTTTTGGAAGCGCCACTTTTTTATTCTTCACGTGTGATTCACATGTATTAAACACGTTTTAGATAAAATATTTACATGGTACCATACACTCTGTGCCATGACCAGATTGCTGGTTTGTCTTTCAGCTCTCCGTGTGTTTCCTGCTTGTATCCTGATTCTAGATTACCAGTTGTGACCCGGATTGACCTTGACCTGCTCTGATCTCTTCCTGCATCTGACCCTCAGCTTGCCTCTCGGACCTCTCAACTTGCTTCCTGTTTGACCCTCGGCCTGCCTACAGATATTGCTTCCTGTCTCCAGTGATTGACCCTCATCCTGCTCCTGATCTTTGCTATTGTCTTCAGTACTCAACCCCTGGCTTGCTCACAGACTTTGCCTCCAGTTATCTGTGTTTGACCCTCGGCCTGTTTTACGGTCTTCGCTATCAGTCTCCAGTACTAAATCATCAGCCTGCTGACAGACCTGCTAACAATCCTTTGCACTAGACTGTTTTGCCTATCTAAGAGACTCTTGCCAGTCACCAGTGTTTGACCCCCGGCCTGTTGTTGTATTAGCTGTTCGTCTTCCTTCTTGAGCTTCAGCATCTTCCAGTCCTGCACAGTTGTCTCCCTGCCGGTGACCTTGATGCAAGACCTGCCCTGCCTGCTACTGACTCGTGCCTCTTTGTGCCCTTCACCCTCTGTACCATCTCCAGGAGTGGAGTGCGCTTAGTCGCAAGAGGTTACCGCTCTCAGCATCTCAGCCTCGGTGAGTACCCTTATCTTACACTCTCCAAAGTCACAAAGTTGTTCCTATGGACTAAATGCGAGAGATGAGTGACCTCAAAACGAGCCCACCAAGTTGAGTGCAGGTGTCCATAGAGCTCAGGGAGGTTGGGGTTGTTCCATATGGGAGTATGTGGCGATGGTCCCTGATCTGATATCCCGAGTATACTTTCCCCTTTTTTCCATGCCAGGAAGCCTACTGCTATGGGGGAGTAACAGGAGCACCTGGATCTCTGTACTTTATGTAACTCATCTTTAAGGAAGGTGATCGAATCAAAAGAGGTTAATAGAAGAATTGTCAAGGGGGTCTGAGGGTCAGCATGCAACTAGCCATAGACATATGTAAATTGAGATGCAATGAAATAATTACACAAATTCGGGTATGTGAGACCACCTGAGGATGTAGATGCCTGTAGAGATGATTTTGCAATCCTAGAATGGGTATTATTTCATAAGAAAGACGAAAGGGCAGGTTCAATGATCAAGAAAAGCTTTTTGGGGAGAAAGACAGGAGCTGCTCGAAATCAGTAAAGAAATTTTGGTAAAAAAATAATTTTAAAGATATTAATACGACCTATGAGGTTCAGTGGCAGTGTTGACCATATGCAAAGCTTATCCGTCATCTGGCTGACGATTGGGGCAATATTAAGCACCTCATATTTAGAAATGTAATTGTGTACATAAACCCCTAAGTATTTGAAAGTGTGGGAGGTATGTAAGCCAGAGTTCTCTAGATAGTCCGTGGGAAAGGAGGGATCATTAGGAAAAGCTATGGATTTCTCCCAGCCGACCCTCAGACCAGACACCTCACCAAACTCCACCACCTGCAATAACTTGTTGAAAGAGCCTTCCTTGCCATCAAAATATACAAGAGCTTCGTCCGCATACAGAGAAATCTTCTCCTCCAGTGGACCATAGCAGATCCCCCCAATCTCCGTTGTCTGAAGCACCGCGGTCTCTGGAGGGATCACCTGATCATCATAGAGTTTGCGGTAATGGGATGCAAACTCCTGGTTGAAAATCAAAGGATCGGACGCAACAGACCTGTCAGTGAGTTGTATGGCAGGGATTGAGCTGTCTTGAAAGTCGGTATGGGCAAGGAAGGCCAACAGCCTTCCATTTTTTCCCCCTGTGCTCGTATATGGGAGCAGAAAGATGCCGTTTCTGTTTTTTCGTTACATCAACCATATATAGTTGCAATGTGTTATGAGCATCTGTTAACACCCCACGAGATTCAGAGGATGGGTTTGCAAAATGTCGGGATCTAGCAGCATCGAGGGACTGTTCTAATGTAGTTTGCATGGCTCTCCCAGTAGATCGGTAATGTTTGATACTTGATATGTAGAAGCCCCGTATTACTGCCTTAAAGGCATCCCGCAATGGTCTTGTAGCCGCGGTGTTGGAGTTAGAGGTCCAATAATGAAGCATATCAGTCAGGATTAGGGATGGGCTGTCTGTACGAGTGGAACATGAGTTCAACTCGAACATTGGCTGTTCGCCCGTTCGCCGACCAGCGAAAACACACACACACACACACACAGCTTTGCACAAGTCCTTTAATTAAAAAAACAAAACATTCCAGCGATGTAATCCTTCTACAATCCACAAACGATACAGCCTCCTCCATAGGGGGCACCTAGCACAATGACGCGCGACTCGGATGACCGTTCCTAAATAACCAAGGGCGGGGCCACATGTGGCGTGGACGGGTGACCCCACCCCCCTCTAAGGCAAGGGGAAATGCCGGGGTTACCCAGTAACATGTACAGTTCAGAAGGGGGGCGCTCTCTCGCCCCCCTCTCTTTTCCTGCGGCCTGCCAGGTTGCGTGCTCGGATAAGGGTCTGGTGTGGATTTTTGGGGGAAACCCCACACCATTTTTTTTTAAATTTTGGCACGGAGTTCCCCTTAATATCCATACCAGACATGAAGGGCCTGGTAATGGAATTTTGGGGGACCCCCACGCATTTTTTTTAAATTTTTCAATGACTTTCAATGACTTTTATGTGTATTGTTGGGACCGACAATTCATTAATAGCCGGCACTAGTGCTAGCACTTTTAAATGTCTTTTTTTCCTTTAGAAATGTCATTTTCCTCTCGGACTGTTTTAAACAAGGGAAACATGCGCTACTTTACAGACATACTATAGACACTCTCCAGGTACGAAATTTAAAGGAATATTTCACTTTTATTGTTTCACTTTAAGTATTATTAAAATCACTGCTCCCGAAAAAACGACCATTTTTAAAACTTTTTTTGCATTTAAACATGTCCCCTGGGGCAGGACCCGGGTCCCCAAACACTTTTTATGACAATAACTTGCATATTAGCCCTTAAAATTAGCACTTATGATTTTTCATGTTCGAGTCCAATAGACTTTAACGGTGTTCGCGTGTTCGAACAAATTTTTTGCCTGTTCGCATGTTCTGGATGTGAACCAAACTGGGGAGGTGTTCAGCCCATCCCTAGTCAGGTTAGATTCATGAATTTCAGGCGTGGAGATCCAGAAGGGACTGAGCCTCCAGGCTTAAGGTTACCTGTACTATCGAATGGTCAGACACCGTATGAGATATGTAGGCTACAGACCGAACTGATGGAAGGAAGTCCCTGGTGGTCAGTGCATAGTCCAACCTGGAGAGGGTACAATAAGGTTTTGATTGGCATGAGTAGGTTTTAACAGTAGAGTATTTCCAACGCCAGAGATCTACATATCCATAAGTTTCACACCACTTGAGGAACAACTTAGATTCAGACAATGAAGGCTTCAACCTATCCAGAGCTGGTTGTAGTACTGAGTTAAAATCTCCTACAAGGCTCATAGGGCAAAGTGGTAGGGAGGAGAGCTTCGTACTCAACTCTGTAGCCGTGACCAGAGGAGGGACGTAGACTGAGACTAGCAACATATGAATCCCAGTAGCATGTAGGATGTAAAACTGGCCCTTGGGATCCGTGAGAACCTGATGACAAGAGAAGGGCAGCCCTTTACGGATCAGGATCACCACCCCTCGGGCATAACTGGAGTATGTGGAGTGATAGTTATGGGAAACCCATTGTTTTTTTAATGCTAAAACTTTGGAACCCATCAGGTGAGTTTCTTGCAAGCATAGCATATGTGGTTTTAGATGTTTGATCCGATCAAAAATCAAAGCTCTTTTGAACTTTGAGTTCAGACCACCGACATTCCAAGAGCAAACAGTTAATTCAGCCATGGTGTAGTAGAGACATCAGTGGGGTATAGAAAGGGAGGAAGGACAAGACCACCCTAACTCCGGTCACGGCCCCAGCATCATAGGCCATACATTTCCGGTGTACACTCATCTATCCATCCATACTTCATAAACACAACAATAGAACTATTTACATGAAAGTAAAGGTTACCAAAAGGTAACAACTACCCTGCCCAACTCCTGAAAAACAGAGTCGGCCTAGACCCTAAAATTGTACCATGTGCGGGGCGCATGGCCTGTTCCCATAAACCAGAAAGAAAGAAAAACAAAAAGTCAATGTTCAAAAAAAGGGGAAATGAGGATTGAACATTTTATCCCCATAGCAGCTTGTGCCATCTTAGTGGAAGAGGGCCTGGGATTCTCCTGCATGAGAGACATATTAGTTAACCAAGCCACACATTAGAAGAGTTGCTGTAAGTTCCACAGTTCCTAGAAAAAGATATAGAGGCCGATAGGTTAAATACATCTCCCCTCAGGTGGGGAGCTGGGGAAATCCTGGCACTGATTCCCACCACATCAGGGCACCCTCAGGAGATTGAAAGAAATGGGTTTTTACCTGATGAACCACCCAAAGGGTAGCCGGAAACAACATGGCATATTGAACGGAATTCTCCCGCAGCTTCTACTTGATTTGCTGAAATAGGACTCTGGTTGCGAAAAACCACGGAGTAATCTGGAAATAGCGAACCACCGCATTGTTGATTTTAAGGTTCCCTTTCAGATGGGCGGCACAGAGGATGGAGTCCCAGTCCCTGAAATTCAGCATACGGATCACCATGGTTCGGGGAGAATTTCGATGCTGGGGAGGCCTACCCGGAACCCTTTGGGCCCATTTAATCACGAAACATGCAGATAATTGGTCACAGCTGAACTCCTGCTCTAGCCAGCTCTCCATGAAAGCCACGGGGTCAGACCCCTCCACCCGTTCAGGGAGACCCACTAACCGCAGGTTGGTCCGGCAGAGGCGGTTCTCAAGGTCATCCACCTTGTTCTCCAGGGCTGCTATCTTCCCGCCATATGTACTAACTTTAGGCAGTATAGGGTTAACGGTGTCTTCCAGATCACTAATGCGGCATTCAGTTTCAGTAACCGGATCCCGTATCTTTTGTACATCTTGTCGCCTAGTTGCAAAGTCAAATTTAATTTCAGCCACCATCCCCTTTAGATTGGTGTGATTTTCCTTGACGGTGCATAGTATATCCGAAGGGTAGGCACAGACACGCCGTCTGCTCCATCTGCGCCCACATCATTCTCGGTGAGGGATATTTGAGAGGAAACATGCGGAGGTACCGGGACACCCGGGGAGGATTGCGGAGAGGTATCCAGGGCTTCCCCAAAGAAGTCAGGGGTAGATGCAGGCGAGGCACAGTGTGCTGCTGTACTGCGGCGGCCCTGGATGTAGTGATGTTCATCCTGGCTGGCGGCTGTTTCTTTCGATTGCCCATCCACCAGAAAGAAAAACCTCACTGCAGAGTGGGGACTCTCTGCACCAGGGTAGGCTGTGGGGTTCGGTGATTCGATCACAAACAACCCAGAATGGTGCAGTATTTATATATATAAGTATTTTATATATAAGCCAGGGGAGACCGGAGCTGCTCTGAGATGTGTCCGTTCACATGCCCTGCTAGGCCACGCCCTAGTATTTAATTTCTTAGTTTAACTGTGATTAACAGACTGAAGCCTTGCATTTGAAATACAATGTTTAATGATAAGAACCATAGTATATCATCGGTCAGGTAACTGCCAGATTTCACCAGCAGGTGGTACTGCATTCCTTGCTCACAAAAGTTCTGGCTATACTTTAGAACCGACCCAAGGGTGATGTTTAACTAATGCTGACCATGCAAGTACCGACTGACCAATGGATTTTTTTTTTTAATATTCCACAAGGATTTTTATTAAAGAGTTGTCACCACAAGTTGCCGGCTGTACAGTGCAAAAACAAAATGAAAAGGAATTTGTCAATAACATCAAGACATAATAATCATGCAAATATAAGAACCTCTGTAAGGTCTTTTTTTAATACCACTAATAGTGGTGATCAGCAAATTATAATGGAACTGTGACAGTGCAACGCTAAATCTGCCACTAACTGATGCTGGGGAGGGACTGACTAACTGCCACTGACATCACCAGTGACATTAATACAGTGATCAGTGCTAATAATATACACTGTCACAGGGGGGTTAACTGTGTGCCTAACAATGTTTACTATGTGTAATATGTGCTGATTTTACTAAGCAATTTGCCGGTTTTTAATCCCTGCTTTGCAGAGAGAAAAAAATGGCACATTGCTGCTGTCTGTAGAGAGCTCTGTGTTGTTTACCAACACAGGGCTCTCTTCTGTTATTTGCTCAGCCGATCAGTGGGTCCCAGCCATTGATCATTGACTGGGACCCGTTGATCGGCTTGTACTGCAGCGAATAACAGCTCAAGCTTCCGGGGCGCGCACGTATGCGTGAGCAGAAGCGGAAGAAAGCTGCAACATACAGGTACATTATGGTGCCTCTAAGAGCCAACCTGCTGCAGTATATGCACTGCGGCAGGTCAGCAAGCGGTTAACTTCCACGTGGTATTTCAATTATTTCTATCCTAGTCCTAATAATCTGAACGATTAAACTTAACGTTTGTAAACTTACTTTGTGAAGATCCCACACATTTACTTCCCTGAATTCTGTGACATCACTATGTCCTGTGAGTAGGCACTGCTGTGTCACATATTTCACAGAGCCTGCCTTCTGAACTACAGAGGAGCTGAGAGAAGGAGTTTCAGCAGGCGGAGTCAGTAAAGGAATCATTGCTTGCAGGCAGCAAGGTACCATGGGATATGTAGTCCTTAGAAATTGAAAGTAAATAGCAAAGAGAAGCTGTAAAGCATACATGGAGTGCAAGAAGTTGTGTAAAGTGAAGGCCAGGCAGAACTCACAACATGAAACGAGATTTTTAAAGTAAACTTATGTTGGATTTTCAAAAATATTGTTTGTATTGTATTACAATGTAAATATTATAAATGAAAATGTGTGTTGTGACCATAGAACACCTTTAAGTGATATTTACCTCCAAAAAAAAATTGTAGATACAAATAAGGAAAGAATAATTTGGTAACATTTTCTGCAAGGGGGATCATTTCTCATCTGTAGAAGCAATTGTCAAGAGATAGAAACAATTACTGAATGCAATAGATGTTTGATAAATATGATTCTTTCATTGAAATGCCGGGCATGGATGGGATCCCCGCAGAGTGGTACAGGCAATATCTGGATCTTTTATCTTCCAGACTCTTAAAACTGTATGGGGACTGTTTTGAACTTGGGATGTTACCGACTTCCTTCTATGAGGCCCATGTAGTTTTACTGTCTAAACCCGACAGGGACCCTTTTCTTTGTTCTTCGCACAGAGCCATAGCTTTGCTTAATATGGATCTCAAAATTCTCACCAAAATGATTGCTAATAGGTTGATGACCGTCTGGGGGGCTCTTGTGTTTTTTGACCTGGATTGCCCTACGCTCCTCCTCCCAAATACATGAAATTTCTGTAGGTAAGCTAACAGAAACCACGGCCCTATATGCGGATGACCTATTCCTTTTTCTTAGAGACACTGGACCTTCTTTACAGGCTGCGCTGTCACTTCTGGGTAGGTTTACAGTAGTCTCTGGCCTCAAGGTCAACTAGACTAAGTCCAAAATATTTCCTCTATGTTCCCATCTCGTACCGAGTCAAGCCCATTCCAATAAGCCCCTACAATTGGTCACACAAATTAAGTATTTGGGGCTTTTGATTACAAACTCTGTGACTGACTTTATTAGCCTTAATGTTTCCCCGCTGCTTGTCATTCTATCTAAGAGTTTCCACACTTGGAAAAAGCTTCTGTTGTCCCTCATTGGGAAAATAAATCTGATTAAGATGAAAATCCTGCCTCTACTGTTATATATATATTCAGAAATTCTCCAGTGTGGATTCCAAAGTCAATCTTTAAATCAATTGATAGTATGCTCTCCTCTTTTTTGTGGCAGGGAGGAACTCCTCGCCTTAAATTGACCATACTGCAGCAGCCATAGGGGGAGGGGGGCCTAGCCGTACAAAATTTCTATAAATACTTTCTTGCTGACCAACTGACAGTAGCCCACCCCTGGCTGACTAATTCTCTGGACGATTCCTCTGTGTTATAAAAAGAAATTCCACTGTGTTCTTGGAGGCTGCCTCTGTGGACTCCTACGAGGCAATCTCACACCTGGTCTACCTGGTCTATTTACTCACTGCTTCTATGCCGTCAGTGATTAGGGCATGGTCTGTGACTCAGGGGTTGAGGAAGGTTTTCCCCCAATCTACCGCTTTGGAGAAATCCCAATTTCCCACATTTCTTTAATTACCCAGACTCGGTGGTTTGGACTAAACAGGGTATTAAGATCTTACACCATATTGTACAGAATGGCATTCTAATGACATTTAGTGAATTAAAACTACACTATGACTTACCCAACTCACATTTTTATAGATGTATCCAACTGAGGCATGCTTTTTACTCTCAATTTGGCAGGGAACCTCTTGATCTTGAGCCCAGTGACCTGGAACTACTGACACACAGTGACTCCTTAACTAAACCAGTCTCTAGTTTATATAAAGACCTCTTTCAGGAGATGACAGTATTGATGGGGACTTGCAGACTTGCCTGGGAGGCAGCTGCTCCGGGGCTAGACAGAGATGACTGGGATGACATGTGGGGGACTGCATTTAAGTGCCTAGTCTCTACTAGGGATCGTCTGATCCACTATAAATTCCTGCATAGAATATACCTTACCCCAGCCAGGTTGGCAAGAATATTTGGGAACCAACACTCTTTTTGCTGGAGATGCTCAGCACCCCTTGCAAAGTTCATGCATATATTTTGGGACTGTCCCCAGATTAAACCCTACTGGCAAGCTGTAGCGCAATGTATTAAGTCAGTCACTTCCATTTCGATTCCCCTATGAAGTGTGCTTGTTGCATCTGGTTGAACCTTTGGCCACTACTAGGGCTATATGGACTCTTCTCACCCTCCTGTTGTTTTATGCAAAAAGAGGATTACCTTGTCATGGAAGAGCTCTTCTGCCCCAACTCTGGCATCCTGGAAATCACTAATCAACAAAGCAGTACCTTTTTACAAAGCAACCTACTTGAATAGGGGGGATATGGCCAAGTTTGATAAGGTTTGGGGAGGCTGGATGGCATCTGTGGATACGGTCTCAGATTAACTTACCACAAGTACAGGCATTGGTCCTTGCGAGGGAATGCAGAGGTGAGAAGGGGTTATTTCTAGAGGGATGGGCAGTCACAAATTGAATTCAGATGGCAGTAAGGATTTATTTGGCTTTTGGATACTCTAGACCAGGGATCCTCAAACTACGGCCCTCCAGCTGTTGCAGAACTACACATCCCATGAGGCATTGTAAAACTCTGACATTCACAGACATGACTAGGCATGATGGGAATTGTAGTTCCTGAACACCTGGAGGGCCGCAGTTTGAAGACCCCTGCTCTAGACCTTAATTTCTCGTGGGGGGGCTGGGGAGCCACAATGTAGGTATTGTTTTGTAGGATTACAAAAGGAGACCATGACTGAAATCACTATGCACTTTCCTTCAGTGGGAGGTTCGGACTGCGTATATATCTGTCTGGGCAAGTGTTGTATTGTTTTGTATATATTAACCCTTTTTTTTTCTCTTCTCGTGTTAATGTTACTGTTACACACTGGGAATTTTACTGTAACCGGTGACTGTTGTCTGTATGTATATTATAAAACTTAATAAAAAGTATTTTACAAAAAGAAACAGTCATTATATCAAGTAATGGTATGAATACATGTATGGCCTACACAAGAAACCATCATCTGGTGTTCAGGAAAGCTAAAAGATGCTACCAGTTTTGGACAGTTGGCAGTTGGTGCAACTGATGATCACAGACTTTGATCAGAGAATGGCTATAGATCAGAAACAGTGACCAAGAAATTCACCATGGAGTAGAACCAAAATGCAGTACCGGTAAATGCAGTCTATATGACAAAAAATACAGTTACAATAATGGAATTTATATTACATTTATGATGAATTGAAATAGCATTTTCATTCTCTATGAAACTGCCTTGCTCTAAGGGAATGTCATTAAAAAAAATAATTAAATAGGATCCATTTTAAAGCAGGGTAAATAAAAGTTTATTTTTTCAAGGGTTCGAGATAATGGAATTCTAGTAATTAAAATACTCTGTTGCTGCTTCGCTGGTTCCATTCGCCTGTCCTAGTGTTTATTATGTGATGTTGATAATGAATTTGCACATTGTAAATGCCATTAAAGAGAGGAAATTAATTTTTACAACTGTTCCCTCTCGTTTTCCTTACACCTAAATACTCATATTAATTTTGACATTTTATAGATAAGATTTTAATACAGACACTATGTGTTAATTCGTTTACAGCTGTAAGTTAGATGTAATCTTTGTGTTAATAATGGCAAATAGTTGTAAAGACATTGGTGTTATTTCTGTACAAACCTCTGATCAGTCATGGGAAAATGTTCTATAACATAGTAAGGTCCTGATCCAGTGACCCTGGGAATGCCTTGAATTCAAGAATAGTTCTTTCAATTTAAATTTCTCAGTGCTGAAAGAAATACTATTGGGTTTGATGTACTGTAGATATTGGGGTTGATTTACTAAAGGCAAATAGACTGTGCAATTTGCTAAGTGCAGTTGCACTCTGCAAGTGCAGTTGCTTTAGAGCTTAGTAAATGAGGTAAAGCTTAATTTTGCAAAGAATACCCAATCTTGTGCAAGGAAATGATAAAAAAACAGCATTTTTGCTTGCACATGATTGGATGATGGACGTCGGCAGAGCTTCTGCTCATTTACTAAGCTCTGGAGCAACTGCTCCAGCCAAGTTCAACTGCATTTTGAAAAGTGCACAGTTTATTTGCCTTTAGTAAATCAACCCCATTCCTCTCTTTCCTACCCCTGCTTTCTCTGAATGTTTTCTTCATTTTTATTTTATTTTTTGTAAATTAGGAAATCTTCTGGAATCCCTAATTTGTTTAGGGCAAATGTTAAGGGTTAGGTTTAGTGTCTGGAGGTAGGTTAAGGTCACCTGTATAGAATTACATAAAAGGTTGGAGAAAACACAACATCTGGTGGGGGATCAAGTATTTCACTCACCTGAAAGTGTGGAACACATGTAGCTGCTGGGAAGCAATGAAGAGGCACTGCTTCAACAAATGGGTTGGCGGAAAGGAAAGTATAGTGACTCTACTTTTAGCAGGTATGTACAGTAATTCTCTACAAATGACCCTTGCACAGAATGGGGTCACTTTAACCACTTCAGCCCCAGAAGGATTTACCCACTTCTTGACCAGGCCTTTTTTTGCGATACGGCACTGCGTCGCTTTAACTGACAATTATGAGGTTGTGCGACGCTGTACCCAAACAAAATTTACGTCCCTTTTTTCACACAAATAGAGATTTCTTTTGGTGGTATTTGATCACCTCTGTGGTTTTTAATGAATGCACAACTAAGGATTGGTAACCTACAAATTACATTTTTGGTTTCATGTTTAATACTGCTTTAAGAATAAAAGAGGAACTGAGCCACCTTTGGATCGGCACAACAGGGGTACTTGCCACAGTGTGCAATCATACACAACATAGTTGTACATTATATAGGATACATACCTTTCGAGCTGACTATAAATTGCATGAATTTTGTCCGGTTTCTCAGGAATCGATCAGTGGGTGGCCCTGTTGGCCACCTCCTCCTTGATGTACCTTGACTTATATTTAATTAGTTGCACTTTTCTGCATTCTCTCTGCAACAATCTTTAGGTAAACTGGTGTTCAAAAGAGTTAGGACTGCAGAAATATCAGGGTGCCTTGGAGTGGCTCTGCAGCTTACGCATGCATTTGCAAATGTGTGCCAACTAAACCCATGTTTTTAACGCATACTGTAATGCCCCGTACACACGGTCGGACATTGATCGGACATTCTGACAACAAAATCCTAGGATTTTTTCCGACGGATGTCGGCTCAAACTTGCCTTGCATACACACGGTCACACAAAGTTGTCGGAAAATCCGATCATTCTGAATGCGGTGACGTAAAACACATACATCGGGACTATAGACAGGGCAGTAGCCAATAGCTTTCATCTCTTTATTTATTCTGAGCATGCGTGGCACTTTGTGCGTCGGATTTGTGTACACACGATCGGAAATTCCGACAACGGATTTTGTTGTCGGAAAATTTTATAGTCTGCTCTCAAACTTTGTGTGTCGGATAATCCAATGGAAAATGTGTGATGGAGCCTACACACGGTCGAAATTTCCCACAACAAGGTCCTATCACACATTTTCCATCGGAAAATCCGACCGTGTGTACAGGGCATTAGACAGGTTCATTCGGTTGGTAGCAGACTGGTTGGTGAGTTGAGCTGGGAATATTCTCTGGTTTTGTCTTTCATGTATTTCCCTCTCCATGTGCTCCTTTCTGTGAGGGCAAGTTATAGGTGGTGGTAGGGACCATTTGTTTATTACTGGTGTCCAAATGTAAAGCGTATAGCCAAGATGAGTTCTTACTAAGGTTTTTTAATGTTTGCTTTTACCTTTGTGAAAGGAGATATTTAAAACTAAACTTAAGGTGGAAAAAAACACTAAATTCAATTGTGTACTAATTAAAAAACACTCCCAGTTTAAAGTATATATGAACCCTTACCATTCGGTCTCTTTCTCTCTCTCTCTCTATATATATATATATATATACAGTATAAACACATGCATGTATAAACATTCTAAACTCTGTTTAGTTATATTTTCATATGTGGGGTCGAGACTTTTTCTGAAAATGGCGGTGGGGTGGCGGGTGTTTCTGCAGCAGCTTGAACGAAGCATAGGCACAGTCCAATGTTAAATGCAGAGAAAAAAATACACTGTGACGAGCTGTGCAGGGGGAGGGGTCAGCAGGAGGCATAGAAACAGCAATACACTGATCCTCCAAATGAAGAGTTGTGCAGAGGGGGGTGTCAGCAGGGTGTGCTCCCAGGTATAATGCAAAGAAGCAAACCAACCACATTGGGATTTATGTGCTTCCATGCCTTGGTGTGGTCAGTTGAATACAGGAAAGTAGGGGGACTAGCAGGATCACCAGGAATGTCAGACAGAGGAAGCAATACAAAGAGAACAGGATACTTTTTAATACAAGTACATGGTACAACAGGCACAAATCAGAAATATGAAATCGGTAACATGCATGTTAAGTACTTACGTTTAATTTAAAACAGTCTCTATAATTCTTTGCACATTTTGAGAAGTCAGATCATGGATGGTGGGAGGGGCCAGCAAGGAGTTATACATTGCTTGATAAAATCATCACAGCACCCTGTCTCAGTACTCTTTTAAAGAGCTCTGAGCCCTGATGCAAGCAGTGAGCTGACTCTTGGGAGGAGTCGTGCAAATATCAAAATGCCTTGAAGGGTGGATGTCAGTCTGAAAGAGTGGCTCTTTAGGGTTGGAGATTGCACTAGACTGACTCACTCAGTCACTGTTTGTAGGTAAGTGATGATGTGGATGGGTAGGAAGAGTTCCCTTCCAAAGATTTGTGCCCAACTTGAAAGGAGGTGGTCATGAGCTCTATCGGGACCTGGGCTGCTGCCTCAGGGTATGACCTTATGGTCAATTCCACATGTAAATTTGTAAAGTAGATAGAAAGGAGCGCCTGGTATCCAGTAAACGTGAGTTTTAAAGTGGTTTCATAACCATTTACTAAAGGTAGCAACAAGTTAAAAACTCAATGCTGCCTCTGTATTCACAGCCGGCACTCAGGAACCCATCTGTCTGATCCTTGTGCTACAGACACGCCTGATTGGGATCCTTCCCCATCCATTAGCATGCAGCAACAGCCTGAAGAAGAGGGAGCCACTGTTCCCCTGAAACGTGTTGGCTTGATTTTACTTTTTGCTACCTTCAATAGGCCGCTTTAAACTCACTTTCAAACTCACATTTATTGGATACTGGGCACTCTATTCTACCTACTTTCCAAAGTCTGAAAGAGTGGGCATTCCTAGACAGGCTGTATTGTGACATGTGATGCTGAGCCTCCATCAGGGCCAGCGCTACCACTAGGCAAATTAGGCAGCCGCCTAGGGTGCACTGCCGCCTAGGTCGCCTGGCCACTGGTGTTCCTACTCTCCTCTGGCTCTTCAGCGTGTAATTAACTCTCAGCAGACAGCCGCGCTATCCGTCCGTAGTGTCAGAGATGCAGCGGTGTGTCCTGATGCCGGAACAGAAGCAAACAACATCCCCTGCATGCCTCTGTGATTAGTGATCTCTCTGTCTCACCAGTCTCTCATTGATTGCTGTCCGTCCTAGTACAGCCAGCTCTGCCTCTCTGCCCATACCATACGTGATTACTATATCAGGCCGGGTAGAGGCTGCTTTCCCTCTTGGTGTTCTGCCTGTCCTGAACAGCGGCAGCAGCATCACTCACATGCTGGATCATAGTAGTGGGCGCTCTGGGCTTGGTGACAGCTGGAGGAGGCACCAAGGCAGGGTTTGAAATTATTCCTTGCACTGGCAGGGTCACATCGTCGGATGCAGAGCAGAGTCCTGGACCCGGTGAGTGAAACACTGTCACTGACATTGAATTACTGCATATAGACTGATCACACTGATGTGTGTCTGTGTACCGAGCACATGACCTGGATGTAAGGGTCCCTCCCCCGTCCCTGATCAGACTGCATTGATGAGACTGCATTGACAGCACTGGTGAAGCTGCATTGTGGCACTGGTTACATAGTAGGTGAGGTTGAAAAAAGACACAAGACCATCAAGTCCAACCCATGCGTGTGATTATATGTCAGTATTACATTGTATATGCCTGTATGTTGCGGTCGTTCAGGTGCTCATCTAATAGTTTTTTTAAACTATCAGTGCCCCCGCTGAGACCACCGCCTGCGGAAGGGAATTCCACATCATTGCCGCTCTTACTGTAAAGAACCCTCTACGTAGTTTAAGGTTAAACCTCTTTTCTTCTAATTTTAATGAGTGGCCACGAGTCTTGTTAAACTCCCTTCTGCGAAAAAGTTTTATCCCTATTGTGGGGTCACCAGTATGGTATTTGTATATTGAAATCATATCCCCTCTCAAGCATCAATTCTCCAGAGAGAATAAGTTCAGTGCTCGCAACCTTTCCTCATGACTGATATTCTCCTGACCCTTTATTAGCTTTGTTGCCCTTATTTGTACTCACTCCATTTCCAGTACATCCTTCCTGAGGACTGGTGCCCAGAACTGGACAGCATACTCTAGGAGCGGCCGGACCAGAGTCTTGTAGAGCGGGAGAATTATTGTTTTATCTCTGGAGTTGATCCCCTTTTTAATGCATGCCAATATTCTGTTTGCTTTGTTAGCAGCAGCTTGGCATTGCATGCCATTGCTGAGCCTATCATCTACTAGGACCCCCAGGTCCTTTTCCATCCTAGATTCCCCCAGAGGTCCTCCCCCCAGTGTATAGATTACATTCATATTTTTGCCACTCAAGTTCATTATTTTACATTTTTTTTACATTGAACCTCATTTGCCACGTAGTTGCCCACCCCATTAATTTGTTCAGATCTTTTTGCAAGGTTTTCACATCCTGCGGAGAAGTTATTGCCCTGCTTAGCATATAGCTTAGTATCAAATACAGAGATTGAACTGTGTACCCCATCCTCCAGGTCATTTATGCACAAATTAAATAGGATTGGTCCCAGCACAGAACCCTAGGGGACCCCACTACCCACCCCTGTCCATTCCGAGTACTCCCCATTTATCACAAACCCTCTGAACTCGAACTTGTAGCCAGTTTTTAATCCATGTACTCACCCTATGGTCCATGCCAACGGACCTTTTTTTGTACATTAAACGTTTATGGGGAACTGTGTCAAGTGCTTTTGCAAAATCCAGATACACCACGTCTATGGGCCTTCCTTTATCTAGATGGCAACTCACCTCCTCATAGAAGGTTAATAGATTGGTTTGGCAAGAACGATTCTTCATGAATCCGTGCTGATTACTTCCAATGATACCGTTCTCATTACTAAAATCTTGTATATAGTCCCTTATCATCCCCTCCAAGAGCTTACATACTATGGATGTTAGGCTAACTGGTCTGTAATTCCCAGGGATGTATTGTGGGCCCTTTTTAAATATTGGTGCTACATTGGCTTTTCTCCAATCAGCTTGTACTATTCCAGTCAGTAGACTGTACGTAAAAATTAGGAACAATGGTCTGACAATTACTGAGTTTCCTAAGTACCCTCGGGTGCAAGCCATCTGGTCTCGGTGATTTATTAATGTTAAGTTTTCCAAGTCTAATTTTAATTCTGTCCTCTGTTAACCATGGAAGTGCTTCCTGTGATGTGTCATGAGGATAAACACTGCAGTTTTGGTTACTGAAGCCCCCCGATTGCCACGTGAAGACTGAGGAGAAGAATAAATTCAATACCTTCGCCATCTCCCCATCCTTTGTAACCAGATGTCCTTCCTCATTCTTTATGGGGCCATTATGGTCTGTCCTCCCTTTTTTACTGTTTACATACTTAAAGAATTTCTTGCAATTTTTTTTGCTCTCCTCCGCTATGTGTCTTTAATGTTCTATCTTAGCCGTCCTTATTGCACCCTTACATTTCTTGTTGCATTCTTTATAAAGTCTGAATGCTGATGATGATCCCTCAAACTTGTATTTTTTGAAGGCCTTCTCCTTTGCTTTTATATGCATTTTTACATTGGAGTTAAGCCATCCAGGACTTTTGTTCACTCTTTTAAATTTATTACCCAATGGGATGCATTGGCTAATGCCCTTATTTAATATGCTCTTAAAGCAAACCCATCTCTCCTCCGTGTTCTTTGTTCCTAAGATTTTATCCCAATTTATGCCTTCTAGCAAGGCTCTTAGTTTAGGGAAGTTGGCTCTTTTGAAATTCAGTGTCTTTGTATTCCCTTTGTGTTTCCTATTTGTGTGATTTATGCTGAAGCCAATTGACCTGTGATTGCTGTTACCTAAATTGCCCCGTATTTCCAAATCCATGATCAGGTCTAGCTCAATGTACCAGTAGTATTTCTGAGAATACTACCTTGGAGGTCCTTTTCCTCAATTTAGCTCCTAAGTCCTTAAAATTGTTCTTTAGGACACTCCATCTGCCTCTGACTTTGTCATTGGTGCCAATGTGCACCATGACAGCTGGGTCTTCCCCAGCCCCTCCCAGTAATTTGTCCACCAGATCCGTGATGTGCTGAACCCGAGCGCCCGGTAGACAACATACTGTTCGGCGCTTCAGGTCTTTGTTACAGATTGGCCTCTCTGTCCTTCTAAGAATTGAGTCCCCTACCACCAGAATCTGTCTTTCCTTTCCCTTCACTTCCCCCCACTCTCACTGGAGGAGTTCTTCCCCCGGCAGCTAGGAGAGTCCCTCAGCTCCAGCAGTGCTGATCCCTGACTAGTTTCAAGAATGTCACTTAATGGAGTGTATTTATTGGGATGCTCCAGCCCTGGATAGGCCTCCCTCTACCCTTCCTGACTGTCACCCATCTACTCCTTGCTAGTGCCTGCACCTCTTTGTCTCCACCCGCCTCTGTGCTGGCCCCAGCCGGCACCTGCCATGCACGTTCCTGGCTCTCCTTTAGTATGGAGGGACTTCTCAGTGCTGATAGTTGCTTCCCCAGATTCAGAACCTGGGCTTCCAGGGAAACAATGTGCTTACATTTTGCACAGCAGTATTCACCCTCGATCGAATGGTCTGGTGATCTGGTGAGGCTGCATTGATGGATCTAGAAAAATGTTGCATGCAAAATAGTAGCAGTCATTAAAAAGGAGGGGTATACGTGGGCAGGGCAAAGGGGGTGGAGTCAGAAGTGGAGTCGGAGGCAGCAAAATGATGTTTCCCTTAAGGTGTCAAAAATCCTTGCACCAGCCCTGGCCTCCATGACTGAAAAAACTGAAACAAAATGAATAAAAGGGGCAGCGCAGGGCTGGACAGCAAAGTACTAGATGAAGCTGGACATCCTCCACAACATTTAAGTGTTTAAATTAGAGTAAGCAATTTCAACACAGGAGTGGAGCCTGTACAGTTGTACAACATCGAAGGTAAGACTGAAGTTCAGCTTTACATATAATTAGTGAACCAGGCATCTTTTTCTAGAAGCCAGATGGATCTCTCTCCTTAGATAATCTCTCCTCCATAATGCTCTGAAAATCTTGTCATAGGTGCACTGTTTGTTCAAAACATGAGCTTAAAACAACTTTAAAAAAATAGAACTGATCCCAAGCCATTCTAGTTTCCCTTTAAGTTTTTTCCAGTGAGGACAAAAGCCAGGAAAAAGCTTGAGACAAGCTTTACACAAAGGGAAGACATTCATAAATTACAGCGCAGGATATTTCTTTTAATTAATGATTAATATCTCTTTCAACAAATTATAGGACTAGTGATCTTGATTTACACTCTTTCCTGCAAACTGAAATGTGATTTATTGCCCTGCATTCTGAAGTAATCCCTTACCTTTAACTGTTATGGAAAGAAAAAAAAAAATAAAGTGCATTTCAGTGTTACAGAACCCAAATAATCCTATATATATATATATATATATATATATATATATATATATATATATATATATATATATATATATATATATATATATATATATATAAATATCAGTGGGAATCTTCCTTGGCAGTACCATACTAGACATTTCTGATCTTCTTCTTGACCGAGTGGCTTTTGGATGACTAGTGGCAGGTTAACATGGTCTGTTTAAGGATCATTTAGGAAATTAAACTCATGGAGGACATTATTTCTACCATCAAGGTATAGAGGAAGCCCATCAGCGCCACCTAATCAGTGCCCATCGGTGCAACTTATCAGTGCACATCAGTGAGGGAGAAAATACTTATTTACAAAGTTTTATAACAGAAGCTAAGAAAATTTTTATTTTTTTTTAAATTTCAGTCATTTTTCATTTGTTTGGCAAAAAAATAAAAACCTTCTGGGGATTAAATACCACCAAAAGAAAGCTCTATCTGTCTCAAAAAAATTATAAAAATTTAGTTTGGGTACAGTGTTAGCATGACTGCGCAATGGTCATTCAAAATGTGACAGCGCTGAAAGCTGAAAATTGGCCTGGGCAGGAAATGGATGATAGTGGCCAATAGGCAAGTAGTTAAACCTCATTTGCCACATAGTTGCCCAATTAACCACTTCAGCCCCGGAAGGATCTACCCACTTCCTGACCAGGCCATTTTTGCGATACGGCACTGCGTTATTTTAACTGACAATTTCCCAGTCGTGCGACGCTGTACTCAAACAAAATTGACATCCTTTTTTCCCACAAATAGAGCTTTCTTTTGGTGGTATTTTATCACCTCTGCAATTTATATTTTTTGCACTATAAACAAAAAAAGACTGACAATTTTGAAAAAAAAAAATCAATATTGTTTACTTTCTGCTATAATACATATCCCCAAAAAATATATAAAAAAACAAATGTAATTATCAGTTTAGGCCAATATGTATTCTGCTACATATTTTTGGTATAAAAAATTACAATACGCGTATATTGATTGGTTTGCGCAAAGTTATAGTGTCTACAAAATAGGAGAAAGATTTAGGGACTTTTAATTTTTTTATTGTTTTTACTAGTAATGGTGGCGATCTGCGATTTTTAGCGGGACTGGGACATTGCAGTGGACAAATCTGACCCTAATTGACACTTTTTGCTGACCAGTAACACCAATACAGTGATCAGTGCTATACAAATGCACTGATCACTGTATAAATGGCACGGGCAGGGAAGGGGTTAACACTAGTGGTGATCAAAGGGTTAAGTGTTCCCTAGGGAGGTGCTTTCTAACTGTCTGGAGGATGGGCTCACTGGGAGTAGAGAGAGATTGCTGTTCTTGATCACTAGGAACAGCTGATCTCTCTCTCCTCCCCTGTCAGAAGGGGGTTCCACACTGGCCCCCAAAAGCCAGTGCACGAACCGACGTACCAGTACGTTGTTTTGTGCAGCCGAGCCACCTTGCCGCAGTATAACTGTGGCGGCTGGTCAGCAACTGGTTAAACAGTGCATTGAGGTCGGCTTGTAAGTTGGAGACATCCTGTAAGGACGTTAATCTACTGCATAGCTTGGTGTCATCTGCAAAGACTGAACTGGTACTTTTAATCCCAGACCCAATATCATTTATAAATATATTAAAAAGGGTCCCAATATTAAACCTTGGGATACAAAACTGATAACCTTCAGAGTAAAAATCATTAACCACTACTCTCTGAATGTGGGCTTTTAGCCAGTTTTCTATCCATTTATAAACTGATCTTTCCATGCCTGTATACTTTACCTTACACATTAGCCGTGTGTGGGGAACTGTGTCAAACGCTTTTGCTAAATCCAGTATGCTATGTCCACAGCCACTCCTTTGTCTAAGGTTTTACTTACCTCCTCATTGTCAGGATTACTTTTGTGCTCCTGCTCATCATTCCAGTATCTGGGTGTTGGCTGTTGTATTTTCCCTGTTTGTGTCCACCTGCAAGGTAATTGATATGGTCAGTCACCTGTTATAAGCAAACCGAACACTCTATCCGTTGCTTGTGATAGAGACAGTATACCTACATTGTTCCTGTTCAAGCCTCCCCTTTGTCTGCCCTTCTTTGCTTGTCTGGATTTCCCTGTGTATGACCTGGATTGGATATTGGACTATTCCCTGTACTCTGCCTGCCTTTTACTTGGACAGTTATTGGATCAGATATTGAACTATTCCCTGAACTCAGCCTGCCTTTTACCTGGACTGTCATAGAACCATGTTTTCTCTGTCTGGTAACTGCAAGTAGTCTGTTTTCTCTGTTTGCATCTGCCCTGGCATGGTGGCCAGGCACTATAGCATTGTGTATAAGTCCTGGAGGCAAGTACCGGTAGGCCTGCTTGCCTTAAGGGAAAGGGGGCTGCTATAGGTGAAGCACACAGTAACTAGCTATAATGTCTGACCACCTGCGTTGGGGTAGACATGACATTTGCGACACTCATAAAAAGAAATTTATTCTGTCTGACAACTAGGGATGAGCCCCCCCCCCCCGTTCGGTTTGCAGCAGAACATGCGAACAAGCAAAAAATTAATGCGAACATGCGAACAGCATTAAAGTCTGTGGGACGCGAACGTGAAAAATCAAAAGTGCTCATTTTAAAGGCTTGTATGCAAGTTTTTGCCATAAAAAGTGTTTGGGGACCCGGGTCCTGCCCCAGGGGACATGTATCAATGCAAAACAAGTTTTAAAAACTGATGTTTTTTCTGTGATTTTAATAATGCTTAAAGTGAAACAAAAAAAATTTAATATTCCTTTAAATATCGTGCCTGGGGGGTCTCCTTAGCCTGTAAAGTAGCACATCATTCCCATGTTTATAACAGTACCACAGGTGACATTTCTAAAGGAAAAAAAATAATTTAAAACTGCTTGTGGCTGTAATGTATTCTCGGATCCCGGCAATATAGATAAAAATCATTGAAAAAAATGGCGTGGGTTCCCCCCAGTCCATTACCAGGCCCTTTGGGTCTGGTATGAATATTGAGAGGAACCCCACACCAAAAATACAAAAAAAAATGGTGTGGATGTCCCCCCAAAATCCATACCAGGCACTTCAGGTATATAGACTGTATATATATATTAATTCACCGCCTGAAGTGTATCATTACACCACCGAATGCACTGTAGATATAGGCTACACTGAATTCAGAGTATATATTTATATACACTAGATTGTGTGTGTGATATATATATATATATATATATATATATATATATATATATATATATATATATATACATATATTAATACACCTCCTGAAGTGTAGAAACAGTACACCACCAAATGCACTGTTGATATAGGCTACATTGAATACAGAGTATATATATATATATATATATATATATATATATATATATATATATATATATATATATATATATATATATATATATACTAGACTGACTGCAAATACACTGCCACTAACTGAATAGCCTCTTGTACTGTTCTTTAATCACTTGTCCTTCTTAACTCCCCCTAAGCAACCTGGAGCCAGTTTCTGATTTCTGCAGTTTACTTTTCCCCATAATTGTTTCAAAATGGACAAAACGAACGCCGCGTACACACAACCGGTTTTGCCATCGGAATAAACTCCGAAGGTTTATCCGACGGAACTCCGACGGAACTCCGACGGAACTCCGACGGAATTCCATTCAAGCGGTCTTGCCTACACACGGTCAAACCAAAGTCCGACCAAAGTCCGACTGTCCAGAACGAGGTGATGTACAGCACGTACGACGGAACTAGAAAAAGGAAGTTCAATAGCCAGTAGCCAAAAGCTTCCGTCTCGTACTTGCTTCAGAGCATGCGTCGTTTTTGGTCCGTCGGAACAGCATACAGACGAGCAGTTTTCCCGATAGGAATTGTTTCCGTTGGAAATATTTAGAACATGTTTCATTTCTAGGTCCGTCAGAATTTTCAAAAAAAAAAGTTCGATGGGGCATACACACGGTCGGAATATACGATGAAAAGCTTCTGTCAGACTTTTTCTGTCGGACATTCCGCTCGTGTGTACGCGGCTTTAGAGACATTGTACTAGATGGGAAAAGCAGACTCATTTCATCCTGGTTCTTTCTAGGGACTTTACTGATGTTTTGCTTAAATATATTTTTACCATTTACATGCATACTATCATTTATAGATGGTAATACAGGCAATATACAGTAATGGTTTTGTAAGAACTAATGTAGCTGCATAAATTGTGACAGTTTCTATGTATTGATTGTTTATTATATTGCTGGTGAGATAGTGACAGATTAAGACAGATTTAGATTTTTCTGTGTATGGATGTCATCTATTTGTTTGATCTATGTGTGTGATGGCTCAAGTTTCCTCCTATAGTGGGTGGTGCTTTAGAGCTGCTGGTTATGTAAGCATGATAGCGATGACTTCCCGTCAGCCCTTGAGGAAGTCATTCAGGTGAAACTAATATGTGTAGGATAGGTTCCCACTGTTGTCCTCACACTTGCATGCTTTTGAGCTATGGGAGTGCCTGGTTAGTTGTGCCAGAGTGTGAATCCATAGCGTTTTGTGGGATTTACGACATGCCAACACTTTTTCTGCTTATGTGAATGTAGCCTTTTATTTTTTAATAAAACATTTTTTAGCAGTACTTTAATATTGTTAGGTTCTTTTTTTATGCATATGGGATTTCCATCTGCATGTATCCACCTGTGATCTGGAGTCATGCATGGAAATGGCAGTCCAGAGAGAATTATACCCCTTTCAGGCCTTCCAGTAATTTGGGGGGCTTATTGTGATGGTGAGTAGGGATGGGCCGAACACCCCGCGGTTCGGTTCGCACCAGAACATGCGAACAGACAAAAAATTTGTGCAAACCCTATTAAAGTCTATGCGACATGAACATGAAAAATCAAAAGTGCTAATTTTAAAGACTTATATGCAAGTTATTGCCATAAAAAGTGTATGGGGACCTGGGTACTGCCCCAGGGGACATGTATCAATGCAACAAAAAGTTTTTAAAATGCCCGTTTTTTCAGGAGCAGTGATTTTATTAATGCTTAAAGTGAAACAATACAAATGAAATATTCCTTTAAATAGCGTGCCTGGGGGGACCCCTTAGTCTGCCTGTAAAGTGGCACATCTGTCTGATGTGTTTTACAGTGCCACAGCAAAATGGCATTTCTAAAGGAAAAGACGTATTTTAAAATTGCTTGCGGCTGTAATGTATTGCCGGTGTTCTGTCGAAGTGCCCCTCATCAAATAGTGCCCGTGCATGCGCAGGATGGAGCCTCACTTCAGCTGATTTGCCGATAAGCTGGAGTGACATTACCAGGGCACAAGCGGACATCGTAGGAGGCATCTCTCGATGGGAGATACCATTTCACAGCCACAATTGAAACCTATACAAACAGCGGGGGGAGACCATAGTTCTCACATTTTGCCTCGCTGTTGCAGTGCGGCTCTACAGTGTGCTGATGGTCCAGTTTTGTCTATGTTGCAGGCGGTTTTGCCTGTGTTAAAGGGCGGGATGCAACATAGACAAAACCAGCTCTTTAACACAGCCAGTAGCAATATAGATAAAAATCAAGGAAAAAATTGCTGTGGGTCCCCCCCCAGTCCATGCAAGGCCCTTCGGGTCTGGTATGGATAGTAAGGGGAACTCCACGCCAAAATGTAAAAAAAAACAGCCTGGGGTCTTCCCCAAAATCCATACCAGGCCCTTCAGGTCTGGTATGGATTTTAAGGGGAAGTCCACACCAAAATTAAAAAGAAAATGGCGTGAGGTCGAAAAAGGAAAGAGGGGGGGAACATGGCCTCAACATGGGGAGGGTGCTTTGGGGTCCCCCAATGTACCCGATACCCATTCACATGGGGGTGGACGGGATCTGGGGGGCTTCCTTGTTAAAGAGGGCTTCCAGATTCCGATAAGCCCCTCGCCAACAGACCCCCACAACCAACGGGCCAGGGTTGTGGGGACGAGGTCCTTGTTCCTGTTGAGGGCAAGCGGCCTGGTGTGGTTCAGGAGGGGGGGACTCTCTTGCCCCCCCCCCCCATCCTGGCCTGCTAGGCTGCTTGCTCGGATAAGGGTCTGGTGTGGATTTTGGGGGGACCCCACGCCAATTTTTTTTACATTTTGCCGTGGAGATCCCCTAAAAATGCCAGATCCAAATAGCTTGGTATGAATTTTGGGGGGGGGGCACACTTTTTTTTTTAACTTTTGGCGTGGAGTTTCCCTTAAGATCTATACCAGACCCAAAGGGCCTAGGATGGACTGGGGGGGGACCCATGCAGTTTTTTTTCCTAATTCTGTCATAGGGTTACCCTTAACCACTTCAATACACTGTATTATATACTGTAGACTGACTGCACTTATTTTATATATATATATATATATATATATATATATATATATATATATATATATACTAAACTGCCTGCATGCCACTAACTAACCTGGCTCTAGCTAATGTTCTCTCATTCATAAGCATAACATTACATACAGCTGCCGTGTAAGCAGCCTTATATAGTGTGGGGCGTGGACTTAGCCTCCTGAGCCATGATTGGCTAAGGCACCCTGTCTTTGGTCAATCATGGCTCTCATAACAGAGCGCGCTGTGATTGGCCAAAGAATGCAGATCTCACAGTGCATTATGGGCGTTCCGTGGCACTCAAATTCACCATGAATGCCCCATAATGTTCGGGATTCGGTGAACGGGCGATCACCCAATGTTTAAGTCGAACTTACGTTCAACTCGAACATCGGGACCATCCCTAATAATGAGCTGTTATCCTATGGGATTAATCACTGGTTGTTTTTTATTTCCACTTTATCAGCACAGTGGTGGCAGGAAGATCTGCATTTCTATTTTGGGTGTTTCATCAAGGACATATAGATGTTTTATGGGCTAAACATTATGTATGATGAATGCTTTGTACATTTTTTGGTATGCCGTTCACATGTTTGTGTAGCCCAGCCCACAGTTCCAGCTGGAAAAAGAGACTTTGTTACGGTGTTGCTTTGGGAGACCCTTATGCCCTGTACACACGATAGGATTTTCCAACAACAAATGTTCGATGGGAGCTTGTTGTCGGAAATTCCGACCGTGTGTAGGTTTCATCTGACATTTTCCGTCGGAATTTCCGACAAACAAAATTTTAAATCTGGATCTCAAATTTGCAGCCAACAAAATCTGTTGTCGGAAATTCCAATAGTGTGTACACAATTCTGACGCACAAAATTCTGCGCACGCTCAGAAATAAGCAGAAGAGCCGCACTGGCTATTGAACTTCATTTTTCTCAGCTCGTCGTATGTGTTGAACGTCACCACGTTCTTGACGTTCGGAATTTCCAACAACATTTTGTGACCGTGTGTATGCAAGACAAGTTTAAGCCAACATCCGTCGGAAATAAATCCAGGATTTTGTTGTCAGAAAATCTTATCGTGTGTACAGGGCATTACACTGGCTATTACTATATTAAAAGACTGCTTTACATAACACAGAGCAGCTGACATTTAACTGCACTCCATCCACATGGCAAGTGAGAACATAAACTGCTAAAGACTCCATAGAGGAAACATGGAGGATTGTGGGGAGTATAGTTCACTCAGGAACTCAACCATTGCTGCAAGATGTCTTTGGACTACAATTCCCAGGAGCGGGACATTAAAGAAGAGGAGCTATAGGAGTTTTTTCTGGATTAAGAGTTGCGGTAAGACTAGGACTGAGTCAGACTGAATATCTACCTAAGAGCAGCGGAGGAACAGAGCACACAATTCCAATTTGTGAGCAGTGGAGGTGGAGTGGGCGCTATACTGGAGGCCTGAGAGCAAGACCTGGACTTTCGGGAGCCTGTGGTGCCATTAAAGAGGTGAATTTCGAAGACACAACCGGAGAGGTGAGAGATCTCTTTACCTGGTGGGTAAATGGAGAAGCTTCTGTTTACAAAGGACTGGTGATGACCTCCGGCCAATTATAAACTGTAGCTAAAAGCAGAAGGATAGATTTGCCACCTAGGAACATTTTACCATTGCATGCACAGATTTTTAAAAGGACACTACCCTAAGTGCTAAAATGCAAGTTTATATGTCCCAACAAGCTGGATAACAGGTTTTGTACATGTGTACTATTGATCGCAGTGTGTCACTATGGAGAATACTTTTAGATCCCCCTCTCCTAGTTAGGGCTACCATGTGCAAGCTCAAGAGAGAGGTGGACTTTTAAGCACTCAATGATTACAAATGGTTAATTGTATTGATTACATACTACACTACTGCTATCTGTGTTTCATTTGCTGTTGACTGCTGGGCTATATCTTGACTGTGACCCAATCCAATCTAGTATAAAGCTTGCTTTGCTAATTTATCACTGTATAACCTTAACATAATTAGACCTTTTTGCAATATATTTTACCATTATTCCTAACAGTTTGGTGTATATGTATTCTTGTGTTTGGGGACATATACCTATATGAACACAAACCTCCTTTGGGGGTAAGCATGTAGGCAGGTGCAGTCTACTTTTTTACACTGCAGGTGGCTGTCCTTCATAGCAGCATTGCAGTTGGAGTTGGAGTCAAGAGGAACACAGTCCCTCTATGGTTTCCTAGGTCACTTGGGACTAAGGATGACCTCTGGCATGTTCGCACACTCCACGTGCAGAGCCCGCCAAGGAAGTCGGCACTGCACTGCGCTAATCACAGGCAGTGGGACATTTACCCGATGCACGGCTGCAGAGATCGGGAAATGTCTCACTGCCTGTGATTAGCGCAGCACAGTGCCGACTGCCTGGTGGGCTTTCCACCTGGGCTGTGCGACCATGCCGGAGCTCATCCTTACTTGGGACATTATCCAATTGGATGCTCCTGCTCCATGTGACTCTAGAAGCCACCTTGGGTCAGGCAGAGCCCATTTAAGGCCCTGGCTCTCAGGATTGGCACACATTTTGTGAGTGGGTAGAGTAATTGGTAGAGTAGGGACAGGTACCCCTCCTGGTAGGGACAGAATAAGTTCCTGATGAGGGGGGAAAGCGCAGGGCTTGCAAATTCTCTAGACATCTTCCTGCTTAGACATGAGATGGCCAGACCGCATTCTACCTCTTTCAACAGGCACTGTGAGTTCGGCTGAAACCTGCTCTCTACATGCTGATGGACCTGTGAGCATTCCTGTTTGGGCTGTCTTCCCACCAGGTTTATTGTGAAGTGTCTTGTGAAGTGCATTATTTCAATACAAGTTTATCGCACTTGGACACACTATGGGGTTGATTTACTAAAGGCAAATCCACTTTGCACTACAAGTGCACTGCAAGTGCACTTGGAAGTGCAGTTGCTGTAGATTTGAGGGGAAGATATGAAATGAGGGGAAGCTCTGCTGATTTATATCATCCAATCATATACAAGCAAAAATGCTGTTTTATATTTTCCTTGCATGTCCCCCTCGGATCTACAGCGACTGCACTTCCAAGTGCACTTCCAAGTACACTTGCAGTGCACTTGTAGTGCAAAGTGGATTTGCCTTTAGTAAATCAACCCCTATATGTGTTACTGCTGCTGCATCACGCTGCACCCCACCTGCAAGCACTACATTGATATCTGCACAGGTTTAAGAAGGCACTCCTTTGCTATTGATTTGACATCCCATGTATATTTTTAAAAGTCAGCTGCCAATTTATTATTTTGAATTAGTGTTTACATTTTTTATGTTTTTTATTTGGGCGCAGCACATTCATTTTGTACTTATTTAGCTATTGTTTTATAGCCTTAATTGCTCTCAATTCTAAATAAAATCACCCTTGGATTTTTTATTTCTTACTATGTAAAGGAAAAAGATCAAAAACTTTGAATAAAAAATATCTATTACTTTCTGTTTTAAAATATATCAAATAAAATGCCAGAACACTATAAGCACACTTGAATGACTCATTTTTGGAAAGTAGACACTCCAAGATAATCTCATTTGTTGCCACATATTTGGAAATAAAGAAACATGCTAGTATTTAGTTGGTTAAGTCTAGCATACTTTGCACACACACACGGTCCAAATGATTTACTGAAAAGTTGAGAATCTTATCAATAAATTGATTGTAATGAGTACGGATTCACTTTAATTATCTAAAGATGTGAAAAGCCAATTCCTTTTATTTATTGAATTAAATGTTTAAATTTACATGATTGGATGTTCAGGATGAACAAGGTTTTAACTTTTAGAGCACAGATTCTCAACTTTTTTACTAAGTGAACCCAATTGCACATGTAAAGCATGTAAAAAATGTTTTCTGTAAAATAACATTTTTTTCCAGTAATCAAAGAATAATATTAAACATTAGCTTCTAACCCCACAGAGACGAAATGTAAAATAAAACTGACAAAAACTTCCTTTAGCTATAATTGGGCCATGACTGACTATAAAAGCAACTTGCTCTTGTGACACCTGTTTAATTGATTTACTAATCAGGATTTTAGTTATCACCACAGCTCATCACTTTACATCTGCGACGGAAGGAATCTCTGGTAACTGTGTTCATGGGCATGGTGTGAGCAACATAAAGAAGATAGTGGTAGGAGAATGAGTAGACAGGGAGAGAGGTGGCTGATTAATTACAGTGTGCAGTATGAAAGATGAATGGGCCTCTCTTCCCCCACCGTCTGTTTTATCACTACAGATTATAGTTGCTTCATTGCTCCATGCTAGAGAACATACACTAGAGTAGCTACATCAGCATTTTTTCCTGCTAGTCTTTGTGTAATAAATAAAAATAATACAAGTGGGGAGAGTGCCCCTAAATTCTGAACAGGTTATTATTTTTTTATTAATATTCTTAGAAAGTATTCAGTATTGTGATTGTAATGACAAGCCTACAGTATAAGTAAATACAATAACTAAAATCATATATAATCTTTAATAATAAACATCTTCAGGTAACTGTAAAAGTAATTTTTAATATTTTAACATACAAGAAAATATACTTTGTAAATATATTGCTCAAAAGGGAAAGTGGAAATTATATCCCTTCAAGGTTCCTAGTTTTCAGTAATACATAACATTTACTCACAGTCTGTCGCTCCTTATGAAGGGTTATCACTAAAATGGGATTGATCTACTGAAGGTAAGTAAGCTGTTCACTTTGCAAGAGAAGTTGCACTTTGCAAGGGGATTATCCCCAACCTTTGGTGAATGTGGTGAAATGTCACTTTGCATAAAATCACATACCCAATCACAAGCAAGGAAAATTAAAAAAAAAGTTCTATTTGCCTTTAGTAAATCAACCCCATTGCATCAATTCTCAATCAAGGCTCAAACATAAGCCAGGTTCTTAGGTAAAGCAAACATTTTATGAGTACAATAATAAAATAAAATGTTAAAAGCACATCCACAAACTTCATGATAAACCCCCTTTCACGAAACGTTTGAACATATATAACCTCATAGTCCTGCAAACTTTTCATATGATATGTTCATTGTAAAGCCTTGAAAAGGAACAGAGGCAGACATACAGAGTTTTCAAATTAGAATACTGTGCTGCAACTGTGTTGCATTCAGTGTGCAGTAGCATCCGCCAAATGTAACAGAGGGTATATTTTTGCTAAAGCAGAACATTACTGCTGTTGCATGTGCGCAACTTCACCCAGCTGCCATGTTATTTATTTTAAACTCAGTGGGGCTGATTTACTACAGCTGGAGAGTGCAAAATCTGGTGCAGCTCCGAATAGAAAGCAACCAGCTTCCAAGCTTTTTTTTACGAAGCTTAACCACTTACAGACTGGAAGATTTTCCCCCTTAATGACCAGGCCATTTTTTGCGATACTGCACTGCATCACTTTAACTTACAAGTGCGCGGTCGTGTGACGCTGTACCCAAACAAAATTGACGTTCTTTTTTTCTCAAAAATAGAGCTTTCCTTTGGTGGCATTTGTCACCTCTGCGGTTTTTCCTGTTTAATGTTTCTTTATTGGATTTTCATAAAAAGGTACATACATGTCATGACCAAACCAATAGTAATAGCAGGAACAGATGTTCCATCTAGAAACAAGCTATTTTTACAGATAACACTGTGTAAAAAAAAAAAAAAGTAAACAGCAACATTTCAAATGGGTTGGCTGAAGCAGGTAGTCGAGTAAGGAGAGAATCTAGATGGAGAGGGGGTGGGATGTGGAGGGGGGGGGGGGAATTGGGGTATAGGGAGGAGGGGGGGGAACAGGGCACCAGCGGACCAGAGATAAAGACATAAATGTTCATATCAATTCAGTTACACTTGAACAGTACATTTTGGGTGTTGTAACCAGAGTGACCACAAAGCCATATGTTTTCGGACAGTTAAATTTTTCCTAGCCACTATCCTTTCCATTTCGCACTGGAAGTTGAAATCAGCGACAGTACTAGAAATAGAAGGGGACTGTGGTGGTTTATCATAGTCTGGTGATGTTTAATTTGGCGGCATATAGTAGGTGGAGAATTACACATCTAGATTGAGGTGGAAATTTTTCTATGCCAATGTGTAAGAGAGCCAGGGCAGGAGTCGGGGAACATGAAATCCCAGTGATGGAGGAGATCAGAGCAAATACTTGGTTCCAAAAAGAGCTCAAGGATTTGCAAAACCACAGCGTATGTGCAATGGAGCCTATACTGCCGCAATTTCTCCAGCAGGATGGTGATTGGCCTGGATACATTTTAGACAGTCGGTAGGGGGTGAGATACCATCTGTGGATGGTCTTTTGGTAGGATTCCCAGTGGTTTGAGCAGCGAGATGCTTTATGAGTTTCTGTGAATGCTCGTTGCCACTGGGTTTGGGTGAGGGGGACTTTCAACTCCTCCGCCCATTTGTTTAAGGAGTGCACTTGGGAGCACGGTTGAGTGTCGCTGAGACACGAGTACATCAGGGAGATACCTCTACTGGGGCATGGAGTAGTGGAGCAGTAGTGGTATATTGGTACAGGGATATTCACTGTGGAGGGTAGTTTAGCAAGGTTTAGGAAGTGTGAGATTCGCATGTATGTGAAAGCTTCTGAGCTTGGGAGTTTGAATTTGACTGTGAGAGATTCAAATGTATGCAGCGAACCATGATCTCTCAATTTGCCAATGGTCTGTATACCAGCGGATTGCCACCTGGAAAGGTTCAGATCAGGGATGCAGAGGGATATGGCTTTTAATGGTATCGGTAGAGTTCTACTAGGTGAGTTTTGCGGGTATATATTTAAAAGTTTTCTCCAGGCCAACATGGAGGCAATTATCATTGGGTTAATTTTCCGAGGGGCCGGAGAGTATCCAGCTGTCATTAGTAGGAGGTAGTCTGTCAAGGTAGCGGGTTGTGCGTAAGAAGCTTCTATGGTGGACCATATTTTTTCGGGTGTAGGATGCCACCAATAGTAAATTTGGTCTAAGATTGAGGCATAGTAGTAGTTGTCGATATTGGGTAAGCCCATTCCACCTTGGTCCTGGCATCTAGTGAGTATGTAGCCAGCTCATCTAGGTGGTTTAGAATTCCAAATATATTTAGTCAGTTGACTTTGGATTGAGGATAGGAGAGAGCGGGGAAGAGGCAGAATGAGTGTTCGGAATAAGTAAAGAAGCTTGGGCAGTATGATCATTTTAAAGGAAGCTATACGACCTAAAGTAGAGAGGCCTGTGCTGCGCAGAGATTTTAGTAGGGTAGGTAAGTTTCGAGAGAAGGTAAGGTAGTTTAAGTCAATCAGTCGTTTTGGGTTAGGGGAAATCTGAATTCCCAAATATGAGATAGATGTGCTCGCCCACATATAGGGCAAGGTAGATTTCAGCCGGGCAGTCATTTGTGGTGGCAGGAGTATGGGGAGGACTATGGATTTTGTGGTATTAAGTTTATAGTAGGATACAGAGCTAAATTGGTGGAGGGTGTCTTGAATTTTTTGTATGGACTGGATGGGATTAGTGATCATCAGGATCACGTCGTCAGCAAATAAGCTAATTTTGTGATCTGTGCCATCATAGGGAATACCTGTTATTAGTGGATCGGATCTAATTTTGGATGCCAAGGGTTCCATCAGCAGGGTAAAGATATGTGGGGAGAGGGGGCTCCCCTGTCGTGTGCCGTTGGTAATCTCGAAAGGGGTGGATAGAGTCCCTCCCGTGAGTACTTTAGCTGAAACCACAGCTTGAAACCACCCTGTAATACCAAATTTAGTCAACACTGCTTGAAGAAAAGACCAGTGGACTCTATCAAACGCCTTCTCTGCATCAAGGGATAATAGCAGAGAAGGCATTTGAGTGTGTGCGGCATGTTGAATGAGGTTGAGGACTCTTCTGGTTGCGTCAGGGGCTTGTCTACCCGGGACAAACCCGACCTGGTCCGGGTGTACTAGCTCAGGAAGGAACACCATCAGTCTGTTGGCAATAACTTTAGCAAGTAGCTTGATATCGGTGTTCAAGAGCGATATTGATCTATAGTTAGAGGCAACAGAGGTATCCTTCCCAGGCTTTGGGATGGTGGATATGATTGACCTTAACATATCAGTAGGTAGGGAGCCCGAGGAGCCAGCAGCATTAAAGAGGTCCGTAAGTCTAGGGACTAAGGTGTCGGCAAATTTTTTGTAAAAGGCATTGGTGAAGCCATCCTCTCCTGAAGCTTTATGCAGAGGGAGAGCCTTGATTGCTCTAAGGACTTCCTCTGAAGTGAATGGTTTAGAGATATAGTCGAATTGGGACTTTGAGATTTTGGGGAGATTTATCGGGGTGAGAAAGTTTTGTATTTGTTCTGCAGTTGGTTGTGGGGTGAGAGGGTCATGTTTTAGATTATATAGGGATGCATAATATTCACTGAATGCGTTAGCAATTTCCTGAGGGTTGGTTAAGAGTCGTTTTGAAGTAGGGTGATGGAGAGAGAGAATTTTGGCTTTCGTACGTTGGGCCTTAACTTGTTTTGCTAGGAGTGACCCAGCTCTGTTGCCTAGGGCATAGTAATTGGCCTTCGAGAATTTAAAGTTGTGCTCAAATTTGTGGAGTAGGAGAGTGCGTAATTTCTGTCAGAGCTCCAGGAGCTGGATGGCTTGTGTGTGAGAGGGAGAGGATTTGTTTTTTTTTCTATGTTAGATATTTGGGACATGACCTCGTCAATCTGCTGGGTCCTCAGGCGTCTCGCTCTTTTACTCATTTTTATAAAAATTCCTCGAAGGTACGCTTTGTATGTTGACCAGAGTACAAATTTGTCAGTGTCAGGCAGTTCATTATGTTCGAAGAAGGAGTGGTGCTCGGCTTCAATTTCCTGCCGGACTTTAGGGTCTTCTAACAAGGGGGGGTCTAGTCTCCAAAGTCTCGGAGGCCCAGGTCGTTGATCACCCAGGGATATGGAAATAGGGGCATGGTCTGACCATGATATTAGGCCAATGTCAGATTGCGTGACGTTTTGTAGGGTCCATTTATCTACTATGAAGGCGTCAAGTCTTGAGTAAGATAGCTGTGAATGAGAAAAGTACGTGTAGTCGCGTTCTGAGCCATGTTGTGCTCTCCACACATCAAAGAGATCCAGGTCGTGGAGTAGGGGGTTCAAAGCCGGCCGGCTTTGGCCTTTGGTAGTAGAGGCATCTTTGGAGGGATCGCCAACTATATTGAGGTCGCCTCCCATTATTATGATTCCTTTGCGCAGGCTGTTGACCTTCTTGTAGAGGCGTCAGAAGAAGCGGAGTTGTCTGGAATTAGGTCCATATATATTGACCAAGGTGTAGGTGGTTTGAGCAACGGTACAGGTAAGTATCAGGTATCGGCCCTGCGGATCAGCATAGGTGTGATGGTGCTGGAACTGAAGGGTGTCTCGGACAACTGTCATCACTCCATTTTTCTTCTTTGGGCCCGAGGGGAAGTAGACAGTGTCATATTCCTTGAGTCTAAACTTAGGGGTTTTGGATTCTGCAAAGTGTGTCTCCTGTAGGAATGCAATGTCTGCATGTTGTTTTGTCAATTCCTTTTGTAGATTGGCTCGTTTGTGCGTGCTGTTCAGGCCCTTGACATTCAGGGATGTCAGTTTTATCGGCATTTTAACGCAGTCAGCAGTAATTCTTTATGGCAGGACTACAATAGTAGGTATGGGGATTCTCTGACAGGATCAGGTAATGGCTGAGGGATGTGGTCCAGGGGGAACAGGATATTTCGGTTCGCCTATATGCGGGCTTTGGTAGTAAAGCAAAAATCAGCGGGATGCTGGTGTGGAACAGGGCAGGGAACTAAAAAGAAGAGCCCGTTAGGAATACGGGTTCAATGTGCAGATTAACTGCTAACAACTTGAAACGGGGGGGATTTCCTCCAGTGGCGTCTCGGAACACAGAGCCAGTGGAGTGAAAGAGAGGCTTGGGAGAGGCAGTAATCCGCTGCAACCTGGCTATGTATAAAGTAGGGTCAAATGTGGGGACGGGATAATTCAGGCATCTTGAAGTGACCAGTCAGCTTCCATTTGTGAAGGAGGTGAAGGAGGTGGACGTGGAGTTTCCTCAGGGATTATGCGCCAGAGCCGTAGAAGTTGTAGGCCAGCTTGCAGCGTGCGCACAGCATGGGTTTTGCTCTGGTATCTGATCAGCAATTTAGTGGGAAACCCTATTTGTACTGTATAGTATATGGTGGTTTTGGAGTGCTTTAGTGATCGTGGCGAGTTGTCGACGATTCTCCATAGTTGCCTTAGAGAGATCTGTGTACAGCGCAATTGCAGTGAATGGATCAGGAAGGTTTGAGGACCTCTTGGCGGCAAACATCACTTTTTCCTTAGTGCTGTAGAAATGTATCCGCGCTAATACATCTCAAGACTTCTCTGGTGGGAGGTGAGATGGCTTTGGGAGCCTATGGGCTCTATCAATTTCCAGATCTCTATCGGATAACTCAGGTACTAACGCTCGCATTAGAGATTGCAGGAATCGCACCAGATTAGGTTGCGGTATCGATTCGGGTATGTTGCGGAACTTAATATTGTTCCTGCGCAAACGATCTTCGAGATCCGCCAATTTAAGGTTGATCGCCTGCAAGTCTGCCTCATGTTCTGTGCATACTTCCACGGTATCATTATGGGCAGTGAGGAGATCAGACATTTTGTTTTCTATGTAATGCAGACGCTGGTCCTGTTGCTGTACTACAGTAGCCAGCGAGGACACTGCAGCCGAAAGATCAGTGTACAGGGTCTGTTTAAGGGAGATGAGCATGTTCTTCATTGTTTGCTCAGAGATGGGCTGGTCTGAGGCAGGGAAGTTATCAATGGTTGCAGGATGCTGTACATTAGGAGGAGGCAGGATGAAAGGTATGCTGGGGTTCTGACCTGGGGCGTCCTCCTCTCTCCTGGGCTTAGATTTGACTGGAGAGGCAGAGGCAGGAGAGCGGGGGGCAGAGTACTCACAGTTTGTGATCGTGGGATAGCCTGGGCGTTGTGATCCGCCGCCACCAGCGTGAGGTGAGAGCTGAGCTGGAAATCTGTGTGAGGTGCCGGCGCCATCTTGTCCCCCTCCCGCTCCGGCCAGACAGAAAAAGTCCATCAGCTTCTGAGGCATGGGGATCTGTTTCCTTCGTTTCAGCATGATGCCTGGCTGATGTGGAAGTGGTTGTGGGTTCGGTCGGGTGATTTTCATCCCGTTTTTAGTGCTGTGGAGCCGCTGATAGCCGGGTGTTGTGTGGAGCAGAGATTCTAAGCAGCCATTCACGGTGCTGGCAAGCCACGCCCCCCCACCTCTGCGGTTTTTATTTTTTGCACTATAAACAAAAAAAGCAGTAATTTTGAAAAAAAAACAATATTTTTTGTGTGCCGTCGTGTGCCGTTGGTAATCTCGAAAGGGGTGGATAGAGTCCCTCCCGTGAGTACTTTAGCTGAAACCACAGCTTGAAACCACCCTGTAATACCAAATTTAGTCAACACTGCTTGAAGAAAAGACCAGTGGACTCTATCAAACGCCTTCTCTGCATCAAGGGATAATAGCAGAGAAGGCGTTTGAGTGTGTGCGGCATGTTGAATGAGGTTGAGGACTCTTCTGATTGCGTCAGGGGCTTGTCTACCCGGGACAAACCCGACCTGGTCCGGGTGTACTAGCTCAGGAAGGAACACCATCAGTCTGTTGGCAATAACTTTAGCAAGTAGCTTGATATCGGTGTTCAAGAGCGATATTGATCTATAGTTAGAGGCAACAGAGGTATCCTTCCCAGGCTTTGGGATGGTGGATATAATTGACCTTAACATATCAGTAGGTAGGGAGCCCGAGGAGCCAGCAGCATTAAAGAGGTCCGTAAGTCTAGGGACTAAGGTGTCGGCAAATTTTTTGTAAAAGGCATTGGTGAAGCCATCCTCTCCTGAAGCTTTATGCAGAGGGAGAGCCTTGATTGCTCTAAGGACTTCCTCTGAAGTGAATGGTTTAGAGATATAGTCGAATTGGGACTTTGAGATTTTGGGGAGATTTATCGGGGTGAGAAAGTTTTGTATTTGTTCTGCAGTTGGTTGTGGGGTGAGAGGGTCATGTTTTAGATTATATAGGGATGCATAATATTCACTGAATGCGTTAGCAATTTCCTGAGGGTTGGTTAAGAGTCGTTTTGAAGTAGGGTGATGGAGAGAGAGAATTTTGGCTTTCGTACGTTGGGCCTTAACTTGTTTTGCTAGGAGTGACCCAGCTCTGTTGCCTAGGGCATAGTAATTGGCCTTCGAGAATTTAAAGTTGTGCTCAAATTTGTGGAGTAGGAGAGTGCGTAATTTCTGTCAGAGCTCCAGGAGCTGGATGGCTTGTGTGTGAGAGGGAGAGGATTTGTTTTTTTTTTCTATGTTAGATATTTGGGACATGACCTCGTCAATCTGCTGGGTCCTCAGGCGTCTCGCTCTTTTACTCATTTTTATAAAAATTCCTCGAAGGTACGCTTTGTATGTTGACCAGAGTACAAATTTGTCAGTGTCAGGCAGTTCATTATGTTCGAAGAAGGAGTGGTGCTCGGCTTCAATTTCCTGCCGGACTTTAGGGTCTTCTAACAAGGGGGGGTCTAGTCTCCAAAGTCTCGGAGGCCCAGGTCGTTGATCACCCAGGGATATGGAAATAGGGGCATGGTCTGACCATGATATTAGGCCAATGTCAGATTGCGTGACGTTTTGTAGGGTCCATTTATCTACTATGAAGGCGTCAAGTCTTGAGTAAGATAGCTGTGAGTGAGAAAAGTACGTGTAGTCGCGTTCTGAGCCATGTTGTGCTCTCCACACATCAAAGAGATCCAGGTCGTGGAGTAGGGGGTTCAAAGCCGGCCGGCTTTGGCCTTTGGTAGTAGAGGCATCTTTGGAGGGATCGCCAACTATATTGAGGTCGCCTCCCATTATTATGATTCCTTTGCGCAGGCTGTTGACCTTCTTGTAGAGGCGTCAGAAGAAGCGGAGTTGTCTGGAATTAGGTCCATATATATTGACCAAGGTGTAGGTGGTTTGAGCAACGGTACAGGTAAGTATCAGGTATCGGCCCTGCGGATCAGCATAGGTGTGATGGTGCTGGAACTGAAGGGTGTCTCGGACAACTGTCATCACTCCATTTTTCTTCTTTGGGCCCGAGGGGAAGTAGACAGTGTCATATTCCTTGAGTCTAAACTTAGGGGTTTTGGATTCTGCAAAGTGTGTCTCCTGTAGGAATGCAATGTCTGCATGTTGTTTTGTCAATTCCTTTTGTAGATTGGCTCGTTTGTGCGTGCTGTTCAGGCCCTTGACATTCAGGGATGTCAGTTTTATCGGCATTTTAACGCAGTCAGCAGTAATTCTTTATGGCAGGACTACAATAGTAGGTATGGGGATTCTCTGACAGGATCAGGTAATGGCTGAGGGATGTGGTCCAGGGGGAACAGGATATTTCGGTTCGCCTATATGCGGGCTTTGGTAGTAAAGCAAAAATCAGCGGGATGCTGGTGTGGAACAGGGCAGGGAACTAAAAAGAAGAGCCCGTTAGGAATACGGGTTCAATGTGCAGATTAACTGCTAACAACTTGAAACGGGGGGGATTTCCTCCAGTGGCGTCTCGGAACACAGAGCCAGTGGAGTGAAAGAGAGGCTTGGGAGAGGCAGTAATCCGCTGCAACCTGGCTATGTATAAAGTAGGGTCAAATGTGGGGACGGGATAATTCAGGCATCTTGAAGTGACCAGTCAGCTTCCATTTGTGAAGGAGGTGAAGGAGGTGGACGTGGAGTTTCCTCAGGGATTATGCGCCAGAGCCGTAGAAGTTGTAGGCCAGCTTGCAGCGTGCGCACAGCATGGGTTTTGCTCTGGTATCTGATCAGCAATTTAGTGGGAAACCCTATTTGTACTGTATAGTATATGGTGGTTTTGGAGTGCTTTAGTGATCGTGGCGAGTTGTCGACGATTCTCCATAGTTGCCTTAGAGAGATCTGTGTACAGCGCAATTGCAGTGAATGGATCAGGAAGGTTTGAGGACCTCTTGGCGGCAAACATCACTTTTTCCTTAGTGCTGTAGAAATGTATCCGCGCTAATACATCTCAAGACTTCTCTGGTGGGAGGTGAGATGGCTTTGGGAGCCTATGGGCTCTATCAATTTCCAGATCTCTATCGGATAACTCAGGTACTAACGCTCGCATTAGAGATTGCAGGAATCGCACCAGATTAGGTTGCGGTATCGATTCGGGTATGTTGCGGAACTTAATATTGTTCCTGCGCAAACGATCTTCGAGATCCGCCAATTTAAGGTTGATCGCCTGCAAGTCTGCCTCATGTTCTGTGCATACTTCCACGGTATCATTATGGGCAGTGAGGAGATCAGACATTTTGTTTTCTATGTAATGCAGACGCTGGTCCTGTTTCTGTACTACAGTAGCCAGCGAGGACACTGCAGCCGAAAGATCAGTGTACAGGGTCTGTTTAAGGGAGATGAGCATGTTCTTCATTGTTTGCTCAGAGATGGGCTGGTCTGAGGCAGGGAAGTTATCAATGGTTGCAGGATGCTGTACATTAGGAGGAGGCAGGATGAAAGGTATGCTGGGGTTCTGACCTGGGGCGTCCTCCTCTCTCCTGGGCTTAGATTTGACTGGAGAGGCAGAGGCAGGAGAGCGGGGGGCAGAGTACTCACAGTTTGTGATCGTGGGATAGCCTGGGCGTTGTGATCCGCCGCCACCAGCGTGAGGTGAGAGCTGAGCTGGAAATCTGTGTGAGGTGCCGGCGCCATCTTGTCCCCCTCCCGCTCCGGCCAGACAGAAAAAGTCCATCAGCTTCTGAGGCATGGGGATCTGTTTCCTTCGTTTCAGCATGATGCCTGGCTGATGTGGAAGTGGTTGTGGGTTCGGTCGGGTGATTTTCATCCCGTTTTTAGTGCTGTGGAGCCGCTGATAGCCGGGTGTTGTGTGGAGCAGAGATTCTAAGCAGCCATTCACGGTGCTGGCAAGCCACGCCCCCCCACCTCTGCGGTTTTTATTTTTTGCACTATAAACAAAAAAAGCAGTAATTTTGAAAAAAAAACAATATTTTTTGTGTGCCGTCGTGTGCCGTTGGTAATCTCGAAAGGGGTGGATAGAGTCCCTCCCGTGAGTACTTTAGCTGAAACCACAGCTTGAAACCACCCTGTAATACCAAATTTAGTCAACACTGCTTGAAGAAAAGACCAGTGGACTCTATCAAACGCCTTCTCTGCATCAAGGGATAATAGCAGAGAAGGCGTTTGAGTGTGTGCGGCATGTTGAATGAGGTTGAGGACTCTTCTGATTGCGTCAGGGGCTTGTCTACCCGGGACAAACCCGACCTGGTCCGGGTGTACTAGCTCAGGAAGGAACACCATCAGTCTGTTGGCAATAACTTTAGCAAGTAGCTTGATATCGGTGTTCAAGAGCGATATTGATCTATAGTTAGAGGCAACAGAGGTATCCTTCCCAGGCTTTGGGATGGTGGATATGATTGACCTTAACATATCAGTAGGTAGGGAGCCCGAGGAGCCAGCAGCATTAAAGAGGTCCGTAAGTCTAGGGACTAAGGTGTCGGCAAATTTTTTGTAAAAGGCATTGGTGAAGCCATCCTCTCCTGAAGCTTTATGCAGAGGGAGAGCCTTGATTGCTCTAAGGACTTCCTCTGAAGTGAATGGTTTAGAGATATAGTCGAATTGGGACTTTGAGATTTTGGGGAGATTTATCGGGGTGAGAAAGTTTTGTATTTGTTCTGCAGTTGGTTGTGGGGTGAGAGGGTCATGTTTTAGATTATATAGGGATGCATAATATTCACTGAATGCGTTAGCAATTTCCTGAGGGTTGGTTAAGAGTCGTTTTGAAGTAGGGTGATGGAGAGAGAGAATTTTTGCTTTCGTACGTTGGGCCTTAACTTGTTTTGCTAGGAGTGACCCAGCTCTGTTGCCTAGGGCATAGTAATTGGCCTTCGAGAATTTAAAGTTGTGCTCAAATTTGTGGAGTAGGAGAGTGCGTAATTTCTGTCAGAGCTCCAGGAGCTGGATGGCTTGTGTGTGAGAGGGAGAGGATTTGTTTTTTTTTTCTATGTTAGATATTTGGGACATGACCTCGTCAATCTGCTGGGTCCTCAGGCGTCTCGCTCTTTTACTCATTTTTATAAAAATTCCTCGAAGGTACGCTTTGTATGTTGACCAGAGTACAAATTTGTCAGTGTCAGGCAGTTCATTATGTTCGAAGAAGGAGTGGTGCTCGGCTTCAATTTCCTGCCGGACTTTAGGGTCTTCTAACAAGGGGGGGTCTAGTCTCCAAAGTCTCGGAGGCCCAGGTCGTTGATCACCCAGGGATATGGAAATAGGGGCATGGTCTGACCATGATATTAGGCCAATGTCAGATTGCGTGACGTTTTGTAGGGTCCATTTATCTACTATGAAGGCGTCAAGTCTTGAGTAAGATAGCTGTGAGTGAGAAAAGTACGTGTAGTCGCGTTCTGAGCCATGTTGTGCTCTCCACACATCAAAGAGATCCAGGTCGTGGAGTAGGGGGTTCAAAGCCGGCCGGCTTTGGCCTTTGGTAGTAGAGGCATCTTTGGAGGGATCGCCAACTATATTGAGGTCGCCTCCCATTATTATGATTCCTTTGCGCAGGCTGTTGACCTTCTTGTAGAGGCGTCAGAAGAAGCGGAGTTGTCTGGAATTAGGTCCATATATATTGACCAAGGTGTAGGTGGTTTGAGCAACGGTACAGGTAAGTATCAGGTATCGGCCCTGCGGATCAGCATAGGTGTGATGGTGCTGGAACTGAAGGGTGTCTCGGACAACTGTCATCACTCCATTTTTCTTCTTTGGGCCCGAGGGGAAGTAGACAGTGTCATATTCCTTGAGTCTAAACTTAGGGGTTTTGGATTCTGCAAAGTGTGTCTCCTGTAGGAATGCAATGTCTGCATGTTGTTTTGTCAATTCCTTTTGTAGATTGGCTCGTTTGTGCGTGCTGTTCAGGCCCTTGACATTCAGGGATGTCAGTTTTATCGGCATTTTAACGCAGTCAGCAGTAATTCTTTATGGCAGGACTACAATAGTAGGTATGGGGATTCTCTGACAGGATCAGGTAATGGCTGAGGGATGTGGTCCAGGGGGAACAGGATATTTCGGTTCGCCTATATGCGGGCTTTGGTAGTAAAGCAAAAATCAGCGGGATGCTGGTGTGGAACAGGGCAGGGAACTAAAAAGAAGAGCCCGTTAGGAATACGGGTTCAATGTGCAGATTAACTGCTAACAACTTGAAACGGGGGGGATTTCCTCCAGTGGCGTCTCGGAACACAGAGCCAGTGGAGTGAAAGAGAGGCTTGGGAGAGGCAGTAATCCGCTGCAACCTGGCTATGTATAAAGTAGGGTCAAATGTGGGGACGGGATAATTCAGGCATCTTGAAGTGACCAGTCAGCTTCCATTTGTGAAGGAGGTGAAGGAGGTGGACGTGGAGTTTCCTCAGGGATTATGCGCCAGAGCCGTAGAAGTTGTAGGCCAGCTTGCAGCGTGCGCACAGCATGGGTTTTGCTCTGGTATCTGATCAGCAATTTAGTGGGAAACCCTATTTGTACTGTATAGTATATGGTGGTTTTGGAGTGCTTTAGTGATCGTGGCGAGTTGTCGACGATTCTCCATAGTTGCCTTAGAGAGATCTGTGTACAGCGCAATTGCAGTGAATGGATCAGGAAGGTTTGAGGACCTCTTGGCGGCAAACATCACTTTTTCCTTAGTGCTGTAGAAATGTATCCGCGCTAATACATCTCAAGACTTCTCTGGTGGGAGGTGAGATGGCTTTGGGAGCCTATGGGCTCTATCAATTTCCAGATCTCTATCGGATAACTCAGGTACTAACGCTCGCATTAGAGATTGCAGGAATCGCACCAGATTAGGTTGCGGTATCGATTCGGGTATGTTGCGGAACTTAATATTGTTCCTGCGCAAACGATCTTCGAGATCCGCCAATTTAAGGTTGATCGCCTGCAAGTCTGCCTCATGTTCTGTGCATACTTCCACGGTATCATTATGGGCAGTGAGGAGATCAGACATTTTGTTTTCTATGTAATGCAGACGCTGGTCCTGTTGCTGTACTACAGTAGCCAGCGAGGACACTGCAGCCGAAAGATCAGTGTACAGGGTCTGTTTAAGGGAGATGAGCATGTTCTTCATTGTTTGCTCAGAGATGGGCTGGTCTGAGGCAGGGAAGTTATCAATGGTTGCAGGATGCTGTACATTAGGAGGAGGCAGGATGAAAGGTATGCTGGGGTTCTGACCTGGGGCGTCCTCCACTCTCCTGGGCTTAGATTTGACTGGAGAGGCAGAGGCAGGAGAGCGGGGGGCAGAGTACTCACAGTTTGTGATCGTGGGATAGCCTGGGCGTTGTGATCCGCCGCCACCAGCGTGAGGTGAGAGCTGAGCTGGAAATCTGTGTGAGGTGCCGGCGCCATCTTGTCCCCCTCCCGCTCCGGCCAGACAGAAAAAGTCCATCAGCTTCTGAGGCATGGGGATCTGTTTCCTTCGTTTCAGCATGATGCCTGGCTGATGTGGAAGTGGTTGTGGGTTCGGTCGGGTGATTTTCATCCCGTTTTTAGTGCTGTGGAGCCGCTGATAGCCGGGTGCTGTGTGGAGCAGAGATTCTAAGCAGCCATTCACGGTGCTGGCAAGCCACGCCCCCCCACCTCTGCGGTTTTTATTTTTTGCACTATAAACAAAAAAAGCAGTAATTTTGAAAAAAAAACCAATATTTTTTACTTTTTGCTATAACAAATATGCAAAGAAAACGTAAAAAAAATAAAAATTTCCTCATCGTTTTAGGCCGATATATATTCTTCTACATATTTTTGGTAAAAAAATGTGCAATAAGTGTATATTGATTGGTTTGCACAAAAGTTATAGTGTCTACAATATAGGGGATAGTTAGTGAGACATTGTGGCGGACAGGTCGAACACTTTTGACACTTTTTTGGGACCATTGACATTTATACAGCGATCAGTGCTATAAAAATGCACTGATTACTATGTAAATGTCACTGGCAGAGAAGGGGTTAACACGAGGGGGCGATCAAGGGGTTGAGTGTTTTCCCTGGGAGGTGTTTCTAACTGTGTGGGGATGGGACTGACTAGAGAAGGAGACAGATCACTGTTCCTAATCACTAGGAACAGCAGATCTGTCTCTTCTCCCCTGTCTGAACTGGTATCTGTCTGTTTACATTGACAGATCCCCATTGGCTCTCGTTCCTGCGATCGCGGGTGGCCGGCGGACATCGTTGCCGCCGGCCACGCACATCAGGTCTCCCCGTACACCTAAGGCAATTTGCGGGAACGTGCTGACCAGCGGCTGGGTGGCAAGTGGTTAATTGAACAAGCTGAAGTTAGAAGTTGATTAGCTACCATGCACAGCTGCACCAGATTTTGCAGTCCAGTTTTAGTAAATCTACCCAAGTGCCATAATTAGCCCATCAGTGCTATGACTAGGTACTGTTGAGAGTGTAAAACGCATCAGTTTTCTATCCTGTACCCTGCTGTGGTTTGTACTTTTGTTATTTTGCACAGTAAAGGCGTTTTTATTGGAGTGTAGCTGTCCAGCCCTTCCCTCTTCGAAGAGCCCATCAATATAATCAGAAGCAAGAGAGGGCTGGACATCAAATCAAACTTCTGATATGCTCCTATTATGCTAGATGGACAATGTATGATGAAGTGCTTTCAATTACGAATTACATACTAAAGGTTTTTTTTTCATGATTGCTTTATCACATTACATTGTACTAATATATCCTAATTAGACAGCCAACATTTAGATTTTACGTTTAGGTGCTTTGGGTGGTTCAGAACATCGTCTTGAAAATGTAAAAAGTTCCACCAAAGTAATTTCATACAAATTGGAAAATATTGTTCCAAGTTACACTGTGGCCTGAACATATATTCATATAAGGTTCTCATCTTTTGCCGTATATAAAGGCATACATACATAAAGGGCTCACTGTTTTATCTTAAAGTCAATAATAAATTTGTAAGTAAAGCCCACTTTCTTTTTTTTATTGCCATCAATAGTGAGAAAATAGAGCATTTTATTTTAACCTGTAATGCCTGAAACTGGTAAATGCCATATGATCATAACTTGCTATCACATAACACTTTCATACAAAAAACAAAAAAATGCAGCGCTGTGTGATACGGAACCTTACAAATGCATAGATAGTGCCAAAACAATGTGATATTGCTAAAAAAAATTAACTATTAACATACAATATATATATATATACATATCATTTTTAACAAGCAAGCTCACAGAGAAAGAAATTTAGTATTATTCCTTAATATTAAGTGTCCAAAAAAAGGGATTTTTCCTCCAGTTTTCATCAAGCCACAGAGACAAAAGTGCAAATTGGGGAACTATACGTATTACTGTCCAAAAAGTGACTCTAGTGATGATAATCCTGATCAGAAGAGGGTGACTTCACATGTGCCCCCCCCCCCCCCCCATGTGAATGCGCTCACCTCCAACAGTGTGACCGCACCCTTAAATTTGGTCCACATAGGCAGTTGAACCAACCACTTCTGGGCTTTAAGTGAAACAGGTTCAGCAGGATCCCACAGGAAAATCCAGAGACGTAGTCCTCAATTTTAAAACAAGAAAGAGACTGGGTAGTGCATTATCGCTAGTTTAAAAATGTATTCAGAAAACATAACATCATGGTACTCACACATTTTAGGTGCTTCCAGCACACCAAACTATAAAAGCATTAAGCATAGGATTCTTTTCCAAACGACTTTCAAACCTGTATGTATCAGCAGCTTGTACAAACAAGTATGTATCCAAGCTCCTACACCGTCCTGGCCCCTCCCCTCTACCTGGGGCACCATCAGACAAATAGAAGTAGTATTGGGGCAAGGGATTTAGACTTAGCGGGCATAGGTAGTCCGGCGGGCAGGGCCACCATCAGGGGGTACAGCCCATACACTAGTAAGGGGCTCGAGCGTCTAGAAGGGCCCGGCTGTCTGACGGGGATCAGAGAAGGCAGGGGCAGGTACAGGAGAGCTCCGTGGCTGCGCTGGCTTTCGGAATGTGTGTGAGTGTCATTAAGCTGACATCGGGCTCTTTGCTGCCCCCTCTGATAAATTCCTGCATGTGCACCCCTCGTGTGTCCCCCACAAGAGCTGGGACAAGGAACACCACCTAACAAGTGGTTGTGGGGGTTGTGTGTGTGTCTGTGTACATGTGTGTGTGTGCCTGTGTGTGTGTCTGTGTACATGTGTGTGTCTTTGTAAATGTGTGTGTGTGTCTGTGTACATGTGTATGTGGGTCTGTGTTCATGTGTATGTACTCGGTGTACGTGTGTGTGTGTCATATATACACATGTGAGAGGGGATGAGACCGCACAGGCGTTAGGGGGCTGAGAGAGGTACAGTTCTCTCAGGGATTTTTTATACCAAAGACATGTAGCAGAATACATTTTGGCGTACATTTATGAAGACATGTTTTAAATGTTTCTAATTTGATATGTTTCATAGCAGAAAGTAGAAAATATTGTACTTTAATTCTTAGTATGTGCGTAAATTGGGCAAGCTTGTAGAGGCCCCAGAGCATTACTTTGCCCAGAGGCCCATGATGCTATTAACATGGCCCTTGCTGTGAGAGCTGCATGTTGCCAGAGAGAGTGCTATGAGAGCTGCATGTTGGTGGATAAGGTGCTGTGGGAGCTGTATATTATGGAAGATAGTGCTGTAAAAGATCCATGAGAGTGCTGTAAGAACTTCATGTTAAAAGAGACATAACATGACATCCCACAGAACCTGATAGAGGCACTGGAAACACTAGATATCAATCAGCTGGGGAGATCACTTTAAGAGTCCAGTTTTATACATAGATCACACCATCCGTGAAGTCTGCCAACTTTATTACCTGATCTGACATATAAAAAGTTTTGTGCAACAATATTAGGTTTAATTTAATTTCTCCTGAATTTTGAAGGATTACTTGACAGTGTAAAGGCTCATTGGCAAACATATGGTATTTCCCCAGTAATTCTGTTAATATTTCTATTTGAGGACCAACATTTGGAGCACAAACTCAAAATAGTAGATTGATTAATGTTACTCAGTGTTAATATCGTTAAATAAATTTGGTGCTTTAAAGTGAACACAGAACTACAGGAAAAAAAACAGGTTGATTGTGTATTTATTAAGACAGCATTAAATATATATTTTATATAGTTTCCATTATGCTTACCTGAAATATATCTTCATACTGGTTTTCCATAAACTGTACATCAGAAATTAGGACTCAAAGTGGAAGCGACAGACTTTGATAATGGTTTTGGGTCAGCTTGTTATTTCATTTACAAGATTTCTAAACTGATATTTTTATTTTACATCTTAGTTTACTATAGTCTGTATAGATTGTTTGTTGTCCAAATAAACATGTACTACATGATAAAGAGACTTCCAGAGCACTATAGGTTAATTTAAGAGACAGTTCAGAAAAATGATCTCTATTTCAGAAACAGCTGTCTCTCAATGAAACCTCAGACTGACAGAACTTGATGCTCTAAATTAAGGGTCCCCAAACTATGGCCAGAAGGCTAAAACCAGCCCTCTACAAGATTTTATCCAGTGTGCAGCAACCCAGACTGGCTGGTAGTGGATATGCTGGTCTGTGTATCCTAATACAATTATGATCCTTCCCCAACCCCCAGCGCACATTCTCCACCCTCCGTCCGCTATGTTTCTAGGGACGATGTTTGTTTCTAGGACTGCTGGCATCCTACCAACCAGTGATGAGACTATCACTCTCTATTATTTACAGGAGGCCCTGGCTTCCTTCAACCAGATCTGCTCCATCTTGCAGCTTCTGCCATTCCGGAGACTCTGCCAGGTACTCCTGGATGTAAGGAGGGACTTTGCTGGGTAGTCTTGGATGTAACTGGGAACTCTGCTGGTTACACCTGGATGTAATGGTGAACTTATAAATGGTATGCATTCATTTAGAACAGTGGGCTCTAAACTGCAGAAGCAGATGTGGCCCTTTGCTTGCCTTAATCTAGCCCTTGGGGCACTGTTTCTCCCATTGATATGAGACACTACACCAATAATATGGCACTATTCCTTTCACTGACACCAACAATAGGGCACTAGTCCATTCCACTAACACCAATGATGGGGCACCATTTTTCCCACTGACATAAACGATGGGGCACTATTCCTCCTCTTACTGACCGCAGGTGCTTTATAATTTTTTATGCTACCACTGACCACCAAGCTTGGGACATTGCCTACTTCCAGTGATGCTGGGACATTTTCCACTCCCGCTGGCCACAGTCCACCCCCAAAGTTGGAAAGATAGTAAACTAGCCCTTTGAATAAAACTTTGGAGACCCCTGATTTAGAAAACCGTTTTTTTTGGCCTGCAAATATTTGTGAAATATTCAATATGGCCCATATGCTGAAAAGTTTGGAGATCCCTGCCATAACTCATCAAGTTCTCTGTGTAAGTGCAGAACCTAACTGAATCTAATTGCTAAGTATGCCAAGGTGACATATAACAAGTGAAAAGACACACAGGACTATAGATAGACTAAACATCACATGTCAAAAATACATTAAAACCTTCATCAATTGAAAACCTATGGAGTCTATCTACTCTAATTTTTTCCCTGTAGCAATATGTTTTTGACCTAATTACAGTTCCTAATTTTACAATCACAGATTGGCAATGATATGCCTAATAAAACCTATTACAATATTTTAGGGCTGCGGAAATTAACGATTAATTCCTCGATTAATCATTAATTTTTTTGATCGATCAAAATTCTTTTGATCGATACTCACCTCTCCACCGGCTACCGGGTCTTCAGGGAGTTCCGTCGGAGATCCGGTGACGTCACGGACATCGACGTCACCGGACTCCTCCCACCCTTCCCCAGTCATTGACGGTGCCCACGCTGGACAATGATAAAATAATGGAATACAGCAGGTGCCTGACCGATCCAAACATGGCCTGAAAGGCTTCGACCGAGTGGGCGTGTCCACGAATTGCAGAGGTGTGGCTGCGAGCCGGTTTTGTGATTGGCCGGACATGCCCCATGCTGATGCTACGTGACCCTTGCTGGGAATAAACAAGCTTTGGAAGGCATTATGAAGGTGAGTGTGTTGTCTGTACTGGACAGGTCAATTGTGAAGGAGGAATCATGGTGATTTAAAGTATATATACAGCTTGAATCTGTATTTTAGTTTTAGATTAGGTCGTGCAGAGAGAAAACACCTCTCAGTTTAGGCTTTGCTTTGTGCATCCCACTGTGGAGCTTTTATTTCACTTCCTGTCCCAGAGACACAACGGGAATTGAAATGGCATTCCCATTTTAGATGGTTGTCAACAGGACTGGTATACCCATTGGAGGCATTACCCAGATAGCAAGCAATTGAGCTGCAAGTTTGAAAATGTCTTGTTAAAGTGGAGGTCCACCCTTAAAACAAATTTAACATTAAAAGACTCCTTAACATTTTTTTAAAAAGTTTTTTTTTTAAAGTGTTAAGTCATGGATTGTGAAAACGAACTAGTGTCGGGTGATTATATATAGTGTATACCACATTTACCACTGACTAATGCAGAGTTGCAATGCAAGGAGATCAGCTAAAAGTAGTTGGATCTGTATGTGCATTATAATTAATCAAAATTAGTCGATTAATCGATTAAAAAAAAACCGATTAATCGAACACGAAAATTTTAATCAGTCCTACAGTCCTACATCAGCCCTAAAAATTTTATTAGAATGTTAAAATCATCATCATCATCCTCACCAGTCCTATTTGGTACCAGTATGACTTGGTTTTACTCTACATATTAATAACTAGGAATAGATGCCAACCTCTGAACCAGGGCTCACAGAGCTATTGTTGTTCCCAAGTGACTACACTGCATGAAATTCCAATGCCAAATATTTTAAAAGACAATAGTCATATACTATAGATATAAAAGCTTTTTTAAGAGAAAGTTACATTAAGTGCTCATCTTCTCTCATTCTCTAGGCTCTAAACAATTGATCGCCCTGGGCTTTGCAACAGTAAGCAAGTCATAAAAGGTTTACTGCAAGTAAAACAAATAACAAAGCTTCCCATTCTGTGTATTACAGACTAATTACAATAGTGTACTAGGCTTTCTCCACAGCTGAATTATTTATCATCCAAACAGAGAGACATAAATCTCATTTAAAGCATACCTGTAATATAGTGATTATTCCCAATGCACTGTGCCACTGAAATGAGCAGAAGAATCAATTCCCTTGGTGTACTTAGTATTTTGCTGGAGTATCTGCTGTTAGTGGCACTTTGAAGGGGGATCGGATGAAGAAAACTCTTTATGTGACAATACAAAGAGCACCTGTAGGTCAGTAGATACACGGCAAAATGATGTGTGACCTCTCTTGCTGTGAGAGTTTTTCATTTTGGATAGTAGGGAATGAGTAAAACCCCTGTGAAATTTCTGTTCTGGTGACACAACACAAAGTGAAATGCACACAGGCCTATGAAAAAAAACTTGTATATGCTGAATCTTTCTGCCAGGAGCTAGCGGAAAATAATTGGTCAGAATATCAATTTCATCTGGTAAACGGAATTACTTTACACGCATACATGCACATTTACACGTGTTTATGCACATATGTTCATAAATTATGTCACTGAGCTCCTCTCTGAACTTGGATTTGGAGCATTTTTATGCCCCTGAATGCTGCTCTGAAATACGAACCTACAGTGCCTTGAAAAAGTATTCATACAATTTGAAATTTTCCACATTTTGTTACAACCAAAAACGTAACTGTATTTTAATGGAATATTATGTAATTGACCAACACAAAGCGGGACATAATTGTGAAGCGGAAGGAAAATGATAAACTGTTTTCAAAATTTTTACAGATAAATATCTGAAAAAATGTGGCGGGCATCATTTGCATTCAGCGCCTTTACTCTGTTACCCCTAACTAAAATCTAGTGGAACCAATTGCCTTCAGAAGTCACCTAATTAGTACATAGAGTCCACCTGTATATAATTTAATCTCAGTAAAAATACATCTGTTCTGTGAAGCCCTCAGAGGTTTGTTAGAGAACCTTAGTGAACAAACAGCATTATGAAGGCCAAGGAACACACCAGACAGGTCAGGGATAAGGTTGTCCCAATATCCCAAGCTTTGAGCATCTCATGGAGCACTCTTCAGCCCATCATCCAAAATGTACTGGGGTTGATTTACTAAAACTGAAAAGCGCAAAACCCGAAGCAGCTTTGCCTGGTAGCCAATCAGCTTCTAACTTCAGCTTGTTTAGTTTGACAATACAACCTGGAAGCTGATTGGTTTGATTCTGCACTCTACCATTTTAGTAAATCACCCCACTGGCTAAAAAAGAGATGTGCTCAGAGGCTAACAAAAATGAAAAATGCCACTAAAAGCATAATTTTTTTGCCCATGTGAATGAGGTCAAAAGACATTTTTCCAATGTGAGGGGAATCCTCTTTTAGACAGTTTTCACCTGAAGAGGTATCTTCTTGGTAAGGTTTCTCCTAGAATTATTTTCTGATGACAACTAAAAATTGTTTAAAATCCTTATTTCAGAAGCAGTACCCGCGCATAGAGCCACTGAATTGTTTTGTGATTTCTCTGCAAACCTGAGGATGAAACATCTTGCTCACCCAGCACTTACCGACACTCCTTGAGGTATTTAACCACTTCAGCCCCAGGAGAATTTAACCCCTTCCTGACCAGAGCATTTTTTGCAATTAGGCACTGCGTCGCTTTAACTGACAAATGCGCAGTCGTGCGACGTGGCTCCCAAACAAAATTGACGTCCTTTTTTTCCCACAAATAGAGCTTTATTTTGGTGGTATTTGATCACCTCTGCGGTTTTTATTTTTTGTGCTATAAACAAAAAAATAGCGACAATTTTGAAAAAAACTATTTTTTTTAACTTTTTGCTATAATAAATATCCCCAAAAAATATTTAAAAAAATTTTTTTTTCCTCAGTTTAGGCCGATACGTATTCTTCTACATATTTTTGGTAAAAAAAAAATAGCAATAAGCGTTTACTGATTGGTTTGCGCAAAAGTTATAGCGTTTACAAAATAGGGGAAAGTTTTATGGCATTTTTATTATTAATTTTTTTTTACTAGTAATGGCGGCGATCAGCAATTTTTATCATGACTGCGACATTATGGCGGACACATCGGACATTTTTGACACATTTTTGGGACCATTGTCATTTATACAGCAATCAGTGCTATACAAATGCACTGATTCCTGTGTAAATGACACTGACAGTAAAGGGGTTAACCACTAAGGGGCTAGGGAGGGGTTAAGTATGTCCTAGGGATGTGTTACTAACTGTGGGGGGGCGTTACTACATGTGACACGTCACTGATCTCTACTCCCAATCACAGGGAGCAGAGATCAGTGACACTGTCACTAGGCAGAACGGGGAGATGCTTGTTTACGTTAGCATCTCCCCGTTTGTCCTCTCCATGAGGTGATCGCTGGTATCCCCGTGGCGATCAGGTCCACGGGACCCATGACCCGATTAACGGAGCTCCCAGCCGGCACGCGCAATGGCACAGCGGCAAATTCAAAGGGACGTACGGGTACGCCCATTTGCCCAGCCGTGCCATTCTGCTGACGTACATTGGCGTGCGCCGGTCGGGAACTGGTTAAAAAAATGTATTAGACCATGAATAGCCTAAAAGAAGAGAAGATTAGCAAGTGTACTTATACAAACAATAAGACAATAAAATTACGCTGAGAGATATGATTAATCACTTCAGCTCCAGAAGGTTTTACCCCCTTCATGACCAGGCCATTTTTTGCTATTTAGCACTGTGCTATTTTAACTGGTAATTGCACGATCATGCAACAATGTACCCAAACGAAATTGATATAGTTTTTTTTTAACACAAATAGAGCTTTCTTTTGGTGCTATTTGATCACCACTGTGTTTTTTGTTTTTTTTTTAATTTTGTGGTATAAACCAAAAGACTGAAAATTTTTAATGAAAAAAAACAATATTTTTTACTTTCTGTAATAAAACATATCACGTAAATTTTTTTAAAGCAATTTAAATTTCTTCATAAATTTTGGCCAAAATGTATTCTGCTACATGTCTTATATTGATTGGTTTGCATGAAAGTCAACAAACAATGGTATATACAGGTGCTTCTCATAAAATTAGAATATCATCAAAAAATAAAATATTTTATATGTATTAAAATTAATTTATTTCAGTAATTCAATTCAAAAAGTGAAACGCATATCATTTATGAGTGATATATTTCAAGCATTTCTTTCTGTCTTTTTTGATGATTATGGCTTACAGCTAGTGAAAACCCTAAATTCAGTATCTCCGAAAATTTTAATATTACATAAGACTAATAAAAAAAAAGAATTTTTAATACAGAAATGTTGACTTACTGAAAAGTATGTCCATATACAGTATAGTATGCACTCAATACTTGGTCGGGGTTCCTTTTGCTTGAATTACTGCATCAATGCGGTGTGGTATGGAGGTGATCAACCTGTGGCACTGCTGAGGTGTTATGGAAGCCCAGGTTGCTTTGATAGGGTTTCAGCTCCTCTGCATTGTTGGGTCTGGTGTCTCTCATCTTCCTCTTGACAACACCCCACAGATGCTCTATGGGATTTAGGTCAGGTGAATTTGCTGGCAAATCAAGCACAGTGATATCATGATCATTAAACCAGGTATTGGTACTTTTGGCAGTGTGGGCAGGTACCAAGTCCTGCTGGAAAATGAAATCAGCATCTCTATAAAGCTGATCAGCAGAGGGAAGCATGAAGTGCTTTAGAATTTCCTGGTAGAGGACTGCGCTGACTTTGGACTTGATAAAACACAGTGGACCAACACCAGCAGATGACATGGCTCCACAAATCATCACTGACTGTGGAAACTTCACACTGGATCTCATGCAACTTGGATTCTATGCCTCTCCACTCTTCCTCCAGACTCTAGGACCTTGAATTTCAAATGAAATGCTACATTTTCCACAGTCCGTGATGATTTCTGATGTAAGACAGTTTACAACTAGGGATGAGCTGAACACCCCCCCGGTTCGGTTCGCAGCAGAACATGCTAACAGGCAAAAAATTAGTTCAAACATGCAAACACCGTTAAAGTCTAAGTGACACGAACCTGAAAAATCAAAAGTGCTAATTTAAGGGCTAATATGAAAGTTATTGTCATAAAAAGTGTTTGGGGACCTGGGTCCTGCCCCAGGGGACACGTATCAATGCAAAAAAAAGTTTTAAAAATGGCCGTTTTTTCGGGAGCAGCCATTTTAATAATTCTTAAAGTGAAACAATAAAAGTGAAATATTCCTTTAAATTTTGTACCCGGGGGGTGTCTATAGTATGCCTGTAAAGTGGCTCATGTTTCCCGTGTTTAGAACAGTCGCTGCACAAAATGACATTTCAGAAGGAAAAAAAGCCATTTACAACTACTCGCGGCTATAATGACTTGTCTATTGGAGAAATCAAAAGTGCTAATTTTAAAGGCTTATATGCATGGTATTGTCATAAAAAGTCTTTGAGGACCTGAGTCTTGCCCCAGGGGACAAGTATCAATGCAAAAAAAGTTTTAAAAACTGACGTTTTTTCCGGAGCATTGATTTTAATAATGCTTAAGGTGGAACAATAAAAGTGAAATATTCCTTTAAATTTCGTACCTGGGGGGTGTCTATAGTATGCCTGTAAAGTGGCACATGTTTCCCGTGTTTAGAACAGTCCCTGCACAAAATGACATTTCTAAAGGAAAAAAGGTCATTTAAAAGTACTCGCAGCTATAATGAATTGTCGTCCCGGCAATACAGATAAAAGAAGTCATTGAAAAAAAAGGCATGGGATCCCCCTAGTCCATTACCAGGCCCTTTGGGTCTAGTATGGATTTTAAGGGGAACCCCGTGCCAAAATTAAAAAAAAATGGTGTGGGGGTCCCCCCAAAAATCCATACCAGACCCTTATCGGAGCACGCAACCTGGCAGGCCGCAGGAAAAGAGGGGAACTGTACCAGGCCCCATGCCCTCAACATTTTGAGGGTGCTTTAGGGTAGCTCCCAAAGCACCTTGTCCCCATGTTGATGGGGACAAGGGCCTCATCCCCACAACCCTTGTCCAGTGGTTGTGGGGGTCTGCGGGAGGGGGTCTTATCAGAATCTGGAAGCCCCCTTTAACAAGGGGACTCCCAGATCCTGGCCCCCCTCCCTGTGTGAAATGGTAATGGGGTACCATTTCACAAAAAAAGTGTCAAAATGGTACAAATGACAAGACACGGCTTGGGACAAGTCCTTTATTAAAATATAAAAAAACAAAAATGTCCCACGGAGTCTTCTCTCGCTCCGCCGAAAGACCAAAAAAGAAAAAAAAAAAACAAGGCCGCGACCGACCCGCCTCCATAGGAGGCACCCGCCGTATGATGCGTATTCGCTTTGACAGTTCTTTTAAAACTGAGGGTGGGGCCACCCGGTGACATTCCCAGGTGACCCCGCCTCCCTCTGACGCACAGGGACTTTTCTATGGCTTTCCCGGGGCGTCAGAGGGGGGCCGGCCACCCGTTTACGTAACCGAAAAGGCGAACACCCGAACTTACGGTCGACTCGAACATCGGGCTCATCCCTATTTACAACTTCCGAAGTTATGTATTATATTGTAATGCTTTCATTTCCGAGCATGTGTGGTCTTGGTCACACAATGTTTTTCATACAAATATTATACTAATTACACAAAAAATCATTAGTTCTGTTATCGTGTGAGAACAATTTTGGTGCTTGGCCCTTTGGATATTTTTGCATAAACGGTCATGGTTCGCTCTCGAAAGCTGTGTACTAAGAAATGGATTACCAGACATTTTATTTCCATTAAAGCACAACTAAGTTGTATATTTAATCTTGTAATTTCTCTCTCTGTCTTATCTAGTATTTCTTTTCTTAATGGTGGTAATTTTCTGTTATGTAGTGTTGAAAATGTTAGTTTTATGGATGTTCTCAATAATTTCGGTAGCGTTTTAGATATATCCATTGAGATATATTGCACAGTTTGTAGTTTTGGTCTGTTGTCTGTACTGCTGCAAAGTCATATAAATCATCGGGAAACAGCCACATGAGATACTAAACAATGTGTGCGCAGCACTAAAAAAAAACAACATTAAAGCCTTATGCAAGCTCTCAATGGACAAACAAGATATAGGAAGTAATTATAAACAGTGTAAAAATATACAGTGTATGATGTCATCGTAGTTGTTAAGCTGCTGTTAAGCATTAGTCTATATGACAAAAACAGAATCAACATTTGATTTTTTTAATGTGAGTACTGGAATTTATTTTGTTTTATAAAGACGTTATAAAACATGTTCTTAAGGGCTTTCACTCTCTATAGTGCTTAAACTCTCTTCCTAAAAGGAATAGCCCACTTAAAAAGCACAATCGTTTAGAAGGAAATGACTGTGTATTGTAAGTGGTTTGTTCCTACTGAAAGGCGAGGGATGTAAACAGTTTGAAGTATCCAAGCAGATATAAAATAAATAAATGAATGCAGATAAATATTTACGAATAAATAAACACATGGTGGACTAAACTCCACTGACGCCCTTGGGAGTACTGGAGTAAGTACCTTACTTATTCCTCTGTCTTTAATTATTGAACCAACAATATTGAACCTTAGGCATGTAGTGGCTAAGTTTTCCGTAGGTTTCTTGGAATGTACAGGGTCTTAACTCATTAATAGGTCCTTAGTGTTTACTTACCTCTGTACATTTTCTCCACATATATGTCTTACAAGAGACCCATCTTCTGGGCTCCTGCATTTTAGGCCTCAAACGAGCCTTGGTGAGCTCCCACTACCAAGCAATATACTCCAGTTACTCTAGAGGAGTTAGTGTGCAGGTGCACAGGTCACTTCCTTTTCAGCTCCTGGACATCAGGACTGACCCTGGAGGTCGATATCTCGTTATGCATGCCCTGATTGCCAATGTGAATTTTCTTTTGGTGGGACTTTATTTACCTCTGGCAGATGTTATACTACTCTCCATGATTATGCAGTTGGAGCTTGGGTATGGGGTTGATAATGTACTTTTATTGGGTGATTTTAATATGAATCTATGCCCAGATCTGGACAGGCTCCACTCTGCCTCCTGTTGGTCTCTAGGTCTGACTCAATGGGGGACCACGTTTACTCTCACAAATGTCCAGAGACACTTTCACCCCTTATTGAGAGAGTTTACCTGTCACTCATCCTCCTACCAGGCACTCTCTCATATAGATTTAATATAGGCTGCTCATACTGTGCTACAAAGGGTGTCTACCTGTCCAGATATTGGATAATGGACCACACTATTCAAGAAGCTATGTCGGAGGGTTTGTGTCAGTATTGGTTAACCAACTTTGATTCCACCACTCCCACAGTGGTCTGGGATGCCTTTAAGGCCTAGCTCTGAGGGGACTATGGGGTTGATTTACTAAAGGGAAATCCACTTTGCACTACAAGTGCACTTGAAAGTGCAGTCGCTTTAGATCTGAGGGGAAGATCTGAAATGAGGGAAAACTCTGCTGATTTTATCATCCAATTATGTACAAGCAAAAATGCTGTTTTTTATTTCCTTGCATGTCCCCCTCAGATCTACAGCAACTGCACTTCCAAGTGCACTTGCAGTGCACTTGTAGTGCAAAGTGGATTTGCCTTTAGTAAATAAACCCCCCATGTGTCTCTTTCTGCAGCCAGGAGGGCCTCTGTGCAATCTCTTGAGGAGATAGAGATGGATGTTCAACAGAAGGACCAGCATATGTGGCGAATGCAGATCAGACTGACCATGAGGCCTGGCAGTATACCCTGAGGGACGTCTCCCTGCTCCGGGCTTAGTTGACCCAGAAGTCTCTACTGTACACAGCTCAGAGAGTTTTTTTAATGGGGCAATAAAAACGGCCTGTGAATTGTTAAAGGGTAACTCCACTTTCGTGAGGGGAAAAAAATAGCAAATAAAGAAAAAATAATATAGCTTACACAATTGGGACACAAATAATATTTTAATTGAATGTTATTAAAAATTACCTTTCCTTTTAATTCTGCATCTCTGTAATTTTCTGTAAGATCCAATACAATATGGCTACCTGGAGGTGTTCTGTACACAGAATGTGTACAGCATGCCCCCCAGAAACATAATTTACTGCTTGTGTGATTGGCTCGCTGATTTTCCCTGAAGTCTGCCCTAAGATACAGTATAACCCCTGGTAAGCCTGGATGTATGGGGTGCAGTTTAATTTATCCAGTAAGTATATATGACAGTTCTCCGTAATATTGTCCTTATTGAAATATCTATTTACCTATTTATGTTTTCTGGAAGCTCATTCTGGCTTCATTTTAACTATGATCACTTACGATCATTTTAATGTGCCTTTATGGGGGGGTTAGCCTCAATTTTCTTCATAGACTTTTTTTGAATCTTTATATACTAGGGTTCTTGTCTTGTTTAAGGATTGCTGGTGGGCTCTACGCGGATGATGCCCCCCTGTATATCCATGACGATAATTCCTCCTTACAGACTGCCCTTGATATCTTTGGCGAGTTTGGGCAGTTTTCAGTGATTCGAATTGACTGAAAAAAATCAACTCCTTTCTATTTAGACCCTCGGACACGAGAGACGCTGATGTCGGTTAACCAGTTTAAGTACTTGGGAATTCAGGTCCGGCAGGAGTCATTGAGCTTTCACGATCTTAACTTGTCTCCACTACTGTCTCAACTTCATGAAAAATGTGCCTCCTGGGCTACTATACTGTTTAATCTCATAAGTCGTCTTAAGCTCCTGAAGATGATTTTCTTCCTAAATTTAATTATGTTTTCCGCAACTGCCCCACCTGCATACCCAATTCTTTCTGCAGGGAGGTTGACCGATGTGTGGGGACATTTATATGGGGGGTGCTCTCCCTCGATTGGCTAAGTCTACTTTACATCTTCCAGTGGGGTGTGGCGGGATGGCATTGCCCGATTATTGGACCTACTACTGGGTGGCTGTCCGCTGGTGGTTAATACACTCCCAGGCCATCGCTGTGATTTGTCTGGAGGCTGCCCTGTTGGGATCGCTTTAGAAACTCAGTAACCTGGTCTATAGGGGCCCGGGGGAATATTACGGTCTCCCACACTCCAATAGGATGACCCTTAGGGTATGGGCTGTGGCTAGACAGAGATTTCTACGGCCCCACCATTGGTCACCGTACTGCCCACTCTGGGGAAACCCCATTCCTCTTTTGTTCGATCCTCAGCTTTGGGCCCAATTTGGTGTCAAAACTTTACGGGATGTATATTCGGTGGGGTCATTACTCTCCTTCACTGACCTTAGATTACAGAGATGGATGTACTTCCGATATCTCCAACTAGGCCATGCAGCCACGTCCAATTCCCTGACCCTCCAAGTTTAATTATGGATCCTATTGAGGAGCTCCTTGAACAGGATTTCCTGTCTAAACCTCTGTCTTCGCTTTATTTGGCCCTGCTTAATGTGAATTCCCCTAAGATGTAAAGGCTGTGAGAAACGTGGACGGCAGACATTCCTGACCTTGATAAGGAAGACTAGGAGAACTGCTTTGAGGATAGTACTAAACTACTGATTTTATCTGCCCCCCCTCCCGAACCCAAAGCACATTGGCCCCATGTTGATGGGAACAAGGGCCTCCTTCTGACAACCCTGGGCAGTGGTTGGCAGGGGGCTTATCAGAATCTAGAAGGGCATTTTAAAAAATACCTCACAAAAGCTTTTTATCTCAAACTGAAGTTATTCAGATTGGGGTGCTGCAGCTGTATGTGAGCTTCTCCTTCACAGATATTGTACAGTTAGTGAACATTGTCACCTTATGACAGGAAGTGTGCTACTGGCAGGATCATCAGGTTACACAATAGAAAAAAAAACAGATAAAAAGAAAACGAATGCAGTCGCCACACATAAGTATCAGTAAGCTGCTAAATATTACATTTTTGTTCTCCTTTATCATATATAGTAACTGATATTGTACATAGTTAGGTGAAAAAAAGTCAAAGAGCACTCAATTGAATTATTAGGAAGCTGATTATGTTGCATACTGCACTAGTATAAGATATAGTGTGGCGGATCTGTGAAGTTCTCTGAGCTCACTCTAGATAACCTATAACAGTATAAAAGAAGATTTTGAGACCTCTTCTTCCTTTCTTACAGGAGCTGTATAATTGTGAGTTTGTGGAATGATATGACAGTTCTGGAGTGACAGCCTCATGTTTGATGGCGTCTGTAATAAAAAGCGGATCTCTTCTCATTGTAGATTTTTCCTAGCAACATAAAGGGAAGATGCTGATTGGTTGCTATGGAGAAATGTATGTTAACTGCAAAAATGATGCATTCTGACTTTCGTGGGTATATCACAGCAGTGTGTGAAGTATTAGAATACATGAACAGGAAAATTCAACCATACCAAAGATGGCACAGTGTATATGAGAAACATGATATTATAAAAAGTGTCAGATTTAACTAAAACTGTAAGCAAGAGGATGATACACTAACCGTATCTCTATTCACTAAAGCGTATATTTATTTAAAAAAAATAAAAAGCTATTTGTCAATTGAAACTGTATGTAAATTTGTTCTGTGTGAATGGGGCAAAATCAATTGTTTTTTGGGGTATATTCTCTGCAATTTAAAAGTGTGAATAAGGAAAATGCTGCATTATGGGCACTTGATGGTTATAACTATCATAGGAAATAAGTGTTCCTCAGTGCCATCTAGTGGCATAATGTGGTATTTTCCATATTCAAACATTCAAATTTCAGAGAACATAGGCTGAGAACATTGGATTTTCCCAATTTGCACTAAAAATTCTTTTTCTTTTCTTTTTTTTTTTTTTATACATACACCATAACTGTATTTCTATTGTAGTCCTATAGAGAATTTATGGAGGGAGATGAAACTTTGGAAACTAGGATTTAGAGAGGACCTGTAAAGAAGAGTGGACCAAAATCCCTCCTGAGATGTGTGCAAACCTGGTAACCAATTACAAGAAACGTCTTACCTCTGTGCTTGTCATCATGGGTTTATCCACCAAGTACTAAGTCATGTTTTGCTTAGGGATCAAATACTTTACTCACTGAATTGCAACTCAAATTATAACATTTGCATCATGTCTTTATTCTGGATTTTTGGTTAATTTTCTGTCTCTATCATTTAAAATACACCTATGATAAAGATTATAGACCTTTCATTTCTTTGTAAATGGGCAAACTTAAAAAATCTTCAGGGGATCAAATAATTATTTTCCCCACTGTTCATAGAGTATATATCTTCTAAAAGAGCACAAGAATCATCTAGCACAACCTATCGAAATAAACTTGAACCCCACTTCCAGGAAATCTAAAAATGCTCCTTTTGTAGTGAGGCTGTGTCCGCACTACAAGGGTTAACTGCTTGTTAATGTCTAGGGGAGATCAAAAGTACTTTTACTTACCCAATCCTCTCTCTGCTCCCCCAGCAGATGGCGCTCCCCCATGCTCCGGCAGTGGACTGTCCCTCGATGTCATCATGTCTAAGTGCTATGGACTGTGCATTTGTCCTGATGACGTTGGGACCTTAGATCACTGGAGCATGGGGCAGAGGATATTGTGGGCACTGGTCTAGCAGCACAGAGAAGGGCAGGATCAGCTAAGTACTGTATTTATTGGCGTATAACATGCACTTTTTCACCTTTAAAATCGGGTGCAACAGCGTGTGTGTATTATACGCCAATACTTCAAGTTTAGCTGCCTCGGAGGGGACAGGGAGGGGGGTGAGATGAGTGCCGTCAGATTACATACAGTGAGAATCTCCTGTTTACTTGGCGGCCTCTGTAATAGGAAGTCCCATCTCCTGGGCCGCCATTGGACCACTGTTCTGTCTATCATAGTAGATTCTCACTGTATGTAATCTGTCGGCGCTCGTCCCGCTTCCCTTCCTGTCCCCTCTAGGCTGCAGATGGGCATTGATCAGGTTGCACTGATGGCAATGTTGAGGCTGCTGCATTGAAGGCAATGGTGAGACTGCTGCATTGAAGACAATGGTAAGGCTGATGCATTGAAGGCAATGGTGAGGCTGATGCATGGAAGGCAATGGTGAGGCTGATGCATGGAAGACAATGGTGAGGCTGCTGCATTGATGGCAATGGTGAGGCTGATGCATTGAAGGCAATGGTGAGGTTGCTGCATTGATGGCAATGGTGAGGCTGCTGCATTGATGGCAATGGTGAGGTTGCTGCATTGATGGCAAGGGTGAGGCTGCTGCATTGATGGCAATGGTGAGGTTGCTGCATTGATGGCAATGGTGAGGCTGCTGCATTGATGGCAATGGTGAGGTTGCTGCATTGCTGGCAATGGTGAGGCTGCTGCATTGCTGGCACTTGTGAGGCTGCATTGATGTGAACTGATGAGGCTGAATTGATGGCACTTGTGAGGCAGCAGATGGGTATTGATCAGGCTGCATTGATGGCAATGATGAGGCTGCAGATGGGCACTGACCCTCATTTTGCTTCGAAGTTCCTTATTTAACCACTTGACGACCGCCTCACGCCGATGTACGTCGGCAAGGTGGCACGGACAGGCAAAATCACGTACATGTACGTGATTTGCCTTCCGCGGGTGGGGGGTCCGATCGGACCCCCCCCCCCGGTGCCCGAGGCGGTCGTCTTTTGTCCAGCGGCGATCAGAGGTGAGGGGGAGACCATCCGTTCGTGGCCCCCCCCTCGCGATCGCCGCCGGCCAATCGAATCATTCCTTTGCTGCTGTATGCTAAACAGCAGCAAAGGAAATGATGTCATCTCTCCTCGGCTCGGTAATTTCCGTTCCGGCCCGAGGAGAGAAGACAGGTATGTGAGTGCACAACACTACACACACACAGTAGAACATGCCAGGCACACTAAACACCCCGATCCCCCCCCCCGATCGCCCCCTGATCCCCCCCGATCACCCCCCCCCTGTCACAAACTGACACCAAGCAGTTTTTTTTTTCTGATTACTGCATAGTGTCAGTTTGTGACAGTTACAGTGTTGGGACAGTTACTGTTACCCCCCTTTAGGTCTAGGGTACCCCCCTAACCCCCCCTAATAAAGTTTTAACCCCTTGATCACCCCCCGTCACCAGTGTCACTAAGCGATCATTTTTCTGATCGCTGTGTTTGTGTCGCTGGTGACGCTAGTTAGGGAGGTAAATATTTAGGTTCGCCGTCAGCGTTTTATAGCGTCAGGAACCCCCATATACTACCGAATAAATGTTTTAACCCCTTGATGGCCCCCTAGTTAACCCTTTCACCACTGATCACCGTATAAGTGTTACGGGTGACGCTGGTTAGTTCGTTTATTTTTTATAGTGTCAGGGCACCCACCGTTTATTACCAAATAAAGGTTTAGCCCCCTGATCGCCCGGCGGTGATATGCGTCGCCCCAGGCAGCGTCAGATTAGCGCCAGTACCGCTAACACCCACGCACGCAGCATACGCCTCCCTTAGTGGTATAGTATCTGAACGGATCAATATCTGATCCGATCAGATCTATACTGGCGTCCCCAGCAGTTTAGGGTTCCCAAAAACGCAGTGTTAGCGGGATCAGCACAGATACCTGCTAGCACCTGCATTTTGCCCCTCCGCCCGGCCCAGCCCAGCCCACCCAAGTGCAGTATCGATCGATCACTGTCACTTACAAAAGACTAAACGCATAACTGCAGCGTTCGCAGAGTCAGGCCTGATCCCTGCGATCGCTAACAGTTTTTTTGGTAGCGTTTTGGTGAACTGGCAAGCGCCAGCGGCCTAGTACACCCCGGTCGTAGTCAAACCAGCACTGCAGTAACACTTGGTGACGTGGCGAGTCCCATAAGTGCAGTTCAAGCTGGTGAGGTGGCAAGCACAAGTAGTGTCCCGCTGCCACCAAAAAGACAAACACAGGCCCGTCGTGCCCATAATGCCCTTCCTGCTGCATTCGCCAATCCTAATTGGGAACCCACCGCTTCTGCAGCGCCCGTACTTCCCCCATTCACATCCCCAACCAAATGCAGTCGGCTGCATGAGAGGCATTTTCTTTATGTACTCCCGAGTACCCCTACCCAGCGAACCCCCCCAAAAAAGATGTCGTGTCTGCAGCAAGCGCGGATATAGGCGTGACACCCGCTATTATTGTCCCTCCTGTCCTGACAATCCTGGTCTTTGCATTGGTGAATGTTTTGAACGCTACTATGCACTAGTTGAGTATTAGCGTAGGGTACAGCATTGCACAGACTAGGCACACTTTCACAGGGTCTCCCAAGATGCCATCGCATTTTGAGAGACCCGAACCTGGAACCGGTTACAGTTATAAAGGTTAGTTACAAAAAAAAAGTGTAAAAAAATATATATATATATATATATAATAAAAAAAAATAGTTGTTGTTTTATTGTTCTCTCTCTCTCTATTCTCTCTATTGTTCTGCTCTTTTTTACTGTATTTTATTCTGCAATGTTTTATTGTTATTATGTTTTATCATGTTTGTTTTTCAGGTATGCAATTTTTTATACGTTACCGTTTACTGTGCTTTATTGTTAACCATTTTTTTGTCTTCAGGTACGCCATTCACAGCTTTGAGTGGTTATACCAGAATGATGCCTGCAGGTTTAGGTATCATCTTGGTATCATTCTTTTCAGCCAGCGGTCGGCTTACATGTAAAAGCAATCCTAGCGGCTAATTAGCCTCTAGACTGCTTTTACAAGCCGTGGGAGGGAATGCCCCCCCCCCACCGTCTTCCGTGTTTTTCTCTGGCTCTCCTGTCTCAACAGGGAACCTGAAAATGCAGCCGGTGATTCAGCCAGCTGACCATAGAGCTGATCAGAGACCGGAGTGGCTCCAAACATCTCTATGGCCTAAGAAACCGGAAGCTACGAGCATTTTATAACTTAGATTTCGCCGGATGTAAATAGCGCCATTGGGAAATTGGGGAAGCATTTTATCACACCGATCTTGGTGTGGTCAGATGCTTTGAGGGCAGAGGAGAGATCTAGGGTCTAATAGACCCCAATTTTTTCAAAAAAGAGTACCTGTCACTACCTATTGCTATCATAGGGGATATTTACATTCCCCGAGATAACAATAAAAATGATTAAAAAAAAAAAAATGAAAGGAACAGTTTAAAAATAAGATAAAAAAGCAAAAAAATAATAAAGAAAAAAAAAAAAAAAAAACACCCCTGTCGCCCCCTGCTCTCGCGCTAAGGCGAACGCAAGCGGCGGTCTGTCGTCAAACGTAAACAGCAATTGCACCATGCATGTGAGGTATCACCGCGAAGGTTAGATCGAGGGCAGTAATTTTTGCAGTAGACCTCCTCTGTAAATCTAAAGTGGTAACCTGTAAAGGCTTTTAAAGGCTTTTAAAAATGTATTTATTCTGTCGCCACTGCACGTTTGTGCGCAATTTTAAAGCATGTCATGTTTGGTATCCATGTACTCGGCCTAAGATCATCTTTTTTATTTCATCAAACATTTGGGCAATATAGTGTGTTTTAGTGCATTAAAATTTAAAAAAGTGTGTTTTTTCCCCAAAAAATGCGTTTGAAAAATCGCTGCGCAAATACTGTGTGAAAAAAAAAAATGAAACACCCACCATTTTAATCTGTAGGGCATTTGCTTTAAAAAAATATATAATGTTTGGGGGTTCAAAGTAATTTTTTTGCAAAAAAAAAAAAACGTTTTCATGTAAACAATAAGTGTCAGAAAGGGCTTTGTCTTCAAGTGGTTAGAAGAGTGGGTGATGTGTGACATAAGCTTCTAAATGTTGTGCATAAAATGCCAGGACAGTTCAAAACCCCCCCAAATGACCCCATTTTGGAAAGTAGACACCCCAAGCTATTTGCTGAGAGGCATGTCGAGTCCATGGAATATTTTATATTGCAACACAAGTTGCGGGAAAGAGACAAATTTTATTTTTTTTTGCACAAAATTGTCACTAAATGATATATTGCTCAAACATGCCATGGGAATATGTGAAATTACACCCCAAAATACATTCTGCTGCTTCTCCTGAGTACGGGGATACCACATGTGTGAGACTTTTTGGGAGCCTAGCCGCGTACGGAACCCCGAAAACCAAGCACCGCCTTCAGGCTTTCTAAGGGCGTGAATTTTTGATTTCTCTCTTGACTGCCTATCACAGTTTCGGAGGCCATGGAATGCCCAGGTGGCACAAAACCCCCCCAAATGACCCCATTTTGGAAAGTAGACACCCAAAGCTATTTGCTGGATTTTTTTTATAACAAAAAGTAGAAAATATCATTTTTTTTCAAAATTTTCGGTCTTTTTCCCTTTATAGCGCAAAAAATAAAAACCGCAGAGGTGATCAAATACCATCAAAAGAAAGCTCTATTTGTGGGAAGAAAAGGACACAAATTTCGTTTGGGTACAGCATTGCATGACTGCGCAATTAGCAGTTAAAGCGACGCAGTGCCAAATTGGAAAAAGACCTCTGGTCCTTAGGCAGCATAATGGTCCGGGGCTCAAGTGGTTAAATGTTAAGTTTTTCCTTGAAACTTCCCTCTTAAAATGAATGTGTGTGTTATACGCCTGTGCGTGTTATACGTTGATAAATACGGTAAATTTTCTTTTCTATGACCCCTACTTGCAGCTGTTTTATTGTGACTTTCGGCCTCCACTCCACTTGGGTATGTGCACATCCACAATAAGTTCAAAAAATAAGTTTAGGATAGGGCAACATAGGACAAAGAGAACATAGAGAACAACACCTACCTTTGCAGTGAGATCAATCACCTACCTGGATTTTAAGAGCTGTTTTCAGCTTTTGATTTTCCCTATATATTCACAGATAAACATGCATGAGACATCACTATGCCTGGGCAGCGTTTCTATCTCATCCATTTCATGACTGGGACAGATGAATTGCAAAGGTTCTGGGACTGATTAAATACAGACTATTTAAAGTATGAACTACACTGCCTCTGAGCACCAAATACCAAAAACGCTATTTAATTCATTTTTAATATTCATACAATCTCACCCACCCATTCCTGTCTCCATGCTTTATTTCACTTAGAAATCACTTTGAAAAACACTCCCTAGCATTTGTTGCGCTGGCCATCTTAAGTAAGGGCAGATGATTTATGTAGCATTTACTTTCTGGAATCTATCTGTGCTTAGCTCAGGCATGCAGGTGTTTCATCAGATTAGGCGACCCATCAGAATTTGTAACTGAAGTGAAGTTCCATTGTCGCCATCTTGCTGCACCCCGCATTCCTCCACAGTAAGGATATAGTGAGAAGGCAACAAGCGGACATCTTGTTACACCCGGAGTCTTGCATTTCACACTTATTTTTAACAGTTAACGGAGCTTATATAGTGAAGTACTGTATTTAGAAATTCAATGGACTGTTTAGATGTTGAATTATAAACGTAGTGGCAAGCCTGCTGATCTTACAGGTTTGTTAATATGACAGAACGCCAATGCTTTTATGATTCAACATCTAAACAGTCTGATGGATTTCTAAATCCTGTATTTCACCATATAAGCTCAGTTTACTGTTAAAAATAAGTGTGAAATGAAAAACCCTGGTGGGTGTAACAAGATGTCCGCTTGTCCCCTTCTCAGTGAATCCTTACTGTGGAGGAGTGCGGGGTGTAGCAAGATGGCGGTGACTGAACTTCACTTCCGTTACAAATTCTGATGGGTCGCCGAATCTGACGAAACACAGGCAATATGGTGTGCTTAGCTGTGAAAACCCCTCCTAACCTCCTGAAGACTCCTGGAATGTATGACATAATTTCCTCCTGAAGACTCCTGGAATGTATGACATCATTTCCTCCTGAAGACACCTGGAATGTATGACATCATTTCCTCCTGAAGACACCTGGAATGTATGACATCATTTCCTCCTGAAGACTCCTGGAATGTATGACAACATTTCCTCCTGAAGACTCCTGCAATGTATGACATCATTGCCTCCTGAAGACTCCTGGAATGTATGACATCATTGCCTCCTGAAGACTCCTGGAATGTATGACATCATTGCCTCCTGAAGACTCCTGGAATGTATGACATCATTGCCTCCTGAAGACTCCTGGAATGTATGACATCATTGCCTCCTGAAGACTCCTGGAATGTATGACATCATTGCCTCCTGAAGACTCCTGGAATGTATGACATCATTGCCTCCTGAAGACTCCTGGAATGTATGACATCATTGCCTCCTGAAGACTCCTGGAATGTATGACATCATTGCCTCCTGAAGACTCCTGGAATGTATGACATCATTGCCTCCTGAAGACTCCTGGAATGTATGACATCATTGCCTCCTGAAGACTCCTGGAATGTATGACATCATTGCCTCCTGAAGACTCCTGGAATGTATGACATCATTGCCTCCTGAAGACACCTGGAATGTATGACATCATTTCCTCCTGAAGACTCCTGGAATGTATGACATCATTTCCTCCTGAAGACTCCTGGAATGTATGACATCATTGCCTCCTGAAGACTCCTGGAATGTATGACATCATTGCCTCCTGAAGACTCCTGGAATGTATGACATCATTTCCTCCTGAAGACTCCTGGAATGTATGACATCATTGCCTCCTGAAGACTCCTGGAATGTATGACATCATTGCCTCCTGAAGACTCCTGGAATGTATGACATCATTGCCTCCTGGAGACTCCTGGAATGTATGACATCATTTGCCTAGGCCTGGTAACTAGAATGTAACTTAAGAACTAAAAAAAAAGTTGAATCCCTAAACGTCGACGTAACGCATATATGCAGCCTTCCGCTTCACACTTATCACACATGTGCCCTGGTTCACACTTATGTGATGTGGGAAACGCAGTGAATCTTGTGTGTTTCCCGCACTGCATTGCAATCACATGGCATCAATGAAATCGGCTGCGGGTGTCAATGTTATCTTAACGACACCCAAACAAACAACCAAAATGCAGTGCGATTGCCAGAATTGCATCCCATGGGTGTGCTTGAAGTTGCACTGCACGGACATCGCATGTGATGTGCACAGGAATGCAGTGCGATTCCTGTGTGAATCACATGCAGTATCTGCATTACACAAGTGTGAACCCAGCTCAACACCACAAATTACCATGCATGCGGTAACACAATGCAAAGGAATAGCACAGTGTAAAGAAGCCTAAACGTATTCATGTGCAATATTAATGTAAATAAAAATAGCATTACTTTTTTATTTTATTTGGTTTAATATTTCTGTTTAAAATTACTAATTTTGCTTTGTTTATTTGGCCCTGTATAAAATATAGTTTCTCAAATAAAATCATTGATTAAAATGCCACACCTATTTAAATTTGTCATATTGATATACTTTAATGCCCTGTAAAGAAAAAAGCAAGTGATTTAATTGTCACAACACCAACAATGCTCCCTGCCTCCCCCCACGTTTTTAAGGAATTCCTTGAACAATGGTAGAATAATAATGTAATGACTGGTATTCAGAAGTAGAGTTGCAGTGCCATCTAGTGGATGAAAAATGTTTTTCAATAACATCATCTACAAGTATATTCAAAGTAAAAGAAGAAGAAGAAGAAGAAGAAGAGAGGGAGATAAACCTCTCAGTATGCCATCAAACTGCTCAATTATGAGGACTTAATCACACAGCATCATTTTAACGGTCCTAACAGTTAATGATGAAATTTTACAGGGTCTTGCATTTTTATTAGCACTTTATAGCCCTTTTGGATGAAATACCATGTTATGAGAAATCACTGAACAAGACTCCAGCTTTGCACACATTATAATAGGAGGGGCCAGATACAGTGAGTTGTATTTTTTTTTTTTTTTTTTTTGCGTGAAGCTATCCAGATTGAGCAACAATCTCATGTTTGTGGGTGGCTCTTTGTAGGAACAATCATTTCATACCTCTCAACTTTTTGAGATGGGAATAAGGGACACCTATCAGCAAAAGTATGCAGGCATAGGACACACCCCTTGCCCTTAAGGAAGAATTATCTACAAATCAAGGTTGGTTAAACCCACAAATGCTTTTTTTTACCACTACTATTCCTTTATATTGGCTTTTGGATTTTACAAATGCAGTAATTTGGAAATCAGATGAAAGATTTAGGGCTGGAAAACACTTTTTTATAGATAAAAAGTGCATTTTATATTCAACTCTATAGATCAGACCAAAATGAGGGACAAATGAGGGGGAATGAGGGACAGAGGGACATTGCTCCAAATCAGGGACAGTCCCTCGAAATCAGGGACAGTTGGGAGCTATGGTTATTTGGGCAGGTAATAAACCCTGTCTATCACTACTGTCCCTCTCTGAGCTTCTCTTAGATATGTAATTGCTCTTCTTGTCACTGAAACTACTTGTGAGTACAGCTGAGCCTACAAGTTAAAGTCTGCAGTGCTCTGTTTGTCAGATCATGTCTGCATGATCAACCACCCTATAAAGCTGCCTTCTCAACCTTCTTCAACAGCAGGTGCTTTTTCTCAACCTTTTTATCACAGAGCAACCCTTGAATTAAAGTGGTTCTAAATCCTAAAGGCTATTTAACCTAATTATTTCTATTTATTAAGGTAAAAAACCTTCTGTGTCATAGGATCCCCCCCACCCCCCCACCCTCACCACCCTTATACTTACCTGAGCCCATTCTCGATCCAATGCTGTGCATGAGAGCAATGGCTCTCTCCACTCTCTCCCGCCCCACAGCACAGACTGATAGTGGTGGGAGCCTTTGGCTCCCACTACCATCTATTAAATTTTGTGACAAGGAAGTGGGTGGTTAATAGATGCAATTAGAGCAGCTCCGAAATGAGTCAGCACGATTGGCCCTATAGAATTACAATTTTAATTACCTAGAGCCAAGATCATATCCTTATCTACTCTTCTTCTATTTATTTCCTGGGGTGTTTCTTGGGTCCATGATGTAGATACTCTTATTGTTGGAGGTGACACTTCCAGTGGCTGGGTCCGCTCTCATAGGCTCCAGAGGCAGGGGAATTTACAAGGGCAGTGAGGGGACCAGTGCTCAAGAAGATAACAAGAACAAGAAGAAATTTGCTTAGCTCATTGAAGAAACTATGATTTTGATCTTTGTTGATCTATTACACTGTAGGATGGCTTTGGAAGAGGTGTTTGGAATCAAGACTGAAGAGTACGGTAATTTGATAAACAATGCACTATTTAAACTTCATTTTTTGAGAAGTTGGGCTACAAATATGTGGTGTTTATATTTGACATCCAGTGAAAATATTTATTTTTTAAAACCCCTTGTTTTATATGACACAGTTATTTTCAATAATAATCACAAAACAATTAATAACAGTAGTCAGAAAAGAAATGAAAATTGTATGTCCCTTGTTGATTGGTGGGGAAATGCCTTGTTACTGTATACTAGAAGTCTGTTTGTTACATTTGTGGTCGGTACAGAAATGCCTCCTTACATTGATGGTCCATGGGAAAGTGCTGTCTTAAATTGATGGTCTGTGGAGAAAGGCCTGTTTACATTGGTGGTCAGTGGGAGAGGTCCTCCTTACATTGATGGTCCATGAGGAAGTGCTGTCTTAAATTGTTGTCTGTGGAGAAAGGCCTGTTTACATCGGTGGTCAGTGGGAGAGGTCCTCCTTATGCTGATGGCTAGTGGGAGAAAGGTCCTCTTACACTGATTGTTAGTGGCAGGAAAGCCCTCTTCACTAGTGGTCAGTGGGAAGAATGCTCCTTACATTGGTGGTCGGTGGGAAGAGTACTCCTTAAATTGGTGGTCAGTGTAGTGCTTCCTTATGTCAGTAATCAGTGGGAAGTCTGCCCTATTATATTAAGGAAGAGGGGTAAGTGGGAGGAATGCCCCCTTGCAGACAGCCGAAATATCACTGGGTTACCTACCTGAGAGAGGAGAGAAGAGGATTCAATAGTCCCAAACGTTTTGCTTTGCTGAGGGACATTGGGAGTGGATTTTCTGTCTTGCAAAGCAAACATGACAGGTAGAATCTTTTGGTTGCTATAAATAACACAGTTAGATACAGTATTTATTTTTAGATATGTAATTGCTTTTCTTGTCACTGAAATGACTTGTGAGTACAGCTGAGCCTACAAGTTAAAGTCTGCAGTGCTCTGTTTGTCATTTGGCATTCTGGACTTCCAACCCTGAACGCATAGGACCCTAAACGCTGGTACCACTCAGTAACAGCATTTAGCCCTGGCCGCAGCCTGTCCTAAACTTTGATTGTCTGCCTGCAATGGGGGTGGACACTGCGCCTGTGCCTCCCAGGTGCATTTAAAAAGGAAGGAGGAGCATACTGCAGCTGGGACCATAGTACGATATTTAGTCTAACTAGACAAAGTGCAGAATGAGAAAATGTGTTTTGTTTTGATCGGATGGATTTGCTAAGTTAAAAAATTTGTTTAGTTACATACAGTGGATATAAAAAGTCTACACACCCCTGTTAAAATGTCAGGTTTCTGTGATGTAAAAAAATGAGACAAACATAAATCATTTCAGAACTTTTTCCACCCTTAATGTGACCAATAAACTGTCCAACTCAGTTGAACAGCAAACTGAATTTTTTTTTTTTGGGGGGGGAGTAAAAATAAAAAACTAAAATAATGTGATTGCATAAGTGTGCACACGCTCTTATAACTGGGGATGTAGCTGTGTTCAGAATTAAGCAATCACATTCAAACTCATGTTAAATAGGAGTCAGTACACACCTGCCATCATTTAAAGTGCATCTGATTAACCCCAAATAAAGTTCAGCTGTTCTAGTAGGTCTTTCCTGACATTTTCTTAGTCACATCCTACAGCAAAAGCCATGATCCGCAGAAAGCTTCCAAAGCATCAGAGGGATCTCATTGTTAAAAGGTATCAGTCAGGAGAAGGGTACAAAAGAATTTCCAAGGCATTAGATATACCACGGAACACAGTGAAGACAGTCATCATCAAGTGGACAAAATGTGGCACAACAGTGACCAAGAAATGGACGTCCCTCCAAAATTTATGAAAAGACAAGAAGAAAACTGGTCAGCGAGGCTGCAAAGAGGCCTGCAGCAACATTAAAGGAGCTGCAGGAATATCTGGCTGTGTGGTACATGTGACAACAATCTCCCGTATTCTTCATTTGTCTGGGCTATGGGGTAGAGTGGCAAGACAGAAGCCTTTTCTTAAACATCCAAGCTTGGCTAAATTTTGCAAAAACACATCTGAAGTCTCCCAAAAGCATGTGGGAAAATGTGTTATGGTCTGATAAAAAAAGGTTAAACTTTTTGGCCATAATTCCAAATGATATGTTTGGTAAAAAAACAACACTGCACATCACCAAAAGAACACATACCCACTGTGAAGCATGGTGGTAGCAGCATCGTGCTTTGGGGCTGTTTTTCTTCAGCTGGAACAGAGGCCTTAGTCAAGGTAGGGGGAATTATGAACAGTTCCAAATACCAGTCAATATTGGCACAAAACCTTCAGGCTTCTGCTAGAAAGATGAACATGAAGAGGAACTTCGTCTTTCCGCATGACAACGACCCAAAGCATACATCCAAATCAACAAAGGAATGGCTTCACCAGAAGAAGATTAAAGTTTTGGAATGGCCCAGACCAGAATCAGATTGAAAATCTCTGTGGTGATCTGAAAAGGGCTGTGCACAGGAGATGCCCTCTCAATCTGACAGATTTAGAGTGTTTTTGCAAAGAAGAGTGGGCAAAATTTTGCCAAGTCAAGATGTGCCATGCTGATAGATTCATACCCCAAAAGACTGTTTAATATCAAAAGGTGCTTCAACAAAATTATTAGTTTAAGGGTGTGCACACTTATGCAACCATATTATTTTAGTTTTTTATTTTTACTTCCCACCACCTAAAAGATTTCAGTTTGTTGTTCAACTGAGTTGTACAGTTTATAGCTCACAATAAAAGTGTCAAAAGTTCTGAAATTATTTATCTTTGTCTCATTTTTTTTACATCACCTGACATTTTAACAGGGGTGTGTAGACTTTTTATATCCACTGCATGTTTTGTTAGAATGATTCATTTTCCTAATGATTCAGTTTCATTTTTTTTTCGTTTTTGATTACATTCAAAATTTTTGTCCATATTCAAATCGAATTTGATTCAAATTGACAATTCAAAATTTAGATTGGTACTACTTGTTCAAATATTTGTGATTTTATCAGATAAAAATAAGTTTTCACAACATGAAAGCCTCCATTAAGGGCCCACCCAATAGAGTATGCAACATGAAATTCTAGGTCCATTATCAGCATTATAATTTATAAAAACAATTGTTGAACTACAAGAGCATCAACATCTACTTGACCCCAAACACCTTGATGCTGTTTATGAAAGACCAGTAAATTCCTCTATTGGAAACTCTGGCGGTAACTTTACACGTTGTAAACAATTTAATTACTATAAAACACATGAAACTCACGTGATCAAAGACACTATCTTTTTGTATACCTTAAGACACACATGCATAACAAATAAATTAAGTATAGTCATTACAAGCATGTTATGCCTTCACTTGTGCACACTATGCATGGCCACAAAAATAGGGTTGAGGTGGAAAAAAGTAGCTTTCAAATAAGTGTACTATACAGGTACATATACAATGCCATTTAAGAAGATCCAATGAGTTAAATACTGATAAAGGTAATGGATTGGATATGTGCTGTACAATAGATTCCTTTTTCATATTTGGTATAATTAATGCACAGCAGATCCGTTCCACTGCATTTAAAGGCAGCTCACCTTCTCTTCATCAAGATTTGTAATGTAGGAAAATAAAGATGGCAGTTTTATTAGGTAAGTTGGAGCAAGAGCTAAGATGAGCATACAAAGTGCAGTAATATTAACCCTAACCCATGCCTAATCATTACCTTCATTTTTTAGTTGAGATAGAATAGTGGAAGGTTATTTCACTTTGATTAATTTGAATAAAAATAACTTTATTTTGTATATCATAACAGGTTCTTGCCATATACAGATATGTTCCAAAAAACAGAATAGTTTTGGTGGTTATACAAAAGCTGAAGAAGCCCTGACAGTTAACATTGTGCCCTCCCTAGTGGCCAAAAGTGAACAAAATTTTTTTGATGGAGTTGGAAATGTCACATTTAGGCCGAAATGACAACATTTGGTTCTAACTGTGTATGGCCATATCTATGGAATGGCAAGTCTACCCTGTAACAGACATCACTAATGGGGACTACACCCGATATGATAATTGGAGGCAAAATTCTGTATGTGGAACGATCATAAGATTTTCATATAGTGTGTACATAAATTCCAAGATTTAAGTCAGACCTTCTAAAAGAAAATTACTAAAGGAGCAAACTGCAAAAATTTTCTCGTTACTGAACAGAACTTACGATTTTCATGTCATGTGTACTGGTTTCGTACAATAACACATCACAGGAGAAATATTGCTCATGATTGCGAAAAAAAATTACAACCCAAAGAACATGCAGCCATTCGGAACCACAAAGTAAATATCATAGGCATTATAATCATTGTGTATAAAAATATGTATATGACAACATGTTTGACACAATGTCCTTTTATTAATTAGGATGAGAGTTGTGCAGCAACATGTTGGTCTTCTTGTTTCTGTTGTCCTATGGAGCAGTATGGAGCAGGAAATAGATTCTACCTTATTTGACCTGCACTCTTCTAATTAGCACACCCAATATATATATATATATATATATATATATATATATATATATATATATGATCTAATATGATCCTAAAGAGTTTGCTGTACCTATTATTTACGTACGCCACTGTTGTTTTTTATCCTCAAACTGTGTCTCGCCTGCGTTACTTGAATGTTCTCCCTACATTTGCCATAAAATTTCTTTGGCTGTACTGTTCTCTATTTGTACTTACAGTAAAGCCGGACATACATGGTTGGAATCTTGGCTGTTTCAGCAGGGACCAGCTGAGATTCGAACCATCTATGGGCAGGGTGATTGTAAACCAGCATGTTGGACTTTTCATGCTTTTTTTTTTTTTTAAATAATGTTTTTATTTTATTTTAGAAGAATAAAACAGCAGAACATAGGTATGAACCCTCCTCTGGTCTTTGGCATCGCGCATTTCGACAGTAATGACAGTGCCTCGAGCAGAGTATATAGCGTACAGTACCTTGAGACTGATGCCTCACTTAACTTTACATAATTAGCAGCCAGATAAACAAAAAAAAAAGGAAAGAAACATAATTAAAAAAAGAAAAGGGGGGGGGGAGAGCAGGGAAGACCAGATAGGAAAAAAAAAAAGATTCTAAGATACCTCTGTGTTTCGACCGCTGGATCAGAACGGGTCCTTCCAAGAGTGCCACCGCTCCCAGACACCATTGTGGTCGTTCAGTCTGTCCCGCAATCTGGCCATCATTTTCTCCATTAGTTCCACATCTTTGACCCTAGCATAAAGGGCCTCCTGAGATGGGGGCACAGTTTTCTTCCAGTGGAGGGCTATTAAGCACCTTGCCGCCGTGAGAACGTGCCTGAGCAGTTTTTTGTATGGTTTAGCTATTTTCAGTTGGGAGAGACCTAACAAGAAGAGTTTCGGGGTCAGAGGTATGGGTGTCTCAAAGAGGCGAGTCAGTAATTGCTGTGTTGAGGTCCAGAACGGGACTATAAAGGGGCATGTCCAATAAATGTGGAAGAGTGTACCTCTGGCTTGCTGGCATCGCCAGCAGCGATCCAAGGTGGAGCGGTAAACTCTATGGAGTACGTCCGGAGTCAGGTACCAAAAGAAGAGAATCTTATAGGCATTTTCTTTATAGAGGGTACATCAAGAGCTCTTGGCAGCCTGACTCCAGACCGCCCTCCAGGCCTCCTCCGGGATCTCCTCTCCCAACTCCCTCTCCCATCAGAGCATATATGCATGTTTGCCCCGGGCCTGTATGGAGTGCTTGTTTAGAATTTAATATATGTCAGAGATCAGTCCTTTATGCGATCTGCCCTCAAGTATGATACGTTCAAATGGGGAGGGTGCAGAAAACTGCAGGCGCGGGGCTATAGTTTGGACATAGTGACGGATCTGTAAATAGCTGTAGAACACCTGTCTGGGAAGATCATGTTTGGATTGGAGCTCAGAGAACGGGAGCAGCTTATTGGACCTGGGGTCCACCAAGTGTCCGAAGGGGGAAAGGTTCTGCGAGGCCCAAGGCCACGGCATCTGATGAGTGAGACTAGCTGGCACTTTGGGGGTGGCATAGGAAGGAAGTCATCAGTGAACATTCAGATTTAAGCTCACATTCATGGGATAGCTTCCGCCACAACTGTGGGAGCTGGGACATAGACCCTTATAATCGACCAGGCTCCACCTCCACATTCGCATTCCATAGGAGACTATTCAGGTGTAGGGGCGCTAACCAGAATTTCTCTATCTCAGTCCATTTATTGTATGACTTTTGGGGGAACCAGGAGACTATCGCTCACAATTGGGCTGCTTGGTAATATTTACCCAGGTTGGGGAAAGCCAGGCCCCCGTCAGTGCGGACCACCATCATGACCGAGCGCGGGACCCTGTGTCGCTTATAGTTCTGCACGTAGCGCAGAAGGTCAGCCTGAAGTTTACGTAGGTGACTATAGGGGATGGGGATGGGTAGGGTCTGGAATAGGTATAAGAGCTTAGGGAGAAGGACCATTTTAACGGATGCAATTCGCCCTAGAAGAGATATTTGATGGGTCTTCCACTTTTGGATCAGCTCCCTAATCGACTTATATAGGGGAGGGAAATTGGCCTGGTATAGGGGGTCAAAGGAAGGGGTGAGGTTACCCCCAGGTATTTCAGGGAAATCCGCTCCCAGTTATAGGGGAACTCCGACTGTGAATGGAGAAGTTTTTTCTCTGGGACGTTAAGCGGGAGGGCCATGCACTTTGAAGCATTCATTTTGTAGCCCGAGAGCTCGCTGTATTTATCGAGTTCATCGTGTAGGTTGGGCAATGAGATCCTGGGTTGGGTCAGGGTAAGGATGATGTTGTCCGCAAACAGGGATATCTTAAATTCTTTACCCGTCACGGATATACCCTGAATATCTGGGTTTCTCCGAATGGTCGCTGCCAGGGACTCAACGCATAAGGCAAATAGCAGGGGGGAGAACGGACAGCACTGGCAGGTACCATTGGTTACTGGGAAGATGAGTGAGGTGGCAAATGGAGTTTTTACCTGTGATGTGGGGTTAGTATAGAGATGTTGTACCGCTCGCAAGAAAGGTCCCCTAAACCCCATGTGGCTTAAAGTGGCGAGCATCAACGGCCAATCAAGGCAGTCAAAGGCCTTTTCTGCGTCTAAACTCAGGATCAGGGATTCCGTATTGTCTTTATTGGCCACATCGATTAGGTCTATGACCTTTCTCATGTTGTCACCCGCCTGGCGAAGGGGGGTGAAGCTCACCTGGTCCTTGTGGATCAGAGAAGGTAGTATCGCGTTCAGGCATATCGAAAAAAAATTTTTGAAGATTTTTAAGTCCTTATTTAATAAAGCTATGGGCCTATAGCTGGCACAGAAAGAGGGGTTTTTGTCCGGCATAAGGATTAGGGTGAGGTAGGAGCATTGCATGTCAGTAGGGATGGGGGTCTGCTGGAGGAAGGCATGATAGAGTCTAGTCATATGTCTAGTCATGCGGGAGCAGTACAAGGAGGAAGGTTTTGCAGTATTCATAAGACAGCCCATCTGGTCCGGGGGATTTGTGGGCAGGTAGGGCTTTTATAGCTATTGTAAGTTCCTCACTGGTAATGGGGGCGTTTAGCGTGAGCAAGTCTGAGGCTGGCAATTGGGGAATAACGGCCTGCTCTAGATATTGTGTCATTCTGTCCATTAGGTCAGGTGGGGGAGGATTATGTGGTATCTCAGGTTTATTGTACAGGTCAGTGTAAAAGTCTGCTAACGTGTTCGCTATGTCCTGGGCATGGGACAACAGGTCACCCGATCTGTTCTTAACTTGGTGTGGAGTGGCAGTAAGCGTTCAATCAGCCAGTTTCCTGGCCAGTAAAGCTTGCCTTTTCATGCTTTTATTGCCAGCGGCTATAGCTGCTAGCTATAATCACTGTGAGCTCTCCCAGTAGGGATGGCTCCCCGCTCCCCCCCACCGGGAAAACACAATAGCTTTGTGGAAGGGATTCCCCCATCAACACTGAGCCCATGGCTGGAGAAAAGAAAATTGCATCATCTATGGCCAGCTTAAACCTTTAATAAAACTATTGTAACAGAAAGAAATGAAAAAGTCCTAGATTAAAATGCTAAAATTATTCATTCACCAGAAATGTTGATAGTTTCATTTTTGACACGTTAATCTTCTTTGAAATTATAACGTTTATTTAGAATATGTGAAGTGTTCTATATTCTAAGTGTTGAAAGAAATATCTGATTTCAACATCTTGCTGTCTCTATGTACCATACTTTGCAAAAGTTTTTGGCAGGTGTGAAGAAATATTATAAAAGTGCCATGTAAAGGCCATAGACAGTTCGAATCATGGCCGGTTCAGCAGGGACCGGCTACAATTCCAAACAATTATGGGCAGATTATCAAGTATGGGTATCAATCAACTTGGATACCCAGCCTGTCAGATTTTAAATGCGATTATTGCTAGTTACTATTCCCCTGGGAGAATACAAAAGCTCCACAGGAGGGATTCCCCCATCAACACTGACTTTGTTGATGGGGAAATTGAGCAATTATCTTTTGGTTGCAGGAAAGAAAATCACTCCTCCTATGGCTGGCTTGAGAATGCTTTCAAAAATATATATTTTACTTGTTTATTTTTATCAATTTAGAAAATACAGAGTGAGTGAATAGAAAAAAAACTGAAATGAAATCAATATTTGAATACCCTTTGGCTTCAAAACAGCATCATTCTTTTAGGTACACTTGAAGAGAATCAGCAATAGTCAGCAATATGTTTACATTTCAAATTCGTTTTTTGAATTCAAATTAGTTCTCTAATTTGTTTTTCGATCTTGAATTCAAATTCGATTGTAATTCAAACTAAATTTTGTATTCTTTATAATTTACTTCGGATTCATTTAAATTCATTCCTATTGTGATTTGAAAAATTTGTCCGAATTTAGATTGGGAACAAAACAAAGCGCACATGTCTAAGGCTAACCATCTGACTTGAGTAGGAGGAATGCAGCTCAAGTCAGTTGACCTAACTGGTCAGCCAATTTTGATCCCGACTCAAAACTGACATTTGAATCTAATGTGGTTGCTGCCAGATTGAATCTGATGGTGAGTTATGAATACTCTTGCCTGCGATGCATTCTCTGTAATGCAAATGAACAAATAATTAGCCTTCCTACAAGGCTATGTTTGTTTTTTCATCATAGCCTCGTGGGGATAAACAGAGGCCCAAAATACTGGGGGAAAATCTTTGTACTGTACTTGACTATGCAAGAGTTTAAAGAAGCTGGTAGGTTTCCAGTTTACCGATGCAGACCTAAAGGGATTTTGGATAGAGTTAGCCCTTAAAGTAAAGTTCCAGCCACATTTTATGACTCCTGTCTATGCCCCCTTTGTGGAAATTTTTCTTCACATCCCTTTGTGTCAAGGGAACAAGATTTGATGAATTTATCCAATAGGGCCAAAGAGAGCAAAACAAATACTTTCTTTTTTAGCATAGTATTGCAGGGCTATATCTTTCTCAGCATATTTATGTTACCATTTTGAAGATTGCACTGAATTTTTTTATTAACAGTACACGAAATGATAGAAAATCTCCCCAAAGGGGATACAAACAGCAGCAATTATGTAATGACAGCAGAATAAAATGTACATAGTTCCTTTGCTGATCCAGGAATTTAGGAAAAAAGGGTTAGATGAACCAAATCTTATGTTAGTTTTGGCAGATTATTCTAATGAGTTTTTCAAAGTTTTTTGGCTCAAAGTTTTTTGGGACTTCAGGCTCTGAGATATTTTCATCTGTCCTGTCTGTGAAATTACCTAAGAAAAAGAAAATGTTCTGGAGGGACAAAACCATTAGCTATGCATCAATCTCCCTTTTTTGTAAAATTAAATCATAAGCGATTTCCAGTCAGTGGAAACTTGTCTCAATAAGCCTTTTTGTTGACCTTTTTGAATTTCGACCTGTTTAAAACTGGTTATTTAAGGCATAACAACTTAAGAATACTGATTTACTGTGATCCTTGCTCAGTGTCCAATACACCTAAAGCAAGCTTAAGCTAGCCCTGTCCTTTGTAGACCTCCAAGAGCAACAAGGTGAGGTCCAGCAAGTCTGGTCAGAACCAAAATCTTTCATACTTTCTGTTTTTTTGTTCACGAGTTTGACTGTACAACTAAGAGAATTCCATTAGGATCACATTTGAAAGTGGGTAAGAAATGCCTTGTACATAGCCAGCAATAACACTCAATGTCATTTGACCCTGGCAGTCATGACACTTACTCAACGCTTTATCCCTTGTTTTATTTTTCTTTGAGCCTCACTTTACATAACACACCAGAGTAATTGAGAAAAAAATGACATCCAGACAATGCCAGTTTTTAAGTTATGTGTGAAAACCTTGAGGCAATAAAAAGTTATTATGACACAAAGCCCACTGGTGTTAACAGTCATATACAAGGTACTGAAAGTGAGAAATTAAGACCCGTCTATGTATGGAACTTTTAACATCTGTTTCCTGAAGCTTAGGATATTTTGTGCAGAATGCATGGGAGGATTTGGCATAATGTTATGGCATTAAAATATATTTTCATTCAACAAGTTATATAATGCAATATTTAAAAAACAGACATACAATGCCACCCGAAGAAGCCTTTCCATGACTTACTGTCTGCCCCTTCAACATGGATAGGACAATGGCAATTAGAAGGTAATCTCTTTTAATAATGTGTAGACTAGTATGCCAGAATTTTGGAAGCGTGATTAATATATTGGTGCATGTCTGTCTGATCTAATAATAACAGTTCTTGTGTCATAATTTCAGGTTATTCTAATTAAGACACATAGTTAAAATACATCCAAAGCCAATATGATTTTTTCTTTTTTAGATAAAGTAGGGAATGGTTAGAACCTCTGTCAAGTTTTTATTATGCATTGAGTAACTTAAAATTTCAAGTTGTCTTCAGAACAAGAATGGAGAGGGAATAATCTAATGAGGGCAGTTGTTCTAGTGACAATTGTCTTTAAAGATTTCCCTTAATTTAGGGAGATTTCCTCTTACTTTTTGTTGTGTCTTCAAGAAAGAAAGTGAAGAATGATCTCCTCAGTGAGATGAAGGCAGCAACAACAACAAAAATTGACAGGAGCTTTAACTATTCCATACTCTAATGATCTACTCTAATAATCTAATGAGGGCAGTTGTTCTAGTGACAATTGTCTTTAAAGATTTCCCTTAATTTAGGGAGATTTCCTCTTACTTTTTGTTGTGTCTTCAAGAAAGAAAGTGAAGAATGATCTCCTCAGTGAGATGAAGGCAGCAACAACAACAAAAATTGACAGGAGCTTTAACTATTCCATACTCTATCCAAAACTAAAAAATCAAAGTCTTGTGAAGACTCCAGTGCAGACCAAAATTCAGTTTTGGATTACTTCTGCTGAGAAAAATATGTTTACCAAAGAAAATGGATTGACTTCTTATGTGCAGTAGTATTTAATAAAAAAAAAAAAAAAAAGTTAAAGTTGGCCTAACAGACAGCTGTCACTTAGAAAGTGTATTGCAATTAGTGAATTTCATTAAACGTCTGTTAAATCTGCTTACAATAACCATAACATGCTTTTTTTCCGATAATACAGTACAAAAAGAGTTCCTGTTCAGCATGTGTTTCACCGATCCGAACGCCGTCTGACAGCCTATGACGAAACGCGGAAGATGGAGCCTAGTACACACCCACTTCACTTCCGGTTTGCGGTGTTCGGATCGGTGGAATGCACGCTGAACAGGAATTTTATTTGTACTGTATTATCGGAAACTTATTTCTGGCTTTGCCAAATTTTATTCTAGCGTATACAATAAATTTGAGAATTTTTTACGGAACTTCACTATGAGTGTCCGTCTCTACCATTCATATGAGGATACCCCACGGGCTTGAAGCGGTACAAAGTAGGCGACCACCCAGGAACCGGCTGCCACACTCATCTTCGCCCACCTTCAGCAGGAGCGTAATTGTTGGACACCCTTCAGTTGGATCAAACAGGGAGGAAGACCTTTTCAGTTAAACCCCCACTTTATGCGGTTCACCATTGTAGGGGTATGAGGCTCTGGTGAGTAGGGAACTGAATGGGGAGCACGAAAGTCACCTTATGCTGTTCTCACTGGAATTTGCACAAGTCACTTTGAACGTCACCTTATGCTATTTTCACAGGAATTTGCACAAGTCACATTGAACTGTTACATATGCCATTAGCCTAACAGACTGAATTCATATAACTCATAATTGTTTTGCACATTTGTACAAAATACTTTACTTTATTAACTCAATGATGAATTCACATGATAATAAGTTTAATTCTTAGTTTATCTATTAACTCTGTATGAATTTTTGAATGAAATACGCATCACTGTATATAAATGGAGAGGTTTAGATACCTTATATATGAACACCTTAACACGGGTTTGAAATTTACACTAAAAATCCCTTGCTTTCTCTTCCCTCCATCACTGAAGGAGATCACATAACACCACATAATTGAATCGTAGTTTACTCCACATACTGGTTTCATTAGCATTTGCAGCTAAGACTGGAGGTCACTCTCCAGGTAATAGGCAGAGCCACCCACCCCTGCACATGCACACATATACTTTTTGGTGCTTCATTAGTGGAGCTTCTGGGGGAGGCAGCAGCTCAGCCCTACCTAAGTGGGATATCCCACCATTTATAGATTAAATATCAGTTACAAATATATAAGGAATGGAGATAATTCACAGAGACAGAAAAAAAGTATTTTTTTAAAAGTACAGTGCAGGGGTGTAAACCGAAGAAGCTCAAGAACATCCAAAGCCCAAGGAAAGATCACGCCACCCAAGTGTAGCAGGCAGGAGCTTAGCAGAAATATATGACTGCTAGTAAACAGTGGTCAAAGCACACTTTTAGTTAGTGATGAACTCTTTAAGGCCACTTGCCACTTACTCCAAACGGCAACCATACAGCCATAAGATGTATATCATGGACTCCAGCTTATCCAACAAGGGCACTGGTTCTTAACCAGGCTAATTGATCTCACCAGTCATCAAACGTGGAAGTGAAACAGAACACCAACCATAGTGAAGATCCGTATATACATCAATATGTTTATTACATGATTGCAGTTACAAAATCTAGCATAAATAGAGATTGTACAATACACTGGAGAAGGGCTGCAAACTCCAGTCTCCAAGATGGCTGCGAGTGTTTCGCCCATGCGTGGTGCATCATACGTCCTAACGTAGTAATACTTCTCCAGTGTATTGTACATGCTCAATTTATGCTGGCTTTTGTAAGTGCGATCATTTTAATTCTAATGCTCATTTAAAATCAACTAAGTCCTGAATTTTGCAGTTTACCTTAGTCACAGGACTTTTATGTATTTTATTTACATGTATTGTATTCTTTTTGGATTCGTTGCACATATCTTGATGTTTTATTTGTATAAGGTTTATGTGCATATTTTTGAATATGCTTATTGTTTGGGATACATTTTATTCACTTAGTTAATGATTTGTAGTGCTACACGTTTTGATCTTCCACGTTGATATACTTAAAGGACTTGTAAAGGTTAGTATTTTTTTTTTTTTAAATAACAAACATGTCATACTTGCTTACCTCCTCTGTGCAAGGGTTTTTCACAGAGCAGCCCTGATCCTCCTCTTCTATGGTCCCTCAGCGGCGCTCCGGGCTCCTCCTCTTCTCGAGTGCCCCACAGAGAGACCCTTCCATGGGGGAAATTGTTAGAGCAAGAGCAATAATTCTAGCCCAAGACCTCCTCTGTAACTCTAAACAGGTAACCTGTAAAAATGTTTAAAGTGCGCGCAATTTTAAAGCGTGAAATGTGAGGTACCTATTTACTCGGTGTAACATCATCTATAACATTAAAAAATTGGGCTAACTTTACTGTTTTTTTGTTTTTATTCATGAAAGTGTTTTTTTCCAAAAAAAAAGTGTTTAAAAAATTGCTGCGCAAATACTGTGTGACATAAAAAGTTACAATGACCGCCATTTTATTCCCTAGTGTCTCAGCTAAAAAAATATTTATAATGTTTGGGGGTTCTAAGTAATTTTCTAGCAAAAAAATATGATTTTTACATGTAGGAGAGGAGTGCTGGAATTTGCGCGGTATGGAAGTGGTTAAAGAGAGAGAGGGGGTGAGAGAAGTGTTGAGAGATAGAGAGAGGTGGGGTGATAGAGAGAAGGAGGGAGGAAGAGAGAGAGAAAGGGATGAATGAGAGAGAGAGGGGGGTGAGAGGGGATGAGAGAGAGAGAGGGGGTGAGAAAAAGGGGAATAGTGAAAGGGTGAAAGAGAGAGAAGGTGAGAGAGAGGGTGGTAGGAGAGAGGGGGTGAAGGGGGAGAGAGAGAGAGAGAAAGGGGTGAAAGAGGGTGGTGAGAGAGATTGAGGGGGGTGAAGGGGTGAAAGAGAGAGCGCGAGACAGAGGGTGAGAGAGAGTGAGGGGGTGAGTCTGTGGGGGGCACAGCATAGTACGTTACATGGGGGGGGTAATAGCACAGTACATTACATGGGTGGCACAGCAGAGTATGTTACATGGGGGGGGGGGGGGCAAAGCACAGTGCATTACATGGTGGGCACAGCACATTACATGGTGGATACCTGGATACAGCACATTACATGGTGGGCGAAAAGCACAGCACATTACATGTTGGGCACAACACATGACAGTGGGCACTGCACAGCACATTCAATGGTGAGCATGGCACAGTACATTATACGATGGGCACAGCACATTACAGGGTTGGCACTGCACTATACAGCACATTATGTGGTGTGGGCACAGCACATTATATGGTGGGCATAGCACATGACATGGTTGGTACTGCACAACACAGCACATCACATGGTGGACAACACATGATAGTGGGCGCTGCACAGCACATTCAATGGTGAGCATGGCACAGTACATTACAGGGTTGGCACTGCACTATACAGCACATTATGTGGTGTGGGCACAGCACCTTATATGGTGGGCACAGCACGTGACATGGTGGGCACAGCTGGGCACATTACATGGTAGGCACATTACATGGTGGGCACTGCATAGCATATTATATGGTGGGCACAGCATATTAAATGGTGGGTACTGCACATGACATGGTGAGCACTGCACAGCACGTTCCATTGTACTGCATGGCACGTGACATGGTGGGCAATGCACAGCACATTACATGGTGTGTACAGCACATTACATGGTAGGCACTGCATGGCGCAGCACATGACATGGTGGGCACAACACAGCACATGACATGGTGGGCACTGCACAGCAATTTACATGGTGGGCATTGCACATGACATGGTGGGCACTGCATGGCAAGCACATGGCATGGTGAGCACTGCAACGCACAGCACAACATGGTGGGCACTGCACATTACATAGTGAGCACTGCAAGGCACAGCCCATGACATGGTGAGCACTGCAAGGCACAGCATATCATGGTGGGCACTGCACATGACATGGTGGGCACTGCAAGGCACATTACATGGTGGGCACTGCAAGACACAGCACAGCATAGTGGGCACTGCATGGCACAGCACATGACATGGTGGACACTGAACATTACATGTTGGGCACTGCAAGGCACAGCACAACATGGTGGGCACTGCATGACACATTACATGGTGGGCACTACAAGGCACAGCACATGACATGGTGGGCACTGCACATTACATGGGGGGCACTGTATGGCACAGCACAACATGGTGAGCACTGCACATGACATGGTGGGCATTGCACATTACATAGTGGGCACTGCATGGCACCGCACATGACATGATGGGCACATCATAGCACAGCACATGACATAGTGGGCACTGCACATGACACCTCCCGTTTCTTTATTTATGAACTGGTGGTATTTTTTTTAATGTAGTGCATTATTAGCACCATTTAAAAGTAAAAAAAAAAAAAAAGTAAATGTGGCACTATTAAGAACTATATAATGGTGATACTCCCGCACTGCTAAATAATCTAATTAAACAGAGAACAAAAACAAAAAAGAAGAACCTACTGCGGCAAGCACCTGGTCAGCTGATCCTAGCAGATAATGATATAATTGGGTAATATCATTATGGGGCTGTGGGCTAACTAATAATAAGTAGATATAGTAGATAAAAAATGCAAAAAATACAATTGAGCCTGATACAAAACACAATCAGACCATATAATAAAGTGCATGTGCAAATAGATCTAAAGTATCATCCCAAAATGACACATATTAAGGCTAAAGTGCAGGGTGCAAAACAGAGCCTGTGCATACATAAAAAGTGACAGTAGTGATAAAATGAATCCAAAAGATAATGAACATCTAAAAGAGCATAATAAACTATATATAGCAGTCTCAAATCAGCTAATGTAGCAATGCAAAAATTCCATAAAACAATGTCCAAAGTAAATATTGAGTGATGATTCCCTTCACAGTGGATGGTGCAGAAAAAATGGCTGGTGTCTAGCCAGTCCAAGATGTAGTGGCACCTAAATGTGCACTAGCCCCTCACCTTACTGCTGTAAGGTTACAGCATAACTTGAATCTGATGCTTGAAAAAAACATAGGGTCTCCAATCGGTCCCTAAGTGGTAAGCATAATGGTGCTTTTGTATCACCTGTCCAGTACTCCAATAAGCCTCAGGGTGGATATGGCCTCCTTTCGAGTGTGGTACACTCGGGACAGATGTGGATAAAGGAAAGATCCCAGATAGTATAATATTGTTTTAACTGGTGTTTATTAAAAAATATAATACAAACACTCACATTTGAGAAGAAAACAATTGGAAAACACTCCACGAGCGGCGAGCTCGTCTGCCTGCATCACCTCTGGTCTGTGCCTACTGCTCCAATCCCAAATTAACCACTTCCAGTCTGGTGCACTCCGATATACATCCTGTCTCTGAAGAGGAATAATGTTGTTATGGCAGCAGCTAGCTGCCATAACCCCGGTATCCTCTTCTTCAGTTGGCGGTCCGGTTTCCAATAATAGTGGTAAATTTTTAAACACATCCTGTCCCGCTGAGCTCGCATGCAGAAGCGAACGCATACGTGAGTAGTGCCCGCATATGAAAATGGTGTTCGAACCACACATGTGAGGTATTGCCACGGTTGTTAGAGGGAGAGCAATAATTCTAGTCCTGGACCTCCTCTTTAACTCAAAGCATGCAACTTGTAGAATTTTTTAAAATGCCTATGGAGATTTTAAAGGGTAAAAGTTTGTTGCCATTCCACGAGCAGGCGCAATTTTGAAGCGTGACATCAATTTGCTCAGAGTAACATTATCTTTCACAATATAAAAAAAAATGAGCTAACTTTACTGTTGTCTTATTTTTTAATTCAAAAAAGTGTATTTTTCCCCAAAAAAGTGCACTTGTAAGACCTCTGCGCAAATACGGTGTCACAATAAGTATTTCAACGAACGACATTTTATTCTCTAGGGTGTTAGAAAAATAAATGTATAATGTTTGGGGGTTCTACATAATTTTCTAGCAAAAAAAAATGTTTTTAACCTGTAAACAACAAATCTCAGAAAGAGGCTCGTTCCTTAAGTGGTTAAGAACTACTTGAATCTGCTGCATGTGTCGGTAAAGTTACTGAAACAGGCATCAGAGATTTTTGAACTACAGGCCATTTTAACACCAAAAAAACAGTCCTTATTTCTTTATTGGATTTCACCAATATGCATTCCTCAGTGGCGGAATTACCGGGGTCGCAACAGTTGCAGTTGCGACGGGGCCCGGCATTCCGCCACTGTGGGGGGGGGGCCCAGCGGGGTTGCTCTTCACACATGCTCTGAGCGGAGATCATGTGTCATATAACAATAGCACAGAGAGACACCGGCGGTGGCATGAATGTTCTATCTTTCGGTCCTCTCTGGCACGGATGAGAGAGGACACACAGCTGATCTCACGGCTCCCCCTTCTCCCCCCTCCCCTCTCCTGTGTGCTCCGCGGGCAGTCTAGTGTGAAGCTAAAGAGCTCACATTTCCCGCGGAGCACACAGGAGAGGGGAGGGGGGAGAGTGGGAGCCGTGAGATCAGCTGTGTGTCCTCTCTCATCCGTGCCAGAGAGGACCGACAAATAGAACATTAATGCCACCGCCGGTGTCTCTCTGTGCTATTGTTATATGACACACGATCTCCGCTCAGAGCCGTGCTGTCCAGCACTGATGGGATTTAATAGCATTCACTATGATGGGCACTGATAGCATTCACTGATGGGCACTGATAGAAGGCACTGATAGAAGGCACTGATGGGCACTGATGAGCACTGATAGAAGGCACTGATGGGCACTGATGAGCACTGATAGAAGGCATTGATAGAAGGCACTGATGGGCACTGATAGAAGGCAGTGATGGGCACTGATGAGCACTGATAGAAGGCACTGATAGAAGGCACTGATGGGCACTGATAGAAGGCACTGATGGGCACTGATGAGCACTGATAGAAGGCACTGATGAGCACTGATAGAAGGCACTGATGAGCACTGATAGAAGGCACTGACTGATGAGCACTAATAGAAGGCACTGATGGGCACTGATGAGCACTGATAGAAGGTACTGATGAGCACTGATAGAAGGCACTGATGAGCACTGATAGAAGGCACTGATGAGCACTGATAGAAGGCACTGATGGGCACTGATAGGCAGCACTGATGGGCACTGATAGATGGCACTGATGATTGGGGCACTGATTATCGGTGTAAACAATTTACTGACATTCTTGACAGTTAACGGCAGTCCTTTCCTCACACAGACACAGCGTGTGAGGAAAGGGCTGTGGATAACCGGCAAGTCTGTTTACATGTGATCAGCTGATCACATGGTAAAGGGCCGATGTGATTGCGCTGGATGCACGTCCCAGGGGTCATGCAGGAAGCACGGTTTTGGGAGGATGTCCATGGACACTCTCCCAAAATTGGAAGCCCGGGGCTCGGATGGAAGGGGGGCCCATCATGGTTTCTTGCACTGGGGCCCTGAAGGTTCTAGTTACGCCTCTGATTCCTTTATCAACAATCCAAAATTCTGGTGCCAAAACTATTAATGACTCTCAACTTTTAAACATCACATTATGCAGTCATAATAATTAAATCCTAACTGAATGTCCAACTTAAATTAGCTAAATACATTCATGATGCATTAAAACAAAAGATGCACAAAGTCTTACAGTTATTAAATATATATATATATATATATATATATATATATATATATATATATATATATGACAGCCTAGCAAAGCCTGTGTCCTGCCAGTATAACTGCAGAGTGGGACCCTTGCGCTATGTGGGACAGTAGTGGTCATTTAGGTCCTACATGCCCCTGCTAAGTCACAGCCAGAGCTTTGCTGATTGCAGAACTATAGGTCTGACTCAGTAAGGGGCATGTTGGACCTGTGCAGAGAGATTATTATTTCCTCATAGTGAGCAAGGGACATATTTTGTATCTGCTGGTAGCTGCAAGCTTTTCTATTTAGACTGTAGCTGTTAGAAAGAAAAAGAACAGTAAGACAGTGAACACATTTTGCTTTGATGCACCAGGAACAGATTCATCTGATCTAAGCTGGAACTTCAGTTGGGCTTTAATGCAATTGCCTGTCTGTGTAGAGAGATTTTAAAACAGGTATATACCGTAATTATAATATTGATATTTGGTCTCTACACATAGATAAATGAGGACCAGAGTCTTTAAGCATAATATAACATACTGTATTTGTACTACATGACTTAATACAGATGTGTGAGTTTAATATTTTCTCCTAAATCTTAACATATCTATGGAAATTAGAATCTAAAATCTGAAATTAGAATCTGAATCTGAAATTTGAGAGGCTGAGGTTGGCAACTTTAATTTGGTTCTCAGCAGTATTCAGTTCAAGGCCTGCCTGAAAGGCAACTATTGTCCTTTGTCTTTAAGTCCAGTTGCTGCTCAGGCATATACCCCTCATTTTTTACCTTTTATTGCTAGATACTTTTACAAAGAATCTCCAGGCATGGATTGCAATGGAATATTTTTAAATCCTTTATAGTATAAACTGGCACTGCCTACGTGAGAGTGGCTCTGAATTCAGGGGCAGTGCAGCATTGTTGCCACACCATCACAGAAAGTTTCATTAGGAGGACTTCACTGGCATTTATTTATTTTATGTAATGAATGTGACACACATATTACTTTTATGTATGTCATTGCCCATTTTTAAAATTTTTTTATCAATACAATACTTACTGTATGTTCTTTAAATAATTTTATGCTTTTATTTACTCACTTGGAAGATGTCATTCAGAGCCACATAAATCCTCCATAATATTTCCAAAGATTGTTACGAGAGTATCTTATGTATCATTAAGGCTCGGTTCACACTGGGACGACTTGGGATCCGACTTGTCGCCCCTCAAGTCGCCCCAAGTCGCCCCAGAAAGAGATTCACATGAGAGTGAATGGGAGCGTCTTAAATGACACTACTGAAGTCGCTCCGACTTCAGAGCGTACTCCCTGTACTACTTGGATCCGACTTGGTAGGCGACCTGTACCATAGAAATCAATGGAAGTCGCCTCCAAGTCGGATCCCTCTGTAAAGTCAAGCGACTTCACAGGAAGTAGTTAAAAAAATGACACCAGGACACACCCTCCCTCCCTCCCTCACACAGAGCACTGCCTGACATCCTGAACTGCTGTTATCTGCCGTTATCCCTGTGTTATCTCTGTGTAATAATGTCTACCAGAGCCAGAGAGGTAGTACACAGAGAGGCAATAGACAATGAGACACTGATCAGGCTTGTGAGACAGCGCCCCTGTCTGTATGACAAGGAAGACAACCAGTACAAGGACCAATTAAAGAGGGACACTGCCTGGCTGGAGATCTGCAGAGGATCATTCGAAAATTGGGACCTCATGACGTCGGCCGAACGTAGTCAGAAATGTAAGTTAACAAGTTTATTTTAGTTATGTCTGTTTTTTTTTCAAGTTGCTGCGATTTGAAGTGTGTGAATCATGGGGTACGACTTGACATGCGACCTTTCAGTCCGTACGACTTGTCATGCGACCTTTCAGTCCCAGATCGCATGAAAAGTCATGCGACCTTTCAGTCCCAGATCGCATGAAAAGTCATGCGACCTTTCAGTCCGTACGACTTGTCATGCGACCTTTCAGTCCGTACGACTTGTCATGCGACTTTTCAGTCCGTACGACTTGTCATGCGACCTTTCAGTCCCAGATCGCATGAAAAGTCATGCGACCTTTCAGTCAGTACGACTTGTCATGCGACCTTTCAGTCCGTACGACTTGTCATGCGACCTTTCAGTCCCAGATCGCATGAAAAGTCATGCGACCTTTCAGTCCGTACGACTTGTCATGCGACTTTTCAGTCCCAGATCGCATGAAAAGTCATGCGACCTTTCAGTCAGTACGACTTGTCATGCGACCTTTCAGTCCGTACGACTTGTCATGCGACCTTTCAGTCCCAGATCGCATGAAAAGTCATGCGACCTTTCAGTCCGTACGACTTGTCATGCGACTTTTCAGTCCCAGATCGCATGAAAAGTCATGCGACCTTTCAGTCAGTACGACTTGTCATGCGACCTTTCAGTCCGTACGACTTGTCATGCGACCTTTCAGTCCCAGATCGCATGAAAAGTCATGCGACCTTTCAGTCAGTACGACTTGTCATGCGACCTTTCAGTCCGTACGACTTGTCATGCGACCTTTCAGTCCCAGATCGCATGAAAAGTCATGCGACCTTTCAGTCCGTACGACTTGTCATGCGACTTTTCAGTCCCAGATCGCATGAAAAGTCATGCGACCTTTCAGTCAGTACGACTTGTCATGCGACCTTTCAGTCCGTACGACTTGTCATGCGACCTTTCAGTCCCAGATCGCATGAAAAGTCATGCGACCTTTTAGTCCGTACGACTTGTCATGCGACCGACCTTTCAGTCCGTACCACTTGTCATGCGACCTTTCAGTCCCAGATCGCATGAAAAGTCATGCGACCTGTCAGTCCGTACGACTTGTCATGCGACCTTTCAGTCCCAGATCGCATGAAAAGTCATGCGACCTTTCAGTCAGTACGACTTGTCATGCGACCTTTCAGTCCGTACGACTTGTCATGCGACCTTTCAGTCCCAGATCGCATGAAAAGTCATGCGACCTTTCAGTCAGTACGACTTGTCATGCGACCTTTCAGTCCGTACGACTTGTCATGCGACCTTTCAGTCCCAGATCGCATGAAAAGCCATGCGACCTTTCAGTCCGTACGACTTGTCATGCGACTTTTCAGTCCCAGATCGCATGAAAAGTCATGCGACCTTTCAGTCAGTACGACTTGTCATGCGACCTTTCAGTCCGTACGACTTGTCATGCGACCTTTCAGTCCCAGATCGCATGAAAAGTCATGCGACCTTTTAGTCCGTACGACTTGTCATGCGACCGACCTTTCAGTCCGTACCACTTGTCATGCGACCTTTCAGTCCCAGATCGCATGAAAAGTCATGCGACCTGTCAGTCCGTACGACTTGTCATGCGACCTTTCAGTCCCAGATCGCATGAAAAGTCTTTATTAATATATATAGATAATGAATGATCAATACCAATACAGGCTCAAAAAAAAAAGGTTTATTTTAACATGTTATTTATATCAAACACAAGAATAGTATAATGATTGATCAATACCAATACAGGCTCCAAAAAATTATGGTTTATTTTAACATGTTATTTATTTCAAACACAAGCATAGTATGCGATACATACGACAGAATAGCATAGTCAAATTAAACTAAACAAATTAAACTAAATAACTATACAGGCTTTATTAGTCAAGCAACAAACTATAAATGTAAAGCACTTAGGAAATAGCATCCAATTGCCATTCCACTTCACCAGCCGGTGAAAGGAAATAGGAAGCAAATTGCTCCCGAACACTGATCCCATCGCTGGATCCCCTAGTAGCACTGAGGTGTGCACTTTCCATCTCGTGCATTAGTGAATCCTCAACACAGTACCCGTCACGTATCCGTACAAAATTGTGGAGAACGCATGCTGCCTTGACTGCAGTAATTGCATTTTCAATATTTAACGCAATAGGCGTGTGTAGCAAACGCCATTTATTGGCAAGGATTCCAAAAGCACATTCAACCACCCTTCTTGCCCTTGTGAGACGATAATTAAACACTTTCTTGGGTGTACTCAGATTCCTGTTGGAATAAGGCCTCATTAGGTGTTCCCCCAATGCGAAAGCCTCATCAGCGATGAACACATAGGGTAGCGAGGGTTCTGATGTGCCAGGAAGTGGACAGTTCTCCGGAATACATAGTTGATTATTCCTCAGCCTTTGACCAAACGACGAATTAGCGAAAATTCTTGAATCGCAGCTACTGCCATACGATCCTATATCGATGTAGGAGAAGCAGTAGTTTGCATCGGCGACAGCAAGTAGCACAAAGGAGCAATACTTCTTGTAATTGTAGTACCTACTTCCACTACCTAGAGGCTTAATTACACGAATGTGCTTCCCATCTATAGCTCCAATGCAATTCGGGAAATTGCTACGCCTCCAAAAGAGTCTTGCAATATCCTGCCAGTTCTCTTGTGTCGGCCTCTTCATTACTATCGGGTTAAGCACATCCCATATGATTTGGCAGGTTTCTCGGATGATGTAGCCGACTGTCGACCTGCCCACCATGAACTGATAGTGAAGGCTAATTAGGGAATGACCGGTTGACAGGTACCTGAAAGACAAAATACATAATTGATTATTTTTTAAAAATTTTTTTTGCAGTGTCTCAAATACAAATACGTTGGAAAGGCTTGAGGGACTGTTTCAAACGATATTTACGAAAGATAACAGAGGCTCGAAGCGGATCGGGATCGAAAAGGCTGGTACCCTATGTCCACGCGGACGAACTGGACTTCCTTAGACCGCACATGGAGCTGAGAGAGTGAGATAACATCTTTCACATTAGAAAAGTGCTACTATACGGTTATATTAAGAAGGTTGTGCCTGACATTATTATATCTTTATTACAGAACACAATCCAGTTGGGAAGTGGGTGAAGAAGGGCACGAGGCACCTCTGGAACCTCAAGAGTCGCAGGACCAACATGCGATGGCTGAATTGCATGCTCCTGAATCAAACCCATCGGAAACATTGGTAAATACGCCGGTGACAGCTGGACCTAGTCGCGTCGAAATCCCTCGCCCAACACAACTAAGAGAACGTAACACCAGACCAGCAGGAAGGCCATCTCAAAATATGGATCGGTTTGCAAACCTCGTCGATCGACTCCACCACAAGTTAGATGATTTAGAATCCGAGGAGCACGGATTTGGGATTATGGTGGCCGGCATTCTAAAGAAAATCCCAGAAGAAAGGAGAAACCAAGTGAAAAAGGCGGTGATGGACTTAATGGAATCCAATGTGCGCAATGAGCAACCAAATTGCTCTTCAGAAATGTTCAGACCACCGCCGCCATCCAGTCCATATTATCCCCACTCAAACCCCCCACCACCCAGAACCCACCCCTACTATTCCCCTCGCTTCCACCCATACTCCGACGAGTATGGCAATGTGCGACCTTCATCCCATCCACCGATCCCATATCCATCCCCATCCCCGATTACCTCCACCATTGGCGTACAAAGCTTTACACCATCTCCAGGCCCTTCCACCAGCAATTTAAACCCCCAATCCGAATACCAACCTTCTTATCATCATTTATAAAAATGTATAACTTGTTATAAAAAGATTCTTATTTTTATTATTTTTGTTATAAATAATATACAATAATTAAAAAAGTTCCTAATGTTACAGTTAAGTTGGTCAGCGTGGATAGTGTACAAGCCTTTTCGATCCCGATCCACTTGTTACAGTTAATGTACAGTTACATTTTTGGAGTATTATTACCTGCTAATAAATTTTTAAAAAAGTAAGAAGTTTTTCTAAATTTTGTGGATGTTTGTGTGCTACACTATACAATATATGTTACACATTATTTTTATTATGATACTTACCTAGGTGGATGCAGCATCGCACCGATGTTGCATCTGTCAAATGCCACTTCTTTACACAGAACGGAGTCAACAAACATTGTCGATGGCTCTGTTCTCTACCCTCCTGAGAGCTGCTGACATTCAGTCACCAGGTCTCCCGTTCTGCTCCTCCACACTCATTGGAGCGCAGAACTGTGGCGTAGCATGGAGCGGCTTGCTTGGGGGAGTCCAGGTAGCTGGTAAATCAAGACGTTTTGAAATAAGGATGATGCGCTGCCTGAAATGAACTTGGTGATTTCAATGCAGAGCGGATTTCTGACCACTTCATGCTGAAAAGCGTTAACAGGAGTACAAAAGAAATGCAGACATGTGACCCATTTGGAGAAGAACAGCTACTGTTGTGCGTAATGTTATGCATAAAATTAAATATAGATTACCTTAGTGTAATAATCAGTCTTTCAGTCGCTGAGATACTTCTCCTCCACGATGTGTTCTGTCGTTGCAGATGAACGGAAACCAGACCAAGCAATTCGTCAAAACTGTTATAAAAAAAGGAGGGAATTTAGTATATTGAAACACACACATTAACCCCTATTCTGCAGGGTCACTGAAAAACAAACAGATATCTAAGCTTTGGGGCTTAGAAAGACTTTGGATACGGGAGGACGTGCCTGGATCTCCTCCCGTGCTCCAGCGAGATCGACCACTTTATATGATCTGTGATCAGGCTAGTCTGATAGACTCGGTGATCACAGAGCACACCGTGTGCGCCCTGCAAGGGGGCGCACAGGTCGCTGGAGCACGGGAGGAGCTCCAGGACCCCTTACCACGTGATCCACTGTCATGACAACTGATCATGTGATGTAATAAAAAGCTGGTAATTGGCTATTTTTATTATTTATTTTTCATTTCCTTCGCGATGAGAGAAACAAAAAAAAATAAGGAACACGGCTGATGCGAGAGGGACTTCAGTCAAGAACGTGAGGTAAATACCAGCGCCTACCAAGGCCACCTACCAGTACCACACATCCATGCCCACAGTGACACCTACCAGTGCCACCTCACGGTGCCACCTATCAGTGCCCATCAGTGTCAACTATCATTGCCACCCATTTGCCACCATCAGTGCCACTCATCTGTGCCGTCTTATCATTGCCCAATCAGTGCTGCCTTATTTGTTCCTATCAGTGTCGCATAATCTGTGCCTTTCAGCCTCGCCTTATCAGTGTCCACCAAAAGCCCATCAGTGTAGCATCATCAGCGAGTATCAATGTGGGAGAATAAATAACTTTGACCACATTTTTATAACAAACTATGAAACATGCTTTCTTTTTCTCAGAAATATATGCAGATCCACATATAGCATTTTAACTTACCTTGTGATAGACATCCGGGTGTAGTTAAAAAACTTGTCATCATAAGCACGTAAGTTTTCATACATGGCCCAGAACTGGCCTCTGGTATCTCGGTTTCTAATGATTGGATGTATCCAATAGCGACGTCTTCGTCTCATCCTCATCCTCCGCTTCCTCTCTTCCTCTTCCTCTTCCATCAACACTGCTACACCAGCTGTTACCACAGCTGTCATCAAATAATGCAAGGATAACATTGTTGTTGTCACAGGACACAGGGAACTTGGAACCAGGAACAACAGGAAGCAGGAAGAAGAGAACAGGAACATGTCAGGAGTTAATGAGCTCTGATTGGCCACATGCAAATTCTGAGGCCCCGGGGGCGACTTGAAGTCGCGTTGAAGTCGCGTTGAAGTCGCGTTAAAGTCGCGTTAAAGTCACGTTAAAGTCGCGTTAAAGTCGCGTTGCAAGGTCGCGTCGAAGTCGCGTTGCCCCAGTGTGAACCGAGCCTAACTATGACTGCTGTACGCTCTACTTTTGCTTGTATACTTTATGTAGGAACTATACATTCATTACAAGTCACTCTCTTCCAACTTAACCCACATTTGTTCTAAATTACTATTACTTACTAGTATAAATACAAAAACCACCTCTCTCTTCTAGTCACCTCAATATTCTTTTTTCCAAAACACTCTGCTTTTCTTTTCTCTCCATGCCACCCTCTAACCTAGATTTGCTGATCACCGAAAAAAACAAAAAACCACCAAATAACCCAACATGTTTGGACAGAATTGCATGCACACGTAGTGGAGGTCCACTCTTTTGTTTATGCTTCTGGATTACCCGTTACTGACCCAGGTTGTCCTTGGATACCTCTTGTCTCTCTCCCGGCTCTGACCTCGGCATGTCCACGGATCTGCTCTTGTCTTCTGTCCTGTCTATGACCTTGGCTTGTCTGACCACATCTCTGATCTCCTGTCTGCTGACCACCGGTTCACTGACCTTTGCTACCATCCCTAAATATGCCTCCTGCTTTGCCCTGTATGCTGTAATCTGCCTAGGTTCCTACCTGCTGTACCCAGCCTGCTATACCTGCCTGCAGTACCTACCTGTTGCTCCAGCATGCAGTTCTTACCTGCTGTCTCCAGCCTGCTGCACTTACCACTGCAGCAAACAAATACTCTTGTGCACAAGTGTGTTGATCAGGTTATCTAGAGTTCAAGATGGATAATATCTCAGGCCTTGCTGCCCTTCAGGATAGAGGTATCCTAGCAGCCAAGAAAAGCAATAAAGAAAAGAGGGCGCACCAGCCTTGTGCATTATCCTTTGATATTTATTAAAAGAACAAATTAAAAACTACTCACAAGCATGTCAAAGAAAACCGCAATGTAAAGGCCTTCAAATGGTGGCAATCGGTCTAGTTACAACAGTCTCCAGATGGTGAAGGAGAGGACATGAGGACCACTGCTGGTTGACGCGTTTCAAAGGGATACCTGCTTTCTCAGAGCCAACCTGCTTCCTGCTGTGTGCAGTCTGCATAACCAATAGCTCTCCTAGGTCCTGCTGCTCTCCTCATCTGGAGTCCACCTGCAGAGAGACCTCCACACCTACATCTCTCATCTGTGGCATAACCAGCAATCCCTGCTTCTTTGGGCTTTGTGTTCCCTGTTTCCACCCTCAGGGACACCTAGCACTCAGCTGCATGGAGAGCCCTCTCTCTCAGCATTTTAGCTTCAGAACCAGGTACATACCATTTCTGCTTTAAGGTTGAAATGATGGTTTAATGGAATATTCTCTTGTTAACTGAAAGGTAACATTTTAGAGTTCAGATTTATGCACATATGATTTTTACATAGATTTATATGTCTAGCATATAAAATGCTGAACATGCTGTGTACAGCCTGCCATACAAGTGAATGGCTGTAAGCGGGTGTGCCCTTGTAACCACTTCAGCCCCGGAAGGATTTACCCACTTCCTGACTAGGTCATTCTTTGCAATATGGCACTGCGTTACTTTAAATGACAATTAGGTGGTTGTGCGTCATTGTACCCAAATAAATTGTATGTCCTTTTTTCCCACAAATAGAGCTTTCTTTTGGTGGTATTTGATCAACTCTACGGTTTTATTTTTTTTCGCTATAAACAAATAAAGACCGACAGTTTTGGGAAAAAAAACTATATTTTTTACTTTCTGCTATAGAACATACCCAATAAACAAAACTAAAAAAATCTAATTTCTTCATCAATTTAGGCCAATGTGTATTCTGCTACATATTTTTGGTAAAAAATAACCTATTAAGTGTATATTGATTGGTTTACGCAAAACTTATAGCGGCTACAAAATAGGGGATAGTTTTATGGCATTTTTATTATAATTTTTTTTTTTTACTAGTAATGGCGGTGATCAGCGATTTTTAGCGGGACTTCGAAATTGCGGTGGACAGATCGGACACCTAACTGACATTTTTGACACTTTTTTTGGGAACCAGTGACATTATTACAGTGATCAGTGCTAAAAATATGCACTAACATTGTACTAATGACACTGACAGGAACCGGGTTAACATCAGGGCAATCAAAAGGTTAACTGTGTTTCCTCAGTGCATTTACTGAATGTATGCGGATGGGCTGCTTGAGACAACACACAGATCCATCTTCCTGCATAGCAGAAAGACAGGTTCTCTGTGTGATCCCCTGTCAGAACGAAGATCTGCCTTGTTTACTTTGGCAGATCCCCGTTCTGTCACTGCGGAGAACCATCGTGGGCGGCCGGCGGACATAGAGTCCGTCGGACCCACTGATTTGCTACCTAGCTGGCCAATTGGCGTGCGCGCCCACAGAACCTCGTGTACAAGCCCGAGGTACACCTACGGTGATTTGCGCAGCCGAGCCAACCTGCCGCCATATAACTGCAGCGGCTGGTTGGCAATCGATTAAACGCCAATGCTTTGTTTAACCACTTGCTGACCATCCGCCGTTATTATACAGCGGCAGGTCGGCACGATCCCGCAAACCATCGTAGCTGTACGTCGGCTTCTTTAAGCGGGATAGCAGGCCCACGCGTCCCGCCGCACTGCGGGGGTGGCGATGCACAATCGCGGGCACGAGAGGCAGAACAGGGACGTGTGTGTGTAAACACACACACATCCCTGTTCTGTGAGGAGAGGAGATGCATATCGTGAGTTCTTAATACTTAGGAACCACGATCTGTCATCTCCTATAGTCAGTCCCCTCTCCCCACAGTTAGAACACACACACTTGGGAACACAGTTAACCCCTTGATTGCCCCCTAGTGTTAACCCCTTCCCTGCCAGTGACAGTTATACAGTAATCAATGGATTTTTATAGCACTGATCGCAGTATTATTGTCAATTGTTCCAAAAATTTGTCAAAAGTGTCCGATGTGTCCCATAATGTCGCAGTCTCGATACAAATCGCAGATCGCTGCCATTACTAGTAAAAAAAATAAATAATAAAAATGCCATAAATCTATCCCCTATTTTGTAGATGCTATAAGTTTTGTGCAAACCAATCAATATACGCTTATTGCAATTTTTATAACCAAAAATATGTACAAGAATACATATCGGCCTGAACTGAGCAAAAATTTGCTTTTTTTTAAAAAAAATTGTGGATATTTATTATAGCAAAAAGTACAAAATAATGTGTTTTTTTCAAAATTGTCGCTTTTTTTTTTGTTTATAGCAAAAAAAATTAAAAAAAAACGCAGAGATGATCAAATACCATCAAAAGAAAGCTCTATTTGTGGGAAAAAAGGACGTAAATTATGTTTGGGTACAGCGTCGCACGACCACGCAATTATCAGTTAAAGTGACGCAGTGCTGTATCGCAAAAAATGGCCTGGTCATTGAGCAGCCAAATCTTACGGGGCTGAAGTGGTTAACTGTGTACATGCAGCCAGTGTATTTTCAGAATGCAGACATTTTGTGCTACAAACAATCGTTATTATTGACAATCCTATATAAGCTTACTTGAAAAATCTCCTTTCATCTTCTGGCCATCTCTTTCCACAACTTCCTGAATTCCCTGCATGCTCTGCAGCTTCCCTTGTGCTGTTTACTTAAATCCCATGGTACCTTGCGTCCTACAACCAGTAATTAGTGCCTCCTGACACTCCTCCTCAACACCTCTGTAGATCAGAAGGCAGGCTCTGTGAAATGTGTGACTTAGCAGTGCCTACACACAGCGCATAGTGAATACATGTCATAGAATTCAATGAAGTAAACATGTAAGGATCTTCACAAAGTAAGTTTACAAACTTCAAGATCATTCAGATTAAAAGGAGTAGGCTAGAAACAATGAAAATTCAATGTGGAAGTTATAAAAAAAAAAAAAAAAATATTTTAAATTTTGACCGCAGCGCATAGTGAATACATGTCATAGAATTCAATGAAGTAAACATGTAAGGATCTTCACAAAGTAAGTTTACAAACTTCAAGATCATTCAGATTAAAAGGAGTAGGCTAGAAACAATGAAAATTCAATGTGGAAGTTATAAAAAAAAAAAAAATATTTTAAATTTTGACCATAGATACACTTTAAGGTAAAGATACATTTAATATCAATTTTAAGGGCTACATTAATGGTTAAGTGTTAGTGGAAGGTCAGACTAGGCATGGCAAATCCCTCACACATATTTATGTGTGAATGTTAGCATTGAGAAAATGTCCCCACATTTCTGTATCTAAGAAACGTCAGGAAATAAGATAACATCTCTCCAGAATGAAAATCTCCTTTTAGACATCTCTGATTTCAGGTGTCTCTATTGGAAGATTTCCTTCATTTTCTATTTAGGGGAAAACCATAACATTTTTGATCTTTTATCACTTTTTCTCCTATTGGCAGTGGTCCTCAGAAAAATTAGAGAAGGTGAATCTCCCCAGTGGGGACAAAGACAGTACCATAAACCTTACAGGGGTTCTAATTCTTTCGGAATTCCTTACTTATCTTATCGGCTAGTAATACACGTTAAACTAGATGTAAACCCCCCAATTTTTTTTTTAATTAAGACTCATATCTGTTACAGCAGAGGATGTCATTTCATCTGTGCCCAGTCTTGCCACAAAGAGTTAATCCAGCTCTGAGCAATAGTCTTATCTTTCTTTAGTGAGATAAAAACAGACACATGGAGAAATAGGTGTCAGTTTCCTCCTCCTTGCTATGACTGACAGGTCATTTTCTTATCTCATGCAAGGAGTGTGAAAGAGGCATTCTGTGTACTTCACACTCCCCCTCCTTTCTTCTCCAGCTCTCCCAGGATTGGCTGCTCCACACTTCAGCATAATTGGCCATGCTGAAGTCATGTGGTGACTTTTCTGGGTTTTGACTGGATGTTAGTGATTATGAGGCATAATCCACAAGACCAGCAGAAGTTCAGTGTAAGAAATATTGATTCCTGGCCAAGGGGAGTGTAGAGATGGACAGGGAGTCTACTGACATCACAACTCCACCCACCGAGCCCTGGACAACAGACCTGCCCACAGAATCTGGAGTATTGCAAGGCTCCAAACAGCTGTTCACCTTGTTACTGTGCCATTGGTGCTTAGAGGGGTGTTGTCAGGATTTACACCATTTACCCACTTAAGTGTAGTAAGCACAAAAAAAAAGTGACGTCATTGGTGGCAGCTGCATCATGTTTTGAGCTTTTCATTATCCCGATGTGTCCCTGGTGCTTCAACAGAGAATTGCTTGTGATCTGCTGTGAAGTAATGGGCCCTTTTGTCCTTTGGGACCTCCGTACAGGCAGTATTGCCCTGTACACACGATCGGACTTTCTGGCGGAAAATGTGCGATTGGAGCTTGTTGTCGGAAATTCCAACCATGTGTAGGCTCCATCTGACTTTTTCCATTGGAATTTCCGACACATAAAGTTTGAGAGCTGGATCTAAAATTTTCCGACAACAAAATCCGTTCGCGTAAATTCCGGATCGTGTGTAGAAAATTCCGACGCACAAAGTGCCACGCATGCTCAAAATCAAGCAGAAGAGCCGCACTGGCTATTGAACTTCATTTTTCTCGGCTCGTCATATGTGTTGTACGTCACCACGTTCTTGACGTTCGGACCGTGTGACCGTTTTTATGCAAGACAAGTTTGAGCCAACATCCGTCGGAAAAAATCTGATGGATTTTGTTGTCGGAATGTCTGATCATGTGTACAGGGCATAAGTCTGCATTGTCCTTTGGTCTACTTTATAAAACTTCCCACCTCACCACTAAATATTAGACATGTGCACACTGAAATATTTCATTTCGGAATTTCGTTTTTTTCCGAAAAATACATTTATTTAGTTGCTCCCGAAATTCGTTTTGATTTATTTAGTTTTGTTAAAAAATGCATTCGTCCGAAAGTCCGAAATAATTAAGGTCGAATCTGTCATTGAAGGCTTATGGTGTCTGTCGAATGTCCTAGGAAGATTCGACGGAGCAGCTAAACTGCTCAGTTGAAAATCCGAAATAATTAAGGTCAAATCTGTCATTGAAGGCTTATGGTGTCTGTCGAATGTTCTAAGAAGATTCGACGGAGCAGCTAAACTGTACAACGCCACAATCGTACATTTTCGGTCGAATGTTCCGCCTACAAGCTATAGTAGAATTCTAATGTTGTATGACACTAGTAATAATTATATTTATTAATTATTATTACTAGTCAACCAACATTAGAATTCTTCTATAGCCTATGGGCGGAGCATTTGACCATAAATGTCCGCTCGCGGCAACTGCTTCGTCAAATCTTCATGTCAAATCTTTTCTATGTCGAATAATCTTGATTAATAGAGTTAGGTTAGGCACATTCGACCTTTTTTGCTATTGTCTCTATAATGTTGAATCTTTTCTCTCTATGTTGAATCTTTTCTCTCTATGTAGAATAATCTTGGAGTTAAGGTTAGGCACATTCAACCACAGGTTCGATGGACACAGATCGCTATTGTCAGCGTCATGTCGAATCTCCTATCTATATCGAACTGTTGTCGCAACGAAAACGAAAATAAAGCATTTGTTTATGTTGGATCTTTCTGTTTTTGGATTCTACACGTTCATTATCGTTTGTTAAAACGATAACGAAAATATCCGAAATTCAGACGAAAATGCATTCGGACGAAAACAAATGCACATGTCTACTAAGTATTACAAAAGTTGAGTTTATGAAAGGACTTACATACATAGTATCTTTGGGTTATAATCCCAGATATGTTTAACGCAGTGAAAGCCACAACACAAAAATGGGTTATGTTCTTCTGTTTTATTTTGTTTGAAATACATTTTTCATCTTGGGCTTTTATGCTGAGTAAAAATATTGTCCAGCAGTATGATTTGAAATGGCTGTATATCCTTTACCAAATGGGTCAGGATCATTTATAATATACAAATATGTAAATAGACATTCCCCCCAAAAATAATTTTTATATTTATATAAATAAAAACATGAGGTTACTGTCTTACAATAGATGCAATGCAATTTAATTAACTAGTAATAGTATTAATTTATCCAGTATTTTAGTAAGTGCACACCTTGGTCGCTTCCTGATTTTATTTGAATTAAAAACTTTCATGTATCAAAAATTTTACAAATCTTAATTTTAGAAATAAATATTTTTATTACATTTTTTAAATTATTATAATTATGGTAAAATATCATTTTGGAATGGAATCACGCTGATAATGACATTTTATTTAAACTAGTAATGTAATAATAATGTCAAATTCGCTTATTGATATTTATAAATTTTCTAATAGTCTCAATTACCATTTTAGTTAAAAACTTCACTTAGGTGACTTTTAAGTGAACCTTAAGGTCTATGATAGCTCTTTAATCTGTGACCCGTAGCTCAGATGTAATTTGGTCTGCTCCATGTTTAATCACGAAATTCCTTGATTAAAGGGCACTTGACTAAGAGATTAAACTGAGTAATGGTTTGTGTCTATAAATGGGAAAAATGGGGGTACACACATATGGTTCCTCTTTTGACAACTGAATAAAAATAATTACAGGAATTAGTTTCCTTAGGTATTAGGAAATTAGTCTTACAACATGGTTTTTAGGTAAAAGTAAATATAATAATTGATATGCCTGCTTTTAACAACAAGCTGTTATACAATAGAAACTCAAAGGACAGAGGTGATTAGCTTCTTCCAGGCAGGCATGTGTCTTCATGTCTTAGGAAATATCATTTTATCATCTATACAGTACCTTATAACAGGTATATAGTAAAAAATTGAGACAATTAAAATGTTACTTTGAATTTCTTATCACATATATATAAATACATTACCTGTTTTTATACATTACTTACATTACATTACATTACTTGTTTAATTTGAATATTTTTTCTGCTGGCTCTGCTGTGTATCATAGAAGTGATTTGGCTGTAAAGCTACCTGGCCGCTTTAGTGCTGAAAGTGTCTTTTCAGGGACAAGGAAAATAATGTTAGGATGAAGTGTGGGGAAAGATCTCCATGAACTCTACTTGTCTGCCCCCTTGTGATATCAATAAACTTAAAAAAATATATATAAAGTGTTAAAAAAATTATAATTCAATAAAATACATGTACATGTATTGCTAAACCACCCCATCCAATGCAAACATGCATATAGTGTACATAAAAATATCAGCATCTAGGACACACATGCTTACCATAAATAATCAGTGATTGTGAAACACATATTAGGAATCACCATGCATTTCAGAGTGAGAGGAATATTCTTGGAGCATTGTTTATGATTAAGTCTTAATTGGTAAGCTGTAATGATTTTTAAAGCCCAAGTGAACATCCGCTTTAACCACTTGACTTCCGAAGATTTATCCCTCGTCATGACCAGGCCATTTCTTGCTAAATGGTACTACGGTATGCAGCGCGGTCATGCGACACTGCACCCAAATAAAATTTATGTCCCTTTTTTCCCACAAATAGAGCTTTCTTTTGGTGGTGTTTGATCACCACTGCATTTATTATGTTTTTGTTTTTTTTAAAAAAAACAATATTTTTTACTTTTTGCTATAAAACACTTCCAATAAAAAATTTTCAAAATCGAACTTCTTGATAAATTTAGAAGGAAGAAATAAGAGTGGTGCGCTTATTCAATAACGTGCCATGAACTAATATACTTAAAGAATGAACATGATAAGTATTCAAAACATACAAATAATAAATGTTAATAAAAGACCAACTAAAGCCCAATGGTAGGAGTCAGTTCATATAGAGATAAAAATCTCACAGGAGTGGACTGATCAAAGAAAAAACAGAGAACACATCAATCCAAACATAGACTGTTAAATTTATGAATTGGCCGCTCACGTCCAAAAATGACCCAAAGGTCAAACAAGACTCATCAGATAGTCAGATAAGGAACCCTGCTGATGGATCTGAAAAGACATCCAGATCCCAAGTGAAGATGAAGAACTACGTCCAGATCTTGGTATCAAAACATCTTGGGAAACTCCATATGTAGAGGAAACAGCTCGCTCTAAGAAATGGCACTTCTTGTATAAATGGCGCTCAAAGGAAACAAAGAACAGCCTTAGTGCAATATTGCCAAAAGTAAATTTATTAAGTAAAAGAAGCTGCTTACATGAAGTAAGAATAAAAATCGCAGTAAGAAAAAATGGGAATAGTGAAACACTCGACTCCTCACCGCACGTCCGTAAAAAACGCCGCCGGAAATGATGTCACATGGCTCCACCCGACGCGTTGCGTCACTGGTCACGTGACTTCCTCAGCGATGTGTATTCTGCTACATATTTTTGGTCAAAAAAAAACCAATAAGCGTATATTGATTGGTTTGTGCAAAAGTCTTTCAACGTCTACAAACTGATGTATATATCCTGGAATTTGTATTTATTTATTTTTTACTGGTAATGGTGACAATCAGCTACTTATAGTGGGACTGCGATATCGTGGTGGACCTTCGGACACTAACTGACACTTTTGACACTTTTTGGGAACCAGTGACACTAATACAGTGATCAGTGCTAAAAGTATGCACGGTCACTGTACTAATGACACTGGCTGGGAAGGGGATAAACATTTAGGACAATCAAAAGGTTAAATGTTTGCCTAGCCAGTATTTTGGTGTACTGTAGGAGGTGCTTTTACTAGCGGAAGTAATAGATTTTATTCCCTGCTTTGCATAGGCAGAGCCCTTTCCTATGTAAATTCATGATGATCACCGGCCGCCGGCGCTAATCCATTGGCCGGCACCCAGCGATCGACATCTGCTGTGTTTAATCACAGCACAGCCGAGTCGCCGGCTAGGGGTATTTTTCAAAGTGATTTCTCAGCAAAAAAGCTTTGAGACATGGATAAATGGGTGAGTTTGCTTTGAATATTACAAATGAATTAACCACTTGCTGACCGCCTTCTACATATATACTGAGGCAAGGCGGCTCGGCTGTGCAGACCGACGTACCTGTACATTGGTCCATGCATGTGGTATTGTGGGAGTGTGCGAGTGCCCGCCGCGCTCCGAGGGAGCGCTCCCGCAGGTCCAGCGGACTCGATGTCCGCCAGCCACCCATGATCGCGGTACAGAGAGGCAGAACGGGGATCTGTCTATGTGAACAAGGCGGATCCCCGTTCTGACAAGGGACAACTCAGAGATCTTCTGTTCCTAGTAATTAGGAACAGCGATCTCTGTGTTGTCCCAGCAAGCCCATCCCCCACACAGTTAGAACACACCCAGGGAACACAGTTAATCCCTCCATCGCCCCCTAGTGTTAACCCCTTCCCTGCCAGTGTCATTTATACATTGATCAGTGCATTTTTTTTAGCACTGATTACTGTAATAATGTCACTGGTCCCCAAAAAAAGTGTCACTTGGCATCAGATTTTGTCCGCCGCAATGTCGCAGTCCTGCTAAAAATTGCAGATCACCGCCATTACTAGTAAAAACAATTAAAAAAAATTAAAAGACTATCCCCCATTTTGTAGACGCTATTACTTTTGCGCAGTCCAATCAATATACGCTTTTTGCGTTTTTTTTTTTACCAAAAATATGTAGCAGAATACATATTGGCCTAAACTGAATAAATTTGTTTTTTATATATTTTTTTGGATATGTATTATAGCAGAAAGTGAAAAATATTGTTTTTTTTTTTTTTCAAAATTGTCAGTCTTTTGTTGTTTATAGTGCAAAAAATAAAAACCGCAGAGGTGATCAAATACCACCAAAAGGAAGTTCTATTTGTGGGGAAAAAAGGACATTGATTTTAATTGGGTACAACATCGCACGACAGCGCAACTGTCAGTTAAACAATGCAGTGCCGTATCGCAAAAAATGGCCTGGTCATTAAGGGGGTAAATCCTTCTGGGGCTGAAGTGGTTAAATAGCATTTTTGGTTTGTGGTGATGAGCTCATCCCTCACAGTTATTACCTTTGTTTCCACTTGACCCTCCCTTCCAGATTGTAAGCTCTGACCCCTCCTGTATTGAATTGTATTTTAATTGTACTGTCTGCCCTCATGTTGTAAAGCGCTGCGCAAACTGTTGGTGCTATATAAATCCTCTATAATAATAATTAAATGCAGTGTAGTTCCGCTTTAACATGTGAAAAAAACGCACATTAACTTGCTTGCATTATAGCAACACTAAAATGCCAAGGTGTGAATGGGCCTTGAATCTTTACATATTTAGTATTTATTTCAATGGACATAGTCTCATTTTTTATATACGTACAAAAAAATTTAGATTATTCTTTTTTGTGTAGACTAAAATAATTTTAGTGTCGTGTATAGATTTGATAAACCTTTTGTATTGACAATTACATTTTCAAAAGTATTACATTGTGAAATAATATTTAGCCGTTTTTATGTAGTTTATCTTTTATTTGAATCATTTTCTATTACTGCTTTTGGGGTTTGTCTTGCTGATTTGAGTTCAGGTTTGGGAAATCATTTGATTCCATGTAACTTATACTTTTTCCACTAGGTGGCAATCACTTAAAGGAAATCCATAACACACAACTAACTTTTTGGACATGCAGCTTTGACGTAATTAGGTAAAGGACTGTGCCTAAGATCTTCAGCCTCCAGATTAAATTTATATTCCAAAACTAAATTAGCTAAGGGTGCAATAATAATAAAAAAAATGATTTGGGATGTATAGGCAACTGACATTTTGCAGTTTTCTGTTAATTTTTCCGAAATTTAAAGTAAGTCTGTTATTTAAAAAAAAAAAAAACATGTGACAGGATGCACACACTTTTGGTCAAATCAGATAAATGTCAAATTGATACCAATTGATTGCGGAATGCTATGTACTCAGAGAACCAGTACAGTATTTGACATCACATAGTCTATGTCCTTCACAGCTTAAGACCACCGTTAATGATCCAATTGCAGTCTTATATTTAAAAGTCTATTTATGGATTTATTTACTTATGGATGTATTTACAGTGGGGACGGAAAGTATTCAGACCCCCTTAAATTTTTCACTCTTTGTTATATTGCAGCCATTTGCTAAAATCATTTAAGTTCATTTTTTTTCCTCATTAACGTACAGCACCATATTGACAGAAAAACACAGAATTGTTGACAGTTTTTCAGATTTATTAAAAAAGAAAAACTGAAATATTACATGTTCCTAAGTATTCAGACCCTTTGCTCAGTATTTAATAGAAGCACCCTTTTGATCCAATACAGCCATGAGTCTTTTTGGGAAAGATGCAACACATTTTTCACACCTGGATTTGGGGATCCTCTGCCATTCCTCCTTGCAGATCCTCTCAAGTTCTGTCAGGTTGGATGGTAAACGTTGGTGGACAGCCATTTTTAGGTCTCTCCAGAGATGCTTAATTGGGTTTAAGTCAGGGCCCTGGCTGGGCCATTCAAGAACAGTCACAGAGTTGTTGTGAAGCCACTCCTTCGTTATTTTAGCTGTGTGCTTAGGGTCATTGTCTTGTTGGAAGGTAAACCTTTGGCCCAGTCTGAGGTCCTGAGCACTCTGGAGAAGTTTTTCGTCCAGGATATCCCTGTACTTGGCCACATTCATCTTTCCCTCGATTGCAACCAGTCGTCCTGTCCCTGTAGCTGAAAAACACCCCCACAGCATGATGCTGCCACCACCATGCTTCTCTGTTGGCACTGTATTGGACAGGTGATGAGCAGTGCCTGGTTTTCTCCACACATACCGCTTAGAATTAAGGCCAAGAAATGGTACTTCCAAACTGTGGATACAACTGCGAGTGTGCCTCTGGGGGGGGCACTGTGGTGTGTTAGCGACCTCCCAAGTTCCCTGAAAACTCACCCTCTTATAGGTACCACCCTGAGAAATAGCCACCAAACCGCCGTACACGCAACTCTCACTCCCAAGCCATCTGCCCTACTCCCCATCTTGGGCAATCCCAAATTCGAACCGGGCATGGAAGCGGCGGAATTCACGCCTCTTAGGGAGAATGGAAGGGACTGTGCAATTAAGTTTATCTGTGGGGGGAGGTGGCCAACTTTAGAAGATTTATGTAACCCAACAGGCCCGTACCGCCTAACCTTCTGGAAAGCTTTACAATTACACCACTTCCTCCACTCACTTCCAGAACCACACAATTTCGCTCGAGAACTAACGCCATTTGAGGCACTCTGCTCTGAGGAATCCCCATTGGCCCACATCTTATCACAAACGTACCTATTACTGAATACACCAAAGACGCAACCTCACTTGACTTGCTTAACCAGTTGGGAAAAAGATCTACACCGTGCCTTCTCTCCCTCACAGAGGACCCGGATCATTTCCCTCTCCCTCAAATCCTCGCTCTGCACCAAGATACAAGAATCCAACTTTAAATTGCTCACTAGGTGGTACATGACGCCATCTAGACTAAAAAAATGTTACCCGAACTCCTCCGGTCTATGCTGGCGTTGTGAAGAGGGGGAGGGAACCTTGATCCATATCTTCTGGACCTGCCCCAAGATACAGACCTTCTGGGGCGAGGTTAGGCGAATTACACAAAAATTTACTGATTACGAAGTACCAGAAGACCCTGCATTCTTCCTCTTCCACCTCTCTCCGGTACCCATTAAGACATATAAAAAGTCACTTGTTCGACATCTTCTTAATGCAGCGAAAGGTTGCATTCCCATTTTTTGGAAGCAGACCCACCCCCCTCCTGTAAAACTCTGGCTCCGGAGAGTGGAGGAAATTAAGCAGATGGAGGACTTGATACTGACAGCGCAACATAAGCAAGAGTTGTTTAAGCCATTATTAGAAACTCCCGCTATGAACTGAGGATTGCCATAGAATATACCTTAATGGTAGATAATGCATATGTATATGACCTTTATATTCGCAAGTCTATACTGTTCTATACTGTATACCTCTCCTCTACGAATAACAACTGTACCATGGTTTTTCCTCAAATGTAACAGTCTGTATTGGTGGGCTCCCCGCCCGTGTTTGGAGTGTAATAAACTTTATATTTGAAAAAAAAAAGAATTAAGGCCAAAAAGTTCTATCTTGGCCTCATCAGACCAGAGAATCTTATTTCTCACCATCTTGGAGTCCTTCGGGTGTTTTTTTAGCAAACTCCATGAGGGCTTTCATGTGTCTTGCACTGAGGAGAGGCTTCCGTCGGGCCACTCTGCCATAAAGCCCCGACTGGTGGAGGGCTGCAGTGATGGTTGACTTTCTACAACATTCTCCCATCTCCCAACTGCATCTCTGGAGCTCAGCCACAGTGATCTCTGGGTTCTTCTTTACCTCTCTCACCAAGGCTCTTCTCCCCGATAGCTCAGTTTGGCCGAACTGCCAGCTCTAGGAAGGGTTCTGGTCGTCTCAAACGTCTTCCATTTAAGGATTATGGAGGTCACTGTGCTCTTAGGAACCTTAAGTGCAGCAGAAATATTTTGTAACCTTGGCCAGATCTGTGCATTAAAACAATTCTGTCTCTGAGCTCTTCAGGCAGTTCTTTTGACCTCATGATTCTCATTTGCTCTGACATGCACTGTGAGCTGTAAAGTCTTATATAGACAGGTGTGTGGCTTTCCTAATCAAGCCCAATCAGTATAATCAAACACAGCTGGACTCAAGTGAAGGTGTAGAACCATCTCAAGGATGATCAGAAGAAATGGACAGCACCTGAGTTAAATAAATTAGTGTCACAGCAAAGGGTCTGAATACTTAGGACCATGTGATATTTCAGTTTTTCTTTTTTTAATAAATCTGTAAAAATGTCAACAATTCTGTGTTTTTCTGTCAATATGGGGTGCTGTGTGTACATTATTGAGGAAAAAAATGAACTTAAATGATTTTAGCAAATGGCTGCAATATAACAAAGAGTGAAAAATTTAAGGGGGTCTGAATACTTTCCGTCCCCGCTGTATGTATTTTTGGGCTAGCCCAACCTTTCTAAAAAAAAATAAATATAAATATATATATACATACCGTGAGGGTCTTGCACCACCTGGTGGCTGAAGCAAGGAGACGGCAAAGATTTAAAAGATCATTATTCAAAGGCTTGCGGTTATAGACATTGTGGTGAGTGCAATCTCACGGGGGGTGACCCCCTCACGCGGTGATTGCTATTGGTGAAAGGATTTCTACGTTTACCCTCACATCCACAGTCTGCATCTTTAATTATGAACTTTCCTGTCTTTTTAAACATTGGTTCTATATACAGTGTTTTATAATATCGGACACTTAGCGCTGCCTCAATAAGTTTAACAAGTCAAGGATTGGACACGGATTTTTTTTGATTTTCAGACTTATTGTTTATTACATGTTTCAATTTTAAGGCAGCTGCTTGGGTCTACTGCATCTAATAGCTGAGTGATTCTGAGGCGCGGATTGATGTGAGGCAGAGGCGAATTTTTTATTGTCCCCACATTTCACAGATAAATATATATATATATATATATATATATATATATATATATATATATATATAATTAAATAAATAAAAGCAGCTCTCGCAAAAAATGTATCCTTCGAAAACTCACCATTCCATAGTCCATCATTGGTTCTTTTCCTGGGACATTATTTAACCCACTTCCTGTGAGCCCTGAGCATCATGAACATGCCCCTGTGGGGGCATCATCACTCCGCCTTTGGCTCACAGCGCAATGGTGCAGGAAATTGCAATGTTGTAATCACATCAGCAGAATTCTCTGAATCATTACAGATTGGCCAGTGGACGGGTGAAAAGGAAAATGACCCTGTGCCTCATGTGAAAAAAAGGAGGAGCTGGAATTGGGCTTTAAAGATACATATATTGTATGTGTGGTTTAATGTGCACCAATACTTATAGAATATGACCTGACAAAGCACAAAATGAATTACTTATATGCACAGTGAAAAGCCTTTTAACTGTATTTTACCTTTTGCATTTTGTATACACTTTTCTAAAGTAAAATAATGTTCAAAAAATATTTCAGTTTCTAGCATGGAAAAATATCTAAATTCTGTGGATTCTGGACTACATACAGTGGGTATAGAAAATAATTATCCCTCCCCCTTTCAAATAATCACATTGTGTTGCTTTGCAGACTGAAATGATTACAGACATTGTTTATCGTTATTGTTTTATCCAGCTGTATTTATTAGTGCAACTTATAATATACAAGTGAAAGATATAACACCAACATGTCAGAAAAAACAGAATCACTGAGTTGGAAAAACGACCACCCTCTTATGTCAGTATTTTGCTGGACCACATTTTGCTTTGTGTACAGCCCTTAGTCTGTTGGGATATGTCTCTACTAACTTTGCACATCTAGACTTTGCAATATTTGCCCACTCTTCTTTGCAGAACTGCTCAAATTCAGTAAAAATTGATGGTGACCATTTATGGGTTCCAGAAGTCATTCCACAGATTTTCAATGGGGTTTAAGTCTGGTCTCTGACTAAGCCATGCAAGGAAATTTACCTTTTTCTCTTTCAACCACTGTGTGGTCATTTTTGGTGTGTGCTTTGAGTCATTGTCATGTTGGAAGATAAACCTTCTTCCCATTGACAACTTCGTGGTAGAGCGCAGCAGATTTTCCTCAAGAATTTGATGGTATTTTGCCCCATCCATTTTTCTTCTATCCTAAGATTTTTTTTAAATTTTTCTTCTGAGAAGTTGGTGTTATATTTTTCACTTAGATTTTATAAGTTGCATTAGTACAGACAATACAGCTGGATAAAAAATACTGTGCCTGTCTTAATTTCAGGCTGCAAAGCAACAAAATGTGAATATTTAAAAGGGGGTGATTCTTTTTTATACCCACTGTACATAATAGCGCTGGTCACTATACAGGCTAAGGCAACACTGAACCTGTCTCCCACTTCCTTAGATAAGGGAAACCTGTCAGGCTGAGGAGCTGACTCAAAAGGCCTGATTCACTAAAGAAAATGCATGTACACTGTTGGATTAATGCACCAGCTAATCCAGGCAAGCATCCTCATGTATTATCACACAATTAACTAAATATGCTTAAAGTGTTACTAAACCCACAACAGTAAAATCAGTCTGTATATGCAGTAAAGCATGCTTGTTATACTCACTGTGGATCCTAAGGGGTTAATCCTCTGCATTGTGTAAAAAGGCTGTTTGAGCCTGTCTTTTCTGATCTTCCCCTTCTTCCACAGTCCCCAATCCATCTGCTGGGGTCTTTTTGACCCCAGATCTCTCAATAAAGAGAACCTGTCATGCTTATTTCTATTACAAGGGATGTTTACATTCCTTGTAATAGGAATACAAGCAATAAAAAATAAATAAATAAAGAGACAGTGTAAAAAAAAAAAAGTAAAATAAATAAGAAAAAAAATGGTTTTTAAGTGCTCTATCCCTCTATGCTCACGCGCAGAAGTGAACGCATAAGTAAGTTGCGCCCGCATATGAAAATGGTGATTAAACCATGTAAGGTATCACCGCAATCTTTAGAGGGAGAGCAATAATTCTACCGCAGGACCTCATCTATAACTCTAAACAGGTAACCTGTAAACATTTTTAAAGCGTTGCCTATGTAGATTTTTAAGTAGTTTATCCCCATTCCACGTGCATGCGCAATTTTAAAGCATGACATGTTAGGTATCTATTTACTATTGTGTTTTTTTTTTCAATTCATTAAATTGTATTTATTTTTTTTATTACGTTTGAAAGACCGCTGTGCAAATACAGTGTGACAAAAAATATTGCAATAATTCCCATTTTATTCTCTAGTGTCTCTGCTAAATAAATATATAAATGTTTTGGGGTTCTAAGAAATTTTCTAGAAAAAAATACTAATTTAAACTTGTCAACAAAAAGCTCCAGAAAATACCTGGTCAGCATTAATACAAGTCCTGAGTGCAGATGACAAATTTCTAAGCGGATTGAGCTAACTCCATGATTTCCAAAGAAGTAGTCATCCTTGCACAAGGCATATTGCAGGGTCTGTGCTTTTACTGTAGAGTGGTGCGAGTGGAGGGATGAATGAAAGGAAAGTATCTGCTGCCAGGGATATGGGGATTAAAGCAAACCTATTGCTTTGCACAGCACATTTACCGTGTTTCCCCAAAAATAAGCCCGGGTCTTATATTCATTTTGGCAACAAAAGACCCAGTAGGGCTTATTTTTGGGGTAGGGCTTGTCATGTGCTATCTTCTCTCCCCCTCTCTCTCCCTGCCTGTCAGGAATCCCCAGTGGCCAGTGGAACTGAATAAAAGTGGTTGTAAAATCCTAAAATGCACTGTATTACAGTATTATATAATGTAAACTGTGCATGTTTCTGTAATCTATTTGTGATATATACCTTCTTATAGCGCCACTCGGCACTTCTGTGACCCATCTGATCAGTCTTCCCCACTCTGAGCACTGCAGAGGGGGGGGGGGGGGCAGAGATCCCCTGCTGGCAGCTGGCAGAAGAGGAGAAGAGGAGAGCAGCGGGGGATCAGCTGAGCGCCACTCTTCGATTCCAAGACCCGCCTGAGCTGTCTTCCATGCTCCGAGCACTGTGGGGGGCCGAGATCCGAGTTCCCCAGCTGACAGCTGGGAGAAGAGGAGGAGAGCAGCAGGGGATCAGGTGAGCACCAAGCACTGCTGCAACAAAGGTATTTATCACAAATGTATTACAGAAACATACACAGGTTACATTATATAAAACTGTATTATAGTGCATTTTAGGATTTTACAACCACTTTAAACTAGGACTTATTTTTGGGGTAGGGCTTATATTGCAGCCCTCCCCAAAAATCACAGTAGGACTTATTTTCGGTGAAACACAGTATTCTTAGCTATAGATATACCTGTTCTAACCCTGTGCACTGTCATGGTGTCTCCCATATTTTGCTTCAGATGTGATTTTTTAGATCAACAAAACTACTAACTACTACCATTTGGAGTGTGAGGACCTACATTAAGGAACATTGATTCAAATTACGCTCAGACTACACCTCTGTTGGTAAACGTTCCTGGATAAATAGATCAAATATGAAACAATATATGTTGTAGCTGATCAAGAGATTCTGAGAAAATAACAGGTAGCATTTGAGATTATCGCCCTACACCAAAATGTGAGGGAAATGCACAATAATGTAAACGTTGTCTAAGAGGATCAAGGATATGTTATTCAGGTGTTTGGTGACAATCTGGTGATTAATGATATTCTTCCTGAGATTTACATACCTCTCCATGAATAAGAATTGGTAGCTACTTTTTAGAGTGTTTCATGGAAAGAAAGAAGGAACAATTAGCTGCTGGGCAAAAGTTGCCAAGTTAGCCATATGGTATGTCCCCTGTTTGTTTAAACATTCCAATATTTTCTCTTGTGGTGTAAAGTGTCTTCCAGACAATTCACAAGTTACCATTGTCTTTCCTAGCCCTAGGTCATAATGTCCTTCATACTGCCTTATTAATTAAACCTTAAAGCAGACCTTCATTTAAAAGTGAAAGTGAAAGTACTGCCCGCTCTCCCTCCTCTCCCTCTTACGTATATGTTGTTTTTTCTGGGAGCCAGTACCTTTTTCCAACAGGTACCTTCTCTCTCCTCTGCAATTCTCGCCGAGAGTTACGTCAGCTTGGTCCCCGACATCATATAACCATTAATCGCTGGAAGTTCAAGCTGTCTTTTAAACACATCTCTGGGTTTTGGCACCTGAGAGAAGGTTTGGCGGATGTTTTATGCTGGAACATTGACAGCTTCTGGACTTGCAAATCTGTTACAGAATGTGGATCCAGCTCTGCCCTGCCTTCCCTTACAGCAAGGGTAACTGGAAAATAAAATCCTGATTTATACTAAAAAAGATGTATAATATGTTATGATAGGCTACAAAAACATGTTAACACAGTACTAAGACTAACAATGGGACTATAAGTGTCAGGCTCTAATATTAAATATTTTCTTTTTTCTAAAATTAAATTGCTTAAGATTATTCTTAACTGCTTGCTGACCACATCACTTAGATGTAAGGTGGCAAGTTGGCTCTCCTGCACTGGATCACGTACCTAATGCGTGATCTGGTACTTCCGGGTATGCGCCGCTGGTGCTGAGACTGTGCTGTTATTAGACACAGCACAAGCCGATCAGCAGATGCTGGCCAATAGATGTCCACTGGCACCCGTTGATTGGTGAGGAGAGACACAGATCAGAGCTCTGCCTATGTAAACAAGGCAGAGCTTTGTTCTGTCAGCAGGGATCTGATAGATTTTCATTCCTTGCAATGCAGGGAATAAAATCCATCAGATCCCTTAGTAAAAACAGCACACATAGTACACAAAAACACTGGTTAGGTACACATTTAGCCCTTTGATCGCCCTACATGTTTATCCCCTTCCCAGCCAATGTCATTAGTACAGTGACAGTTCATATTTTTAGCACTGATCACTGTATTAGTGTAACTGGTTCCCAGAAAGTGTCAAAAGTGTCAGTTATGCCGCGTACACACGATCGGAATTTTCGTCAGAAAGACCTTGGATGGTTTTTCTGACGGAATTCTGCTCAAGCTTGGCTTGCATACACACGGTCACTCAAAAGTTCTCCCATACTATTTTAACTATAAGGGGTTTCATAGTATCGTGTTGATGGCGGTGGTGTCGGCGACATATGAGTTTTTATATGTGGACGTGGGGAAGAATGGCCGGATGTCGGATGCCTGATGGTGGAGTCTTTGCCCATACCGAGTTCTACCGACGTCTCCAGAGTGGTGGCTTGGAATTGCCACCTGCTGAAGAGAACGTGGAAGGACTCCCATTTGTGTTTGTCGCAGATGAAGCATTTGGTCTGGGTGAACATCTGATGAGGCCATTCCCCCAGAGAACCCTCACCCCGGAGAAGAGGGTTTTTCTTTTCAAATATTTTATTGGTAATTTCACATAAAACTGTTACATAAAGCTCAATACATAGTATCATAAGGATAGTTGACAGTGTATATGACAATAAGGTAAAAAAAAACATGAGCATAAAGAAAACTAAATAATATAGCAACGTGTATATTCTTAATCAAGTAACATTCTGGATTAGTGTAACTAGATACACAAATAGCTAAAGGGAGCTACGTCCCTAATTTTACTATATTAAAGTGTTGGCCATTCCCCAAGAACACTGGTGGGGAGGCCACCGAGAATATCACATGTAACAGAGTACATTACCAGTATTTAACTGTGAAGGGTAGATTAGGGTAGAAGAATGAAAGAAGGAAAAGTAGTAGTAAAGGGGGGGGTCTAACAGAAGGAGGTGTGGTTAAGAGGAGTAGAGGGGAAAGAGGAACCGGTCGGTCCGCGCGGGCACAAGAACCATTTCAAAGTCCCAAGGTGGCACCGAGACCCACCTAGAGTAGCAAGAGGTTTTCGTCAATGTCTGCAGGCAAAAAATGCTCAACCCAGGGTTGCCAGGTTCTGGAGTGTTGAGGGACTTTATCAAGAATTTTTGCTTCAATTTTGCTATGTATCATTGCCTGGGTAATCCTATTCTTCATTTCGATTATGTTAAGAGTGGGCATTTTCCAAGCCTTAGCAATCGTCTGCTTGGCTGCGGTAAATAAGTGAAGGAGGAGACGGAGTTGTGTTCTAGTGTAATTCTTGCGGGAAATAATTAAGGAGGGCTATTGTTGGGCTAGGAGGTAAGGTAACTTGGTGGAGGGTGGATGCCATCCGGAATACTGTTGCCCAGAAGCACTGTACCAGGGGGCATGTCCACCAGATGTGTAAGTGTGTGCCCCTGTCTCCACACCCTCTGAAACAGCTTGGAGAAGATTCAGGTAGGAATTTAGCGATTCTAGCTGGGACTAGATACCAGCGTATTAACACTTTGTAATTTGCTTCTGAAGCAACGTTTTGGGATGAGTTTTTTGTATTAGACCATATGGTCGTCCAGTCATCCATTTCAAGGTTAATATCTAAGTCTCTTAACCATCGCTGTGCATAGGTGGGGAGACTCGGGGGTGGTGATTAGGGATGAGCCGAACACCCCCCGGTTCGGTTCGCACCAGAACCCGCGAACGGACCGCAAGTTCGCACGAACGTTAGAACCCCATTGACGTCTATGGGACTCGAACGTTCGAAATCAAAAGTGCTCATTTTAAAGGCTAATTTGCATGGTATTGTCCTAAAAAGGGTGTGGGGACCCGGGTCCTACCCCAGGGGACATGTATCAATGCAAAAAAAACTTTTAAAAACGGCCGTTTTTTCGGGAGCAGTGATTTTAATGATGCTTAAAGTAAAAAAAAAAAAGTGAAATATTCCTTTAAATATCGTACCTGGGGGGTGTCTATAGTATGCCTGTAAAGTGACGCGTGTTTCCCATGTTTAGAACAGTCCCTGCACCAAATGTCATTTTTAAAGGAAAAAATCTCATTTAAAACTGCTTGCGGGTTTAATGTCATGTCGGGTCCTGGCAATATGGATGAAAATCAGTGAGACAAACGGCATGGGTACCCCCCAGTCCATTACCAGGCCCTTTGGGTCTTGTATGGATATTAAGGGGAACCCCGCACCCAAATTAAAATAAGGAAAGGTCCCTATATACTCTGAACAGCAGTATACAGGCGGTGCAAACAAGACAGGGACTGTAGGTTTGTTGTTAAGTAGAATCTCTTTGTAATTTTGAACATTTTTAACGTGTTTAGCTCCAGCCAAAAAATCTTTTCTAAGCTTTTTGGAAAACATAGGGAAGGGTTATCACCCCTGTGACATTTGTTTTGCGTCTTTCCTCCTCTTCAGAAGATTTCACCTCACTTTTTTGTCCCAATGAAAAATGTTTTTTGAAAATTTGGGTTTTTTTGTGGAACAAGGATTGGAAAGCATCAGTGGAAAGGAGAAATTGTTTTCCCATATTAACTCTTACATGAGAGAATTTCCCTTCCTAGGGGTAGATTTCATCTCACTTCCTGTTGTCTCCTTCCGTTTGCAAGTAGGAGTCGTTTGTAAGTTAGATGTTTGAAAGTAGGGTCCTGCCCTATATACTCAGCAGAAATTTGGGCCTTAGGTGTTGCTGTGGCCAAAACACTGTAAGCCCTCACAGGGCCCTGCTGTGAAATATTAGATCAAGAATTGTAATTACATGCCCCTGTTGAACAGGAGCTGAAAAATTAGGCCTTAGGCACTGGTGCTGGTGCCACAACACTGCAACCCCTCACAGACACTCTAGTTGGAACGCAGGAACGAGCCCTGCTGCAAAGTATTGCATCAAAAATTGTAATTACACGCCCCTGTTAGACAGGGGCAGAAAAATTGGGCCTTAGGCACTGGTGCTGGTGCCACAACACTGCAACCCCTCACAGACACTCTAGTTGGAACGCAGGAACGAGCCCTGCTGCAAAGTATTGCATCAAAAATTGTAATTACACGCCCCTGTTAAACAGGGGCAGAAAAATTGGGCCTTAGGCACTGGTGCTGGTGCCACAACACTGCAACCCCTCACAGACACTCTAGTTGGAACGCAGGAACGAGCCCTGCTGCAAAGTATTGCATCAAAAATTGTAATTACACGCCCCTGTTAGACAGGGGCAGAAAAATTGGGCCTTAGGCACTGGTGCTGGTGCCACAACACTGCAACCCCTCACAGACACTCTAGTTGGAATGCAGGAACGAGCCCTGCTGCAAAGTATTACATCAAAAATTGTAATTACACGCCCCTGTTATACAGGGGCTGAAAAATTGTGCCTTAGGCACTGGTGGTGGCGCCCAGAACCAAAAATGTTCTTACAAGCTATCAGCGTGATGATTGAGGAGGAAGAGGATAATTACTCAGGGATAGTCACTCAGCATCAGCATAGGCAGTCTTTGAAGGGATCTGAAAAAAATTATTCAGTTACATCAGCATCAGGTGCTTGGTAGCTGGTGGTGATCCAAGACTGATTCATTTTTATGAAGGTCAGCCGATCGACCGAGTCAGTGGACAGACGCACCCTGTGATCGGTTACCACGCCTCCAGCAGCACTGAATGTGCGTTCCGAAAGAACGCTGGATGCAGGACAGGCCAGTAGCTCAATTGCATACTGTGCAAGCTCTGGCCAGTGATCCATCCTCAAGACCCAGTAACCCAGAGGATTTTCGGTGGGAAAGGTGTCCAAGTCTGATCTTGCCCCTAGGTATTCCTGCACCATGTAAAACAGACGCTGGCGATGGTTGCTGGAACCGATCATACCTTGGGGCTGCGGACCAAAAAATTGTCTGAACGCATCGGTCAGACGGCCACCTTCTCCACCGCTCCTTCTTTGACTGACCGAAGCCTCAGCAACACGTTGTCCAGAAACAGGAGTTTGTAACCTCCCAGTCTCTGGGAACGCGTTGCACAGACCTTTCTGCAAGGCCTCCCGAAGATGTTTCATCCTCTGCTCCCTCTGCGATGGCAAGATAAGGTCCGCAACCTTACCCTTGTAACGTGGATCAAGGAGGGTTGCCAGCCAGTATTGGTCCTTCTCCTTGATACCACGAATACGAGGATCCTTACGCAGGCTTTGCAGGATCAGGGAGGCCATGCAGCGTAGGTTTGCTGAGGCATTCGGTCCGGAGTCCTCTGGGTCACTAAGGACAACAACGTCCGCAGCCACCTCCTCCCAGCCACGTACAAGTCCATGTGTTCCTTGGGACTGATCCCTTAAAGACTGCTGATGCTGAGTGCCAGGCTCCACCTCCATACTGACACAATCTTCCTCCTCCTCCTCCTCCTCCTCCTCGTCCTCTTCCTGTGTGATCGGCGGGCACGCAGGAACACTGTCTGGATAAAGGGGGCCTTGAGAGCTAAGGAAGTCCTCCTCTTCCTGCCTCTGTTCTGCCTCAAGTGCCCTGTCCATTATTCCACGCAGCGTGTGCTCCAACAGGTGGACAAGGGGGACAGTGTCACTGATGCATGCACTGTCAGTGCTCACCATCCTCGTGGCCTCCTCGAATGGTGACGGGACAGTGCATGCATCCCTGATCATGGCCCACTGGCGTGGGGAAAAAAAACCAAGGTCCCCTGACCCTGTCCTGGTGCCATAGTCGCACAGGTACTCATTGATGGCCCTCTGCTGCGTGTGCAGCCGCTGCAGCATGGCCAATGTCGAGTTCCACCTGGTGGGCATGTCACAGATTAGGCGGTTCTTGGGCAGGTTAAACTCCTTTTGGAGGTCCGTCAGCCGAGCACTGGCATTATATGACCGGCGGAAATGCACACAGACTTTCCTGGCCTGCCTCAGGACATCCTGTAAGCCCGGGTACCTGCCCAAGAACCGCTGCACCACCAAGTTAAGGACGTGAGCCAAACAGGGCACATGGGTCAGTTGTCCCTGTCGGAGGGCAGAGAGGAGGTTGGTGCCATTGTCGCAAACCACCATTCCTGCCTTAAGTTGGCGTGGCGTCAACCACCTCTGAACCTGCCCCTGCAGAGCTGACAGAACCTCTGCCCCAGTGTGGCTCCTGTCCCCCAAGCACACCAGCTCAAGCACCGCATGGCATCTTTTGGCCTGCGTACTTGCGTAGCCCCTTGAACGCCTACGGAGCACCGCTGGTTCCGAGGAAGAGGCCATGGAGGAAGAAGAAGAGGAGGGGGTGGAGGAGAGAGGTGTGTCACAATCAGCATTTTGGAGGCGTGGTGGCGGAACAACCTCCAACACTACTGCACCTTGTCCTGCATCCTTCCCAGCTGCCAGCAGAGTCACCCAATGCGCCGTGAAACTTAAGTAACGTCCCTGTCCATGCCTGCTGGACCATGAGTCAGCGGTAATATGCACCTTACCGCTGACCGCCCTGTCCAGCGAGGCATGGACATTGCCTTCCACATGCCGGTAGAGAGCTGGAATCGCCTTCCGTGAGAAAAAGTGGCGTTTGGGTACCTGCCACTGAGGAACCGCACATTCCACAAACTCACGGAAGGGGGCAGAGTCTACCAACTGAAAAGGCAGCAGTTGAAGTGCTAGCAATTTTGCCAAGCTAGCATTCAACCGCTGGGCATGTGGATGGCTGGGAGCAAACTTCTTTCGGCGGTGCAGCAGCTGGGGCAGGGAAATTTGCCTGGTACAATCTGGCGTCGGTGTACCAAAAGCAGATTGCCCACAAGTACTTGGCTGTGACAAACCTAATTCTACACCTTCATTCCTCTCACTGCAGGTCTCAGAGAGGACTGAAGGTCTAGTGGGGTTGGAAATCTCAGCTGATGAGGAGCAAGGAGAGATCCTCTTTGTTCTTTGGTGTGGGTCTTTTAGATATGCTTGCCAACGAACTGCATGGCAGGTCAACATATGTCTGGTCAAGCATGTGGTACCCAAGCGGGAGATGTTTTGGCCACGCGAGATACGCTTGAGACATATGTTGCAAATAGCAGCGGTGCGATCTGATGCACTCGTCTCAAAAAAGGCCCACACCAAAGAACTTTTTGAATAACGCGCAGAGACTGCAGCGCCCTGCACATGTGGAGCTTTGGGGTGTGATGCAGTCAATGTGCTGCCCTTAGGCTGGCCCCTGGAGGGCATCCTGCCTCGTTGGTGATGTGCCGCCTCCTCCTCCTCCTCCTCCTCCTCCTCCTCTCTCCTATCAGGCACCCACGTTGAGTCAGTGACCTCATCATCCCCTCCCTCCTCATCACTGGAGCAAACCTGGCAGTATGCTGCAGCAGGGGGAGCATGACTGCCAGATTGCTGTCCTTCTTGGGCACCCCCTCTGTCCGTGCTCATGTTACTGCCTTCATCGAGCTCAGTATCATCATCAGAGCCTTCCAAACGCTGGGCATTCTCCTGGAGCATGTACCCAACACTGTGGTCAAACAGTTCGAGGGAATCCTCATGAGGACATGGTGGAGCTAGGGAAGGAGTCACTGATGACATTGAGCTGAGGGAAGAGGCCGCTGCTTTGCCAGACAAAGCACCCTGGGCATGGGTGAGAGAGGATGAGGAGGATGAGGACGGCTTGGTCATCCACTCGACCAAGTTTTCTGCATGTTGCGGCTCAACACGGCCAGCTGCCGAAAAAAAAGCCAAGCGTGTCCCATGGCCACGGGCTGATGAGGATGCACCGTCTCCACGACCAGCACTAGACACAGAGCCTGCTTGCCCTCTCTTATTGGCTTGTGACTGTCTGCCTCTCCTTCTTGGCCTTCCAGACATACTAATGGCCTGTAGCTGCACTAAGCTGGGATAGAACACCTGTAATTTTCTTCAGGTAGCTTTATATACTGTAACCAGACAAGCCTGCCTGTCAGTAGGAAGATAACAGGAACGGATCTAGCTGAACACTGTGAGCAGGACGCACTGCACTAAATGTAAATAGCAGGAACGGATCTAGCTGAACACTGTGAGCAGGACGCACTGACTGCACTAAATGTAAATAGCAGGAACGGATCTAGCTGAACACTGTGAGCAGGACGCACTGACTGCACTAAATGTAAATAGCAGGAACGGATCTAGCTGAACACTGTGAGCAGGACGCACTGCACTAAATGTAAATAGCAGGAACAGATCTAGCTGAACACTGTGAGCAGGACGCACTGCACTAAATGTAAATAGCAGGAACGGATCTAGCTGAACACTGTGAGCAGGACGCACTGACTGCACTAAATGTAAATAGCAGGAACAGATCTAGCTGAACACTGTGAGCAGGACGCACTGCACTAAATGTAAATAGCAGGAACAGATCTAGCTGAACACTGTGAGCAGGACGCACTGCACTAAATGTAAATAGCAGGAACGGATCTAGCTGAACACTGTGAGCAGGACGCACTGCACTAAATGTAAATAGCAGGAACGGATCTAGCTGAACACTGTGAGCAGGACGCACTGCACTAAATGTAAATAGCAGGAACGGATCTAGCTGAACACTGTGAGCAGGACGCACTGCACTAAATGTAAATAGCAGGAACAGATCTAGCTGAACACTGTGAGCAGGACGCACTGACTGCACTAAATGTAAATAGCAGGAACAGATCTAGCTGAACACTGTGAGCAGGACGCACTGACTGCACTAAATGTAAATAGCAGGAACGGATCTAGCTGAACACTGTGAGCAGGACGCACTGACTGCACTAAATGTAAATAGCAGGAACGGATCTAGCTGAACACTGTGAGCAGGACGCACTGCACTAAATGTAAATAGCAGGAACAGATCTAGCTGAACACTGTGAGCAGGACGCACTGCACTAAATGTAAATAGCAGGAACGGATCTAGCTGAACACTGTGAGCAGGACGCACTGACTGCACTAAATGTAAATAGCAGGAACAGATCTAGCTGAACACTGTGAGCAGGACGCACTGCACTAAATGTAAATAGCAGGAACGGATCTAGCTGAACACTGTGAGCAGGACGCACTGACTGCACTAAATGTAAATAGCAGGAACGGATCTAGCTGAACACTGTGAGCAGGACGCACTGCACTAAATGTAAATAGCAGGAACGGATCTAGCTGAACACTGTGAGCGGGACGCACTGCACTAAATGTAAATAGCAGGAACAGATCTAGCTGAACACTGTGAGCAGGACGCACTGCACTAAATGTAAATAGCAGGAACGGATCTAGCTGAACACTGTGAGCAGGACGCACTGCACTAAATGTAAATAGCAGGAACAGATCTAGCTGAACACTGTGAGCAGGACGCACTGCACTAAATGTAAATAGCAGGAACAGATCTAGCTGAACACTGTGAGCGGGACGCACTGCACTAAATGTAAATAGCAGGAACAGATCTAGCTGAACACTGTGAGCAGGACGCACTGCACTAAATGTAAATAGCAGGAACAGATCTAGCTGAACACTGTGAGCAGGACGCACTGCACTAAATGTAAATAGCAGGAACGGATCTAGCTGAACACTGTGAGCAGGACACACTGACTGCACTAAATGTAAATAGCAGGAACAGATCTAGCTGAACACTGTGAGCAGGACGCACTGACTGCACTAAATGTAAATAGCAGAAACAGATCTATCTGAACACTGTGAGCAGGATGCACTGACTGCACTAAATGTAAATAGCAGGAACGGATCTAGCTGAACACTGTGAGCAGGACGCACTGACTGCACTAAATGTAAATAGCAGGAACGGATCTAGCTGAACACTGTGAGCAGGACGCACTGCACTAAATGTAAATAGCAGGAACGGATCTAGCTGAACACTGTGAGCAGGACGCACTGCACTAAATGTAAATAGCAGGAACAGATCTAGCCTAATCTAGCTAACTCAAATCAAATGACACTGTCTGTCTCTCTCTCTATCAGCACACCGGAACACACTACACAGGGCCGCCGTGCAGGCGGCCTTATATAGTGTGGGGCGTGTACTAAATCCCCTGAGCCATAATTGGCCAAAGCCACCCTGGCTTTGGCCAATTACAGCTCTCTCTACTGACGGCGCTGTGATTGGCCAAGCATGCGGGTCATAGTGCATGCTTGGCCAATCATCAGCCAGCAATGCACTGCGATGCCGCAGTGAATTATGGGCCGTGACGCGCCACACGAATTTGGCGCGAACGGCCCATAACGTTCGCAATTCGACGGACGGTCGAACAGCCGATGTTCGAGTCGAACATGGGTTCGACTCGAACACGAAGCTCATCCCTAGTGGTGATGTAAGGTGGGAGTATAGACGGGAGATAATACCTGGGGTATGCGGGTCCGAGTCGCACATATGCTCAAATTCAGTTAGAGTATCCAGTCCAGAGTTAGTTTTTATGATTGTTTGAGCAAAGTGTTTAATTTGAAGGTAGCGGAAGCATTCTCTGTTGGGGATATTTGGAAACGATTTTACAGAATCTCCACTAATTAGGTCGCAAATGCGAGTCAGACCCGCCTGGACCCAGGCTTGGAATGAGGCTGGCTCTGTGCGAGCCGGGTAAAATTGAGGGTGACCTAAATAGGATAGAAGTGGGGAGTGTGGGGAGATTAACTTAAAGGGGGTTTTCAGTCTATCCCATAGCTTAAGCATGTGTTGTGTTAATGGGTTAGTTATGGGTCCTCGTGCTGTTGTAGGGAGCCATAGTAAATTAGTTATACTAATCGGGTGTAGGTCAATGGCCTCGAGGGCAACCCAAAGTGGTGTCTCAACTTTAGAGTGGTATAATATTGACTGGGCCAGACGGGCTGCATGATAGTAATGTGAGAAGTTGGGAATGCCCAGGCCGCCACAGAGCTTGTTACGGAGAAGAACTGGTCTCGCCACTCTGGGCCTAATAGGGCCCCAAATGTATTTGAGAACTTTGTTTTGTATGATCCTATGGTAATAGGGTGGGACTGTAGAAGAAGAGGGTTTTTAATTACCAGCTGGCCGGAGCCAGAAGAGTGGTGGAGAATGCGTTTGGTATAATGGCCAGCCAGTTCCGCCTATTCCTTACGGCAATCAACATACAGTATAAACTGAATCGCATAGTGCTAGCATGCTGTATTCTACATAATTATTTAAGGAGAAATGCTCCAAATTATGTGGCCTCAGTTGGGCCTGAGGCCACAATTCAGGACATAAGTCCAATGACAGCCCTGGAAGCTGGCCGTCCTGGCTTGCCCCCCCCCAAAGCACCCGTGATGTGCAGCAAAAGTATCTGGACTATTTTACCGGTAGGGGGGGGGGGGGCATTGCTATGCCAGCAAATTTTTGATTCTTTTATAAAATTATAAAATTATAAAAATTATTTTGATCTGAAATCATCTTGAATTTGATTTACTGTTTGTGTTTTCTTCTTAGCTGTCTCCTAGGTTCTCCTAGTGCACTTGTAGTGCCAAGTGGATTTTGCTTTATTAAATAACCCCCATTGTCACTGTAAACACCAACTTAATACCAAAACTGGTATTGAGCATTAAAAGAAGAAGCCACACATTGTTGAGTATAAAAACTTTTACTCTGTGCACATTCACATGTGCGTTGTAAAACATTTTTCCACCAAAAATACATCTTTGTTTTATTAAGTTTGACATTTATAGTTTTATATTTTGCTTTAACAGGCATGTTTCAAATCATAACATACACAACTCTAGAACTTACAAAGTTCAACGTACAAAAAGTGAAGGCAATATCAGACATGAAGAAAAGACAACAAAAAACAGTACCTAATTCTTCCATCATTCCACCTGTATGTTGGTAAATGTTACATGAAGAAGCCCATTCTTCTATACCCATTGGTTGAAAAGGCATCACCTTTACACATTCTTTACACATGGGACTTCATTGCACCTACTGAGGAATATTTTATTTTGAGTTTATCACGGACAGTTTTTTGTTGTCTTTTCTTCATGGACATTTCACATATATTTCTTGTGTATATTTGACAGTTTTTTTTTATGATTTGTATGATTCACACAATTTATGTTTGTGTTTGATGTACAAGCTGTCACCAGTCTCACACTCATTCCTGAGGGATGCTTTGATATTTTGACTATTTCACTATATATTATATATTAGTGCTGCGTTTATATTTTTTTCTTAATATCAGACATGAGTATGTCAAAACTGTGTTGATGTTGCCTTCATCAGATGGGGTGATCTCACCCCTGTGAAAGCCAAATTTTGAAGATGCACAAAAATTGGGATTCAAAATGGGGATTTCCCTCCTGAACCCATGCCTAATAGCTCCCATCATGGGGGAACAAAGGACGTGTTTTGGGGGTGCAACCCCTTCCTCTCACCTACTTGAGTTGCGAGGAAGGGGTTGCACCCACAAAACGTGTACATTGATATCCCATTATGGCAGATAGCACATGTTGACACACTGTGTGCATCTTCAAAATGTGGCTTTTAAAATGTATTAAAACTTTAGGAAATTTCTCCCAAAAATTCTAAAATTGTGTAATTTTGTTGTTATTTAGATTCTCCCTAATACATCAATCATGTTCTTCATTTTTTGCTCAACATCATTGTTTTTTTTGCTTTATGATATCTAAATCCCGACTACACACCATTACGTCCTGGATTAGGATTTGTGCACTTGCACTGGTGAAATGAGAATGTTCCTCCAAAACATGCACATCACCTAAAATAAAAAAACACACCATGTATTATAAATATGCAGGCATACATCTATTACCTGAAGCTGTGGTCTCAGACACCGACCTGTTGTGGTCACTATTTCGCCCACTTCATCCACCTCTCCTTCCTCCACATCCTCAGGTTGTGGTATGCTGAGTTTCCCTTCTTTAGGAAGTGGGGGATTCCTAGTGTCCTCAGATGTCCTGAGTCTTTTCTCCCCTATGAGAATTAAACAAAAGGTATACTTAGCACACAGATTTTTGAGGCCAGAAATAGGAATATGAAACATTGCTTGGAAGTGTGGTACAATTGTCTCTTTTGGCACAGTTCCAAGCTAAATACATGATTTTTTTCCCTGACCAATGCTGGAATACTTACCTTTTTTGGACAATATTCACACATGGAGTCACCCCTAGTATCCCCTGGAGCACCTGTATGGGACACCCTAGTTTGTTCTGGTGTCCCACACTAGTGGTCCTGAGTCCAGATGTGTAAACAGCTGCTGAGTGTCCTCTCCTTACATTACACTGAATCAAGTTTGCATTTCATTCTAGTTACAAACACATCTAGACAACAATGTACTAAACTTATTTTAATGCAAATAGGCATGACCAAATGTAGTTAACCCTGTATCTGCAAAAAACATTGTATTATTAGTGGGTGAACGAACGATGTTTACTACGACCAATTACTGTACCCACGAGCCTGAAAGTTGCCATTTAAAACTGTACAACAGTAAAGAAAAGCACATGGAGCAGCATGCAAATAATAATAATTATAGGAACACAGGACAAATACTTACTTTTTAATAGCAGTTTCTTGATCCTTCTGTACTGATCCTGCTCCCTCAATTTCAGGTCTGACCAGCATTTCCTGAATTGCTCTTTGAAGCGTCGTACCCCAAAATTCCTGTGCAGACTTCTCACAACTTTAGACATGATTCTGGCCTTTCTCACATTAGGGTTGGTATACGGTCATACTTCCCATCATAGTCGGCCCTCTTCAAGATGTCCACCATCTCCACCATCTCTACAAAGGACATATTTGAGGCAATATATCTCCTCCGGGATCGGGACCTTTGTGGCTCCGGGCTTTCCTCCTTGTTACTGGAATTATGCACCTGCTGTGTCTCCGCCATGTCCTCTCCCACTGCGCCGAAAGAGAAGGGGCAAGGAATATTCTAGAAAGAATGTCAGGGGTGGGCGACGTGGGCGGAGTTTCACGCATGCGCAGTGTATTTAAATCGTAACGCGCGTGCATCGGACGTACAATCTGTGAGTGGAGGAAGTGCTGATCGCGAGAACGAAGGTAACATTTTAACTTGAGGCATCAGTGGCCTATACTGCTTCTAGATTGAGGCCTATATTGTGATAAGATTATGAGAGTTTAGCCTGACATTAGTATTTTTCTCTTTTTTTTTGTCTTGCAGAAATAATGAATCCGTTCAAAAAACCTGAGTTTATGAGCCACTTTATCGATAGGTACAGGGAGCTGCCCAGTTTGTGGTAAGTCAAACATAATTTATATCATAACAGACCAGCTAGGAAGGCAGCACTGGAGAAACTGTTGGAATTTGTGAAGATGGAGGTCCCCAACGCAGGCAGCAATTTTTTGGACAGGAAAATTGGTAGCTTGAGGAGCACATACAAGAAGGAGCGTAATAAGCTCCTGGCATCCCAAAGGTCAGGAGCAGCAGCAGAGGACGTGTATGTACCCAGTCTGTGGTACTACAACAAAATGCATTTTCTGGAAGACCAGACTGAAGTGAGGTCATCACTTTCCACACTTCCTTCCCCCCTAGCTGAGGCTTCCGAGGACCAACCTGGGCCTTCCATCCAGGAAGAAGTGGAGAAGCCCAGCTTGAGGCAGGTATAGTATTTTTCTACATATTTCTTGTCCTAAAATTAATGATGTTAACTAGATGTTATTATTGATAAGAAATTAATGATTGAACAAAAAGTGTTTTACATATCAATAGACAGTAGTGGCCAAAATGATTGGGAAAGAATGAAAAATGCTGGGGTCAGAATAATAGTCTTTTCTATTTATTAACATTCAATTTGCAACAGTCATGGGCTGAAAATTGTGTGTGATTGATGAAGCAAAAACTAAAACTATGTCCCTTTTTTATACACAGGAAAGCCTCAGCCAGGATGAGGGTCTGGAATGTGGCAGGCAGGAGGTGGCAGGGGGAAGTGGCAGCCAGGAGGTGGCAGGGCCCAGTGGACTGACCCAATCCCAGGTCCCTCCCCTCCGCCTTCCACCCAAAAGGCCCAGGAAGGGGAGGCAGCACTTGCCCTCATTTGGGATGCTCACGTGACCCTGAGAGACCTCCCCAGCATTCAAGAGGGCTATGCCTGCATACAGTGGCTTGCGAAAGTATTCGGCCCCCTTGAACTTTTCAACCTTTTGCCACATTTCAGGCTTCAAACATAAAGATATAAAATTTTAATTTTTTGTGAAGAATCACCAACAAGTGGGACACAATTGTGAAGTGGAACGAAATCTTTTGGATTTTTGAAACTTTTTTAACTAATAAAAAAATGAAAAGTGGGGCGTGCAAAATTATTCGGCCCCCTTGCGTTAATACTTTGTAGAGCCACCTTTTGCTGCGATTACAGCTGCAAGTCGCTTGGGGTATGTCTCTATCAGTTTTGCACATCGAGAGACTGAAATTCTTGCCCATTCTTCCTTGCAAAACAGCTCGAGCTCAGTGAGGTTGGATGGAGAGCGTTTGTGAACAGCAGTTTTCAGCTCTTTCCACAGATTCTCGATTGGATTCAGGTCTGGACTTTGACTTGGCCATTCTAACACCTGGATACGTTTATTTGTGAACCATTCCTTTGTAGATTTTGCTGTATGTTTGGGATCATTGTCTTGTTGGAAGATAAATTTCCGTCCCAGTTTCAGGTCTTTTGCAGACTCCAACAGGTTTTCATCCAGAATGGTCCTGTATTTGGCTGCATCCATCCTCCCCTCAATTTTAACCATCTTCCCTGTCCCTGCTGAAATAAAGCAGGCCCAAACCATGATGCTGCCACCACCATGTTTGACAGTGGGGATGGTGTGTTGAGGGTGATGAGCTGTGTTGCTTTTACGCCAAACATATCGTTTTGCATTGTGGCCAAAAAGTTTGATTTTGGTTTCATCGGACCAGAGCACCTTCTTCCACATGTTTGGTGTGTCTCCCAGGTGGCTTGTGGCAAACTTTAGACGAGACTTTTTATGGATATCTTTGAGAAATGGCTTTCTTCTTGCCACTCTTCCATAAAGGCCAGATTTGTGCAGTGTACGACTGATTGTTGTCCTATGGACAGACTCTCCCACCTCAGCTGTAGTTCTCTGCAGTTCATCCAGAGTGATCATGGGCCTCTTGGCTGCATCTCTGATCAGTCTTCTCCTTGTCTGAGCTGAAAGTTTAGAGGGACAGCCAGGTCTTGGTAGATTTGCAGTGGTCTGATACTCCTTCCATTTCAAAATGATCGCTTGCACAGTGCTCCTTGGGATGTTTAAAGCTTGGGAAATCTTTTTGTATCCAAATCTGGCTTTAAACTTCTCCACAACAGTATTACGGACCTGCCTGGTGTGTTCCTTGGTCTTCATGATGCTCTCTGCACTTTCAACAGAACCCTGAGACTATCACAGAGCAGGTGCATTTATACAGAGACTTGATTACACACAGGTGGATTCTATTTATCACCATCAGTCATTTAGGACAACATTGGATCATTCAGAGATCCTCGCTGAACTTCTGGAGTGAGTTTTCTGCACTGAAAGTAAAGGGGCCGAATAATTTTGCACGCACCACTTTTCAGTTGTTTAATTGCTAAAAAAGTTTAAAATATCCAATAGATTTTGTTCCACTTCACAATTGTGTCCCACTTGTTGGTGATTCTTCACAAAAAATTTAAATTTTATATCTTTATGTTTGAAGCCTGAAATGTGGCAAAAGTTTGAAAAGTTCAAGGGGGCCGAATACTTTCGCAAGCCACTGTAGTAGCAGCAAAAATGGAGGAAATGGAGGAGGGCCAACGCCTCATCTGTGAGAACATCATTTTACAGACCCTAAATAAGGGGTTGAGTGGCCAACTGACAGAAAATACACACCTTTCTGAGTTCGTCCATCCTCCTCCTCCACCTCCTCCACCTCCTGCCACAACTCAACGAACAAAGTCACAGCGTGCAGGGAAGCGTGCAAGTAAGACAAGAGAGTGATGGCCTGGGTTCAGTCTGGTCTGACAGAAGACGCAGGCTGTTGTAGTACTACAGCCTGGGGACATATATGTGATCTGCTGCTGTTGCAAATCTCTCAGGGTCCAGGACCAGATTGTGCTCCCTATTGTATGGATTCCTCAGGCTACCAATTTTCTTTTTCAAATAGTTGATGTCTGCCCTGGGGTCCAAAGGCTTCGCAAATTTCTGCAGTTTCTCCAGCGTTGCCTTCCCTCTTTCTTTTGTTATGACCAAGAATAAATGGTAATTTTGCTTTCAGTAAATACTTGCCTATGTGTTTTTATTAAAAAAGGACAGTTTGTGAGTAGGCAGGTACATTTCAAAAATACAATGTCAAATTAACAAGGGGCATCAACCACCTTGAAGTTAAATAATACAAGATAATAATGTTGTTGTGGTAACTTGACACACACACAAAAAAAAAATATGGAGATCACTAGAAAATAATTTTAAAATAATAAAAAAAAATGGAGATCTTGATTTAAATAAAAAAACGAAATAAAGAAATAAGTTTGTCAGAACTCTGTGTGAATATCAGCAGCAAAACAACTTCATTCTTCTAGCATTATAAAGAACAAAAGAATGTGCTGCATTAAAAGATCAAAAAATTTACAGCATGACGAATGTGCTATCTCCATTATGAACGCTAGTTTTCCCAGACCGAGCGCTTCCGTCTTGTACTTGATTCTGAGAATGCTTATTTTTTTTGCGTGTAGGAATTGGATACAGACGAACGGAATTTCCGATAGGAACTTTTTCCGACGGAAAAATAGAGAACCTGCTCTCAATTTTTTGCTGGCAGAAATTCCGCCAGCAAAAGTCCAATGGAGCAAACACATGGTCGGAATTTCCGACCAAAAGCTCACATCAGACTTTTGCTGGCGGAATTTACGATTGTGTGTACGCTGCATTAGTGTCTGACTGTCTGCCGCAATATCGCAGACCCGCTATAAGCCGCTGATCCCTGCCATTACTAGTATATAAAGATAAAAATTACAGAATATATCCCATAGTTTGTAGACGCTATAACTTTTGCGTAAACCAATCAATATACACTTATTGGGATTTTTTACCAAAAATAAGTAACAGAATACACATTGGCCTAAATTTATGAAGAAATGTTTTTTTTTGGATATATTTTATAGCAGAAAATAAAGAATATCATTTTTTATTCAAAACTGTTGGTCTTTTTAGAGCCCAAAAAATAAAAAACCTAGAGGTGATCAAACACCACCAAAAGAAAGCTCTATTTGTGAGAATAAAGGACATACATTTAATTTGGGTACAGAGTTGCATGACCACGCAAATGTCAGTTAAAGTAACGCAGTGCCGTACTGCAGAAAATGGCTTGGTCATAAAGGGGGGTAAATCTTCCGGAGGTCAAGTGGTTAATAGGGCCATTTCTGTGGCTCGACAATTTTAATTTGTATCCAACCATCAGCTTTTTTGCTAACGCAGAGGGCAGAAAGTGGCTGTGGGCAGAGGTGATAGGCAGTGGTGGTGACAGAGTAGAAAGCACCACAGATTGGTTCCATCCATGTGTGCAGGGTGTGCATTGCACATGGGCCCCAAGATCAGAGGGGACCACTGTGCCCTGTTACACTCTGCCCACTTTGAGTAAGAAAGATGCAAAGTTTGCTGACAAATTTCACAAGCTCGCTGTGCTGTGCCGCACTCTATAAATTTGGAGGGCGGGACTGCACAGAGTGTGAGAGAGGCCCCGCCACTCGTGAGGACTGGAGTGGAAGCTGCTGCAGCTGGAGTTCGACAGGTGGTGGGAATGAAAGGTGGGATACCTACTGATTGAGTCCCTCTAAGGCGGCTGTGTGGCACACAAAAGACAGGTAAACAAATTTCTATTCTTAGCAAAATATACTGCCAATTTTGCCTTTTATCATTTGACTACAGACCTGTTTGGTGGTGGTGGCGATGGGTTACTGCACATTTTAATTGCACTTCATACTGCTTTATTAAAAACATGAGAAACCTACTGTAGGTGGTTCATACATTTTTGGTATAGGGAGAAGGTTCACACTTGGCATCATTGCCCCCCTAGTTCTGCACTGTACATTCTCTATTTAAAGCGGAGTTCCACCCAAAAGTGGAACTTCCACTCATTTGTCTCCTCTCCCCCTGCGGTGTCACAATTGGCACCTTTCAGGGGGGAGGGGGGACAGAATACCTGTTTTTGACAGGTATCCTGTTCCCACTTCCCGGAGTCTGGGCCGTGGCCCGTGACATCACGAATGGCTCCCTACTCCTCCCTCCTCCCTGTCGCGGGGCCAGTAGGATAGAGGAGCGGGGCCTCGTGCATGCGCAGTAGTGTACGCAGTAGTGTTCCCGGCATGAAGCCGTAAGGGTACACTGCCGTGCCCTTACCCGCAATGGCGGTGGCAGCACCCGACAGTCGATGGAAACATCAGCTGCGGTGCCGAAATCGCAGGACTCCAGGACAGGTAAGTGTCCTATTGTTAAAAGCCAGAAGCTGCGGTATGTGTAGCTGCTGGCTTTTAAATTTTATTTTTTCAGGAGGAACACCGCTTTAACATTACAACATTCTGCACTATGTACAGTAAGCCATCTCAGACTGTATTTAATCACACCCCCTTGAAGCCATGCCTGATCTTTAGCGCAATTTATACCACATCCACCTTTTTTTTTCTCCATACCTAGGGCCCTTTTTAAATCTTGCACACAGGCCCACTGATTTGATGATATGCCCTGATTCTGGCATATCAAGAGAAGAGTGCCACTTAATTGCATGTGCCCACATGGTGAAGCCATAGAACAAGAGATGCTTCTGGACTATGGAAGGTAAGTAGTATTCACACAATGTAATTTAGTAATTAAAAGCAAAAGTTTTCTCGTCCAAGGACACCCCCGCTCTTAAGGGCAAATGGGTGTGGTCCTGTTGCCCTAACATACTTCCTGTTCTGGGATGACAACACTACTCCTACAACAGGTAGTGTATTACTGACAGGATCACTAGATACAAATAATGGGGGAAATAACAAGAAAAAAGAAAGCTAATGCACCCACCCCATCTATGTAAAGTAAACAATGCCAATGCAATCTACGTAACAAAAAGCAAAGCTATATAAAATGAAAACCGTAGGTAGTCTTACCATCTTAAAACAGGGCATTTGCAAAACACTATTAATATAAAAGAATATGCAAACAATCACCCACTTTTTCAATGTTGCTTCCTCACTGCCCTTATACTTCCTTCACGAGTTACTAAAATCTCAATGTAATTTTATTTTAGCGTTCCAAGTGGTCATGTGACTGCAAAGCTTTGGCAAGTGTGTCTGTGCAGGGCCAACAACGTTATGGAATCTGAGTCAGTCTTTATGCTTGTGGAAGCTCTTGAAGTATCTTTTGTGACCACTTAGACATTTTTAGATTTGATATTGGACATGATAGAAATGTAGACACAGATGTGTTTCATCAAAAATAATAGATGGCCACACAGAAAATGCCTGTGTGCACACATGGTTAATTAGATGTCCTGACATTGAACATAGATGGTTAGTGTCTCAAGACCTCTCTCTTTGATATTTTAAGTCTACAGCTCTTAAACACAAAAATATATTGCATAGTTCTCTTTTGTTTATAAGTTCGGCTAAAAATATGACACAAATGCCACATGTATATCCTGTTCTGCATTTCAGCTTTCCAGTCTTAAAGCTGTTAAATTGCATAAAAAAGGGGGAAAAGGAGAATAATTCATGTTTTCCAAACACACAGTACCCCCCATCATGAAGTCTGCTATGTAAACTGAACTGTAGCATTTCTGAAAGCTTCATTAGTCATACATTATGGAAAGAAAGTTTGGTCTGCTTCACATAGTTTGGTCAGCAGAAGCATTTAACATTAAAGAATTCATTACCAACTTTGCAGCATCCTTTTTATGTCAACAGATAAAGTCCAGCTGCTTGTTTTACAATATGTCCAATTAAATGTCCTTTTAAGACTAGACCAACCGCGTGGAAGCTTTAGGGGGTAGCTGAGTTATGCTAATCAATTAAACACAGAAAAAAAAAAGTTGTAATAATCTTTGTCTATGGGAGTTTTTTAGCAGGATACGCTGTCTACGGAGTTGATCTGACATATTTTCAACTGGAACTTTTAAACCGATGTGTGTAAAAAGCTGACTTAAACAAAGTGTTTCCATGCATTTAAGCTTACAATGTCATGTTATTGTACAAGGACTGATTGGTGGAATAGGAAGAATCAGCATTTGCAAATCATTTTAAAGCCTAACTCTTGGCACATTTTTATAAGAAAAAAAATCACTCCAGCCAGTGTTTTAAAAAAAAAAAACTGCTCTGGATGTAATACTTACCTGGTAGGCCCAAGCTTCCATCCCATTCTACAGTTATAACAATGGGGCTGATTTACTACAACTGGAGATTGCAGCTGTGCATAGCTTCATAGCATTTAGCTAACTTCAGCTTGTTCAATTAGGCGTTGACAAAAAAAAAATGGAAGCTGATTGGTTTGTATACAGAGCTGCACCGGATTTTGCACTCTTCAATCTAAGTAAATCAACCCTAATGTGTCCCTAGTCTTCCAGGTTCAATGTGGGTCACCATAGCCCCTGTGCTCACAGTGAAATGATGCAGAGAGTGGGACTGACGTAATTACGTCAGCTCCATGCATTGCATCATTGATGACCCTCCTGGACCAGAAAACCATAAAAGTTAAAACATAGTTGATGGCTTCTGGGGGCAGTACTGGGGAGCAAGGGGTTAAGCCCAGAGTTAGAATTTAAACACCAGATTGTATCGTAATTGTAGAAAAAGCACACAAACATCCCCACATTTGAGGAGAGCTGGGGTAAAAGAGAGCTAATTGAATAGAAGAATGTATTCTTAGGCCTGAACAACTGTCACAGGATGGTGTGGATACTCTGTCTCCCTGGTGGAACTGCAAATGTAAGTGAGCCAGCCAGATCACATTGCCAATTTCCTACTAGAGGCTAATGGACCTCTTAGTGGTTTTCTAGGACCCCTGTCAAGATGACTGAGTTTGGCAGTTACCAATCTGAGGTGATCTGCATAGAAAAAAGCATTTTTATTATTTTTTTAAATTTTCTTTTACAAAGAATTTTATTAATATCCATATCAACGTTACTGCTTGACATTTTGATGGGTTCATCGTAAATGAACATAAGAAAAAGATAACATGCTTTAAAGAAAAAAAAAAAAAATACATAAAAGTAATTAGAAATGCTCAGGTCCCAGGAATTCCAAAATAGGCCATACGTAACATCCAGGAGGGAAGAATCGCATTCTGTGGTTTCAGCGTCCACATATCAAGTAGGGTATTGCCCATTACTAAACAGATATTTGAAAAATCTATATTAACGAGAGCATAACTGTGAACAGTACTAGGTAGCTAGCCATGTAATCATCTCATCCAAGCCTACACCAGGTGGCCTCATGGATTTAAATGTAAGAATGAGAAATAAGACTAAAGAAAGAGAGAATAAGGAAAAAGCAGGCTCTAAGATTAGAAAAGAAGAGAGGAATTAAAAGAGTTAAAAGAGGGGGAGTCCTCGCAATGGGGAACAGGAGCACATTAAATCCGGAGAAGCGTGGTGTCATATCTAGAAGGTTTAGAATAATCAACCCAGGGCTGCCAAAACTTGAAGGAATTTATCATGGGTGTCTGAGAGGATACCCATCAATTTTTCATTAAGCATTATATTGTCCATGCGGTTTTTAACCGCCTCGAAGCTAAGTACTGGTGTCTTCCGTGCCCTTGCTATTGTTAGCTTGGTTGCAGTAAAGAGGTGCAGTGCCAGCTGGCGTTTCAGACGAAGCAATTCTGTAATCGGATTACAGAGAAGAGCCTCATAGGGATCTTTTTTGAGGTTAGTATGGCGTATATTGCGGGGAAGGGAATAGACTCTGACCTACAATCTGCACACCTCCGGGCAAGCCCACCATATGTATGCCATAGTGCCCTCCTGAGTACACCTTCAGAAACACAAGGGAGAGTAAGCTGAAATGAAACAAGCCAACCTAGCCAGTGTAGTACCACCTGTAAAGTACCTTGTAAGCATTTTCCAGAATAAAAACATTCTTTGAGCATTTAGATAACGTTAAAGTCATGACCTGACAGTCTTCTGGGTCTAGCTGCTTCCCCAGCTCCGCTTCATACTGGAGGTGATAAGACCGTAGCAGTGTTTTTTTAGTGGAAATAATAGAGGAATAAATCAATGATATCAAACCCGAAGTTTGGGGTCGAGCCCTACAGAAACTTTGAAAGGGGGTCAAGGTGTAAGGGGTAGGCCGAGATTTTAGAAGTCTCTGGAGAAAATGTCAAAGCTGTAGATAGCTAAAGTGTTCTTGTAGGGGGATCTCATGGGAGGGACGTAGAGCCTCAAATGAGATTATCCTAGTGGGGGTAAACAAGGAGTGAATGTCCGTAAAACCACACCCCATTGGGAACAATGGGCAGTGAAGGATTTGAAGTAAGGGAAGATGAGGAGAAATCAGACCCTCAGAGTATTTTATCAAATCCCATAGACGAAGAGAATGAGGCAAGTATGGCCTGATTGTGGTAGGGCGATGAGTAGAGGGGAGCCAGGGCAGGGAGGAGATTGGTATCGGATAGGGATGAGCTTCGAGTTCGAGTCAAACTCATGTTCGACTCGACCATTGGCTGTTCGCAAGTTCGCCGAACAGCGAACAATTTGGGGTGTTCGCGGCAAATTCGAATGCCGCGGAACACCCTTTAAAAGTCTATGAAGAAATCAAAAGTGCTAATTTTAAAGGCTAATATGCAAGTTATTGTCATAAAATGTGTTTGGGGACCTGGGTCCTGCCCCAGGGGACATGGATCAATGCAAAAAACAATTTTAAAAACAGGCGTTTTTTCAGGAGCAGTGATTTTAATAATGCTTAAAGTCAAACAATAAAAGTGTAATATCCCTTTAAATTTCGTACCTGGGGGGTGTCTATAGTATGCCTGTAAAGGGGCGCATGTTTCCCGTGTTTAGAACAGTCTGACAGCAAAAAAAATGACGTGGGAGTCCCCCTAAATTCCATACCAGGCCCTTCAGGTCTGATATGGATATTAAGGGGAACCCCGGCAAAAATTTAACAAAAAAAATGACGTGGGGTTCCCCCTAAATTCCATACCAGACCCTTCAGGTCTGGTATGGATTTTAAGGGGAACCCCGCGCCAAAAAAAAAAAAAAATGGCGTGGGGTCCCCCCAAAAATCCATACCAGACCCTTATCCGAGCACGCAACCTGGCAGGCCGCAGGAAAAGAGGGGGGATGAGAGTGCGGCCCCCCTCCTGAACCGTACCAGGCCACATGCCCTCAACATTGGGAGGGTGCTTTGGGGTAGCCCCCCAAAACACCTTGTCCCCATGTTGATGAGGACAAGGGCCTCATCCCCACAACCCTGGCCGGTGGTTGTGGGGGTCTGCGGGTGGGGGGCTTATCGGAATCTGGAAGCCCCCTTTAACAAGGGGACCCCCAGATCCCCCCCCATGTGAAATGGTAAGGGGGTACTTACCCCTACCATTTCACTAAAAAACTGTCAAAAATGTTAAAAATGACAAGAGACAGTTTTTGACAATTCCTTTATTTAAATGCTTCTTCTTTCTTCTATCTTCCTTCATCTTCTGGTTGTTCTGGTTCTTCCTCCAGCGTTCTCATCCAGCATCTCCTCCGCGGCGTCTTCTATCTTCTTCTCCTCGGGCTGCTCCGCACCCATGGCATGGGGGGAGGCTCCCGCTCTTCTCTTCTTCTCTTCTTCATTTTCTTCTCCGGGCCGCTCCGCACACATGCTGGCATGGAGGGAGGCTCCCGCTGTGTGACGGCGCTCCTCGTCTGACAGTTCTTAAATAACGGGGGACGGGGCCACCCGGTGACCCCGCCCCCCTCTGACGCACGGGACATGACGGGACCTCCCTGTGGCATTCCCCGTGACGTCACAGGGAAGTCCCGTCAAGTCACCATGCGTCAGAGGTGGGCGGGGTCACCGGGTGGCCCCGCCCCCCGTTATTTAAGAACTGTCAGACGAGGAGCGCCGTCACACAGCGGGAGCCTCCCTCCATGCCAGCATGGGTGCGGAGCGGGCCGGAGAAGAAAATGAAGAAGAGAAGAAGAGAAGAAAAGAAGAAGAGAAGAGCGGGAGCCTTCCCCCCCATGCCATGGGTGCGGAGCGGCCCAAGGAGAAGAAGATAGAAGACGCCGCGGAGGGGATGCTGGACGAGAACGCCGGAGGAAGAACCAGAAGAGCCAGAAGAACCAGAAGAACCAGAAGATGAAGGAAGATAGAAGAAAGAAGAAGCATTTAAATAAAGGAATTGTAAAAAACTGTCTCTTGTCATTTTTAACATTTTTGACAGTTTTTTAGTGAAATGGTAGGGGTAAGTACCCCCTTACCATTTCACACAGGGGGGGCCGGGATCTGGGGGTCCCCTTGTTAAATGGGGCTTCCAGATTCCGATAAGCCCCCCGCCCGCAGACCCCCACAACCAACGGCCAGGGTTGTGGGGATGAGGCCCTTGTCCTCATCAACATGGGGACAAGGTATTTTGGGGGGCTACCCCAAAGCACCCTCCCAATGTTGAGGGCATGTGGCCTGGTACGGTTCAGGAGTGGGGGGTGCACTCTCTCCCCCCCTCTTTTCCTGCGGCCTGCCAGGTTGCGTGCTCGGATAAGGGTCTGGTATGGATTTTTGGGGGGACCCCACGCCGTTTTTGTTTTTTTTTGGCGCGGGGTTCCCCTTAAAATCCATACCAGACCCTTTAGGTCTGGTATGGAATTTAGGGGGAACCCCACGTCATTTTTTTTTTTTAATTTTGGTTCGGGGTTCCCCTTTGGGGAATTCCCATGCCGTTTTTTCAATGAACTTCTATGTGTATTGTCGGCAATGCAATAGCCACGGGTAGTTTTAAATGAGTTTTTTCCTTCAAAATGTCATTTTGCTGTCAGACTGTTCTAAACACAGGAAACATGCGCCCCTTTACAGGCATACTATAGACACAGGGATATTACACTTTTATTGTTTGACTTTAAGCATTATTAAAATCACTGCTCCTGAAAAAACGGCCATTTTTAAAACTTTTTTTTGCATTGATACATGTCCCCTGGGGCAGGACCCAGGTCCCCAAACACTTTTTATGACAATAACTTGCATATTAGCCTTTGAAATTAGCACTTTTGATTATTCATGTTCGTGTCCCATAGACTTTAACGGTGTTCGCGTGTTCGAACGAACTTTTTTCCTGTTCACATGTTCTGGTGCGAACCGAACAGGGGGGTGTTCGGCTCATCCCTAGTATCGGATATGAATCCACTAAATCAATAGTGGCCCATAACAGCATTTGATATTTTTCGTGGAGATGGGATAATGGGACTATAATCACAGCTGTATTGATCCTGCAGGCATAAAGTATTTGCTTATTAATCCTAGGTCGGGTGGAGCCCCATACAAACTTCAGGATTTTGCATTGATGTATTCGCAGAATATGTAGAGGGATCGGAACTGGCAAGACTCTGAAGAAATAAAGCAATTTTGGAATGTAGGTCATGCGAATTGCCACAATCCTACCAAACCAAGATAATGCGAGATGAGCCCAGGAGGATACCATAAGAAGAGAAAACAGCAAAGGCGCCTCTTAGTAAAACAGTATATTTAATGATACAAATCCATTAAAAGCACTCACATATAAAACTTGTTAGTTCGGCATGGGGAGTCTCAGTAGAAGCCAAACAGGATTGCATCCTTTGATGTAGAAAAGCCTTGTTCCTCTGCGGCTGCCGGCTGGTGTGTACGGCGTAAGCTTCCGGGATTCGATCGTAATCCAAAATGAGGCTTGTACATCCGCCGGGCAAACGAATGGAGGGCTGTAACGCAAATCCGAAGGTATGTGCTGTACTGTCGTTAAGCGACGCGTTTTAGAGCATGTGCATTGAAGCGCGCTCCTTTTTCAAGCTAGGGAAGATAGATTGAGTTGCAGTCTATTTAAGTGCTCTCCTAGCACCGCCGCCTAATGGACACAGATGTTAATGCAGGGGAAATGAAATTACAACTACAAAGGCAGATGCGATATTATGTATATATAAAATATTAATATGCAACTAGTCTTGGACAATATGTGTATGTTATTATAGTTAGATAAATGTGTCTAAAACATAAATAAAATCACATCTGACTGGATGTACATTTAAAAGATTATGGCTAAAAAAACGTTTTATATATATTATTATGCATATTTATACGGATGTCTATAAACATAGTTAGTAGTGTTACATATTGTGAACATTGAAACCTGCGCTGCTTTACACTGTTCCTTTTTTCCAGGAGGATAACATGTCTGTCAGCTTTCTAAATAAGGAAGGAAAGTTGGCCTGGTAGAGTCCTGCATATGTTGGAGTAAGTCGGATCCCCAGATAAGGTAGAGAAGACATCTATTGAAACGTGAAGGTAATTTGTAGGGTTGCCAGGTCCGAGGGTGGAAGATTAATTGACATGGCTTTTGATTTGGTGGGATTGACAGACAGACCAGAGAAAGACGCAAAGGTATCCAATAGGGAGAACAAATTGGGTAGGGTAATTCTAGAGTTAGTTAGGGTCAGTAGGATATCATCCGCAAACGGTGATATCTTATGGGAAGAGCCCGCTACCTCGACACTGGTTATGTCTGGATGAGACCAGTCTGCCTCCACCAAAGGCTCCAAGGCCAAGATAAATAGAAGCGGGGAGAGTGGACAACCTTGTCGGCTTCCCCTCCTGATAGGGAAAAGAGACATTTTGAAACCGTAAAATTTGACTTTAGCCTGGGGGGGGAATCATATAGTGCCAATATTCATCTCAGAAATGATGATTCGAAACCGTAATGGCGGAGCACAGTCGTTAGGTAAGGCCAGGACAAGGTGTCAAAGGCTTTATTCATATCAAGAGACAATAACATTGTCGCCAAAGATCAACTATGGGCTATATGCTGAGGTTGTACTATTCGTCTAATATCGTCTCATGCCTGCCACCGTGGGACGAACCCCACCTGGTCTTTTTTGATCAGCCGTGGTAAAAAGGAATTTAAGCGGTTGGCCAAAATTTTAGTCAATATCTTCATGTCTACATTAATGAGCGAGAAAAATTGGCCTAAAATTGATCCAAGAAGAGTGGTCACGATCGGCCAGCATTGAGTTAGTTCTATTCACTTTGGCATTTCAGAGCCCAGTGTAGTGTACGTTCTGCCCCATCGGTTAAGCATAGATCAAGTTCTGTGCGAGCCTGGTCTAAAAATTTGCAGTTAGCTGGAGTAGGAGATTGTTTAAAAATCGTAGATAGGGAGTCCAGGCGTGTTGCAAAGGTGCGTCATACTGATAAGCGTTCCCGCTTACGTTTACAGTTGAATAACAAGCCCCCTAAGAACCGCTTTGTATGCTTCCCAGAGAGTCAAGAAAAAAGCATTTTAAACAGTCTGTGTGTTGCTGCAGCCAATCTTCTTATCATTATTGTTGACATTAGCTTTCTTTCCACTCTTTTACATTTTGGGTGGATTGAACTGAAATTTACTGTGCTGCATGACAATCACTATTTTCTTGTTGGTTTGAAATCTATTTATTAATGCTTGATGTGTCACAGATCTGAACAAATGTCTTTCTCTTATGCCGCGTACACACGAGCAGACTTTACGGCGGACTTTGCCCGGCGGATTTTTCGACGTACTTTACGACAGACTTTCTGAATGAACGGACTTGCCTACACACAATCCACCAAAGTCCGTCGAATTCGTACGTGATGACGTACGACCGGACTAAAACAAGGAAGTTCATAGCCAGTAGCCAATAGCTGCCTTGCGTGGCTTTTTGTCCGTCGAACTAGCATACAGACGGCGGACTTTTCGACCGGACTCGATTTCAACGGATAAATTTTAAACAAGTTTCAAATCTAAGTCCGTCCAACTTTTGAGCAAACAAAGTCCGCTGGAGCCCACACACGATCGAATTGTCCGACGAAACCCAGTCCGCCGGGCAAAGTCCGCCGTAAAGTCCGCTCGTGTGTACGCGGCATAAGGTTAAATTCCAAACACTGGGTCATTTGAGAAAATGAGTGTGTAAAAATTGCTGTGTCCAGCTTAAGTAGGTCCTGCACAAATCTATGGCCAATCTAAGGTCATCTTGAATATAAAAGTTAATAAATCTCTAAATTATGAAATATATGTAGCACTGTGAAGCATTATACATTCACATAAAAGTCCTACAAACAAAGTAAAAATGTTGCCAATATCTTGCTCTTGTCACTCCTGCTGCCGTCCATATCTTTGCTACCACTCTTTACCGACCTTTGGCTTGTTTACTGACTAGGCTTTTGCTTGATCCCAACCCGCAACCACTTGTTACCAACCTTTAGCTTGTTTACTGACTACACTTTTGCTTGATCGCTACCTGCTATATCTGATACTGGACCCCATCTTGCTCACCTCCCGATGGGGCGGTCCTGAGGACCGCAACCTGGTACTAACATGCAGCAAAACCCATCTCCACCCTCAGGAGCTCTGGTGAACACCGGTTAGTACTTAGACCCCACCCACACCTTGGGTGAGCCCACGTAATCTGCCAGGTTGACCCGCTTGTTGACTTATCCAGCTAGTCCGTGGGAGCCTCTCTACTGCTATAGCTACTGGTCTCTGAGCCTGACCATGACAGCGATATTTCCTCCGTTGTTTTGGTTATGATCCGGCTTCCCAACTTCGGCTTCCATTTACCTGCCTGTGTACCAACCTCGGCCTGCTTGACCACCCTTTGCCTCTTGAATTAGATTATTACCTATCTGTGTATGTCCCAGCCTGTATGTTACCCTGCTCAGTGTGTACTGACCTAGCGCTCTTTATCAAACTGGTTACAACCCCAGCCTGTACGGCTCTCTCTTTGCCTCACTATGGTGTACACTCAACTCTCCTTGGCTACTGTGTTCACTCTCCAACGTCTGACCAGATGTCTGTGTAACAACCTCTGCTCCTGTCTTCAGCTGCCTTGTTGTGCCTGCTTAATGTACTGTATGTGCAGATCTATATTAATTCTTTACTACTACAATGACTGTATTTCAATATTTATAGTGGTTAACATTGGCATTGGACATTATAACTGTATATTTGCTGTGAGAGGCACTGCTGCCTTTGACTGTTTGTCTCACTAGTTTTGGAGATGTCATTACTGTGGTGATCAGTGTTCTCATTCTCATTGATGTGATGCAAGGATAATACCTGCTGCAATCTGGATCTCTGATTGATGCACCAATCCTGCTGCTTCCTGAATACTCCCCCACCAGTCATTAGATAACCAGTCATCAGGGGGGGGGCAGCTCTGATGTGAGAAAGCATAGCCCTGCCTGTACCCAGATGACTGCCTCCAAACAGAGACAGAGTGAAGAACAATGCATCTTAAGTTGGTAATGAAAAATAAGATCAGCTGCAGGGAGACCACAAGCAATAGTGATGATTAGTCCTTTGCCTGCTTTGCTTACTTTTTTGGGCACAACTTCCAGAGTTCCCTTCCACTTTAAGCCCAGTGGAAAATAGGACAAAACAAAGCAGGCCAGTGGCAGTTTTTTTTTTAATGAAGGGGAAAGAAACTGTAAAATGCCATATTACATTGGTGGTAGCTTTCCAACAGTAAAACCAAGCTAAATAGGTGCTTTTTTATTGTAGGGCTATATGGTTTCTTTGCACACATGAAGATTACACACCTCCTTCCCCCAGCACTTACCGACACACCTTGAGGTATTTCAAAGAACTTATTAGGCAAAGTATAACTTAAAAAAAAGAGAGGATTAGCAAGTTTTCCTATACAAACAATCAATAAGACAATGACATTACTCCGAGAGATATGGTTAACCACTTCAGCCCCGGAAGGATTTACCCCCTTTCTGACCAGAGCACTTTTTACAATTTGGCACTGCGTCGCTTTAACTGCTAATTGCGCGGTCATGCAATGCTGTACCCAAACGAAATTTGCGTCCTTTTCTTCCCACAAATAGAGCTTTCTTTTGATGGTATTTGATCACCTCTGCCGTTTTTATTTTTTGCGCCATACACGGAAAAAGAAATTTTGAAAAAAAATGATATTTTCTACTTTTTGTTCTAAAAAAAATCCAATAAACTCAATTTTAGTCATACATTTAGGCCAAAATGTATTCGGCCACATGTCTTTGGTAAAAAAAATGTCAATAAGTGTATATTTATTGGTTTGCGCAAAAGTTATAGCGCCTACAAACTAGGGTACATTTTCTGGAATTTACACAGCCTTTAATTTATGACTGCCTATGTCAATTCTTGAGGTGCTAAAATGGCAGGGCAGTACAAAACCCCCACAAATGACCCCATTTTGGAAAGTAGACACCCCAAGGAAATTGCTGAGAGGCATGTTGAGCCCATTGAATATTCATTTTTTTTGTCCCAAGTGATTGAATAATGACAAAAAAAAAATGTATATAAATTACAATTAAAAGTTGGAAATAAAGCAGTTAAGATCGAATTCTACGTTATGTCCAGACGGCGTTAAAGTACGTAATTCATGAATCCATATTGACTCAGCCTGACTGATCTTAATAATTTTATTGTCGCCTCTCCAATGGGCTTTATATTTCTCTATTCCGCACACTCTCAATGATGAAGGGTCACTATTATGGTACTGTGCATAGTGCTTGGATAGACTATGTTTATCAAAACTTTTTTTGATGTTACGTACATGCTCTTTTAATCTTATCCACAAGATTAATTGACATGGCTTTTGATTTGGTGGGATTGACAGACAGACCAGAGAAAGACGCAAAGGTATCCAATAGGGAGAACAAATTGGGTAGGGTAATTCTAGAGTTAGTTAGGGTCAGTAGGATATCATCCGCAAACGGTGATATCTTATGGGAAGAGCCCGCTACCTCGACACTGGTTATGTCTGGAAGAGACCAGTCTGCCTCCACCAAAGGCTCCAAGGCCAAGATAAATAGAAGCGGGGAGAGTGGACAACCTTGTTGGCTTCCCCTCCTGATAGGGAAAAGAGACATTTTGAAACCGTAAAATTTGACTTTAGCCTGGGGGGGGGGGGAATCATATAGTGCCAATATTCATCTCAGAAATGATGATTCGAAACCGTAATGGCGGAGCACAGTCGTTAGGTAAGGCCAGGACAAGGTGTCAAAGGCTTTATTCATATCAAGAGACAATAACATTGTCGCCAAAGATCAACTATGGGCTATATGCTGAGGTTGTACTATTCGTCTAATATCGTCTCATGCCTGTCACCGTGGGACGAACCCCACCTGGTCTTTTTTGATCAGCCGTGGTAAAAAGGAATTTAAGCGGTTGGCCAAAATTTTAGTCAATATCTTCATGTCTACATTAATGAGCGAGAAAAATTGGCCTAAAATTGATCCAAGAAGAGTGGTCACGATCGGCCAGCATTGAGTTAGTTCTATTCACTTTGGCATTTCAGAGCCCAGTGTAGTGTACGTTCTGCCCCATCGGTTAAGCATAGATCAAGTTCTGTGCGAGCCTGGTCTAAAAATTTGCAGTTAGCTGGAGTAGGAGATTGTTTAAAAATCGTAGATAGGGAGTCCAGGCGTGTTGCAAAGGTGCGTCATACTGATAAGCGTTCCCGCTTACGTTTACAGTTGAATAACAAGCCCCCTAAGAACCGCTTTGTATGCTTCCCAGAGAGTCAAGAAAAAAGCATTTTAAACAGTCTGTGTGTTGCTGCAGCCAATCTTCTTATCATTATTGTTGACATTAGCTTTCTTTCCACTCTTTTACATTTTGGGTGGATTGAACTGAAATTTACTGTGCTGCATGACAATCACTATTTTCTTGTTGGTTTGAAATCTATTTATTAATGCTTGATGTGTCACAGATCTGAACAAATGTCTTTCTCTTATGCCGCGTACACACGAGCAGACTTTACGGCGGACTTTGCCCGGCGGATTTTTCGACGTACTTTACGACAGACTTTCTGAATGAACGGACTTGCCTACACACAATCCACCAAAGTCCGTCGAATTCGTACGTGATGACGTACGACCGGACTAAAACAAGGAAGTTCATAGCCAGTAGCCAATAGCTGCCTTGCGTGGCTTTTTGTCCGTCGAACTAGCATACAGACGGCGGACTTTTCGACCGGACTCGATTTCAACGGATAAATTTTAAACAAGTTTCAAATCTAAGTCCGTCCAACTTTTGAGCAAACAAAGTCCGCTGGAGCCCACACACGATCAAATTGTCCGACGAAACCCAGTCCACCGGGCAAAGTCCGCCGTAAAGTCCGCTCGTGTGTACGCGGCATAAGGTTAAATTCCAAACACTGGGTCATTTGAGAAAATGAGTGTGTAAAAATTGCTGTGTCCAGCTTAAGTAGGTCCTGCACAAATCTATGGCCAATCTAAGGTCATCTTGAATATAAAAGTTAATAAATCTCTAAATTATGAAATGTATGTAGCACTGTGAAGCATTATACATTCATATAAAAGTCCTACAAACAAAGTAAAAATGTTGCCAATATCTTGCTCTTGTCACTCCTGCTGCCGTCCATATCTTTGCTACCACTCTTTACCGACCTTTGGCTTGTTTACTGACTAGGCTTTTGCTTGATCCCAACCCGCAACCACTTGTTACCAACCTTTAGCTTGTTTACTGACTACACTTTTGCTTGATCGCTACCTGCTATATCTGATACTGGACCCCATCTTGCTCACCTCCCGATGGGGCGGTCCTGAGGACCGCAACCTGGTACTAACATGCAGCAAAACCCATCTCCACCCTCAGGAGCTCTGGTGAACACCGGTTAGTACTTAGACCCCACCCACACCTTGGGTGAGCCCACGTAATCTGCCAGGTTGACCCGCTTGTTGACTTATCCAGCTAGTCCGTGGGAGCCTCTCTACTGCTATAGCTACTGGTCTCTGAGCCTGACCATGACAGTGATATTTCCTCCGTTGTTTTGGTTATGATCCGGCTTCCCAACTTCGGCTTCCATTTACCTGCATGTGTACCAACCTCGGCCTGCTTGACCACCCTTTGCCTCTTGAATTAGATTATTACCTATCTGTCTACGTCCCAGCCTGTAATTTACCCTGCTCAGTGTGTACTGACCTAGCGCTCTTTATCAAACTGGTTACAACCCCAGCCTGTACGGCTCTCTCTTTGCATCACTATGGTGTACACTCAACTCTCCTTGGCTACTGTGTTCACTCTCCAACGTCTGACCCCATGTCTGTGTAACAACCTCTGCTCCTGTCTTCAGCTGCTTTGTTGTGCCTGCTTAATGTACTGTATGTGCAGATCTATATTAATTCTTTACTACTACAATGACTGTATTTCAATATTTATAGTGGTTAACATTGGCATTGGACATTATAACTGTATATTTGCTGTGAGAGGCACTGCTGCCTTTGACTGTTTGTCTCACTAGTTTTGGAGATGTCATTACTGTGGTGATCAGTGTTCTCATTCTCATTGATGTGATGCAAGGATAATACCTGCTGCAATCTGGATCTCTGATTGATGCACCAATCCTGCTGCTTCCTGAATACTCCCCCACCAGTCATTAGATAACCAGTCATCAGGGGGGCAGCTCTGATGTGAGAAAGCATAGCCCTGCCTGTACCCAGATGACTGCCTCCAAACAGAGACAGAGTGAAGAACAATGCATCTTAAGTTGGTAATGAAAAATAAGATCAGCTGCAGGGAGACCACAAGCAATAGTGATGATTAGTCCTTTGCCTCCTTTGCTTACTTTTTTGGGCACAACTTCCAGAGTTCTCTTCCACTTTAAGCCCAGTGGAAAATAGGACAAAACAAAGCAGGCCAGTGGCAGTTTTTTTTTAATGAAGGGGAAAGAAACTGTAAAATGCCATATTACATTGGTGGTAGCTTTCCAACAGTAAAACCAAGCTAAATAGGTGTTTTTTTATTGTAGGGCTATATGGTTTCTTTGCACACATGAAGATTACACACCTCCTTCCCCCAGCACTTACCGACACACCTTGAGGTATTTCAAAGAACTTATTAGGCAAAGTATAACTTAAAAAAAGAGAGGATTAGCAAGTTTTCCTATACAAACAATCAATATGACAATGACATTACTCCGAGAGATATGGTTAACCACTTCAGCCCCGGAAGGATTTACCCCCTTCCTGACCAGAGCACTTTTTACAATTTGGCACTGCGTCGCTTTAACTGCTAATTGCGCGGTCATGCAATGCTGTACCCAAACGAAATTTGCGTCCTTTTCTTCCCACAAATAGAGCTTTCTTTTGATGGTATTTGATCACCTCTGCCGTTTTTATTTTTTGCGCCATACACGGAAAAAGAAATTTTGAAAAAAAATGATATTTTCTACTTTTTGTTCTAAAACAAATCCAATAAACTCAATTTTAGTCATACATTTAGGCCAAAATGTATTCGGCCACATGTCTTTGGTAAAAAAAATGTCAATAAGTGTATATTTATTGGTTTGCGCAAAAGTTATAGCGCCTACAAACTAGGGTACATTTTCTGGAATTTACACAGCCTTTAATTTATGACTGCCTATGTCAATTCTTGAGGTGCTAAAATGGCAGGGCAGTACAAAACCCCCACAAATGACCCCATTTTGGAAAGTAGACACCCCAAGGAAATTGCTGAGAGGCATGTTGAGCCCATTGAATATTAATTTTTTTTGTCCCAAGTGATTGAATAATGACAAAAAAAAAAAAATGTATATAAATTACAATTAAAAGTTGGAAATAAAGCAGTTAAGATCGAAATTTACGTTATGTCCAGACGGCGTTAAAGTACGTAATTCATTAATCCATTTTTACTCAGCCTGACTGATCTTAATAATTTTATTGTCGCCTCTCCAATGGGCTTTATATTTCTCTATTCCGCACACTCTCAATGATGAAGGGTCACTATTATGGTACTGTGCATAGTGCTTGGATAGACTATGTTTATCAAAACTTTTTTTGATGTTACGTACATGCTCTTTTAATCTTATCCACAGTGCTCTTTTGGTTCTGCCGACATATTGGATCCGGCAGGGGCATTCCAAGAGATAAACGACTCCTACTGTCATGAGAGGGTTTACCCGTTGGTGGCGCTATCGGCCTCTTGGATCGCAGTACCAGTGTCCACCAGCGGGTGTCTTCCAACACCTGGGACCTGCAGTAAGAGGTCTCTCCTGCTGGTGGCACTGTTGCATCCTTGGGCCGTAGTACAGGTGTCCACCAGCGGGTGCACTCCGGCAGTGTGGAGCAAACAGCACACTCTGCGATCAGCTGTGACATGAGGTCAATTACCACAGCCTTATAAATACCCGGCAAGCCCTCATAGGCTTGCCTTGGTATCTTTCTTCCTTGCGCCTTGAACCTATATCCTGAACCTGTATCCTGAACCTGTTATCCTGTGAACCTGTATCGGACCCTGAACCTGTTCCTGAGCCTGTATCCTATCCCATCCATTATCTCCCTTTCCCCACCTGCCCTTGTTCAGTTGCTGATCTCCTGTGTATGACCTTGGCTTGGCTAACGTGTATGTCTCTGGTATATCCCTTGTTCCTGCTGATCTGCTGTGTATGACCCTGGCCTGGCTGACATCTGTGATTCCGGTATTGCCCCTTGTATATATTATCTGTTGTTTGTGGGTTTCTGTCGGTTGGTTGAGCACTATTTATATTTGGGGTGTTTGTTTATTTATATCACTTATCTTTAATAAACATTCTTATTTCACTTTACATGCCTTTTGGTTTCCTCTTTGCAGTCCACACAATCTGGTCACACCGGTTCATGACAGTATACCAAGGCCATCTCTGACCAGAAGTGGCTGCACAAGGGAACCATCTCGGTTCTGTTGCACATTACTGGGATGAATTCAGACATAATTGCTTATTATGCTCTGCTGGCAACAGAGAGTTCTGAATATCTCCGCCAGACATTGAAAGGGTGGTCCAGTGATCAGCTGCTGGAGATTATCCGTTTAGCTCACTCTGTGGTCGATCAGGGCAGTATACGGTTTGAGGATGTTCAGCCTTTGATTGGAATGTGTACAGAGCTGGCTCTGCCTTGTATTCCAGAGGGCCATGATGACTTTTATCTCCCCTTCAGCATTAACCAGATTGCGTCCTTAGTATGGCTGTTGGAGGACGACTCTGCATCCTTTTTTGAGCAGTTGTTGAAGGATTGTATAGATGAAGTGCAGTCGCTGGTCAGACAGGGGGAATGTGAGGCCACTTTTGTGCTACCTGTACTTCAGGCATGGTTAGACCTGTTATGCCCAGCTTCTGTCAGCTCTCCACAAACCAGACCTGCTACTAAATACCTGCCTGCTCAGATGTCCTTTCTCCCATCACCCCTGGCAACCTCAGCTGCAGTCCAATATACCCTGCTCCCCACCAAGTATCAATGCCCTGTTTCTACTTCCTGCACCTATCCTGCCTTTAACCCACCTGCCTCTTCTCTAATACCTGCAACTTCCCCACAAGAACTCCCTCTGGCTGCTGTTCCCCCTTCTTTGCCATATCCCAGCCCTTCCTTTCAGTATGCCTCACCTCCTGTCTACAGTCCTACAGCCACCTACAGATCTCCAGCAGTTAAGCCAAAGAAGAAACGGAAGTTCTTCCCCTCTCACACAATCCTGCCAGTAACCCAACCTGCTCCCACTTTCCAGTCCGATGTGCCGGCTTCCCAGTCTGATGTCTTGATGCCTGCCTATCAGCCTGATGTTCCAGCTTCCCAGTCTGATGTTCCAGCTTCTCAGTCTGATGTTCCAGCTTCCCAGTCTGATATTCCAGCTTCCCAGTCTGATATTCCAGCTTCCCAGTCTGATGTTCCAGCTTCCCAGCCTGACGTGCTAGCTTCCCAGTTTGACGTGCCAGCTTCCCAGTTTGACGTGCCAGCTTCCCAGTTTGATGTGCCAGCTTCCCAGTTTGCTGTGCCAGCTTCCCAGTTTGCTGTGCCAGCTTCCCAGCCTGATGTTCCAGCTTCCCAGCCTGATGTTCCAGCTTCCCAGCCTGATGTTCCAGCTTCCCAGTCTGATGTTCCAGCTTCCCAGCCTGATGTTCCAGCTTCCCAGTCTGATGTTCCAGCTTCCCAGCCTGATGTGCCAGCTTCCCAGCCTGATGTGCCAGCTTCCCAGTTTGACGTGCCAGCTTCCCAGTTTGATGTGCCATCTCCCCAGTCTGAAGTGCCAGCTTCCCAGTTTGATGTGCCAGCCTCCCAGCCTGATGTCTTGAAGCTTGCCTTCCAGCCTGATGTCTTGATGCCTACCTACCAGTCTGATGTGCCAGCTTCCCAGTTTGATGTGCCAGCTTCCCAGTTTGATGTGCCAGCTTCCCAGCCTGATGTCTTGCAGCTTGCCTTCCAGCCTGATGTCTCGAAGATTGCCTCCCAGTCTGATGTGCCAGCTTCCCAGTCTGATGTGCCAGCTTCCCTGTCTGATGTGCCAGCTTCCCAGCCTGATGTCTCGATGCCTGCCTACCAGCCTGATGTGCCTGCCTTTCAGTCTGATGTGCCTGCCTTTCAGTCTGATGTGCCTGCTTCCCAGACGGATGTGCCAGCTTCCCAGACGGATGTGCTAGCTTCCCAGTCTGATGTGCCTGCTTCCCAGTCTGATGTGCCAGCTTCCCAGACGGATGTGCCAGCTTCCCAGACGGATGTGCCAGCTTCCCAGACGGATGTGCCAGCTTCCCAGTCTGATGTGCCAGCTTCCCAGTCTGATGTGCCAGCTTCCCAGTCTGATGTGCCAGCTTCCCAGTCTGATGTGCCAGCTTCCCAGTCTATTGTCCCTGTGCCTGCCTTCCAGCCTGATGTCTCAGTGCCAGCTTCCCAGACTGATGTGCCCGCTGCCCAGCCTGATGTGCCTGCTGCCCAGCTCGAAGTGCCCATGCCTGCTGCCCAGCCTGATGTGCCTGCTGCCCAGCTCGAAGTGCCTGCCGCCAAGCTTGAAGTGCCCGTGTCCGCTGCCCAGCCTGATAAGCCTGCTGCCCAGCTCGAAGTGCCCATGCCTGCTGCCCAGCCTGATGTGCCAGCTGCCCAGCTTGAAGTGCCCATGCCAGCTGCCCAGCTTGAAGTGCCCATGCCAGCTGCTCAGCTTGAAGTGCCCATGCCAGCTGCCCAGCTTGAAGTGCCCATGCCAGCTGCCCAGCTTGAAGTGCCCATGCCAGCTGCCCAGCTTGAAGTGCCCATGCCAGCTGCCCAGCTCGATGACCCGGAGTCTGCTGCCCAGCTCAAGTTGTTCCTGTCTGCGGCCCAGCTCAAGTTGTTCCTGTCTGCGGCCCAGCTCAAGTTGTTCCTGTCTGCTGCCCAGCTCAAGTTGTTCCTGTCTGCGGCCCAGCTCAAGTTGTTCCTGTCTGCTGCCCAGCTCAAGTTGTTCCTGTCTGCTGCCCAGCTCAAGTTGTTCCTGTCTGCTGCCCAGCTCAAGTTGTTCCTGTCTGCTGCCCAGCTCAAGTTGTTCCTGTCTGCTGTCCAGCTCAAGTTGTTCCTGTCTGCTGCCCAGCTCAAGTTGTTCCTGTCTGCTGCCCAGCTCAAGTTGTTCCTGTCTGCTGCCCAGCTCAAGTTGTTCCTGTCTGCTGCCCAGCTCAAGTTGTTCCTGTCTGCTGCCCAGCTCAAGTTGTTCCTGTCTGCTGCCCAGCTCAAGTTGTTCCTGTCTGCTGCCCAGCTCAAGTTGTTCCTGTCTGCTGCCCAGCTCGAAGTGCCCGCTGCCCAGCTTGGTATGTTCCTGCCCGCTGTCATCTCGGATGTGCCCGCTGTCTTCTCAGACGTACCCACTGTTCAGTTTGATGTACCCGATGCCCAGCCTGATGTGCCCTCATCTATTCGGTTAGAAGCCATGAACTTTGGACAATTGCACCTTGTTAGAGCGTCCGGAGGCCGCTCCTTTAGGGGGGGTACTGTCATGAGAGGGTTTACCCGTTGGTGGCGCTATCGGCCTCTTGGATCGCAGTACCAGTGTCCACCAGCGGGTGTCTTCCAACACCTGGGACCTGCAGTAAGAGGTCTCTCCTGCTGGTGGCACTGTTACATCCTTGGGCCGTAGTACCGGTGTCCACCAGCGGGTGCACTCCGGCAGTGTGGAGCAAACAGCACACTCTGCAATCAGCTGTGACATGAGGTCAATTACCACAGCCTTATAAATACCCGGCAAGCCCTCATAGGCTTGCCTTGGTATCTTTCTTCCTTGCGCCTTGAACCTGTATCCTGAACCTGTATCCTGAACCTGTTATCCTGTGAACCTGTATCGGACCCTGAACCTGTTCCTGAGCCTGTATCCTATCCCATCCATTATCTCCCTTTCTCCACCTGCCCTTGTTCAGTTGCTGATCTCCTGTGTATGACCTTGGCTTGGCTAACGTGTATGTCTCTGGTATATCCCTTGTTCCTGCTGATCTGCTGTGTATGACCCTGGCCTGGCTGACATCTGTGATTCCGGTATTGCTCCTTGCTGTATATATTATCTGTTGTTTGTGGGTTTCTGTCGGTTGGTTGAGCACTATTTATATTTGGGGTGTTTGTTTATTTATATTACTTATCTTTAATAAACATTCTTATTTCACTTTACATGCGTTTTGGTTTCCTCTTTGCAGTCCACACAATCTGGTCACACCGGTTCATGACACCTTCACTCCTACACGAGATAAAATCTTCTATCTCATAGTTCTGTAGCGTGACAGTAGATGTAAAACTCAATTTCTTCTTTTTATCTTCTCTCGTGTGTCTGCAAGTATAACAATTTTTGCATGGATAAAACCCCTTACCTTCAAAGAAGGAAAACTTTTTCTTTTGTGGAGGATCTACAACATTTTTTGCCAGGCGGTCTTTTAAAGTCGGAGCTCTCCTATATACAAATTTCGGTTGGCTAGATAGAATAGTCCCTAAGTGTCGATCCATTTTGATAATATCCCAATGTTTTTTGACTATTTTTTCGATTTGCTTATGTTGGACATTGTAGTCCATAATGATGGGTACATTCTCTTGTTGGTTATGAGTTTTTTCTCCATCCTGTATCAATTTTTCTCTATTCATTGCAATGACATCATTAATTTTTTCTTCTATGAATTTGGTCTCATAACCCTTCTGGATAAACCTTTGTCCAATCATTTTGGCCTGTTCTAAAAATGTTTCTTTACTGGTACAGTTTCTTCTCAATCTAACCAGCTGGCCTTTTGGTATGTTCTCCAACCATATTGGATGATGGCAGCTATCCAGAGGCAGATAGCTGTTCCTATCAACTGCTTTGAAGTACGTTTGGGTAAATAACTTGGTTCCTTCTTTCTTTATTTGAAGATCAAGGAAGTTAATTTGCTCATCACTGATTTCCCATGTTAATTTTATACCTTTACTATTGGTATTGAGATTAAAACAAAAGTCACTGAGGCTTTCTCTATTACCGCTCCAGATTATAAAAATATCATCAATAAAACGTTTGTAAAATAACAACTGTTGCGGTCGATTGTTGTAAAGTGCTTCTTCTTCCCACTCTGACATATACAGGTTAGCAACACTCGGTGCATATTTTGCACCCATTGCAATTCCACATATCTGTTTATAATATTTGTTATTATGCCAAAAATAATTGGAATCTAAACTATATTTCAAGCATTCTAATATAAATCTCCTTTGCTTGCATTTCAGGTTACTCAGCTTTCTCAAAGCCCACTTTGTTGCCTGTATAGCTTCATCATGGTTGATGACCGTATACAGGGATGAGACATCTGCTGTTGCCAAATACACGGGGTCGTCACTCAAGTTAACCTCATTAAGGAGTTGGATAAGATGTTTAGTGTCTCTTAGATAGGATCTCGTGATCTTGACCACTGGTTGTAAAAAACAGTCAATATATTCACCAATTCACCATGTTTATCAAGGAAGCATTGAGATTTATGCTATTTTGAGATTTCGATTTATTTTGAGCGGTACACTTAGACTAGCGCCACATACTTTTGACTGTTATATGTCCTGAGGGGGGGTCCAGGCTGAGACTGCCATGTATCCTTACACAGTGGGTCTTGCTCCCAGGACATCCAGCCACTTTCTATTAAAATACAAATAGTATTTTAAATGCTTGCTACGTCTAGCGGTTCTGTGCTGCAGCAGGCTTACTCTATCTGCGCAACAGAGTCGCAGTCACTCTAATGCCGAAGGACCACCCACAGGCCAGAACATCAAGGAGAAAAGGATAGCACTGAAGCTTGCTAAAATGGGCAATAGGGTAAGTTATACAGTCTCTTCCTCTAGCTCCTAGAAATAATGAGCATTAAACTTTTTCAGTGATCGTGGACCCCACTGCAAGGATTTATATTTATATATAAAGATTCTATCTTTATATATCCGAGAATGTGAAGCACTGCCAAATTTTGTTTTGTGAGACATAAGAGGGTTCTTGATAATATTTTGTTGTAGGGTCTTGTGGCTTTAGTTATACCTCTGCTGAGATACAGCAGAACAGCCACAAAAGGCAAGCCCTGTCCTGTGTGTCCAGTATGGACACTCTGGAATCAGGGCCACCCCTCCCCATGCCTCCATGAATGCTGCATGTGGTGGCTGCCTCAATTGCCTCATTGATGGCATGGCCCCATCCATAGTTACATAGATAAATGAGCTAAAAACAACACATAACATGCAAACATTGGAGAACTAGGAGGCAGAACAAAATCCCTGGGACCAATTTTGCATCAAGGGAAGAGAAAAAATTCCATCCGGACCCTTCAAGGTCAGTTGCATCAGTTCAACCTGACTGCATCAGGTTTGATCAACAAAAATATAACACTATATATTAGTTATATAGCATACATTATAGTATGATGCACTCCTAAACAAGTTTGCCTAATAGACAATAAAATTATTTTGCCATTTTAAAAGCAACGTTGAATAACATTTCACAGGTATTAAAGCCCAGACAAGTTTTTTAAGTATTAAATTGTGTGTGAACATTAGTCAGTTTTTTGCTGTTCAATATTTTTTATTGATTTTTGCAAAATGGAAAAAAAACAAAGATCAAACAAAACAAAGAAGTGTCAAACATTTTAGACATATTGGATGAGATTTACTAAAACTGGAGCATTCAGAAACTGGTGTAGCTTTGCATGGTAGCCAATCAGCTTCAAAATTTAGCTTGTTCAATTAAAGAATAAGGTCACCTTTATAAATGTAGCACTCTCTAGTGTGGTACTAGGGTTAGTGTAGGTAAATGTATTTAGGTATGACTCATGATAACTGCTTGAGTCTGTAATTAGGTCAGATTACTGTAGGTCAGGCTGGATGGCTCCACAGTGCAGGTCTCTGGTACTTCTCCCTGGATCTAGAAGTTTGAAAAAGCTTTTGGAAGTTAGTGGGTGGAAGCCAGGAGGTCCTGATCTGCATACTTGAGGGAATCTGGCTAATCCTAAGGCAGAGGGCCTGGCAGGGTTGCTGGGTCAGCCCTTAAATATGGTGGAGCCTGAGCAGCAGGGGAGTGGGGTGGAAGATGGAGTACTGAGGAGGCTGTCGGTGGCCTAGGAGGGGTCACCTAGGTCTAGGGAGGGCTCTGCCTCCAGGTTGGGCTTGGGCTGGCTGGGTAGAATCCTTTTACCGTCCAGTTTGAGAAGGAATCGAAGAGCAGCAGGGAGCAAGGAGGACAGAGTGAGTACATCAGCACACCCAGGGATTCACAAGGGGAGCAAGCTTTCAAAAGGACAGCGCTGTGCTTAACCCTTTTATCCCTTGTCCTGAAGATTCTAAGAGCAGCCAGGTGAGCTGGTAGACAGGCAGCCAGGAGGGCTGGTAGTACCTGCAGGCAGTGGAGCTGGAAGAAGTTTTACAGAGGAGGAGAGATACTCCTGCACTTTTTGCAACATTTTGTGCTACTTTTCCAAAGGGAACTATGAGCTCCTAGTCTGCAAGGGACTTTTGCCACTGATCCTTAAACACAGATTGTGTCCAGGAAGGAGAACAGTCCAGTATCTTTTCTCTGGACATAGGAAGGAAGTTATCCCCATCTATTGTTTCAGTCATGTTGGGCATCCCATAACCCCTCGATCCCATCCAAGTTGTTATCCCTAATAAAAACAACAAAAACAAGCCCAGAAACTGATTTCTTGTGTATGGATGCATGTCGCCTGGCTTTTCAGGAATTGGGGAGCCAGTTACCAGCATCCCTTGCGGGGGTAGTGCTACATAAAAAAATAATGAATGCACTTCTTTTTTCAGGTAAAAAAATGTGCATTTATTTATTTTTTTTATTGGGAGCCTGGAAAGCAATTCAGGGCTCTTGCAGACTGTGTGTAAGCTCTCTGGCCATACATCATACACACTAACATGAAGCATCAATGAACTACCACAGCACTCAACAGCGCCATGGTAGTTCTTTGAGAACTACAAGCTGACTGCCGCAAAGGTGGTCGGACCTTGTGGTTTTCCATTCACAGAACACTGTGCACTATTGGTGGAACTAGATGGATTTGTGTCTTTTTCAACCAGACTAACTATGTAACTATGTGAATGAACGACATGGCCTGGCTGGTAGAGCCCCACATGGCCACGTTCTTTTCTGATTGCGGGGAGTCGGGGGGGGTGCGGGGGCTTGAGGATTTATTACATGTTACACCCTGAGTATGGATTTAAAATGTTACAATAGGTAAACTTATCCTTTAAGCTTTATCAAAAAAACCTGGAAGCTGATTGGTTTCTATCCAGAACTGTTTTAGTAATTACCCCACATTGTTACATTCTGGAAAGACAATGTTGCTTTCAGTAACAAGCATGAAAAAAGGGGAGGGAGTCAGAGGTTACCAAGGCTTGGGTAAGGGTGGAATCACTGAGTACCAATGAACATGATATATAGAAGGCAGTATGACTATTACTATTAAATATTATGAGTAGGAAGTCCAGAATATTCATGTGAGACTGGTTCCACAGTCTCTAAATGCAACCAATGAGGGAAACAGTAGGTGTAGAGGAGAAGATCACAGAAAAAAGGATGGGGTTTGGGGGGGGGACAAAAATTGGTATGCGAAGCAGGGGAGGATATGTAAGGGGGACAAGGTGTGTCAGGCCGAAGGGGTTAATGCTGATGGACACACCCTCTCCTAAAGAGCTAGAAGGTCTTAGTTGAAGCCGCTAGGAAGGAATTTTGAACTTCAAGTCAAACATGTATTCATTTTGTCTTTCAATTTTGCCTCAATTCTCTCATGTAACATAACTGTTGACTCTTTTTTTTAGTTTCAGTTAAAGAGTGGGTAGATGTTTGCATGGCCACTGTTAGGGCATCAAGAAGGAAGTTAAAGCTATTTTTGGGAAGACCTGGAGATGTTCAATAGAGACTGTGGAGCCAAAAAGGGATTGGAAAGTCCAGGAATTCAGAGATTAATTGAAACACTTTTAGCTAGAATTGTCGTACTATAGGAAAAGTCCACCATGTATGGAAAAATGTTCCTATCTGGCCACACCACCCTGAAACACAGTGGTTGATAGCCAGGTACCCAGTGAACAATCCTGGAGGGCACTAAGTACCAGCATGTCTGGACTTTGTATTTGGTTTCTACTGCCAATACATTGCAAAAACAGGACTTGGTCTTTTCCCAAATCTGGGACCAGTCTCGTGCATCCAATTCTAGACCTAGGTCTCAGGTCCATTTCTGTGTGTATGGAGGGAGGTATTGCGTGAAATAGTATACAAGTGAGAAACAAGCGAGGAGATCATCCATGGAGCATGAGGATCAGAGTCACATTTGTGTTCAAAAAAGGTGTCAAATGGTTGTCTGGTTTAAGGATGCTTGATTGCAAAAAAGTTTTATTTGGAGATAACAAAAACATTCACAGCTGGGAAGTTCTTTTTCTAGCTGTAATACCTAAAAGGGTTTATTTTTGTATTTAGTTATTAAGTTAGACATTAGAGTGAGGCCTGTAAGGGACCACTCTTTTAAAGTCTGTCAGGTTTATTATTTATTCTATTGTGGAAAAACCTAAACTACCTCTTCTCTGTTCTATCCAAACATTAAAAAAATTGATTGTAGCTGAACTTTAAGCGCAATGAAAAAACAATTATTAACTATTTATCTACATTTTTTAAATATGAAAGTCAATTTAAATGTTTTTTAATTTTATATAGTGTGGTGGAGGGGAAGGAGATTTCCTGTGTCTTTGTGTCTTGGTAAAAAGGATAAGAGGGACATTAAAGGGCTTGTAAAGGTAATTAAAAAAAAAAATAACAAACATGTTATACTTACCTTCACTGTGCATCTCGTTTTGCACAGAGTGGCCCGAACCTGGTCTTCTGGGGCCCCTCGGCGGCTGTTTCAGCTCCTCCCCGCAAGAACTAATCACCTTAATGCGAGCTCCCTCGCATGGTGGTTAGTTCTTGCGGGCGTGCTCCCGTGACACAGCCGGCGGCTATAGCCGCTCACTGTATCACTCGGCCCCGTTCCCAGGCCCGCCGCATCATTGGATGTGATTGACAGCAACGCGAGCCAATGGCTGCACTGCTTTCAATGCATCCACTGTAGCCAATCAGCGGCCAGACTAAAATGGATGTCGGGAGTGAGCGGCTGACTTTTGAGGGGTCAGGTAAGTAAAACGGGGGGGGGGGGGGCGGCGGTATTGTCGGAAGTTTTTTTTACCTTAATGCATAGAATGCATTAAGGTGAAAAATTTTTTACCTTTACAACCCCTTTAAGTAATTTAAAAAAACTTTTAGTAAGTGGGGAAAGGGTGGGGAAAGGGTGGAACCTACGTGGGGGAAAAGGTCGAACCTACAGCATGTAGTAGTTTCATTGCCGTCGGTGCCTTCAAGTCCCAAGGAGCCCCATTACCCTTAGCTCTTGTCCTAGTATTACAGAGGTCAAACATAGCATAAAACTAAAAAAGGTACTAATTCTTCCCCACCCCAACAAAAAATGCCCAGTTAATGGCCAAATACATAATTAAATGTATACAGTATACAGGAGCTGTTTTACTTGGCAAAGAAATTGTATTTCTATCTATCCAGTCCTGAAATACACACAACTCTGCCAGACAACACTGTGCCATCTGCCAGGACAGGGGACCGCTGCAATTAAGTGATAGATACAGATCCAAAATACAGCGCTGCGCTACTAATTCTCAGAACAATATAATCAACAAATATTGTGTATGTTCAAAATAAATGTGTATTATCCAAAAAAACTCTCTGTCTCAAAAGTTCATGCATAAAGTGACTGATTGAAGAAAATCCAGCCGTATTCCACCCCAAGTGCAGATAAAGGTAAGTGCTCTCCACCACCGGTATCACAATCCGCTCACCTCATAGACAAGTAAAATTAGCAGTTGTCCCCTCTGGGGATAATCAAGACACCTGGCACACTCTGGATACAAAGATCTCTTCAGGCAGAAAGACTCCTTAATGAGTTCCAAAGACCCCGCTCATGTATACAGTATACAGGGGCTGTTTTACTTGGCAAAGAAATTGTATTTCTATCTATCCAGTCCTGAAATACACACAACTCTGCCAGACAACACTGTGCCATCTGCCAGGACAGGGGACCGCTGCAATTAAGTGATAGATACAGATCCAAAATACAGCGCTGCGCTACTAATTCTCAGAACAATATAATCAACAAATATTGTATATGTTCAAAATAAATGTGTATTATCCAAAAAAACTCTCTGTCTCAAAAGTTCATGCATAAAGTGACTGATTGAAGAAAATCCAGCCGTATTCCACCCCAAGTGCAGATAAAGGTAAGTGCTCTCCACCACCGGTATCACAATCCGCTCACCTCATAGACAAGTAAAATTAGCAGTTGTCCCCTCTGGGGATAATCAAGACACCTGGCACACTCTGGATACAAAGATCTCTTCAGGCAGAAAGACTCCTTAATGAGTTCCAAAGACCCCGCTCATCTTACTCATCAAGTATATATATATATATATATATATATGCAAGAAAAAGGCAACATATAGTGCTCTCCGTTTTATAAAACAAATTTGGTGGTAAAAAGTCATTGATACACTCGCAAAGATAGCACAATAATCTTGTGCAAGCTGCAAAGCTTTGAAATCACAAGATGGCCATGGTGCGATGTCAGGCCGCCCCCTAGATGGGTATCCTCAGGGCGTTGACTTCCTCAGTAAGAGGTGAAGCTAACACATCACTGCTAAAGCTTATATACTCCCCTTCATTCCCCTTCATATATGAATGATAACACAAAAACTTTTCTTTCACTCATGGTTAGTGTTTGGCTGAAGCCATTTATTATCAATCAACTGTGTTTACTCTTTTTAAATCATAATCACAACAGAAACTAACCAAATGAGCCTGATCAAAAGTTTACATAACCCAGTTCTTAATACAGTGTATTGCCCCCTTTAATATCAATGACAACTTGAAGTCTTTTGTGGTATTTGTGGATGAGGCTCTTTATCTTCTCAGATGGTAAAACTGCCCATTCCTCTTGGCAAAATGTTCTTGGGCTGTCTTGTATGAACTGCATATTTGAGATCTCCCCAGAGCGGCTCAATGATATTGAGGTCAGGAGACTGAGATGTCCACTCCAGAACCTTCACTTTATTCTGTTGTAGCCAATGACAGGTCGACTTGGCCTTGTGTTTTGGATCATTGTCATGTTGGAATATTGGAATGTCCAAGTACGTCCCAATCCAAATGTTCCTCAATATTTTTTGATAAAATACTGCATTCATCTTGCCATCAATTTTGACCAAACTTCCTGTGCCTTTGTAGCTCACACATCCCCAAAACATCATCAATCCACCTCCGTGTTTTACAGTAGGAATGGTGTACCTTTTATCATAGGCCTTGTTGACTCCTCTCCAAATGTAGTGTTTATGGTTGTGGCCAAAAAAGCTAAATTTTGGTCTCATCACTCCAATTGAGAAGGTTTGAGGCTTGTCTCTGTGCTGTTTTGCATATTGTAAGTGGGATATTTTGTGGCATTTGCGTAGTAATGGCTTTCTTCTGGCGACTTGACCATGCAGCCCATCTTTCTTCAAGTGCCTCCTTATTGTGCATCTTGAAACAGCCCCACCACATGTTTTCAGAGAGTCCTGTATTTCACCTGAAGATATTTGTGGGTTTTTCTTTGCATCCTGAAAAATTTTCCTGGCAGTTGTGGCTGAAATTTTAGTTGGTCTAGCTGACCGTGGTTTGGTTTCAACAGAACCCCTCATTTTTAACTTCTTGATTAGAGTTTGAACACTGCTAATTGGCATTCTCAATTCCTTGGATATCTTTTTCTATCCCTTTCCTATTTTATACAATTCAACTACCTTCCCGCAGATCCTTTGACAATTCTTTTGCTTTCCTCATGACTCAGAATCCAGAAACGTCAGTGCAGCACTGGATGAAAGATGCAAGGGTCTGTCAGGAGTGCAGAAACTCATTGACCTTTTATACACACACACACTAATTACAAGCAAACAGATCACAGGGTAGGATGGTTACCTTTAATAGCCATTCAAACCCCTTTGTGTCAACTTGTGTGCATGTTATCAGGCCAAAATCACCTGGGTATGTACACTTTTGATCAGGGTCATTTGGGTAGTTTCTGTTGTGATTATGATTTAAAAAGAGTAAACACAGGAGAATGATAACCCCACAATAGGAATAAAACTTTTTCGCAGAAGGGAGTTTAACAAGACTCGTGGCCACTCATTAAAATTAGAAGAAAAGAGGTTTAACCTTAAACTACATCGGGGGTTCTTTACTGTAAGAGCGGCAAGGATGTGGAATTCCCTTCCACAGGCGGTGGTCTCAGCGGGGGGCGTGGATAGTTTCAAGAAACTATTAGATAAGCACCTGAATGACCGCAACATACAGGGATATACAATGTAATACTGACATATAATCACACACATTGGGTGGACTTGTGTCTTTTTTCAACCTCACCTACTATGTAGCTATGATAACAAATGGTTTCAGTCAAACACTAACCATGAGTGAAAGACATGTTTTTGTGTTATTTTTCATATTCTCTGAAAAATGGCAAAGAAATAATAAATTCTGCCAGGGTATGTAAACTTTTGAGTACAGTTGTATATATACCCGATGAGTAAGATGATCGGGGTCTTTGGAACCCATTAAGGAGTCTTTCTGCCTGAGGAGATCTTTGTATCCAGAGTGTGCCGGGTGTCTTGATTATCCCCAGAGGGGACAACTGCTGATTTTACTTGTCCATGAGGTGAGCGGATTTTGATACCGGTGGTGGAGAGCACTTACCTTTATCTGCACTTGGGGTGGAATACTAGTGGGTTTTCTTCAATCAGTCACTTTATGCATGAACTTTTGAGACCTTTATTTATACACATATTTTTTTTGGATAATGCACATTTATTTTGAATATACACAATATTTGTTGATTATATTGTTGTGAGCAGTCGTAGCGCAGCGCTGTATTTTGTATTATTATTGCTTTAGAGGTGAAAGTGGAATCACTTAAAGTGACAGCAGCTTACTTACAATCACATATTTATATATTCACATTATTGCGCCGATGGATTTTTATTCACGTTTTATAGGTACAGATCCCCCCACCCACAGCCTATAACTGGACAGAAGAAGGAGAAGCAGCAGGTCCACAATCTGTCACTGCACATGAGATTTATGTAATGGTCTCCATGCCACCGGTGGTAGACAGTAACTTAAGCTAGGTAGGGGGTTCTTACACAGAGAAAGGAATTACTTTTATTTTTTTTACAAAACCCAAGCCAAGCTCTGAAGTAGAGTTCTGGCTCCCTACTTGGATGCATTTCAAACCATCACAACACACACTCAAGGTCCATATTACACTTTGCCCTCAGACTAAGGCAGAATCCATATACTTGATATGTCTATGAGCAAGGCCTTGCTAATATCATGGTTACAGGCTGGGTTCTTGAGTGTAGCTCTGCACCACAGCTGAAAACTTAGTTCAGTAGTTCAGCTGCCCAGGCAGGGGCATGACATTGGCTGTATGTTTGGAGTTGTTATTTTGCTGCAGAATAAATTTGAGGCCAATTAAATGCCTCCCTGATGGTATGGCATGAGTATGCCATAAGTATCTACCTGTATTTCTCAGCACTGAGGATACCATTGATCCTGACCAAATCTCCAACTCCAATTGCAGAAATGCAGCCCCAAACTTGCAAGAAACCTCCACCATGCTTCATTGTTGCCTGCAGACACTCATTATTGTATAGCTCTCTGGTCCTTCGGCAAACAAAATGCTTCCTGCTACAGCCAAATATTAAACATTTTGACTCATCAGTCCAGAGCACCTGCTGCCATTTTTCCGCCACCCAGTTCCTATGTTTTTGTGCATATTTGATTTGTTTAGCCTTGTTTCCACATTGGAAGTACGGCTTTTTGGTCGCAAATCTTCCATGAAAACCCCTTCTCTCCAGACCTCCCCAGACATTGGATGGGTGTACCTGGGTCCTACTGGTTTCCACCAGTTCTGTGCTGATAGCACTGCTGGACAATGTCAATGGGAAGTAAGCATGATGTATCTTTCATCTGCTGCATTAAGTTTCCTTCGTCGACCCCTGCTTCTATGGTCCTCCATGTTGCATGTTTCTTTGTGCTTCTTCAAAAGAACTTGAACAGCCTGTCTTGAAACCCCAATCTGCTTTGAAATCTTTTTCTGTGAGAGACCTTTCTGATGCAGTATAACTACATTGTGTCTTGTTGCTGTACTCAGACTTGCCATGCTGTATGACCTGTGACATGAAACTGTCTTCCACAACCTCACCTTAGTAGCAGAGTTTGGCTGTTCCTCATCCAGTTTGAAGCCTCTTACACAGCTGTTTGTATTTCAGTTAATAACTGTGTTCCAACCTACATATCAAATTGATGATCATTAGCACCTGTTTGGTATAATTGGTTAATCATACACCTGATTCCAATCCTACAAAATCCCTGATTTTGTGCAAGTGTAAGAATTGATGCTGGTTTGAAGCCAATAGGTAGTCACACCAAATATTGATTTGATTTAGATTTTTCTTCTGTTCGCTCACTTTGCATTTTGTGAATTGATAAAAATAAACAATTGAAAAAAAGAGATTTGGCTAGAGCCACAGCCGAACATACAGTACAGAAAAAGGTGCGGAACCAGTTATGCCAGCACCCAATAAACCGGACTAAGAAGGCTCAACATAGGAGACATAGGATTAAAAAATAATACATTTTATTGTACAAAATTTATATAAATGCATAAAAACAAAGACATACAAGCCTAAAATAGATCCACAAATAGTTGTTACAAAAATTCTCTACTATAGTATCGGAAGATCATATTTGTAGATAGCAAACAATATAATATCACTTCTAATATGCTTCTGGTAAGTTGGTCTGCAAGGTCAAGAGTTCACCAAAAACATGGCTTCTTCAGGACCCAATATGGCAAAGTAGAGCAACACTACATATTTCTCTCTGCATAATATACGTAGTGTTGCTCTACTGTCTTTCAGTACTATAGTATCCATGGTCTTCCGGTACTATAGTAGAGAATTTTTGTAACAACTATTTGTGGATCTAATTTAGGCTTGTATGCCCTTGTTTTTATGCATATATATGAGTTTTGTACAATAAAAATGGATATTTTTTAATCCTATGTCTCCTATGTTGAGCCTTCAAAGTCCGGTTAATTAGGCTGGTGCTGGTATAACTGGTCCCGCAGCCTTTTTCTGAAAAAGAAACAATCAAAATATATATTTTTGAAAGTATTCTTACTTTACAGCATTTCTTCCCTCCTGCCTAAAATTTTTGCACAGTACAGTATTTACTGACATATTAATGTTTAAAGATTTGAATTTATTTGTGTCTTATATATCTGCCAGGAGTTGAGCTTTAAGAGTAAGAAATGTCAATAATTGAGTATATTTTCTAACGTACTTTTCCCTTTTTAAGTTCTCATTTATTCAATTAAAGTTCCAGCTAGAACAAACACAGTTAGTAATAATCTTGCCAGGATCTTAAAATTATTTTACAAGAAAAGAATTTTATGAATATTATGTTTCATAATTGATATCAAAATAAGCACGTGCACGGTGCTCTAATCTCCAATTAAATAAGAATAGTGCAATAATTAGACATGGCTGACGTAAATGGGACGTCAACGCATGTTAATAAAATTTAATCGCAAAATATAATGGAATCAAATGTTACATTTCATTAAACTGTTATCACGTTTAACAAATGGGATTTCAAATTAGAAGTGCCAAAACAGCCCTTTGTCTATATGGAAAGCCAATTGTAAGTTAGAATAAAAAAGTTTTCAATCAGGATAATGCTATTATTCCATAATGCTTACCAAATAAGATGCATTGTGAAAGAAAAGTAGTAAGTAGTGGAGAGGCAAAGAAAAATATCCACATGTTACCATGTGCCAAAAGCATTCAGCAACTTTGTGTGCAGCAGAGCAGCACTGAAAAGAAAACTATAATTTTTGGGGCCATTGTTGTTTTATGAAGTTTGTAAACTGATGTTTCATATCCACGTTTTTTTATTCGTATATAGTTCTTAAAAAGGTGTGAAAAAGAACCACCATGGCAGTTATCCAAGCAATGAACATTTATTAAATCGTGATGTAAAAAGTGATAACAAAATTGAAATTGCAGTACTATAAAACATTTATTTATATATAAGAACTCAGCAGTCCTTAGATATGGTAGCTGCATTAACTTTCTTTGTTCAGGCTTTTTCTTTTATCTTTACCTGGTGATCCTGCCAGTAACACTCTGCCTATCCTAGAGTGACAACGCTCACTCAATATACTGTACATATCGAGGAGCAGAATTGTCACCCTAGGCTGCTATTCTGATTTAAACTACAAACATGTCCTTTTGTTGGATTATTTTGTTGAATTATTTTGATCTTTTTTTGATCTTTTATTCATATATTGTTTTTATGGAATTTTTCTTTTTTTTGTTCGTTTTTAAATTTGTGGACACTTTATCTCATCTAACATATTTTGTCGTTTTCCAAACTATTGTATTAAGTTAGTATAGGTCATCATTGGCTGTCTGGCGTGATGTGAATGGCTTGTTTGTCATACAGCCTGTCATAGGAGGAAACAACATTATGCGTATCCCTCATATTGTGACATTATGTGCACTTAGTTTGTGTGGGTGTCCTGCTGTAGTTGGCTGACTGTCTCCTTCCCTATGCTCTTCCGGTCATCCAGCAGTGACTGCTGGATCTGTGTTGGTGGAGATTTATGTAGCTTGTTTTGTTTGTGATTTTTTTGTTTTTTTAATTATGTCTTATATGACATGTAAGTATGGGAAGGCAAGGAGCATAGGCTCTCATTAGTGTAGTGGGAGTGTGTTTCTAATTGACTTATTGGTTAATTGTTCAAATGCCTAATTGCCAAACCATGCTCACTTGTATCATGCATATATATATTTCATGCAATGTATGTGTATATGAGCTTTGAGTAAGCACTGACTTTAGCGCAAAATGTGTTATCTTTTAGGTTCCTGTCATACCTGTGATGTGATTTTAATGTTTCAATAAAGATACCAAGGAGTGCAGCAATATCCCGGATTTTGCAAGTTACTACACACATTTCTTCCTCTCCTCATCTGCATTACATAGGGTGGAGGGGGTTTTGTAGTTCAAGCGTTCCTGGGAAAATTGATAAAATGAAGATATCAATTCAGTGTGCAGTAAGCTACAAGGACAACAAAACTCTGGGAAGATCAATATTTAGTATTTTTCTATATTTGGAGAAAATGTTTTTAGCCTGAAAAAGAAAAAAAAAACGAACGCAGCCACCACAACCATTGACTGGCAAACTGCAATATATTATATTGTTTTGATCTTGAGATTGGATGTACTTTAGGCTAAGTTCATGCCTGTATATACTCTGAAAAGCAATCCACAATGGAGTGTGGCTAAGCAGCCACCCTTATGCCCCGTACACAGGGTCGGATTTTCCGATGGAAAATGTGTGATAGGACCTTGTTGTCGGAAATTCCGACCGTGCGTAGGCTCCATCATACATTTTCCATCGGATTTTCCGACACACAAAGTTTGAGAGCAGGACATAAAATTTTCCGACAACAAAATCCGTTGTCGGAAATTCCGATCGTGTGTACACAAATCCGACGGACAAAGTGCCACGCATGCTCAGAATAAATAAAGAGATGAAAGCTATTGGCTACTGCCCCGTTTATAGTCCCGACGTATGTGTTTTACGTCACCGCATTCAGAATGATCAGATTTTCCGACAACTTTGTGTGACCGTCTGTATGCAAGACAAGTTTGAGCCAACATCCGTCGGAAAAAATCCTAGGATTTTGTTGTCGGAATGTCCGAACAAAGTCCGACCGTGTGTACGGGGCATAAGACATTCCTGTGGCCTCTTAATTTTTTTTTTTTTGTACGCTGCACAGCAATGTCTAAAGGGACTAATGGACCACAACTATAAGCCAGGTGTTTTGCTCTTTGCAGTGTGGCCTCAATAACTTGAAAAAAATTAATATGACAAGCGGTGCATCCTGTCAACTTAATATGGCGTGTTAAATTTGCTACAAAGCATTGCAGTGGTGGTACATTAAAAACCCTTTCCAACTGTATGGTAGGCTTTAGGTGGGCGGTCAGGGGGCAGTAAAACTATGGCTCAAACACTGCCTGTGTGAAGGAGGTCTTAAAGTACACCACTTGGCCGTTTAGTATGCTGCTGACTACTAATGGATACACAACTTGCTTATTTTACATTAATGGTTTCATGCTACTTGCTGTGCACCACATGCTAAGAAAGTACAGCAGTATTTTTACACTTGTTTAGGGGCCTGGTTACTCCAGCAGCTGCATTAGAATAGTTGCTGCTGTGCAGTAGGATGACAGAGGTGCCAATATGCATCACATTGTTTCATTTTTTTTTTCGTCACAAAGTGACACTTCTACTGGTCACAGCGTGGTGTGATGCAGTGTAAGGATGAGCTCCGGCCTGTTCGCACAGCCCACTCCCAGAGCCCGCCAGGATATCGTTACTGCGCTGCGCTAATCATAGGCAGTGAGACATTGTCCCGATGCGCGGCTGCAGAGATTGGGAAATGTCTCACTGCCTGTGATTAGCGCAGTGCAGTACAGACTTCCAGGGGGGTTCTGCACTTGGGCTGTGCGAACACGCCGGAGCTCATCCTTAATGCAGTGTTTCCCTATCCACATTATACTTTCATGGTGTGAACCGACCAGATAGGAAACAAAGCTTCTTGCCTTGTTTTGCATTGAGACTGCACCGAGCAAGGAAGGCCAGCATAGTCCCAATTCACCTGATTTGAAAGAGCTTCAAGTTATTCAGATCACTTAATAATAATTTAACCAATCTTAGTAAGTTTATAGAAAATTCTAACGTCACTTCTTTCTCCTCTATACAAAGGAAGTACCAAATCCCCAAGAATGAACACTGTACATTTCTACAGATTAAGCAGTTTTTTAACTCACACCTCCAAACCTCAACAGACCCTTCTTCATTTTACAAAAAAATCTGTCAGAAATCCCCTAGAGGACAAGGTCTAATCTCAAATATATATCAACACATGTGTAGCACCCTCTACCAATCGGTAGGTGCTAGTAATAGATTTTTACTAGGAACTGTCAGCACGGGCAATTTTAGGCAAGCCTATGCTGCAAGCTAGGCCTGTCTGTTTTGATCTGGGGGCTGGGAGTGGTCAGAGTAGCAGTGGGTGTGACCACCTGTGCTCTGGTTCTGAGGCACCTCCCCTGCTTCCAGGGAGAATGTTCTGGAAGAGGGGCAGGGCCTAGAACTGGAGTGGCAGGCAGCTTGTGTGGGAGCCCTGACCAATCCCCAACTGGAATTGGCAGGGGGCGGGCCTCCTATATAAGCTGGTAAGTTGCCACTGGGGGGGGGAGATGTCAGCTGAGTGAAGTGGAGGATGGAATACTAGGCAGCAGCAGGAGGGCACCCCCATCTGGAGGAGGCCTAGGGAGAGCTGTGAAGGAACTTTGCCTCTACACTGTCATTGGCAATGTTTTTATCATCACACGGTCATTGATAAAGTCAAAGCCCAGACCTCAATCCAATAGCAAATCTGTGGTCAGACTTAAAGATTGCTATTCACAAGTGCAAACCATCCAACTTGAAGGAGCTGGAGCAGTTTTGCAAGGGGGAATGGGCAAAAATCCCAGTGGTAAGATGTGGCAAGCTCAAAGACTTTATTTATTGACTTTAGGGGGGTGAATAGTTATGCACACTGACTTTTTCTGTTATTTTGTCCTATTTGTTGTATGCTTCACAATTAAAAACAAAAACAAAAAAAAACATTTTAAAGTTGTGGGCATGTTCTGTAAATTAAATGATGCAAATCCTCAAACAATCCATTTTAATTTCAGGTTGTGAGGCAACAAAACACGAAAAATGCCAAGGGGGGTGAATACCTTTGCAAGGCACTGTATATTCCCCTCCAATGCTATGTTACAACACATGCAAATGAAAAATAATGTTTTGCAAACATTGTCAGCATAACATTAAAATGGGATTAAATCAGGTTGATGAGGGCACAAAGGATCATGATGACAACTTTTTTCAAGTTTTGTGATTGTTAAAAATATTAATGATGGAGGGTGCATGGGCGGAGTCTAGCGGAGCAGACATGCATTGTTAGAGCTCCGCACCGCTGAGGAGAGAAGAGAAGGACAAAGCGGAGCCTGCAGGCTCAAAAGGTATCCATTTGAACCTTTTTGCCCCAGGGAACAAACTGTGAAAGTTTGGGCAGGAAATATGGTACTGGGAGGAAGCCGTGGCAGAAATAAAAATCACCTCACAAAGAGCTCACAGGCACTCACTGCAACTAAAGCAGCTCCAGTCACCTCACAATATACAGCATCAGGGCGCTCTCACAGACAGAAAATGTCACAGCAAGACTCTCCATTTGAGTCAGATACAGAACAAATCCTCTCACAAACTTCTCCACAAGCCTCCTCAGCATCCCCAGTAATATTATTACAATTTGAAAAGATGCTTCATAAGGCTTTAAAACAAACCTCAGACCAAATAACAAACAGCCTAACCAAAGAAATAAGAGAGCTGGGAAACCGCATCGCAGCCTTAGAAATAAAAATGGATGAAATTGAAATTACAACCCAAGAAAATATAACAGAATTGGAACAATTAAAAGAAGAGAATTTAATACTTCAAACTAAGCTCGAAGATTACGAAAATAGAGCCAGACGTTCAAACTTGCGCATAAGGGGAATACCTGAAACTGTGACAGACCTGCAATCTACTATTACTGCTCTATTACAAGAACTAAAGCCAGATATCCCTATTGAACGTTTAGAACTGGACAGAGTACACAGAGCCCTCACAGCCAAAAAGAAAGATGGACCCCCACGTGATATAATCACAAAATTTCATTATTACAGAACGAAAGAACAAATACTAATTGCTGCAAGAGAAAAAAAGGAACTTATTTTTCAAGGACACAATTATCAAATTTTTGCTGACCTATCCCAACTTACTATTACTAAAAGACGATCCATGAAACCCCAACTAATGGAACTGCAACGCCACAACATTATGTATCAATGGGGCTTCCCCTTTTCAGTCAGATTTAACTACCAAGGTACAATTTACAGAAGCAGATCAGCAGATGAACTACAACAAACCCTTTTAAAATTAAATCTGACAGAACCCACAAGCAGCAACTCTCCCACATGCAGAAGAATGGCATCATCTTCACCTTCAGGCAACACCCAGAAAATTTCAGAACAAAATGGGAATCATCATTCTCACAAAAGAGGCCGTTATGCCACATCATCCATGGACCAAGAAGATTCAATGGACTGACATCCTAATTCCTGATATCTCTTCATTTATTATACTAAGAGATGGTTCTCTATAAAAAACCTGTATTTATAACTGAATGTAACTGCATTCTGATAGTCACACACTGTGTGGGATCATGTTACATTCCAGTTATATTTCTTATTACTTCTGATTCATATAGCCTTAGAATATATAAGTGAAATAAGGAAATTCTTGTTCAGTTATATATTTTCAGGTAATAACAATAGATTTATTACTTTTTAGGACAAATATGTTCAATAATCCAGAAGTAATGGAAGCTTTTTCTTTCTTTTCTTAAAACAAATATATTATTACCTAACTAGTTCCTAGAACTATGTTTTTGTTTATTCTAATCTGAAGCAATACAACCTCAATTTTATGAGTTAACATATCTAAACAGTTACATATGAATACAATATGTAATTGTTTACTCTAAAAGGGTTAAAATCCCAAAATAATTCAAACTATCTTCATCAATACCAAAGTTATTAACAGTACCTTTCTAACTGAATTATTTAGCCTAGGGCAAGACTAACCATATACAACCACCCTGGAATAAATAATTTCAACAAAAACTATATTCTGCACTCCAATTAATGAATCATCATTTTGATGTCTTTTGACATAGCACTTCTCTCCTGTAAGCGGAAGATCCGTGTACCCCCATTAGCCCTCCTCATTCTCCCAACCATATTATGTGGGAGTGTGACGAAGGCACTTATTCCCCTGAGAGAGATATTTATTCTCTTTCACGGGTAAATTGTGATTACTTGCAAAAAATAATTTATACAATGTATCATCTAATCTCATATGTGTTTTGTTTACTCTTTACTCCAGAATTCACTGGTTTCTTTTCTATCTTTTCATCTCTTCAGTCCACACAGGTTGATCTGCGCAGTCAGCTCTGCATAACAAAAAGTAAGTCAAAACTATTTGATCTGTTGCCATGGCACCACTGAATATACTTTCCCTGAATGTTCAGGGAATAAATGTCCCTCAAAAAAGGACCAAAGCCTTCCGTACTTTCCATAACAAGAAGGCTCACATAGTATGCCTCCAAGAAACACACTTCACCAAAGATTCTACTCCAAAATATATTTCTCCTTTTTATCAACAAATTTACACGGCTTCTGCCTGTACCAAACAAAGGGGTACTCTAATTGCATTTCACCGATCCACACCATTCACCTTATCATCAGAAATTAAAGACCCAGAAGGTAGATACCTGATACTCGTGGGTTATATAATGGATACAGCAATCACGGTGATTTCCTACTACGCTCCTAACAAACAACCTACACCATTCCTTTCACATATATTACAAGTGATTAATACACACAAAGTAGGAACAGTGATAATGTGCGGGGATTCGAACCAGGTCCTCCTCCCATTTCTAGATAAATCACCTTTTACACCATCCAAAATAACCTCTAGATTACCTTTTTCTCAACTTCTTTCCAAATACAATCTGGTAGATTCGTGGAGAGAAAGTAACCCAATGAAAAAGAAATTCACTTATTTCTCGCACCCTTATCAAACCTTCACCAGAATAGATCATATTTTTCTAACAATAGGAATGATACCAGAAATTATTGCATCAGATATAATTCTGATTCCGTGGTCTGACCATAATGTAGTATACACTACTATAGCCTCAGCCATACCAAAAGCGCATGACCCAACGTGGTACTTACCGGACATAACGCTCAAACACCCACTACATCAGATGGCCATTGAACAAGCTTTAAAGGAATACATATCAATTAATAATACAACAGACATTTCCCCAATAACACTGTGGGAAGCTCATAAGCCTGTCTTGAGTGGTACAATACAAAGACTAATGGCACTATTTAAACGGAAACGCAAAAATCTAGCAAAAAAACTAGAACTCAATTTTAATGCAGCCTACATATCATTCCAAGATAATCCATCTCAGAGTACAAAATCTCATCTGGAAAAATCTAGATTGGAATACGATCTATTTCTCACTGAGTCAGTTGATAAATCCCTCAAATGCTCCAAACACAATTTCTACATGAATACAAACAAACCAGGTACATATTTGGCTCGGGCATTAAATTCAACTAACAAATCTTTCAAACCAATACGTTTGAAATTATCAAAAAATGTTTATACTTGTAATCCAGTTAAAATAGTCCATAAATTTCACTCACATCTCACAACTTTATACAAGACAAACAATGAATTTAATCCTACAGAGGCTGAATCCTTCTTCTCAAAAATAACCTTACCTGAGTTGTCTCAGAATCAAAAAAGCAGTTTGGATGAGCCTATAACTATAGATGAAGTTGCTAACGCCATAAAAGACCTAAAACTTAACAAAAGACCAGGCCCAGACGGCTACTCGGCTTTATACTATAAAACATTCTCAGAAATACTCTCTCCCATTCTCAGTGAAACTTTTAACAAACTTCTAGAAGGACATTCTTTTCGGCAAGAAACACTAATGGCAATTGTTTGTATGATCCCAAAACCCCTTTCTGATGATACTTCCTGTGTGAATTATCGGCCTATCTCTCTGTTAAACCTTGATATTAAATTATTAGCAAAAATAATAGCAAAACGCCTCAATAGCATTATAGGAAAATTAATGCATAGAGATCAAGTAGGCTTCATGCCAAATAGACAGGCAGGTGATAATATACGCAGGGCAGTGTTATTGGCACATATTGCTAAAAAACGGAAAATCCCTTTATGTTTTCTATCTCTCGATATTAAGAGGGCATTTGACACAGTATCCTGGCAATATATGCAATATTCATTACAAAAATGGGGTTTTGGACCCCACTTTTTAACATGGATCAAAGCATTATATAATAAACCCAAAGCCTATATAAAATATGCTGGATACAAATCTGATGCCTTTAATATCGAAAGAGGTACCCGACAGGGTTGCCCATTATCTCCCTTATTATTTGCCCTTATACTCGAACCCATGGCCCAATACATCAGAACAAACCAAACTATAACTGGCATTGAAGTAGGAGGTATTACACACAAATTATGTATATTTGCAGACGATATATTACTTTTTCTATCATCACCACAGGTCTCTGGTCCTAACTTAATACCAGCTCTTAATGGATTTGCAGCCCTATCCGGCCTTATGATTAATCCTAAGAAATGCCTAGTGCTTAATATTTCGCTCACAAACATGGAATTGATCCCGGCTAGGGCTGCACTCCCATTCACATGGGCAGAAAAATCAATCCCATATCTTGGAATTCATTTAACAGCATCTCATTCTGACTTATTCTCAACCAATTATCCTCCTGTATTAAGACAGATCACAAATCTAATAAAACAATGGTCGCAACTTCCTTTATCCTGGATAGGGAAGATTAATGCAATCAAAATGACTATTCTACCCAAATTGCTTTATCTATTCAGAGTCCTCCCTATTCCAATTCCTTCCTATTTTTTGAGAATAGTACAAAAAAGAGCAACTTCGTTTATATGGGGCTCTTCTAAACCACGTATACCTATACACACACTACATCTTCCCAAAAATAAAGGAGGCCTGGGATACCCTAATTTTACTAACTACTACAGAGAAGCACATTTGGCCAGTCTGTCCAAATACCATGCAAAACAGGAAATCCCATTATGGGTATTTATAGAGGCTTCAGAAAATGACCCTCTATTAATATCAAACTTGTTATGGCTTGATCCTAAAGACCTCTTTAAAATTCATAATCCCATAACTAAACACTTCTTATCTCTCTGGGATAAACTAAAAACCAAATATCAGTTACAATCTCCACACAATCCTCTCCTTTCATTTATCAGAAATCCGGCCTTTTATCCGGCATGGATCTACCCAAATTCTTTTAAAGCTTGGACAACATCAGGCATTCAGACACTAAATGACTTCATAGCATCTAAATCATTCCTTTCATTCCCATCCTTAGAGAAAAATATGATCTACCAAACTCTGAGATATTTAGATATCTCCAAATCAAAAATTTCTATACACCATTCCTAAAGGGGGATACACCATTATCCCAATTATCCATTTTTGAATCATTCTGTACAAAAGATCCATTTGCTAAAGGTACAATTTCATCACTTTATAATCAATTATATGGAGTAGTAAATCTTAATAGACCCTCTTACGTTCAGAGGTGGGAGGAGGACCTGGGACGAACTTTAGAAGACACGGACTGGTCTAACATATGGCTCACAGCTAAGTCATCTTCACCCAACATCTTAGCACTGGAGACAAATTATAAAGTCCTAACTCGCTGGTACCTTGTACCTGCTAGAGTGGCAAAATATTCACCTAATACCTCAGCTCTTTGTTTTCGAGGATGCCCAGAAATAGGCACACATTTACACATATGGTGGACGTGCCCAGTAATCCAAACCTTCTGGAAGGAAGTCTTCGTGATTGCATCTAAAATATTTAAAAAAATAATACAACCAGATCCATATATAACTTTACTTAATCTAAAACCGGAATGGTTAACACTCTCTCAATTCAAACTTATGATCCAACTAATAACGGCTGCAAAACAAACAGTGGCCAAGGCATGGAAATCTCCTACATTGGTACTAGCAGAAACAATTCACAGAATGAATAATACAATGTCCCATGCTAAGATGGTAGCCATCGATCAAAATCAAATTCCAAAATTTGAAAAACTTTGGCATCCTTGGATAAAACAACAGTTCCTGTCAAATTTCAATGACTCTGTCCTGTTGCCATGGTAACAGATTAAATGACTTACAGAGACACCCATTCTAAGGCTTCAAAGAGAACTAAAAAGAATAATAAACTGACGAGCGGGACAACCTTGTGGACCTTACCTCTGTCTTTCTACCCTTTTTCTTCTTTCTCTTTCCTTTTCTCCACCTTACGATTAAAGCTCATTATCAGAATTTATTTGACCTATATACACTCTACCTGTAAACAATATGTATAGTAGGTATAAATCATTTAAATACCTACAAAAGTAACTAAGGAAATGATATATATCTTTAATTTAGGTTTACGTGAACCCAAGGTTTAATATTTGAAATTTCATGATATTTACCTATATAAACCCTACAGTAAAACAATGAGCTTACTTTATAGATCCTTGTAAACTTACTTTATGTATATTTATAATATTGTATACTCAATAAACTTCTTTTGACAAGGAAAAATATTAATGACATTGTATTCACTTATGTGAGCATTTGATGTTTGTCAACTATGTGCAAATGTCATTTTCAGAGGGAATTTTTTTATGGGAAATTATATGTACTGTATACTGTATAAATACTATATATATATATATATATATATATATATATACACTCACCGGACACTTTATTAGGTACACCTTGCTAGTATCGGGTTGGACCCTCTTGTGCCTTCAGTACTGCCTTAATTCTTCGTGGCATAGATTCAACAAGGTGTTGGAAACATTCCTCAGAGATTTTGGTCCATTATGAAATGATAGCATCATGCAGTTGCCGTAGATTTATCGGATGCACATCCATGATGGAAATCTCCCGTTCCACCACATCCCAAAGGTGCTCTCTTGGATTGAGATCTGGTGACTGTGGAGGCCATTGGAGTAAAGTGAACTCATTGTCATGTTCAAGAAACTAGTTTGAAATGATTTGAGCTTTGGGACATGGTGCATTATGCTGCTGGAAGAAGCCATCAGAAGATGGGTACACTGTAGTCATAAAGGAGTGGACATGGTCAGCAACAATACTCAGGTAAGCCGTGGCATTTAAACAATGCTCAATTGGTACTAAGGGACCCAAAGTGTTCCAAGAAAATATCACCCACATCATTACACCACCAACACCAGCCTGAACCTTTGATACAAGACAGGATGAATCCATACTTTCATGTTGTTTACGCCAAATTCTGACCTTACCATCTGAATGATGCAGCTGAACTCAAGACTCATCAGTCCAGGCAATATTTTTCCAATCTTCTATTGTCCAATTTTGGTGAGTCTGTGGGAATTGTAGCTTCAGCTTACTGTTCTTAGCTGACAGGAGTGGCACCCAGTGTGATCTTCTGCCGCTGTAGCCATCTTCATCGAGGTTCAATGTATTGTGTGTTCATAAATGGTGTTCTGCATTCCTTGGTTGTAATGAGTGTTTTTTTGAGCTACTGATCCCTTTCTATCATCTCAAACCAGTCTGCCCATTCTTCTCTGACCTCTAACATCAACAAGACATTTTCATTTACACAACTACCGCTCACTGGCTATTTTCTCTTTTTCGGACTATTCCCTGTAAACCCTAGAGATGGTTGTGCGAGAACAAGTGGATCAGCAGTTTTTAAAGTACTCAGACCAGCCTGTCCGGCACCAACAGCCATGCCACGTTCAAAGTCACTTAAATCCCCTTTCTTCTTCATTCAGATGCTCAGTTTGAACTTCAGCAAGTCATCCTCGCTACATCTAGATGCCTAAATGCATTAAGTTGCTGCCATGTGATTGGCTGATTAGCAATTTGTGTTACCAAGCAATTGAACAGGTGTACCTAATAAAGTGGCCGGTGAGTGTATATACAGTATCTCACAAAACTGAGTACACCCCTCACATTTTTGTAAATATTTTATTATACCTTTTCATGTGACAACACTGAAGAAAATGACACTTTGCTACAATGTAAAGTAGTGAGTGTACAGCTTGTATAACAGTGTAAATTTGCTGTCCCCTCAAAATAACTCAACACACAGCCATTAGCCCTTCAGTCCTAAGTTAAAATGTCCAAATTGGGCCCAATTAGATATGTTCCCTCCCCGGTGTCATGTGCCTTGTTAGTGTTAAAAGGTCTCAAGTGTGAATGGGGAGCAGGTGTGTTAAATTGGGTGTTATCGCTCTCACTCTCATACTGGTCACTGGAAGTTCAACATGGCCCCTCATGGCAACGAACTCTCGGAAGGATCTAAAAAATATAATTCTTGCTCTACATAAAGATGGCCTAGGCTATAAGAAGATTGCCAAGACCCTGGAACTCAGCTGCAGTACGTTGGCCAAGACCATACAGCAGTTTAACAGGACAGGTTCCACTCAGAACAGGCCTCGCCATGGTCGAACAAAAAAGTTGAGTGCATGTGCTTGGCATCATATCCAGAGGTTGCCTTAGGGAAATAGACGTATGAGTGCTGCCGGCATTGCTGCAGAGGTTGAAGGGGTGGGGGGTCATCCTGTCAGTGCTCAGACCATACTCCGCATACTGCATCAAATTGGTCTACATGGCTGTCATCCCAGAAGGAAGCCTCTTCTAAAGATGATGCACAAGAAAGCCCACAAACAGTTTGCTGAAGACAAGCAGACTAAGGACATGGATTACTGGAACCATGTCCTGTGGTCTGAGGAGACCAAGATAAACGTATTTGGTTCAGATGGTGTCAAGTGTGTGTGGTGGCAACCAGGTGAGGAGTACAAAGACAAGTGTGTGTTGCCTACAGTCAAGCATGGTGGTGGGAGTGTCATGGTCTGAGGCTGCATGAGTGCTGCCAGCACTGGGGAGCTACAGTTCATTGAGGGAACCATGAATGCCAACATGTACTGTGACATACTGAAGCAGCGAATGATCCCCTCCCTATGGAGGCTGGGTCGCAGGGCAGTATTCCAACATGATAACGACCCCAAACACACCTCCAAGAGGACCACTGCCTTGCTAAAGAAGCTGAGGGTAAAGGTGATGGACTGGCCAAGCATGTCTCCAGACCTAAACCCTATTGAGCATCTGTGGGGCATCCTCAAATGGAAAGTGGAGGAGTGCAAGGTCTCTATTATCCACCAGCTTTGTTATGTCCTGTCAACCTGTGAAGCTCTGGTGAACTCCATGCCCAAGAGGGTTAAGGCAGTGCTGGAAAATAATGGTGGCCACACAAAATATTGACACTTTGTGTCCAATTTGGACATTTTCACTTAGGGGTGTACTCACTTTTGTTGCCAGCGGTTTAGACATTAATAGCTGTTTGTTGAGTTATTTTCAGGGGGCAGCAAATTTACACTTTCATACAAGCTGTACACTCACTACTTTACATTGTAGCAAAGTGTCATTTCTTCAGTGTCGTCACATGAAAAGATATACAAAAATGTGAGGGGTGTACTCTACTCACTTTTGTGTGATACAGTGTATATATATATATATATATATATATATATATATATATATATATATATACTGTATATATACATATACACGCACACTGTATATTTATATATATTTTACTTTTAACACTTTTCATGGGGGTCTGGATCTTTTCAATGGAGACCTCATCCAGACCCCCTTCATGCTGCAGCCGTGCACCACAGCTCACTTCTATCTCTTGTTGGATGCAAGAAACTGTCAACACAGCTTTGGGTCCCAAGAAACTTTGCAAAAGAACTCCACCTCCTCATAGACAAAGAAAGAAGACTATGAGAAAAATTCCTGGAACCTCATCTTTTGGCATAGCAAGAGCTGTCCAGTCCAACTCAGCTATATCAGTAAACAGCCCAGTTAAAAAAAATCTGTATTTCCCTGCATGTAAAAATATGTGAAATCTGCACACATCCCACCATTGACAGGGTGCCATTGGCAGTACCAGGGACATAGCTGGGAATAAAAAGAAAATCTCTCCAAAGTAAATGGAATTCTCTGTCCTGTTAGAAGGTTGTCATTGGAACAGTTTTCCAATTGAAGGAGTTCCTCTGAACACTTGTTCTGGTGACGACTGATTTTGAATGTCCCATCACTTTCTTTCTCGAGGACAACGATTATCAGGGCAAATATAGAGGGTAAATGTTTTGCCTTCACATTCACTTTTAAATCACAAAAGAAGAGATTGAAATAATAAGATAACCTTGCACAAAAATGTAAACCTTTGGACTGTGGCCTAGATAGGGAAAAATGTTTTATGTGTGTCTATGATTTTAATTGAAATTATGACCTCTGACAAGGAAGCCTGTTTTCTATCAGGCCTATGATCAAAGGTATATGGACATTCCAAAACGACTTTCACTCTCACCAACTGACACTTAGGTGTGAAGTGTGCCAGGACTTCTTATCTCTAAAACATATCATTTCCCGATAACACTCCTAAGCCTGATCATTATCTATATCCTAAAATTTTACAACAACCATTATTATTTATAATTGCCTGTATTTTATTATAACTTTGTATAGATATGTTTTTTTATAATCAGTACAGTTTATTACCTTATCGGGAAACCTAACGTGTTTAAGAAATTTAGAAAGTAGTTTTAGAAAGCTTTCATCTTTAAAATTTCAAATTAAGCAATATAGGAAATAATTTAAACACCTGTCTTTTATGATTGGGATAACACAATAACATTTTAATTCTGTAAAAAAAAATTAAAAAGTTCCCTAAACATCTGGAGTTTTTCTGTGGTAAAAGTTTCATGTACAAGTTGTATAAAGAAAATGGAGTAACAGTGTATTTTATGGCTCACATACCAGACAGTAAGCTATGGAACATAACAAGAAATAATTATGGTTTATAACCTGTTTATTTGGAGTCCAGTCATAAGTGATGGTGTTATAATAATATATATTTGTAAATATTTTTTATAGTTTAAAATTTAAATAGTTTCCCTGTTTGACATCAGTTACAGCTTTGTGTGACGTACTAACTATTTTCAAGAATAAGAAACAAATTCAACTCAGAATTTAGCAGACCTGCAAAAACCTGGTCATCTCCTGACATCTCCTAAATGCAACTTGAAGTCTCGGTCAAAATATGCTGTTAATGCACTTTTTGGCAAAGCAGGGTCTCTTTAACCTCCAAATGTGCCTTGATACACTTACTTGTCTTTGCATAATTCTTGGAAAAATGAAGGAATTCATAATATTTTTGTCGTTTCTCATTTATCAAACATTTATTTGTGGGAGGTAAGGATGAGATTTTTTTTTTGTGAGCCAACTCAACAGGATTTTCATAACAAGCTACACAGCAGTGAATTAGTTATAGTATTGGGTCAACAAGCAACTAGACAAAAGTAAAAGAACATAAATATGAAGATATTCAGTGAAAGTCACATGCTGCATAGTTTCAATGCCAACAGCTGTACTAAAAGTAAATTAGGATTATGGTCTAGAAGATTGGTTGCACAAATAGTTGAAGGGAGTTACTTGGAAAGTGGTTATATTCTGTTGTACAACAAGGATTACAGAACCAGTGATTTCTTTAAAACAGAGAAGTAGTTATTCTCCAGAACTGGAATTACGTGGTTCTAGAGGGTGAAAAATAATTGGTGGGTGGGATCTGGTGATTATCAGAATGCATAATACTTCCATGGCAGTTGCTTAAATTAGAACTTCACCTTAAAGGTGAAGTTCTGCTTTATGCCCCCCCCCCCCCTCCTCTTTTTTGGCACTCTTTTTTTGAGAGGGGGAGTGGGTACCCGGTTTTGACAGGTACCTGCTTCCACTACCTGTTGGATCCCTGCAGCGATCCACTGGAAGTTCTCACCCCCCCCACTCGCAACCTTCTGGGACTCATCACAGGACAATTAACAAAATGCAATGTGACTCGTGCATGCGCAGTGGGCAGTTGACTGCGAAGCCTCAAGGAGTCATAGCCGGCTGCTCATAGTAAACAAGCCAGTGAAAGAAGGAAGGAAGTATTAACAACCAAAGTGAAAAAGTGATTGGAAAGTAGGAAGTGGGGCTAAGGTATCAAGGATTTTGCTGAATGGTTATTTAACAGAAATTGTGGAGTAGCTGACCGTGTTAAGGCACTAAAATCCCACATGCTTGATTGGGATGTGCCCATACTGCAGGAGCAAAGTCCCATTCAAGTCTGGAATGTTAGTGCACAGTCCAGCACTAGATTTATACTGGCCAGACTGTAGACAACGCGGGAGGCTGTCGCTATTGGAGGAAGTATGCGAAATGGGTGGGCGGGGGGTTGTCGTATGCTCTAATCTAGTTGAGAGGGTCAGCAGGCTTTATTACAATAGTGAATTTGCCCTTTACATATGATAGGGCTAACCTATATTCTTCATGTAGAGAAGTTTGTGTTCAAAAGTTTGTAAAATTCAGTGGTTAAGGTAAGGGAGACCACTTTCCTATAGAAAAAATTTGATAAAGCTAAGTCTTCTTTCGATTTGGCAATAGCTTGATGTCATAAAATTGTATAGTTTCTATTGAATTTCTTTAAAAGGGTTTGCTATATCTTTAAAAGAAAAAAATTATCAGCAAATACTATTTTGCCTGTTTTCATTTTATTTTTTCAATGTTTGATTTAAGTTGTTTACTCCATGCTAAGAGTTTAGGTTGATTATCTGTAGAATTAGCGGTCATGAAGTGTTCAATATCAATGTATCTTAAACCCTATCAGTATATACCCATTATGCAATATTTAAATGTGTATCTGGCAGGGATCTTTTAGGAATAGGCTCAAGTTCTTGTGTTAGATTAGTGTTTTAAACCTAGTAATAGCTTAAAGCATATTTAAACCTCAAAACACAACTGAAATCTGGGGGGGTGGGGGGGGGTGGGGGGGCATAGCTACACTATCCGGCATCAATGAAACTATCAATATTAAAGAAATGGCAGCAATCCTGGAGGTAGCAGATCCCTCATGAGAATTAACTATTTGTTATACAGGACATTCTAATAAAAACATTTTGCCTGGAGTTCTGCTTTAATATTTTACTTTATGTAGACATGTATCACAACAGTTACCAAGACATATGTTTCATTAGAAAGTTCTGTCCTTAAATATTTGTATTAAAAATTGCTCATTTGAAATTGCTTCTCAAGCAGCTCTGGGATTTGAGCTATCAGCAGTAATTTAAATAGCTAGCCAGAATAAATTTTATGAGTAATATCAAAAATGTCAAATATCATAAACTGCCAGGAGTATATTAAGAACTGAATTGCTTCCTCTGAACATCTGTGTATCTGTACAATGCAGATGTCTTCCTAATAGCCCAAATCCTTTTCATTCTCCAAAATAAATTTGTGCTTTGCAAAGAAAATGAAAACAAATATTTTACAAAAAAAAAAAATATATATATGTATATCTTAACACATGTTTCTCCAAGACCATATATGTAATTCTGTCATCTTTTGAAGCTTCCTTTTAAACTGTATATCTGTTTCATTATTTCACTAAAAGACAAACAGCTAAATACACAAAAGAATTTGGCCTACGGGAGCTTACCTGGCAAGATCTGTCCATTTAATCCTGAGATTTACACAGCTGATTTTTCTCTTCTGCAGTACAGTAATACGGACAGGTCTTGCCCCTCCCCAGACTGTGACTGGACAGTAAAAGGAGAAGCAGCAGAATGATGAGCTCATCTCTCTGTCACTCTGTTCTCTCTTCCTTTCAACATGTTCCAGGTTAGCACAACTAATTGCTACATTTAAACATACAAGAGGTAAATATTGCATCAAATCCATGAAAAGTTCCATAAATTCTACAAAAAAAGTGAATTTAAGATTGTATTATTTAATACAGAGCTGCCCTTGCTTGACTCTTTTATATCTACCTGGAGTTCAGCTTCACAATTAAAGCAACATTAAAGTCAAACCTTTGATTTTCTTTGGACAGAATGGTGGAAGGATTGGATGCTCTGTCAAGATTTTATTGACATTTTGTGGACTCTTTGGGGAGATCTCTCCTTGCTTCCTGTCTGTGTTGGAACTGCTTTGGCACCCCGCTTGGGTGCTTCCTTCCGCCAAACAGTGCCTCCTGCTCTCCCAACCCATTCTGAGCAGACCGAGAGCCAATACCAGCCCTTTTTACCCCAAGCATCGTACACAGACAAGATGTTGGGATAAAACCAAAAGTACTCGTTATTGAAATTTAGACACATACTTTATACCTTACAGGAGGACATTCCCCTCTTGAGTATTTTAGTGTGACAATGTAACTTCAAACACCAATCCAATTAACAGCTAACAACAAATAGTGATCTTAATTAACCAGTAGTCGAATTATTAAACATATAACATACCACAATAGTTTGCTAACAAGGTGGAGTGGACACAATACTAGCAGACAGACAGAAACAATAGGTGACCAAATTAACAATGGGAGAGACACAAACTTGTGTATTCTGTCCACTAGACAAGCCATCAGAAGACATACACTGTCCCAGCAGTTTGATACAGTGTAATTACATTAGCTTCATAGATCTCTTGAGAATTATGGTTGATAAATATTGCTGTCCCAAGTGAAGAAGCCTCTCCAACTCAGTCTGCAGGAGGGCCACCATATTTCCTCTGACCATTGGCCTATACAAGATTAATATTACACCTTTCTATCCACTCCAGAAGGGAAGTTTTGTTGTCCTTATTCAGAGTATTAATCCAAGCCTTGCTCTCTGCGTCCATTACATTATTGTCAATCATTGAAGAATTATCTATTCTCTCAATGGGCCATAATCAGTGGGAAGGAGGCTTGCCCCTAGTCCTCTACAAAAGCCCCTGTCCTGGTTGGGTCTGTCACACTGTCCATTTGACAACACTTTGCAAGAAATTAATTGGAAATAGGGATAGACAGCAATAAAAAAAATTGAAGGAGGTTCTGTCCTTCCACCAAAAATAGTTTTTATTGCTGTTGCACCGCTTTTAGGGGGATTTAGATGAATTGCTCCTAACTAACTTTTCCTGGTGACTATGTTGTTGCTGGGACAGGAAGTCAGATGGAATCTTTTAAACAAGCACAAAGATAGAATTAAAAACTGTACAGAGGTTTTACTCCTTGTACACCATGTACAACATAAACATCAATTCACTGCAGTTACACTTAAAAGCAGCCATTCTTAACCAGGGTCCTGTGGAACCCTGGAGATCCTCCAGAGGTTGGTAGGGGATTCTTGATGCAGAAGTTGATTGACTGTCTATTTGATGGTGCCTGCAGAATTCTGGGGCAAATGCCACCTGGCAGAGCCAGCTACATGACACCACATCTTTTTAGTTGTATGTAAGATGGCATTCTAATCACCAATGTAAGGGGCATTTTTTCCAACTGACCCCAATGAATTGGTTTAAGCAGGGGTTCCTTATTTCTTGTTAGCACATGAGTACTAACAAGGAATAGGGAAAATAAATCCAAGCATTCCTCCTTGTTTAAAAAAAGTGAGAAGGCTGCTTTAAAGTCTGTAAGAACCCAAAGTAATCATGACATTAATTTGAAGTAGATTTTTTGCATGTCATTAAGAAAGATACATTACAATGAGGCCTAACATTGAAAACTATTCAATGACAGTAGATGAGCAGCATGAGCAGCACTAGAATGTATGCCAAATTAATGCCAAATGTACACATATATGAATATGACTGCCTCATGCTTATTAAAAATTAAGGTAAAACACAAACATAAAAATAACATACAGTACATGAATATTACCATAATTTGCACTTAGTATATCAAAATAACTCTGATAAAAAAAAATGATTCTCATTGAAACTCAACTTCATATTTTTTGCCTTCCCCTTACTTGAGACCCTCACAGCACTATTTTTACATTTTTTTCACTTACTTTTTTTATGTTCTGTTTCAGCTCTGCTCTCTGCATCAATTCACTGTGAGTGCAGGCTGCTGTGCTTAGGCAGTGGGGACATGACACCCTACACTCTCTTCTAAGTCTTCTAAGTTGAATGACACTGGGCATCTTTCAACCTGGAAGACTGGGAACAACTTGTGGCAAAAAGGTAATTGCAAGAGACAGCTCCAGATTGAAGGGAATCATTGTAGCCAGTGCTGCATGTAAGATAAAAACTCCAGAGGGACATGAAAAAAACATAGCCAGAGTTGGCTTTTTAGTACATGCATGCATTAATGTTAATGCTTAATGTTTCTATATATATATAAATCTGTAATCTTGATATACACTGAGACAGCCATATACATTTATATAAAACCATAAACATTTTGATGTCTTTTTGTCATCCAGAAAGGTTTGGAAAGTTCACAATTATCACACTAAGGCAAACATACCAATAAAACAAAACAAGCAAAAACAATATGACATTATACTAGATTTATACATGATATTTTCTTAACAAATAAATCACTGTGGCAGCATACACCAGGATGACATTACACTCATGAAATGTCTTTCTCTTCTGGACGTAACACTAATCTCCAAAACAAAAATGAAAAGTTAGAATACAGACTCCATTTCAACATGTGTAACACATGTTGTTTGAGAGAGTTCTTGGATTTGGACAATCAGTTTTGCTTCTTTACCTTGGCATAAGGTAATATAATTCCAATTTCTTAATTTATTAGATTATTAAATTTTCCCTTTTGTATGGTGTGGTCCAAATCTGAATCTGATGTTTTTATTTGATGTTCACTGGGATTAAAACATTTCCCCAAACTATCCAAAATTAATAAATATGTCACTGGAGTCCTGCTTTCAAACAGCAGATTAAAAAAAACACATTTTAATAATATATTTTTGTAGCAGTTTTGGAAAAAATCTTGTACTGGGCTTTTACAAAAATTAATTACTTGTTAAGAGAACTATCTTTGAAGCATTTTTTGCTTGTAAGAAATTGTAGTGTATAGCCATTTCTAAAAAGAAAAACATGAATGACAAGTGAATGATTTAATAGTCAGGTTCTATAAGTAAGTCAAGCCCAGTTCTATACTTCAAGTTCTATAGTGTACTTTTAAATTTGTGTCTGTAGTAAGTATTATACTGACATAACATGGCAACATTTTAAAGAGTGGCTTTTGCAGTACTGATAATTCAATAATACTGGAGCTAGACACTACATTTAGTTAAGGATGGTAGATATACGGATGTGATGAAGACAGTGTTTCAAAATGATTATCACTAGTTAATTCAGCCTGCTTCAAAAAGGTTGGGCAACAATAGTTAAAGTGGTTCTAAAGGCAGAAGGTTTTTTTTACGTTAATGCATTCTAGGCATTAAGGTACAAAACCTTTTGTGTACAGCTTCCCCCTAGCCCCCTCTTATACTTACCTTAGCCCCATCTCAATCCTGCACTGTGTGTCGGCTCTCTCCTCATTGGACAAGGAGGCAGCAGTGAGAGCCATTGGCTCTTGCTGCTGTCAATCACAGTCTGTGAAGAGGGAGCAGGATCTCAGCCCCCACAATCAAGCCTGCACGAGTACCCCCCATAGTAAGCGGCTAGTGGGAATCAGGACTGCTCTGTTTAAAACCATTGCACAGAGCAGGTAAGTATAACATGTTTGTTATTTTAAAAATAAAATATTTTTCCTTTAAAATCACTGTAAAAATGTATAAGCAACATTCAGACCCAAAAAGGTATTCAACTGACTCTTACATATTTATGTACCTAATAAAAAAAGACTAGGCAGTCAGATAACACATTTGAAATGTGAATATAGTTTTATGTCTTTGTTCAGATTTATGGTACAACATATATTTTCACAAATAATAGCTGTTTTATCAGTTTTTGTGACTAAAATTTGCATGTCTTTTGAAATTCTGACAAATATTTTCTCTGAACTGCAGCCAATTAGAAATAAATAATGAAGACTTCAGCAACTGCCTGGGAAGCCCATACTATGTAATGGTTGCACCCTCTTACATGGAAGGGCAATCACTGGGAAGTATGAAAGAGATCTGAAGAAAACAGGAACCCTAAAAAGTCATATACTAAAGAATTGAGTGTATGACTTCTTAAAAAAAAAACTCAGCTAACCAAAAGTTCCACACATTAGGCTGATCTCATACTTACATGTCCAATATTTTGGCTTCCTTGACTTGTTTTCTTTGCAAGTGTAACTTGACATGGACAGTTCTTGGAGCAGCTAACAAATATGTGCTGTCAGCCAATTTCGAGTGCTGACAGCTTTGAAATACTTGAAGTTGGTAGATTTAATACTGCAAAGGTCAATAGTCTGTTCTTAGCTACTGTGGTTATTAACAAATTTTGGAACAGGAGTTTGTTATCACAACACAAAGAGAAATAGTTAGAGCTGTAGTAACACCTATTTTAGTAATGGGCGATCTAAAATGGGTAGCCCCTAAATACTGAAAAGAGCCACAGAGCATCTTCATTTTGCTTAAAAAAGGGGCACCAATATCAGCAACCTCATTGCAGTCCATTCAATCATTAAGAGATTGTTGGAAAAGCGGGTTAAGCAGGATGGTCCCGAGTCATCTTTGCATGTCATGCATTCTAGCTCTTCCTTGTAGATTTAAAGATGTTGCCAAGATGTGATCATGTTGCATGTGCAGAGCCTACCATGGGTTTTATCATAGTTAGATGTGCTCTACAGCTCCTGAAGGAACCTCCCAGACTACATATGTATAAGGTACCAAGATGCAAAGAATTTAAGTATTTTCAATGTAAATAAATACCACCTCTAAAGGTTGCAATTATCCCTCTAGGGAATCTCATTTTTTTCTTTAGCACACTGAAAAATGTTAACTTGTCTCAGAGTTCAAACTTTCTTCTAAGCATTTCACCTATTCACTGAAGAATATACATTATGATAGTGTACCTTCACAGCTCCTCTGATGATTTTCCTCATTAGCAGGCAACAAAAAACTCCCTCTGTCACCTGACGACAATCAAATAGGTTGCAGGAGATGATCAGAACTTAAGTGCAGCCAAAAACACTTAGACAATAGAAAAAATAAGCACAAAGGACATAACTTAAAGTTAGTATGATGTGCCCCTTGTGTTGATTCTTTTCTTTTAATAGTAATTCACTTGGTCCTGCACCCCACCCAACCCCCGCTGTCATAATCATTTAAGTGCAGTGGGGGTTAATACAACTAAAAAGCTGTCAGGCGTTCTCATCAAGAGAGCTCAACTCAACTCATGCTTTCCTGCCAGATCCACCATTCATAGAAGCCATACTATAGTGTGTAGGAATGACACAGGATCTCTGAATTGAGGGGGCAGACATATAAATCATCTACTCATTCCCCTTTTCCCCTTTCAGAGATTATATGTCATTCTAAGAAGCTGTAGTGTGTTCTATGAATGACAGATCTGACAAGAAACGACGGACGTAGTCAGGCTCTCTTGATGAAAGCTTCTGACAGCCCTTTTGTTGTATTAACTCCTGCCTCACCAAAAGTTTACTAGGGTGGGGGCAGGACCAACAGGATTACTACTAAAAGAAGAATCAACACAAAGGACACAACATACTAACTGTAAGTTATATCCCTTGTGCTGATTTTACTATTATAAACAGCAAAGTGCAGCGCTAATATAATATGTGAAAAATAAAAATGAGTTTCACCAAGTGACATATAAAACAATCAGTGAGAAAACGTATATCAAATTCAATCAATAATGAACGAAACTAAAATCACAAATGTATGTGAAAAATTATTGAAAAAGAAGTCCAAAAGTTCTTGATAAATCCACAAATAAATAAATAAATAAATAAAGAACACCCATCCAAGAAAAGTGGTGACGAAAGGTGCCTATATATGATCCACCAAGGCGTGTGTGAGTAGAATCTGCTTACCGGAAGGCGATGACTGCTGTTACGGCAGTCTCGCCCAGCATAGGGATTATGGTCTCCCAAAACGAAGGGTACAATGCAGGATCGGTGGTTCTAACAATCCATCAAAACCGGAAATACAAAAGAGAACACTTCCATAGCGCAATATTGTATGATAAAAAAAATGTAATAGTAAAACGAAGGAATCACACTTACAATATTGCAGGAGGTATGCAGCATGTGAAAAATCAAGCAGAGCGGCGGCGTCTCCGTGTACCGCGATTCACTTCCTGTGTTCAAGCCCATCCAAGAACGTGCTGACGTCACCATCGTAGGCTCCTCCCTACGCGTTTCGTCACAATAGGACGTCATCTGGGGATTTTACTATTAGTGAATTTGGCAGCGCTTAGGCTTCAAATGGAATTTGTCAAGATAGATATATGGGATCTGCCATTGCTAACTTTGGTTTTGAAGGTACGAGCCTTGAATGTGTCATTCCTATATTGGTAATTAGGTGGGGGGCACCCTGTAAAAAAACTCTGGCACTATCCCCTATATGAAATAGGATAACTCAAAGGCAAGTCTCCACATCTCCCCAAAAAAAAAGGTTTATGGGAAAAGGGGATTTTTAAGTGCCTAAAAGTAGTAATCACATAGTCGAATATATAAACAAAAATGTATTTATACAAAATTTAAAAAGTATGATTTCATAGGAACATATTGTATCAACACTGTAAACATATAATACAACCATTCTGTGCAACAAATGCGTGGTATGATGTATATGGATCAACGCGTTTTGCCCAGATGAGGGGCTTCTTCAGAATCCACTTTTCAACATTGGTAGGTCTAATGACTGATAAAAAAATACAAACAGTACATTCATTTCACATAATACATGAACATGGGGGTTATAGAGTCAACATATTGGGGGAATCATGGGCAGGAAAAACATGGAGAAGTATTCACATCAGATAAAAAGGTTAATTTACCTTAAATTATGAATGTCACCAGTTCATCACACATAGCGTTACAGTAGCCAGCAGCAAGATATATATCCAGAAACATATCAATGATCATTAAAAGAGAAGAAGAGTTGCCAACACATTCAGTACAAGCCATCTAGTAAGAACACAAACACATGGTGCTTTTACATGTTCATGTATTATGTGAAATGAATGTACTGTTTGTATTTTTTATCAGTCATTAGTTGAAAAGTTGAAAAGTGGATTCTGAAGAAGCCCCCCATCTGGGAGAAGTGTGTTGATCCATATACATCATACCACACATTTTTATGCACAGAACAGTTATATTATATGTTTATAGTGTTGATACAATATGTTCCTATGAAATCATACTTTTTATATTTTGTATAAATAAAATGTGTGGCTTTTTTTTATAGATATTGTACTGCAATGTGATTACTACTTTTATGCGCTTAAAAATCCCCTTTTCCCATAATGGGGACTTGCCTTTGACTTATCATTTATATATTGGCTTCATGGCTGGAACAGGAATGTGCACAGTGACAATATTCCTGTTCAATGGCTTACTTGCCAAACAGTCAGCCCAGGATGAGGATGCTAGCTTTTGAGTTTTCACCAAGCAAAATTAGCAATGGCAGGGCTCTCTAACAGAGAAAATGGCAGAGGTGACGAGTGAACTTAATCATTTCTGTGGATAGAGCTACACAGAGGCTTTTACATTTTTACAGTTGTTGATAAAATATTCAATCAATCTGAATCTGTATAGTGGTGCTAAGTCAAATTCACTACCTGATCTGTAATTTTGAAGACATTTCGCCACTCATCTCAGCCAGTGAGGAAGCTATATGGGTAAGTAGTGAAACATGAACAAGTTCAGAGCAAGTTCAGTTGAATGTGTCTATTTACTATTACCATTAAAATAAACAAATATCCATATGGGTTGTTTTTATGGATATTTGTTTACTTTATTAATAATGCATTGCATTGTGTGGGAGTGCAGCCATCCCATTTTTTTGTTTGCATCGATTTATGCTAGCAGTGACAGGGCATGCACCCCACCAGCTGCATTACATCATGTGGATTATGGCTGTAGTAACTCACCTTTAGAAAAGAAATTCAAAGAATTTCAATGTGGCTGTTATGGTTATGCAATAGAGTTTGTCTGTCAGATTACCTCTCACCATGGGTTCATCTTTAGAGATCAGCCACTCTCACCTGACTGCTTTTATAATCTCTCCTCTAAGCATGGCTCCACCCCAGCTCCTATCAGAGAACTCTATATTAACCTGTGCACTGCAGGCCAGCCCTGCTGATTAACAATTGTGTGTTTGGCTTCCTGTTTCCTGCTTGCCGTGTGCTCTACGTTTGTCTCTGTTACCGACCTTGGCGTGTTCTCGACTATTCCTGTCTGCTCGTGACCCTGACCTTTTGGTGTGTCCCTGACTATCCCTGTTTGTCTGTGACCCTGAACCTTTGGCGTGTACTCTGTTGTCCTTGTCTGCTAGTCGCCCCGACCTTGGCTTATTCCCTTACTATCCCTATCCTCCTGTTGCCTACTGTGGGGGTGAGCTAGGGGACCCTGGGGGTCACGACCTGGAGCCAGTTGCAGCCCAGTCCATCCTCACCACTAGAGGTTCTGGTGAACACCTGCTGGCTCTTAGACTCTGCTCCCTAGAGAATCTTACGCTCTAACCCCAGTGGGATCCATGTTGGTGTTCCAGCAGCCCTGCCTTCCTTTACCACCCTGACTCCCATCCTCAGCAGTCAGCCGTAGGGTCCACTACCTTGAGGTGCACTTCTGATCCCAACGGTGTGCATCTGTCACCTGGCCTCAGGTGGCCTGACAGTTGCTTCCAGAACTAGGTTCTATCCTGCTGCCTGTCCTAATATACTGCCCCAATAGAGGGTCACTAAAAAAAATTATGATATTAGGTAGACATGGGCTGAACAACCCCGGGTTCAGTTCGCCGCAGAACGTTCGAACATCACAAAAGTTTGAACCAAATAACAAACCCCATTAAAGTCTATAGGACCTGAACTGGAAAAATCAAAAGAGCCCAGTTTGAAAGCTTATATGCAAGTAATTGGGCATACAAAGTGTATGGGGGTCTGGGTGCTGCCCTGGGGGACAAGTTTGTAAAAAAATAATTTTTAAATCAGCAGTGATTTACTAATGCTTAAAGTGAAACCATAAAAATAAGAAATAACACTAAATTGAAACATTCCTTTAAATATAGTGCCTTGGGGGTCCCCTTAGTCTGCCTGTAAAGCGGCACATCTGTACCGTGTATACAGTGCATCTGAAAGTATTCAGAGAGCTTCATTTTTTCCACATTTTGTTAAAGTGCCTTGCAAAAGTATTCACCCCACTTGGCATTTTTCGTGTTTTGTTGCCTCACAACCTGGAATTAACATGGATTGTTTGAGGATTTGCATCATTTAATTTACAGAACATGCCCACAACTTTGAAGATTGTTTTTTATTGTGAAGCAAACAACAAATAGGACAAAATAACAGAAAAAGTCAATGTGCATAACTATTCATCCCCCTAAAGTCAATACTTTGTAGAGCCACCTTTTGCGGCTATCACAGCTCCAAGTCCCTCTGGATAAGTCTCTATGAGCTTACCACATCTTACCACTGGGATTTTTGCCCATTCCTCTCTGCAAAACTGGCTCCTTCAAGTTGGATGGTTTGCGCTTGTGAACAGAAATCTTTAAGTCTGACCATAGATGTTCTATTGGATTGAAGTCTGGGCTTTGACTAGGCCATTCCAACACATTTACATGTTTCCTCTTAAACCTGTCAGGAAAGGCTTGCTGAAAGCAGTAGTTCCATGTGCAGGCCCGTGCGCGTGCAAGGCCATTGGCACCAGAAGCGCTATTTAAACCCTGTCATGACAGAGGAATCTTGCTGCCAGATCTACAGCATTCCCTGAGAGTTTCCTGTGTTCCTGATCAGTTCCTGTGACTACCTGCTTGCCTTGTGACTATTCTTGTCTTCCGCCTGCACCTGACCCCGGCCTGTCCACGACCTCGCTCCTGTCTGATCCTTTGGCTTATCCATACCAGTTTGTTTCCGACCCGGCTTTTCCAGTGACCTTCCTTCAAGCCTTCTGCATCTGTTCCAGTGTATGACCCGGCCTGTCTGACCCTCCTGTGTCTCTATCATTGGGACCATCCATCTGAATCCTGTGAGTGCCTGCTCTCCTGCTTCAGCTTCCAGTCTGCTGCATTCCACCTGCTGTTCCTGCTGTCCCAGCTTCGTCCGGAGCATCAGACCTGCATTCCAGCTGTTGATCCTGCCAGGCACTCGTGCTGTCCTGCACTCCTGTTCCTCCTGTCAGTCAGCTCTACCAGGGGCCGCGAGTCAGGACCGTAAGGGAGGCCTCCCTCTACATAGCTCAATAACCAGGTACGTGACAGTATCTGGCAGCCATGTCTGAGCCCGAGTGGGGAGCCTCACCTATGGACGAACTGTGCTTACACCTTGCTAGCCTGACTCAACCTGTAAAATCTCTCCAGGAAATCTATAACCGTGTGCAGGTGCTCTCACCTCCTTCTGCTCCTCAAGGGACTTCTCAGGCCTCAGCCAGCTCCTCTTCCTCACCTACAGTGGTGATGTTACCCCCGGAGCCTTGGGTACCCACGCCTGAGAAATTCTCTGGAGATGTCACAAGTTCAGGGCCTTCCGTAACTCCTGCGAGCTCTTCTTTGCTCTTCAGCCTCGCACCTTCTCTTTGGAGACCACCAAAGTAGGCATCATGATTTCCTTGCTTCAGGAAGAACCCCAATACTGGGCACATCATCTCCTAGAACAGAAAGACGTGATCCTGACTAACCTGACCACATTCCTGGATGCCATGGCACAGCTATACGAGGATCCACAATCATTGGCAACTGCGGAAGCAGCACTCCACTCTCTACAGCAGGGCAGCAGAGCTGCAGAGGACTACGTTGCCGAATTCAGGCGTTGGGCCGCTGACACCAACTGGAACAATGTGGCCCTCCGCTATCAGTTTCGCATGGGACTCTCAGATCCTCTTAAGGACGAACTGGCTAGGGTAGAGGTACCACAGACCCTGGAGGGTCTTATTGCCTTGGCCATACAAATTGACAGATGTCTGTGAGAACGCAGGTCTGAAAGAACCATGGGACAATTCCGACCACCTGGATGCTACCAAGGGTTCCTAGTCCCTCTTACCCTTCTCCTTCAGGACAGCCTGCCCCTACTCCAGACACTTCTGAACCCATGCAACTGGGCGTTCTCCGCCCTTCTCTCACTGGAGAAGAACATCAGTGCAGACGCATGAATAATCTATGCATGTACTGTGGGGAACCAGGACACTTTGTAAGAACCTGCCCGGCTAAGTCTAGTAAGTGCCTCAAGTTCCACTAACCAAATCTCTGCTGCGATCAATGCCTCCACTCACCTCTCTGTTCCTGTTTTGTTGCAGCTGTCCGGAAAGAACCTTCAAGTAACCGCTATTATTGATTCTGGGGCATGCAGTTGCTTCATTGACTCCTCCTTCGCAGCCAGACATTCCATTCCTCTGCTACCCAAGACTCAAGGACTTCTCGTGTACCTTGCTGATGGGTCAGCCATCAATTCAGGACCTGTCACACAGAAAACAACACCTCTGTCGGCCACAGTTGCCAGTTGCCATCAGGAGTTTTTACGCCTTGACATTATCACCTCACCTTTGTTTCTCATCATCTTGGGCATGCCCTGGCTGCGGGTCTTACAACCCCCACATTAATTGGACTACCAGAGAAGTTACTTTTTCATCTCCTTACTGCCATCAATACTGTCTTCAAGAAGCTCCCAATAACTCCTCCTCCTTACTATGCCTGGATTCTGAAATCTGCCAGTCAGTCACTGAGGAGTTTCACGACTTTCTGGATGTATTTAGTAAGAAGGGCGCAGAGACATTACCACCCCACCGAGTGTACGACTGCCCTATTGAGCTCCTCCCTGGGGCCGAGATCCCCTTTGGAAGAATCTTTCCTTTCACTGAACAAGAGCTAGTTACTCTCAAGGAATACATTGACGATAACTTGAGAAAGGGATTTATCTGCCCATCCACCTCTCCGGCAGGAGCCGGCATCTTTTTCGTAGAAAAGAAGGACCATACTCTTCGACCCTGCATCGATTACCGCAAACTCAACAAGATTACCATCAAAAATCGCTATCCTCTCCCCCTGGTGCCCGAACTCTTCCAGAGGTTGGGGGCTGCAACAATCTTTACTAAACTTGACCTTCGAGGAGCCTATAATCTGGTCCGCATCAGAAAGAGGGATGAGTGGAAAACAGCATTTCGCACTCGATTCGGACACTTTGAGTATCTGGTGATGCCGTTCGGGTTGTGCAATGCTCCTGCCACTTTACAGCATTTTGTTATTGATATTTTTCAGGACTACTTAGACCTGTTTATCATTATTTATCTGGACGACATTCAGATTTTCTCCTCCTCCATTGACAGTCACCATAAGCACGTTAAGTGCGTTCTGAGTAGCCTTCGTCAACACGACTTACATGCCAAGGCTGAAAAATGTGAATTCTAAAAGCAGAGTATACAATTTCTAGGACTAATTATTTCCATTGAGGGCATCAAGATGGATCCTCAAAAAATATCAGCCATTTTGAATTGGCCGCCTCCTACTGACAAGAAGGATTTGGATTTGTGAACTTTTACCGTAAATTCATTAAGGGGTTTTCTGCCATTATCTCACCTATCACTCAGCTCACCAAACAAGGAACCCGTTTTCGCTGGACCCCTGAAGGCCAAGTAGCCTTTGATTCCCTCAAGAGTCTGTTCACCTCTGCCTCAGTGTTGAAACACCCTGATCCTGCGCTGCCATTTGTTTTGGAGGTGGACACTTCTGAAATCGCTGTCGGTGCCGTGCTTTCACAACATCAGGGTCCTAAGTCCCTTTTGTTTCCTATTGCCTTCTTTTCCCATAAGTTATCTGCTCTGGAAAGGAACTATGACGTCAGGGATCAAGAACTTTTAGCAATTAAAGCTGCGCTAGAGGAGTGGTGCTATCTGCTGGAAGGGGCAGCTCATCCGATTCTAGTGTACACAGATCAAAAGAATCTAGAGTACCTGAGAACTGCAAAATGTTTAAAACCTCATCAAGCCAGATGGGCACTATTCTTCTCTAGATTCTCCTTCCACGTGACATACCAGGCCGGCTCAAAGAACACAAAACCAGATGCCTTGTCCCGTATGTTCAGCGACTCTGGAACAGCTGCCTCCTCAGACACCATCCTACCTATGGAAAATGTTCTTCTGGTACAGGAAGATCTACTTGCCTGGGTTAAACAGGCTTCTGTCAATATTCCCAGCTCACTGGAAACAAAGTTGCTGGCAAAAGATGGTCTACTGTGGTATAATGATAAAATTTTTATACCCGAGAGTCTCCGGGTCACCATACTTGAACTTTGTCATGACCATGCTCTAGCGGGGCACTTTGGCATTTCCAAGACAGCAGCTTTGGTACAGCGCACCTTCTGGTGGCCCAAGGTTGTCAAGGACTGTATGGACTATGTGGAATCTTGCCCTATCTGTGCCCGGAGCAAGTGCAACCGAACTAAGGCTTGGGGTCTGCTCAAACCCTTACCCATTCCAGATAGGCCCTGGAAATCCCCATGGATTTCATTGTGGAGCTCCCTCCCGCAGAAGGCCATTCTGCTATATTTGTAGTCGTTGACTGGCTATCCAAGGTGACACACTTTATCCCGTTGAAAGAAACACCATCTGCCCCTGAAATGGCACAAGTTTTCATCAGGGAGATTGTCCGGCTTCATGGAGTTCCTGCTAACATCACCACGGATAGGGGTGTACAGTTCACCTCCAGGTTCTGGAAAGCATTGTGCAAAACCCTTGACATCGAATTGTCCTTCTTCTCTGCCTACCACCCACAGACTAACGAGCAGACGGAGAGGACCAACCAGACTTTTGAGCAGTACCTGCGATGTTTTTCTGCGTTTTCCCAGGACAACTGGTTGTCCCTATTGCCACTGGCTGAGTTCGCTTACAATAACTCTACTCATTCTTCCATAAAGCAAACTCCCTTCTTCGCCAACTACGGATACCACCCATCATTCTTACCCAACTCTCTTCCAGAATGTCCGGTGCCAGCTGCTTTCGAAACGTTACTTTTTTTCAACTCAAATATCAAATTATTACAGTAAACCATGTCCAAGGTGCAGGAACGCAACAAAGAAATCTTTGACGGGTAGAGACGGGGAGAACTAGTCCTGAAACCTGGAGATCGGGTGTGGTTATCCACGGTGAACCTAAGACTTGCTTGCCCCTCTAAGAAGTTGGGTCCAAGGTTCGCAGGCCCCTTTTCAGTGAAAAGAAGGATCAATGAGGTGGCCTATGAGCTGGAACTGCCGGAGTCCTTTCGGGTACACCCCGTTTTCCATGTCTCCCTACTTAAGCCCGCTGTCGCTAATCCTTTTCCTGGACGAAGTTCCAACCCCCCTGAACCTGTGATTGTTAATGGGGAAGAAGAATATGAGGTGGAGGCAATCATGGACTGTCGGAAGAGGAATAATCAGATCCAATTCTTGGTGAAATGGAAGGGTTACGGCCCAGAAGAAAATTCCTGGGAACTGGAAAATAACATCCATGCCAAGAGATTAATCCTGTCCTTCAAAAGAACTCATCCTGAAAAGTTGGCCCAGTTGGGCATCTGGAGGCTGCCCCTTGGAGGGGGGCAATGTCAGGAAACTCTTGCTGAAAGCAGTAGTTCCGTGTGTGCGTGTCTGTGGCGCCCATGGCCATTGGCGCCAGAAGCGCTATTTAAACCCTGTCATGACAGAGGAGACCCGGCTTGCCCAGTGACCTTCCTTCAAGCCTTCTGCATCTGTTCCAGTACTGCTCTCCAGTGTATGACCTGGCCTGTCTGACCCTCCTGTGTGTCTATCATTGGGACCATCCATCTGAATCCTGTGAGTGCCTGCTCTCCTGCTTCAGCTTCCAGTCTGCTGTATGACCTGCATTCCATCTGTTGATTCTGCCAAGCACTCATGCTGTCCTGCACTCCTGTGCCTCCTGTCAGCTCTACTAGGGGCCGCGAGTCAGGACCATGAGGGAGGCCTCCCTCTGCATATCGGGCTCAATAACCAGGTACGTGACAGAACCACTCAAGTGTTGCTTTAACAGTGTGTTTGCGGTCATTGTCTTGCTGGAAGGTGAACCTCTGTCCTAGCCTCAAATTACACACAGAGTGGTACAGGTTTGGCTCAAGAATATCCCTGTATTTAGCACCATCCATCTTTCCTTCAACTCTGACCAGTTTCCCAGTCCCGACTGCTGAAAAACATCCCTACAGCATGATGCTACCACAACCATGTTTCACTGTGGGGATGTTGTTCTTTGTGTGATGTGATGTGTTGGGTTTGCGCCAGACATAGCGTTTTCTTTGATGGCCAAAAGGTTACATTTTAGTCTCATCAGAACAGAGCACCTTCCTCCATACATTTTGGGAGTCTCCCACATGCCTTTTCGCAAACTTAAAGCGTGTCATTTTGTTTTTTGCTGAAAGTAACGGCTTTCTTCTGCCCACTCTGCCACAAAGCCCAACTCTATGGAGCGTACGGCTTATTGTCGTCCTATGTACAGATACTCCACTCTCTGCTGTGGAACTCTGCAGCTCCTCCAGGGTTACCTTAGGTCTCTGTGCTGCCTCTCTAAATAATGCGCTCCTTACCCAGTCCGTGAGTTTTGGTGTGCGGCCGTCTCTTGGCAGGTTTGCTGTTGTGCCATGTTCTTTCCATTTGGTTATGATAGATTTGATGGTGCTCCTAGGGATCATCAAAGATTTGGATATTTTTTTATAACCTAACCCTGACTTGTACTTCTCAACAACATTGTCCCTTACTTGTTTGGCGAGTTCCTTGGTCTCCATGGCAGTGTTTGGTTAGTGGTGCCTCTTACTTAGGTGTTGCAGCCTCTGGGGCCTTTCAAAAAGGTGTGTATATGTAATGACAGATCATGTGATACCTAGATTGCACATAGGTGGATATCATTTCACTAATTATGTGACTTCTGAAGGTAATTGGTTGCACCAGAGCTTTTTATGGGCTTCATAATAAAGGGGGTGAATACATACGCACATGCCAATTATCAGTTTTTTATTTCTGAAAAATAGTTTTATAAATATATTTTTCTAATTTTACTTAGACTATTGTGTTCGGATCCATCACATATAATTCAGTTTAAAAAAAAATACATTGAAGTAAAGGCTGTAATGTAACAAAATAGGTAAAAAGCCAAGGGGGTGAATACTTTTGCAAGGCTTACTTTTATTCCGAAATGGATTCAATTCATTATTTTCCTCAAAATTCTACAAACAATACCCCATAATGAAAACATGAAAGAAGTTTGTTTGAAATCTTTGCTAATTTATTAAAAATAAAAAAGGAAAAAAAATCCCACGTAAATAAGTATTCACAACATTTTCTCAATATTACGCCAAATACGCAAAACACGTAATGAGCTCCTATTTTAATCAAAAATTCCTGCTACCAAACCAACTTTTATTTGGGGAAGACGGTCAGACAACTGAGACAGAGGATAAATGATCATGTGTACTATTCGGGTAACGGTAAAATGCTCACCCCAGTTAGCAGGCATCTAGACCTATACCATAGGTTTGATACATCCTCTGTCTCTTTCTTTGTTCTAGCCGTCGTCCCCAAAAATCCAAGAGGGGGATAAATAAAATGGGATAAACTCATTCTCCAACAAGAAACCCTATGGATTGAATGCCTTGCTGCAATCTACCTCCCAGGACTTAATGAGACTCAATCCTATAAACCTTTTTTTTTAGGATGGTGTCATGTCTGGCTCATTGTTGCTTTTTCTCCACCATCTAGATGGGGTGCTCTTCCCTACTCTACTTTGCAGCATACATAACAACCTTATAAGTGATATACCTATAGGATATGTCACTTATCCTTTAGAGTTTACTATATTGGATAACTAAAATCATTACTTAATATGAGGAAAGTATCTCTTTTGCCGCGTACACACGATCGGAATTTCGGCCCGCAAAAGAGTTTTTCGTCGGAAAATGCGACCGTGTGTATGCTCCATCGGACTTTTGCTGGCCGAATTCCAGCCAGCAAAAGATTGAGAGCATGTTCTCAATTTTTCAGTCGGAAAAAGTTCCTATCTGAAAATGCGATCGTCTGTGGCAATTCCAACGTGCAAAATTCCTACACATGCTCAGAAACAATTCGACGCATGCTCGGAAGCATTGAACTTCATTTTCTCGGGTCATTGTAGTGTTGTATGTCACCGCGTTCTTGACGGTCGTAAGTTCAGCGAACTTTTGCGTCACCGTGTGTATGCAAGGAATCCCGTCGGAAAAGCCGTCATATCTTTTTCCGACGAGAAGTCCAATCGTGTGTACGCGGCATTTGTCTGCATTTTAGTTCCATTGGTCTGTAAATCTCTTTGCATCTACAACAAAAAGACACAGTGTACCCTAATATAGCTTAATCGTGGCTTAAACTTAGCTTTATACTGAACAAAAGGTTATGGATTATTCTAATTGTTTCATTTACATTATTTGCTACAAGGGATTTCCTAGTTATATCCCCTTGCAACATCCTATATTTTATGCTTGCCTCTTTGTTTTCTGTCCAACTGTGCTATACCCGTCTTTGTGACTCATGTGGACATTGAGGCTCCATCACCTGACTCTGTGTGGCCACCCAGCGCCGTGCACCTTGTTCCTTTCTGTGTTCAGGTGCGCGGCGATTGGTGGGCCTGTTGGGCGGCTTTGCCTCCCCCTTCTTGGTCCACCTCTGCTCTCGTCGCATTGACTGTTTGCTGCCACATCAGCGCTGTCCATCAGCGCATGCACGGTAATCTGTGGCCGGTCCAGACATCGCTATTTCCGGTTGAGATTATGCACATCCGGTCAGGACCTATACATATAGAGCTGCCATTTAACATAGCCAGTTAGACCACGCTACTCTTTGGTGACCACACACGGCGGCGTCCTTTTGCTACCTCTTTACTCTACCAAAGGTAAGATCAGCTTGCTACTTTCAGCATATTTTCTCCTCTTTTTTAGCCATTTTGGCGTTATTATCAATATTATTAATTTTTATTTTTTCCTTTGGCCTTCAGAGTAAATACTCTCCTTCCCTCTTTGGCTATTAGATATTTTGTGCTTACCTTTACAAAATATAGTGGCACTTGATCACTGAAACCGTCGTTTCATAACCTACCCACTACCCTTGTGTGTGTCTACCAGTACTTCCCCGCTGAATTTGATATATACCAGCCTATCACGTTTGTAATTGTGTGTCTATATTGAGCTCATGGTAAGCTATCTTCTGATACATATTTACATACTTTGCATAACAAATCCGATAGCTCTAATGATACATAGATAGATATATGGTGTTTTTTTAAATCCCAAGCTAGAGACACTGGCCATGTATTAGTATATATGTTTGTATGCGCATGTATGCGTATACGTACATATGCTATTATTATGTTTCCTTTTCTTTATAGATTTATTATTTCCCATGACTGAATTTGTGGGACAAAATTGTTGACCCTTAATACGCTGCCAATCTCTATGTTGTGTTATTCTATACCTTCCTAGCTTTGTAAGTATCTATTCTCTTCAATGGACATTAGCTATGTATACATGTGTATACTACTATTCTAGCATATGGCATTGTTATATACCGTATATGTCCCCACAATCAGGTTCTGTTTCTTGTTCCCTTGGTTGCCACTTGCTCTAGGTTACTTGCATTTATTGGACTTTACCAAATTGGCTAGTTTATTGTTTATATATGATTATGTTTTATCTGGATGATATGATCTGTTTATACGTTTTTTACATACATACATTAGATACTAAAGCTCCTGAAGAAACGCATTAACATGCGTAACATGTAGAGCGATTCCTATGAGCGACTTCTCATCACGACTCAACCACCTCATGTATCAAACAAATGTTGGATTTATATTGATACTGCATGTTTCAACTATTGTCCACTTGTATATGTGACCCATTTTCTGTATTATAGGTGGTATGAGAGTCATTGAGGTCATTTATTCACATGCTTTTTAATATATGTTTACATACATGGTTTTTAACTTCATTCGATTAAAATGTAAACACTTTTTTTACATTAAGTCTATGCGTGTGCCTATAACCACTTCAATACCAGGCACTTAGACACCTTCCTGCCCAGGCCAATGTTCAACTTTCAGCGCTGTCGCAATTTGAATGACAATTGCGCGGTCATACAACACTATACCCAAACACATTTTTAATCATTTTGTTCCCACAAATAGAGCTTTCTTTTGGTGGTATTTGATCACCTCATAAAAAAAAGACAGAAAATTTTGAAAAAAACAAGTTTTTCTTTGTTTCTGTTAAATTTTTTTGTAAATAAGTAAGTTTTCGTCTTCAATGATGGGCACTGATATGGCTGCACTGACGGGCACTGATAAGGCGGCACTGATGGGCACCGATGAGGTGGCACCAATGAGGTGGCACTGATAGGCACTGATGATGGGCACTGATAGGCGGCACTGATGGGCACTGATAGGTGGCACTGATGGGCACTGATAGGTGGCACTGCTATGCGGCACTGATGGACACTCATAGGTGGCACTGATGGGCACTCATAGGCGGCACTGATGGGCACTCGTAGGTGGCATTGATGGGTACTTATGGGTGGCACTGATGGGTACTTATGGGTGGCACTGATAGGTGGCACGATAGACACTGATGGGCACTGATAGGTGGGCACTGATGGGTATGGATGGGCACTGACAGGTGGCTACAATGAACACTGATGGGTGGCACTGATGACACTGATTGGTGGCACTGATGACATTGATGGGTGGCATTGCTGGGCATTACTGATATATAATGGTGCCAGTCAGTGCCCATTTGTGGGCACTGATTGGCACAGATTGGGCATCGTTTGCACATGTGGATGGCCATAGGGTACATACCTGGCCATCCACATGTTGCCCCCTTCCCTGGTGGTCCTGGCGGTTTCCCTGGTGGTTTAGTGTGGGCATACGAGGGGGGTTGCACTGATAAACAATCAGCGCAGACCCCCCTGTCAGGAGAGCCGCCGATCGGTGCTCCTCTACTCGCGTCTGTCAGACACGAGTGAGGAAAAGCTGATCAACGGTTTTCCTATTGACATCGTGATCAGCCGTGATTGGACATGGCTGATCATGTGGTAAAGAGCCTCTGCTGGAGGCTCTTTACCAAGATCGTTGGAGCGGTGTGTCAGACTGACACACCACTCCACCGATTGCCACGATGCGCGACCCCACGGGCACACGGCAGCTGTTATCCTGCTGGATGTCATATGACGCCCAGTCAGGATAACTGAACGATCGCTTGGCCGTCAATCTGCTAGAGGCCGGGCGGGAAGTGGATAAGGTCCATATCTCTATCCAAACTCTTGGCACACTTGGACGTTTGCACACTATTACCTATGTATCCACAGCTTCACCCTGTGATGATACAATAGATTCACTTTTTCCATCTTGCTCAATACTTTGTTGAAGCACCTTTGGCACCAATTACTAGATATGTGCACAACAAAAAAATTTGTTTTGTTTTGTTTAGTTTCTTTACGTTTCCGTTGATTTGTAGCGATTCATAATTTCGTAAGACGCAAGTTTTTATATTCGGACTTGTTTGTATTTTCATAACAGATATATTTTCATTGATACGAAATGATTCGTAATTCCGTTAGTCTAACGATTCGTTATTTCGGAAGACGCGAGGTTTCATATGCGGACTCGTTCGTATTTTTGTAACAGATATATTTTTGTTGATACGTAATGATTCGTAATTCCATCTAATTTTCTTTTATTCGAAATTTGTAATTTTGTTAGATAATAATTTTCGTTTACTCGTAATTTAGTAATGCCGAGTAAATTGATACCCAACATGTCACGCTTCAAAATTGCGCCCGCTCGTGGAATGGCGAAAGTTTTACCCTTAAAATCTCCAAAGGCGACGTTTAAAAATGTCTACAGGTTACCAGTTTTGAGTTACAGAGGAGGTTTATGGCTAGAATTATTGCTCTTGCTCTAATGATAGCTGTCGATACCGCACATGTGTGGTTTAGCCACCGTTTTCATATGCGGGTGCGACTTACGTATGCGTTCGCTTCTGCGTGCGAGCTCAGTGGGACGGTGCGCTTTAATTTTATTTTTTCTTATTTATTTAACTTTTTATTTTGGGTCACTTTTATTCCTATTACAAGGAATGTAAACATCCTTTGTAATAGAAAAAAAGCATGGCAGGACCTCTTAAATGTGGGATCGGGGGTCAAAAAGTCCTCAGATCTCATATTTACACTAAAATGCAATAAAAAATTAAAAATTAAATGTCATTTGAAAAAAATTAATAAATACATTTCCCCTTTAAGAGAATTGGGCAGAAGTGACGTTTGATGTCGCTTCTGCCCTCCAATGCTATGGAGCCGAGCGGGGTCCATCTTTCCCTCACTCGGCATCAATGTAGTGAGGGGAGAGGAACCGACCGGCTCCGCCGCTACTGATGGCTCCGGTAAGCGGCAGGGACGACCGGAGTGCAGCGGGAGGGGGGCCCTATCTCGCCACCGATAAAAGTGATCTTGTGGTGAATCCACCGCAGAGGCCTCTTTTATCTGAAAGAGGACAAGAGGACAGTCAGCCATTTTTAAAAATACCGGGGTTATGGCAGCTAGCTATTCTTGATGAAAGCAAGAACTGGCCTTGCTGGGTGTTAACTGTGCCCATGAAACCTACACCAAAAATGTCTTTCAGATGAAATCAACCCACAAAGCTAGACAGCCTAGAGAGTCTTTCAGAGATTCGAAAGCCAGAAAGCACTTAATCAGCGACATCGCCATCAGGGGCTTGATAGCTGCTGCTAATTGGGGACTGATTCATTTTGATAAATGCCAGCTGGTCCACGGAGTCTGTGAACAGATGCTCTCTCTTATCTGTCACAAAACCTCCGGCAGCACTGAATAACCGTTTGGAAAGCATGCTGGATACAGGGCAGATCAGCAGCTTAATTGCATACTGGGCAAGTTCTGGCCAGTGGTCTATTCTCATGACCCAGTAACCCAGTGGATTGTCAACTGGAAAGCTCTCCAGACATTTTCACCCCTAGATAATCTCCCAACATAGGATGCAGACACTGCTGATGGGATGTGGAAGCTGACAGCCCTGGATTCAGAAGACTAAAAAAAATTGAAAATGCATTCCTGAGGTGGCCCCCTTCTCCACTGCCCCTCTCTAGACCAACAGAAGCCTCGAAACTTTATTTTCTACGAGACTCTTTAAGAAGTCCTCAAGAGATTTCATCTTCTGCTCCCTCTGTGGGGACGGGATTAGTTCTCAAAATTTCCCCTTGTAACGGTGGTCAAGGAGGGTTGCTAACCAATTATGATCCTTCTCCTTGATGTCACGTATTCTCGGGTCCTTTCGCAGGCTTTGAAGCATGAGGAAGCCCATGCACTGCAAGTTTGCGGAGGCATGAGAAGCAAACTCCTCGGGGTCACTAAGGATTACAGTATCTGGAACTGCCTCCTCCCAGCCACGTACTACTCCCAAGGGCTCTGGGGATGGAAAAATATCTGTTAAGGGTTGACATATGTCTTTCTCTGCTTTTAAGCCTCCAAAACTGCCAGAGTCCTCCTCCTCCTAACTCTCCTCTTGTGTGTTGTGTGGCGTCACAAAAATGGTGTCTGCATAAAGTGGGCCTTGAGAGGAAAGGAATTCCTCCTCTTCCTCCTGCTGCTCTGATTCGAGTGCCCTGTCCATAATGCCATGCAGAGTCTGCTCCAGAGCTTGTTGCTGTGCCATACTGGCACAGGTACTCATTAACACCCCTCTGCTGCAAGTGCAACTGTTGCAGCTTCGCCAAAGTGGAGTTTCACCTGGTGGGCATGTCTCAAATAACGCGGTTTATGGGCAGGTGGAATTCCCGCTGAATTTCAGCCAACCTAGCACTGGCTGTGTATGACCTCCTGAAATGGCTACAGACTCTTCTGGCCTGCTTCAGCAGATCTTCCAACCATGGGTACCTGCTTAAGAAATGCTGCACCACCAAATTGAGGACATGTGCCAAGCATGGCACATGTGTCAACTTTCCCTGTCTAAGGGCAGACAGCAGGTTTGTGCCATTATCGTGCACCACCATTCCTAGCTCCACCTTGGCGTGGTGTGAACCAGCTTTTCACCTGCCCCTGCAGAGCTGCAAGAATCTCTGCTTCGCTGTGGCTCCTGTCCCCTATACAGTCCAGCTGAAGCACTGCATGGCACCTTTTGGCCTGACTCATTGAATAGCCCTTTGAACGCTTAGGAGGTACTGGTGGTTCATAGGACAATTCAGCAGTGGAGGAGAAGGAGGGGGAGGAGCTGACAAATCTCACATCACTACACCACTAGCTGTATGGAGACGTGGCGGCGCAACAAGCTGAAGAACTGAGCCCTGTCCTGCATCCTTCCGAGTTGCAAGCCGAGTTACCCAGTGTGCTGTGAACAAAATATATCGTCCCTGACCATGCTTGCTGGACCACATGTCAGCAGTAACGTGGAAAATACAGAGTGGGGGGATGGGATTTTATAGGTGCAATTAGTACAAGGACATACCAAATTGAAAGTTACAAGGGTACATAAAAACAATATTATACAATACATGAACAACTTTATGGTCATTAAAGACGTGTTATTGTAGCTCCTATAGTTGTTCCCACATGTTAATCCTACATGTTTTGCCGTATGGCTTCCTGAAGGGCAAACATGTTTTTTTGGCTACTATATGAATGAACAGAAAGTGAATTACAAACAGTACATGTAATGTTATATCAGTAAATACCAACACTATACATAATTTTTACAATACATTTAATACATGAATACATCTTATCCATTGGTAAGAGTTCCCTAAATAGAGTCATACCTCAATGATAGAAAGTAGAATCCAGTTATTGTCAAGCACACAGAAATAGGAGTCTGTCCAAGTGGCCCAGAGAAGCCCAGATATAGCAGGCTTGAACCGCCCAAAATGCTGTATATCCCACAGGGAGGGTTAAAGTGTGAAGTATATATATCAATATCAGGGTGGCTATAAATCAATGATTTTTTTAAAAAAAATCAAGAAAATCCATTTAAATCTGATTTTCTTGATTCAAATCGATTTTTTTGATTTTTATCAAATTAATTTTAATAAAATGTTTTTGGAGCAAAAATCTATCTAAAGATGGTTTTCTATATAAGATTCATTAATAATTTAGTTTATTTAGCATGAAATGGAGCTTAGTTATATAGTATAAGGCTGTATAATCTGCAATATTTACATTTTTGGTAAACTCATTCAATGAATCCAAGCTCTGCAAGCTGAGTTAACATGCCCTGCATTGATGCATTCACACGATTTCACAGTAACCATGAGATAAACCAAAGTTCAGCAACATTCCTTTATCCCATTGTTGTGCAAATCTATGTACACTACAAACTGTATGATTGAATCAGTTCTGATATTGCTGTTTTATTAACATGACAGCTTTTTATTCTAAATAGGAAACCTTCATTTTGGTTGCAAATATTAAAGATTCTAACTACCAGCAAGAATAAGTCCTTACATTTAAAGAGCACCTGCTATTTCAGATCCATCATGGCAGCGCCTGTTAGCGGGCATCCACTCACCTGCTGCCGCCACGTCCCTTACCTTATTGTGTCACTGCCGCATCACCAGCCGCCCCATTACAGTGAACGGGACTGTCAGCGAGTCAACAGCGGGTCAAAAGCCGTCGCTGCAGGACAGAGATGACAGTTGCTTGTTAAAAATAATGCTTTAAATTGAGTTGATTTAAATCAAGCCTTTTTACTAGTGATTTAAATCATGATTTAAATCGTGATTTAAATCAAATCCACCCTGATCAATATAGCAGAAAGATATAGCCTAGAGATTAATAGGAACAATTCATAATCAGTTGGTTCATCACCTTTACTATTAACCATATAATCCTATATTATTCCATGTCAAAAAAACTTAGTTCTATATCATCAGTAGGGATGAGCCGAACAACCCCCGGCAGAACATGTGAACAGGCAAAAAATTTGTTCAAACAAGCGAACACCGTTAAAGTCTATGGGACACGAACATGAATAATCAAAAGTGCTAATTTTAAAGGCTTGTATGCGAGTTATTGTCATAAAAAGTGCTTGGGGACCCGGGTCCTGCCCCAGGGGACATGTATCAATGCAAAAAAAAGTTTTAGAAAGACGGTTTTTCGGGATAATGCTTAAAGTGAAACAATAAACTTGAAATATTCCTTTAAATTTCGTACCTGGGAGTGTCTATAGTATGCCTGTAAATTGGCGCATGTTTCCCGTGTTTACAACAGTCCCTGCACAAAATGAAATTTCTAAGAGCCCTTGCACACTGGGGCGGTTTGCAGGCGCTATTGCGCTAATAATAGCGCCTGCAAACCGCCCAGAAAGTGCCGCTGCTTTCATTCCAGTGTGAAAGCCCCGAGGGCTTGCACACTGGAGCGATGCGCTGGCAGGACGGTAAAAAAAGGCCTGCCAGCAGCATCTTCGGAGCGGTGAAGGAGCGGTGTGTATACCGCTCCTTTACCGCTCCTGCCCATTGAAATCAATGGGATGGCGCGGCTATACGGCCGGCAAAGCGCCTCTGCAGAGGCGCTTTGCGGTGGTATTTAACCCTTTCTCGGCCGCTAGCGGGGGTAAAACCGCCCGCTAGCGGCCGCATACCGACGGTAAAACGCCGCTAATAATAGCGGCGTTTTACCGCCGACGCCGCCCCCCGCCCCAGTGTGCAAGGGCTCTAAAGGAAAAAAAGTCATTTAAAAGTACTCGCGGCTATAATGAATTGTCGGTCCCAGCAATACACATAAAAGTAATTGAAAAAAATGGCATGGGATTCCCCCACAGTCCATTACCAGGCCCTTTGGGTCTGGTATAAATATTAAGGGGAACCCCGAACAAACATTTAAAAAAGAATTGCGTGGGGGTCCCCCCAAATCCCATACCAGGCCCTTCAGGTCTGGTATGGATATTAAGGGGAACCCCGCACCAAAATTAAAGAAAATGGTGCTTGGGTCCCCCCAAAAAAGCCATACCAGACCCTTATCTGAGCACGCAACCTGGCAGGCCGCAGGAAAAGAGGGGGGAAGAGAGAGCCCCCCCTGAACCGTACCAGGCCACATGCCCTCAACTTGGGGAGGGTGCTTTGGGGTAGCCCCCCAAAGCACCTTGTCCCCATGTTGATGGGGACAAGGGCCTCATCCCCACAACCCTTGCCCAGTGGTTGTGGGGGTCTGCACGGCTTGGGACAAGACCTTTATTAAAAAATAAAAATGTCCCACGAAGTCCATTCATCTTCTTCTCTCGCTCCGACGGACCGAAAAAGAAAAAAGCTGCGATCGACCCGCCTCCATGGGAGGCTTCTGCCGTATGAAGCGTCTTCGCAAGTGACAGTTCTTTTATAACTGAGGGCGGGGCCACACGGTGATGTCTCCGGGTGACCCTGCCCCCGACGCACAGGGACATCCCTTTGACTTCCCCGTAGCGGCAGAGGGGGCGGGCCACCCGATGACATAACTGGGTGACCCTGCCCCCCTCTGATGCTACGGCGAAGCATCCGGGGACGTCACCGCGTGGCCCTGCCCTCAGTTATAAAAGAACTATCAACTGAGAGGACGGTCATTATGGCGGGTGGTGGCGTGCAGGCTTTTTTTCCTTTCGGTCTGTCGGCAGAGTGAGAGAAGAAGATGAATGGACTTCGTGGGACATTTTTATTTTTAAATTTTTTAATAAAGGACTTGTCCCAAGCCCTGTGTTGTCATTTTTACCATTTTGACACTTTTTTTGTGAAATGGTAGGGGTACATTTGTACCCCCTTACCATTTCACACGGGGGGGAGGCCGGGATCTGGGGGTCCCATTGTTAAAGGGGGCTTCTAGATTCTGATAAGCCCCCCACCTGCAGACCCCCACAACCACCGGGCAAGGGTTGTGGGGATGAGGCCCTTGTCCCCATCAACATGGGGACAAGGTGCTTTGGGGGCCTACCCCAAAACACCCTCCCCATGTTGAGGGCATGTGGCCTGGTATGGTTCAGGAGGGGGGGCGCTATCTCATCCCCCCTCTTTTCCTGCGGCCTGCCAGGTTGCGTGCTCAGATAAGGGTCTGGTATGGATTTTGAGGGGGACCCCCACGCCATTTTTTTTTAATTTTGGCGCGGGGTTCCCCTTAATATCCATACCACACCTGAAGGGCCTGGTATGGAATTTGGGGGGACCCCCACTCAATTTTTTTAAAAAGGGCCTGGTAATGGACTGTGGGGGAATCACATGCCGGTTTTTTTCAATGACTTTTATCTGTATTGCCGGGACCGACAATTCATTATAGTCGCGAGTACTTTTAAATGACTTTTTTTTATTTAGCAATGTCATTTTGTACAGGGACTGTTGTAAACACGGGAAACATGCGCCACTTTACAGGCATACTATAGACACCCCCCAGGTATGAAATTTAAAGGAATATTTCACTTTTATTGTTTCACTTTAAGCATTATTAAAATCTCTGCTCCCGAAAAAACAACCATTTTTAAAACTTTTTTTTGCATTGATACATGTCCCCTGGGGCAGGACCCAGGTCCCCAACCACTTTTTATGACAATACCATGCATATAAGCCTTTAAAATGAACACTTTTGATTTCTCCCATAGATTTTTAAAGGGTGTTCTGCGGCTTTCGAATTTGCCGCGAACACCCCAAATTGTTCACTATTTGGCGAACAGGCGAACACCCGATGTTTGAGTTAGACTCGAACATCGCGCTCATCCCTAATCATCAGTATAAGGGATGCAGGGAGCCTAATTAAACAATAGATGGCACCAAACAGACTCCTATTTCTGTGTGCTTGACAATAACTGGATTCTACTTTCTATCATTGAGGTATGACTCCATTTAGGGAACTCTTGCCAATGGATAAGATGCATTCATGTATTAAATTTATTGTATACATTATGTATAGTGTTGGTATTTACTGATATAATATTACATTTATTGTTTGTAATTCGCTTTCTGTTCATTCATATAGTAGCCACAAAACCACGTTTGTCCTTGCGGAAGCCATACAGCGAAACATGTAGGTTTAAGATATGGGAATAACTATAGGAGCTACAATAACACGTCTTTAATGACCATAAAGCTGTTCATGTATTGTATAATATTGTTTTATGTACCCTTGTAACTTTAATAAATAGTTTTTTTTAAATTTGGTATGTCCTTGTACTAATTGCACCTATAAAGTCCCACCCCCACCCCCACTCTGAATTTTCTATACCTTTTATGGGGACGTTTGTGCTGTAACACAGTATGTTTAAATAAATTCTGGAGTTGACCACTTAACTATATATAGCAGTAATGTGGACCTTGCGGCTGTCTGCCTTGCCCAACGATGCCACAACATTGCCTACCACGTGATGGTACAGAGCTGGAATGGCCTTTCGTGAAAAGAAAGATTGACTGGGAACCTGATATTGTGGTACAGCACATTCTGCAAAATTACAGAAGGGGTCAGACTCCACCAGACAGAAATGCAGCAATTGTAAAACCAGCGGCTTTGACAAGCTTGAATTTAGAAGCTGGGCACGTGGGTGGCAATGACTGTATTTTTTTCCGCTGCAGCAGATGGGGCAGAGAAATTTTCCTGCTATACTCTACAGCTGGTGGTGTGCTACTGGCTGACGTGCTGCAAGGACCTGTGACACCCTTCGCTATACCATAACCCCTGTCAGTAGAGGCTGCTGAGAGGTCATGAGGTATAGCAAGGTAGACTGGAAAGGTGAGGAGTGAGGAGGAGCGGAATTGCATCCCTTTTGTGTGGCTTTCAGGTGCTCTTGCCAAAGGGCTCAGTGGTGGGAGGGTAAATGCCTTATCAAGCATGTGGTGGCTGGTGATTTTGCCACGCTTGACCTTCTTGAGGCATAGTTTGCAAATTGCAACAGTGCAATCGACTGCTTGTGTGCTAAAAAAGGCCCAGACAGCTGAGCTGTGGGAAGTGGGCCAGGAGATAACAGTTCCACAATCTGGTGGAATAGGATGGCTGCTCTCTACTTTTCCATGATGGCTGCCTCGTTGGGGTTGTGCCTGACCCTCACTTTCCTCCTCTGCTCTTTCCGGCACCCAAGTCGCATCAGTGACCTTATCATCATCATGCCCTCCATCCTCATCATCACTGGAGCCAACTTGGCAATACGCTGCGGCTGGGGGAACATGACTGCCAATTTGTTGTTTACCAGTGTTCACCCCTCTCTGTAGGCTCATGTTCCTACCTTCCTCAACCTCAGAACCAAGATCTGAATCAAGTAATGGCTGTGCGTTGTAAAGGAGCAAGTGGCTGACACTGTGTTCAAATAACTCAGCTGTTTCCTCCATGCCTGATGCTGGGGCTATGGCAGGAGTAGCTGTGCACAACGAGGCAGAATAAGCCACTCTGACAGATATGGTGAACTGCACACTAGTCTCTGCTTGTGTGGTGGAGGATGAGGATGGTTTAATAAGTCATTCCACCACCTCCTGTAACGTACCTGACTGTGGAGCCCGAGATGATGAGGGTGGCCTCTTGCACAATTCCCATCCAAGCACCCATAGGCGTGTGCAGCCTATTGGATTAGGGTGTGCACCCCAAAACACAAAACACACACGTGTGTGGGTATGTGTGTAGTATATATATATAGACATATATACAGACGCACACTCTTTTAAATAAATGTAAACAAACATTTTGAAATGTGTTAAAACAATTTTTAATATTTCAATACATTTTACATCTTATGGCAGAGCTGGTCAGAGGGAGAAAGTGGGGGTGAGAGAGGGGGAGATGGGATCAGTTGGCAGTGGTGGTGGGGGAGGGGAATGGGATCAGTGGCAGTGCTGGGGGGATGGAATGAGTGGAAGTGCTGGAGGGCATGGGATCAGTGGCAGTGCTGGAGAGGTGTGTGTGTGGGGGGGGGGGAGTGATCCGTGGCAGTGCTAAGGGGTTGATTGGATCAGTGGCAGTTGTGGTGGGGGGTAATGGGATCAGTACTGGGGTGGGTGGGATGAGTGGCAGTGGTGGAAAGTTGATGGGATCCGTGGTGTTGATGGTGGTTGTGGTGGGGGGGGGATCAGTGGCAGTACTGGGGGGAATGGGATGAGTGACAAGGTTGGGGGGATCATTGGCAGTGCTGGGGGTTGATGGGATCAGTGGCGGTGGTGGGGGTTGGGGTGGGGGGAATTTGTGGCAGTAACGGTGGGGTGGGATGCGTGGCAGTGGAAGGGGGGTGGGATCAGTGGGAGTGCTGGGGGGTAGAATCAGTAGCAATGCTGGGTGAGGGGGGAGATAGGATGAGTGGCAGTGTTGAAGGGCATAAGATGGTGGAGGAGTGGGATCAGTGACAGTGCTGAGTGGGCGAGATAGGATGAGTGGCAGTGCTGGGGGGCATGGGATCAGTGGCAGCAGTGTGGTGGGGGGCTGGAACAGTGGCAGCAGTGTGGTGGGGGATGGGATCAGTGGCAGTGCTGATTGGGGGAGATAGGATGAGTGGCAGTGCCGGGGGCATGGGATCAGTGGCAGCAGTGTGGTGGGGGCATGGGACAGTACTGGGGGGTATGGGATCAGTGGCAGTACTGGGAGGCATGGGATCAGTGGCAGTACTGGGAGGCATGGGATCAGTGGCAGTACTGGGAGGCATGGGATCAGTACTGGGAGGCATGGGATCAGTGGCAGTACTGGGAGGCATGGGATCAGTGGCAGCAGTGCTGAGGGAATAGGATTAGTGGCAGTGCTAGGGGGGATATAGGATGAGTAGCAGTGCTGAGAAGCATGGGATCAGTGGAAATGCTGGGTGGGGGGATGGATGGGATCGGTGGCAGTGCTGGGTGGGGGGAAGGATGGGATCAGTGGCAGTGCTGGGTGGGATCGGTGGCAGTGCTGGGTGGGGGATGGATGGGACTGGTGGCAGTGCTGGGTGGGGGGATGGATGGGATCTGTGGCTGTGCTGGGTGGGGGGATAGATGGGATCGGTGGCAGTGCTGGGTGGGGGGATGGATGGATCGTGGCAGTGCTGGGTGGGGGGATGGATGGGATCGGTGGCAGTGCTGGGTGGGGGCGATGGGATTGGTGGCAATGCTGGGTGGGGGGAATGGATGGATCAGTGGCAGTGCTGGGTGGGGGGATGGATGGGATCAGTGGCAGTGCTGGGTGGGGGATGGGATCGGTGGCAGTGTTGGGTGGGGGATGGATGGGATCGGTGGCTGGGTGGGGGGAAGGATGGGATCAGTGCCAGTGCTGGGTGGGATCGGTGGCAGTGCTGGGTGGGGGATGGATGGGACTGGTGGCAGTGCTGGGTGGGGGGATGGATGGGATCTGTGGCTGTGCTGGGTGGGGGGATAGATGGGATCGGTGGCAGTGCTGGGTGGGGGGATGGATGGATCGTGGCAGTGCTGGGTGGGGGGATGGATGGGATCGGTGGCAGTGCTGGGTGGGGGCGATGGGATTGGTGGCAATGCTGGGTGGGGGGAATGGATGGATCAGTGGCAGTGCTGGGTGGGGGGATGGATGGGATCAGTGGCAGTGCTGGGTGGGGGATGGATCAGTGGCAGTGCTGGGTGGGGGGATGGATGGGATCGGTGGCAGTGTTGGGTGGGGGATGGATGGGATCGGTGGCAGTGCAGGGTGGGGGGATGGATGGGATCAGTGGCAGTGCTGGATGGGGGGATGGATGGGATTAGTGGCACTCACTTGCTCTCAGTGTGGACTCCATGCTTGCTGTGTCTCTGGCTCCCTCCAGGCTTCACGTGTTTCCTCACACAGTGGAGACCTCCTCCACTCCTACTGCATCAGCTGGCTCTTCCGGACACCATGCCCCCATCTGTCCTGCTGCTGGAAATTCAATGGGCGGAGCCCCGGAGAAGCTGGGGGGCGGAGCCAGCAGTTCTACTAAGGTAGCTGATGGAAAGTAACATAGAGCACCAGGCTGGATGAGAGGGGCAGCGGGGCGGCATATAGAACAACCGATGCTCTGCATTTTCCTCCATGCAACACCTGAATGCTCGCTTCCCCTCCTCTTCCTCCCAAAAGCATTCAACGGCTGCAGGGAGGGAAATGCAGAACATTGGTTGTTCTATATGATGCCCCGCTGCCCGTCTCATCCAGGTGTAGACAAGTATGGCAGGGGAGCCGCATGGCCACTCAAAGCATGGGGCCAGGTCGCAAATGCAAGCCTTATGCCGCGTACACATGAGCGGACTTTGCGGCAGACTTTGCCCGGTGTGTGGGCTCCAGCGGACTTTGTTTTCTCAAAAGTTGGACGGACTTAGATTTGAAACATGTTTTAAATCAATCCGTCGAAATCGAGTCCGGTCGAAAAGTCAGCTCGTCTGTATGCTAGTTCAACGGACAAAAAGCCACGCTAGGGCAGCTATTGGCTACTGGCTATGAACTTCCTTGTTTTAGTCCAGTCGTACGTCATCATGTACAAATTCAACGGACTTTGCTGGATTGTGAGTAGGCAAGTTCGTTCATTCAGAAAGTCTGTCGTAAAGTACGTCGAAAAGTCCGCCGGGCAAAGTCTGCCGTAAAGTCCGCTCGTGTGTACGCGACATTATAGTTACGCTTCTGGCTGCACATTTCTGTACACTGAATGGCACTGGCACCCGTGGTGATTAGGGTGTGCCCAGGCACACCCGACACCCCCCTGCGCACGCCTATGCAAGCACCCCTGGTAGTGGAGACAGGGACTGCTAGGGCAGTGGAGGGGTGTGGGTGCCTGGAAGCTGTAGGAGTGAGCTGTACCTTGGAGACACAGGAGTCTATCCAGTGGTGGTGTGGAGACCGGTCACAAGCCTTGTTCAGCGCAAGCCAGGCAGACAGGTGCAGAATCAGGATCAGGTTCAAGGTCAAGAACAGGCAGAAGACGATAATGTGTTGGCGGTGGGGTACCAAATCAGGAAGCGGAGACGTAGTCATAAATCCAAGCCAGGTTGGTAGCATAAGCGAGAAGCAGATATAGCAGGCAGGCGTGATCCAAGAGAGGTGTCAGACATAGCCGGGTCAGGAACAAGGTTAGCAGACATGGATTAGAATCAGGAACACAGGAACCAAAGCTGAAGATAATCCAGCACTGAAGCCAGGCAGACTCTCATTTTAAATAGGCTGCTGGGCGCCAGAATCTGTGGATGTTTGCACACGCCTACATATGCGCCAATGTGTATTTGCGTGTGCATTGCCCGTCATGGTCTATGCTGGTGATTCTGCACACGTGCATAAGAGATAGCATCTGCTGAACGAGAATGAGCATCTGCTGAACGAGAATGAGCACCTGCTAAACAAGATCCCTGACACCTCCTCTGCATGCTGTGGCTGGATAGCACCGGCAACATCACTTAACAGAGGAAATTATGCTCTGCCTGAAGACAGACCACATCCACCTTTGCCTGTGAACACATATGCTGCTGGCCCCCTCACAGTGCCATGGGAACGTCTGCCTCTCATTGTTGGCCTCCCAGACATGATGGGGGGAGCTTATTAAGCGGTAAAAGCTCACTAATGCATTGAAATATACTGCCTTAAACGTGCAATAATGCACTGCAATATACTGTGGTAAACGTGGACCAACGCACTGAAATATACTGCGTTAAGCATGCACTAATGCACTGAAATATACTGTCTTAAACGTGCACTAACGCACTGCAATATACTGCGGTAGACCTGTAATAACATACTGCAATATACTGTGGTAAACGTGGCATTATGCACTAATGCACTGCAATATACTATGGTAAACCTGCAATAATGCACTGAAATATACTGCATTAAATATGCACTAGCACACTGTAATATACTGCGGTAAACCTCCAATGATGCACTGAAATATACTGCACGAAACAGGCACCAACACACTGCAATATAATGCGGTAAACCTGCAATAACCCACTGAAATATACTGCGTTAAATGTGCAGAGAGTATCTGGGGCTGCAGATCGGTAAGTAATATAAAGGTTTTTTTTTTTTTTTAGCAGATTAGATTAAAGGACAGTGGCGACTTATGGAAAAAGGTCAGGGTAAACCTTAATATCCTCTGTAAAGTCCAACTTTGGGAAAAGTACAAGTCCATCCTTGCAGTGGAGCTAACTGCTCGTTTTATGTCTAGGAGTAGGGATGAGCCGAACACCCCCCGGTTCGGTTCGCACCAGAACCCGCGAACGGACCGAAAGTTCGCACGAACGTTAGAACCCCATTGACGTCTATGGGACTCGAACGTTCGAAATCAAAAGTGCTCATTTTAAAGGCTAATTTGCATGGTATTGTCCTAAAAAGGGTTTGGGGACCCGGGTCCTACCCCAGGGGACATGTATCAATGCAAAAAAAACTTTTAAAAACGGCCGTTTTTTCGGGAGCAGTGATATTAATGATGCTTAAAGTAAAAAAAAAAAAGTGAAATATTCCTTTAAATATCGTACCTGGGGGGTGTCTATAGTATGACTGTAAAGTGACGCGTGTTTCCCATGTTTAGAACAGTCCCTGCACCAAATGTCATTTTTAAAGGAAAAAATCTCATTTAAAACTGTTTGCGGGTTTAATGTCATGTCGGGTCATGGCAATATGGATGAAAATCAGTGAGACAAACGGCATGGGTACCCCCCAGTCCATTACCAGGCCCTTTGGGTCTTGTATGGATATTAAGGGGAACCCCGCACCCAAATTAAAATAAGGAAAGGTGTGGGGCCACCAGGCCCTATATACTCTGAACAGCAGTATACAGGCGGTGCAAACAAGACAGGGACTGTAGGTTTGTTGTTAAGTAGAATCTGTTTGTAATTTTGAACATTTTTAACGTGTTTAGCTCCAGCCAAAAAATCTTTTCTAAGCTTTTTGGAAAACATAGGGAAGGGTTATCACCCCTGTGACATTTGTTTTGCTGTCTTTCCTCCTCTTCAGAAGATTTCACCTCACTTTTTTGTCCCAATGAAAAATGTTTTTTGAAAATTTGGGTTTTTTGTGGAACAAGGATTGGAAAGCATCAGTGGAAAGGAGAAATTGTTTTCCCATATTAACTCTTACAGGAGAGAATTTCCCTTCCTAGGGGTAGATTTCATCTCACTTCCTGTTGTCTCCTTCCGTTTGCAAGTAGGAGTCGTTTGTAAGTTAGATGTTTGAAAGTAGGGTCCTGCCCTATATACTCAGCAGAAATTTGGGCCTTAGGTGTTGCTGTGGCCACAACACTGTAAGCCCTCACAGGGCCCTGCTGTGAAATATTAGATCAAGAATTGTAATTACATGCCCCTGTTGAACAGGAGCTGAAAAATTAGGCCTTAGGCACTGGTGCTGGTGCCACAACACTGCAACCCCTCACAGACACTCTAGTTGGAACGCAGGAACGAGCCCTGCTGCAAAGTATTGCATCAAAAATTGTAATTACACGCCCATGTTAGACAGGGGCAGAAAAATTGGGCCTTAGGCACTGGTGCTGGTGCCACAACACTGCAACCCCTCACAGACACTCTAGTTGGAATGCAGGAACGAGCCCTACTGCAAAGTATTACATCAAAAATTGTAATTACACGCCCCTGTTAAACAGGGGCTGAAAAATTGTGCCTTAGGCACTGGTGGTGGCGCCCAGAACCAAAAATGTTCTTACAAGCTATCAGCGTGATGATTGAGGAGGAAGAGGATAATTACTCAGGGATAGTCATTCAGCATCAGCATAGGCAGTCTTTGAAGGGATCTGAGATTTCAAAAAAAATTATTCGGTTACATCAGCATCAGGTGCTTGGTAGCTGGTGGTGATCCAAGACTGATTCATTTTTATGAAGGTCAGCCGATCGACCGAGTCGGTGGACAGACGCACCCTGTGATCGGTTACCACGCCTCCAGCAGCACTGAATGTGCGTTCCGAAAGAACGCTGGATGCAGGACAGGCCAGTAGCTCAATTGCATACTGTGCAAGCTCTGGCCAGTGATCCATCCTCAAGACCCAGTAACCCAGAGGATTTTCGGTGGGAAAGGTGTCCAAGTCTGATCTTGCCCCTAGGTATTCCTGCACCATGTAAAACAGACGCTGGCGATGGTTGCTGGAACCGATCATACCTTGGGGCTGCGGACCAAAAAATTGTCTGAACGCATCGGTCAGACGGCCACCTTCTCCACCGCTCCTTCTTTGACTGACCGAAGCCTCAGCAACACGTTGTCCAGAAACAGGAGTTTGTAACCTCCCAGTCTCTGGGAACGCGTTGCACAGACCTTTCTGCAAGGCCTCCCGAAGATGTTTCATCCTCTGCTCCCTCTGCGATGGCAAGATAAGGTCCGCAACCTTACCCTTGTAACGTGGATCAAGGAGGGTTGCCAGCCAGTATTGGTCCTTCTCCTTGATACCACGAATACGAGGATCCTTACGCAGGCTTTGCAGGATCAGGGAGGCCATGCAGCGTAGGTTTGCTGAGGCATTCGGTCCGGAGTCCTCTGGGTCACTAAGGACAACAACGTCCGCAGCCACCTCCTCCCAGCCACGTACAAGTCCATGTGTTCCTTGGGACTGATCCCTTAAAGACTGCTGCTGATGCTGAGTGCCAGGCTCCACCTCCATACTGACACAATCTTCCTCCTCCTCCTCCTCCTCCTCCTCCTCTTCCTGTGTGATCGGCGGGCACGCAGGAACACTGTCTGGATAAAGGGGGCCTTGAGAGCTAAGGAAGTCCTCCTCTTCCTGCCTCTGTTCTGCCTCAAGTGCCCTGTCCATTATTCCACGCAGCGTGTGCTCCAACAGGTGGACAAGGGGGACAGTGTCACTGATGCATGCACTGTCAGTGCTCACCATCCTCGTGGCCTCCTCGAATGGTGACAGGACAGTGCATGCATCCCTGATCATGGCCCACTGGCGTGGGGAAAAAAAACCAAGCTCCCCTGACCCTGTCCTGGTGCCATAGTCGCACAGGTACTCATTGATGGCCCTCTGCTGCGTGTGCAGCCGCTGCAGCATGGCCAATGTTGAGTTCCACCTGGTGGGCATATCACAGATTAGGCGGTTCTTGGGCAGGTTAAACTCCTTTTGGAGGTCCGTCAGCCGAGCACTGGCATTATATGACCGGCGGAAATGCACACAGACTTTCCTGGCCTGCCTCAGGACATCCTGTAAGCCCGGGTACCTGCCCAAGAACCGCTGCACCACCTAGTTAAGGACGTGAGCCAAACAGGGCACATGGGTCATTTGTCCCTGTCGGAGGGCAGAGAGGAGGTTGGTGCCATTGTCGCAAACCACCATTCCTGCCTTGAGTTGGCGTGGCGTCAATCACCTCTGAACCTGCCCCTGCAGAGCTGACAGAACCTCTGCCCCAGTGTGGCTCCTGTCCCCCAAGCACACCAGCTCAAGCACCGCATGGCATCTTTTGGCCTGCGTACTTGCGTAGCCCCTTGAACGCCTACGGAGCACCGCTGGTTCCGAGGAAGAGGCCATGGAGGAAGAAGAAGAGGAGGGGGTGGAGGAGAGAGGTGTGTCACAATCAGCATTTTGGAGGCGTGGTGGCAGAACAACCTCCAACACTACTGCACCTTGTCCTGCATCCTTCCCAGCTTCCAGCAGAGTCACCCAATGCGCCGTGAAACTTAGGTAACGTCCCTGTCCATGCCTGCTGGACCATGAGTCAGCGGTAATATGCACCTTACCGCTGACCGCCCTGTCCAGCGAGGCATGGACATTGCCTTCCACATGCCGGTAGAGAGCCGGAATCGCCTTCCGTGAGAAAAAGTGGCGTTTGGGTACCTGCCACTGAGGAACCGCACATTCCACAAACTCACGGAAGGGGGCAGAGTCTACCAACTGAAAAGGCAGCAGTTGAAGTGCTAGCAATTTTGCCAAGCTAGCATTCAACCGCTGGGCATGTGGATGGCTGGGAGCAAACTTCTTTCGGCGGTGCAGCAGCTGGGGCAGGGAAATTTGCCTGGTACAATCTGACGTCGGTGTACCAAAAGCATATTGCCCACAAGTACTTGGCTGTGACACACCTAATTCTACACCTTCATTCCTCTCACTGCAGGTCTCAGAGAGGACTGAAGGTCTAGTGGGGTTGGAAATCTCAGCTGATGAGGAGCAAGGAGAGATCCTCTTTGTTCTTTGGTGTGGGTCTTTTAGATACGCTTGCCAACGAACTGCATGGCAGGTCAACATATGTCTGGTCAAGCATGTGGTACCCAAGCGGGAGATGTTTTGGCCACGCGAGATACGCTTGAGACATATGTTGCAAATAGCAGCGGTGCGATCTGATGCACTCGTCTCAAAAAAGGCCCACACCAAAGAACTTTTTGAATAACGCGCAGAGACTGCAGCGCCCTGCACATGTGGAGCTTTGGGGTGTGATGCAGTCAATGTGCTGCCCTTAGGCTGGCCCCTGGAGGGCATCCTGCCTCGTTGGTGATGTGCCGCCTCCTCCTCCTCCTCCTCCTCCTCCTCTCTCCTATCAGGCACCCACGTTGAGTCAGTGACCTCATCATCCCCTCCCTCCTCATCACTGGAGCAAACCTGGCAGTATGCTGCAGCAGGGGGAGCATGACTGCCAGATTGCTGTCCTTCTTGGGCACCCCCTCTGTCCGTGCTCATGTTACTGCCTTCATCGAGCTCAGTATCATCATCAGAGCCTTCCAAACGCTGGGCATCCTCCTGGAGCATGTACCCAACACTGTGGTCAAACAGTTCGAGGGAATCCTCAGGAGGACATGGTGGAGCTAGGGAAGGAGTCACTGATGACATTGAGCTGAGGGAAGAGGCCGCTGCTTTGCCAGACAAAGCAGCCTGGGCATGGGTGAGAGAGGATGAGGAGGATGAGGACGGCTTGGTCATCCACTCGACCAAGTCTTCCGCATGTTGCGGCTCAACACGGCCAGCTGCCGAAAAAAAGGCCAAGCGTGTCCCATGGCCACGTGCTGATGAGGATGCACCGTCTCCACGACCAGCACTAGACACAGAGCCTGCTTGCCCTCTCTTATTGGCTTGTGACTGTCTGCCTCTCCTTCTTGGCCTTCCAGACATACTAATGGCCTGTAGCTGCACTAAGCTGGGATAAAACACCTGTAATTTTCTTCAGGTAGCTTTATATACTGTAACCAGACAAGCCTGCCTGTCAGTAGGAAGATAACAGGAACGGATCTAGCTGAACACTGTGAGCAGGAGGCACTGCACTAAATGTAAATAACAGGAACGGATCTAGCTGAACACTGTGAGCAGGACGCACTGCACTAAATGTAAATAGCAGGAACGGATCTAGCTGAACACCGTGAGCAGGACGCACTGCACTAAATGTAAATAGCAGGAACGGATCTAGCTGAACACTGTGAGCAGGACGCACTGCACTAAATGTAAATAGCAGGAACGGATCTAGCTGAACACTGTGAGCAGGAAGCTCTGCACTAAATGTAAATAGCAGGAACGGATCTAGCTGAACACTGTGAGCAGGACGCACTGCACTAAATGTAAATAACAGGAACGGATCTAGCTGAACACTGTGAGCAGGACGCACTGCACTAAATGTAAATAGCAGGAACGGATCTAGCTGAACACTGTGAGCAGGACGCACTGCACTAAATGTAAATAGCAGGAACGGATCTAGCTGAACACTGTGAGCAGGACGCACTACACTAAATGTAAATAACAGGAACGTATCTAGCTGAACACTGTGAGCAGGACGCACTGCACTAAATGTAAATAGCAGGAACGGATCTAGCTGAACACTGTGAGCAGGACGCACTGCACTAAATGTAAATAACAGGAACGGATCTAGCTGAACACTGTGAGCAGGACGCACTGCACTAAATGTAAATAGCAGGAACGGATCTAGCTGAACACTGTGAGCAGGACGCACTGCACTAAATGTAAATAGCAGGAACGGATCTAGCTGAACACTGTGAGCAGGACGCACTGCACTAAATGTAAATAGCAGGAACGGATCTAGCTGAACACTGTGAGCAGGACGCACTGCACTAAATGTAAATAGCAGGAACGGATCTAGCTGAACACTGTGAGCAGGACGCACTGCACTAAATGTAAATAGCAGGAACGGATCTAGCTGAACACTGTGAGCAGGACGCACTGCACTAAATGTAAATAACAGGAACGGATCTAGCTGAACACTGTGAGCAGGATGCACTGCACTAAATGTAAATAGCAGGAACGGATCTAGCTGAACACTGTGAGCAGGACGCACTGCACTAAATGTAAATAGCAGGAACTGATCTAGCTGAACACTGTGAGCAGGACGCACTGCACTAAATGTAAATAGCAGGAACGGATCTAGCTGAACACTGTGAGCAGGACGCACTGCACTAAATGTAAATAGCAGGAACGGATCTAGCTGAACACTGTGAGCAGGACGCACTGCACTAAATGTAAATAGCAGGAACGGATCTAGCTGAACACTGTGAGCAGGACGCACTGCACTAAATGTAAATAACAGGAACGGATCTAGCTGAACACTGTGAGCAGGACGCACTGCACTAAATGTAAATAGCAGGAACGGATCTAGCTGAACACTGTGAGCAGGACGCACTGCACTAAATGTAAATAGCAGGAACGGATCTAGCTGAACACTGTGAGTAGGACGCACTGCACTAAATGTAAATAGCAGGAACGGATCTAGCTGAACACTGTGAGCAGGACGCACTGCACTAAATGTAAATAACAGGAACGGATCTAGCTGAACACTGTGAGCAGGACGCACTGCACTAAATGTAAATAGCAGGAACGGATCTAGCTGAACACTGTGAGCAGGACGCACTGCACTAAATGTAAATAGCAGGAACGGATCTAGCTGAACACTGTGAGCAGGACGCACTGCACTAAATGTAAATAGCAGGAACGGATCTAGCTGAACACTGTGAGCAGGACGCACTGCACTAAATGTAAATAGCAGGAACGGATCTAGCTGAACACTGTGAGCAGGACGCACTGCACTAAATGTAAATAGCAGGAACGGATCTAGCTGAACACTGTGAGCAGGACGCACTGCACTAAATGTAAATAGCAGGAACGGATCTAGCTGAACACTGTGAGCAGGACGCACTGCACTAAATGTAAATAGCAGGAACGGATCTAGCTGAACACTGTGAGCAGGACGCACTGCACTAAATGTAAATAGCAGGAACGGATCTAGCTGAACACTGTGAGCAGGACGCACTGCACTAAATGTAAATAGCAGGAACGGATCTAGCTGAACACTGTGAGCAGGACGCACTGCACTAAATGTAAATAGTCTAGATAGAAGATAACAGGAACGGATCTAGCTAAACTGAATACAGTGTATATATATATATGCAACACCTGGGATGCATATATATACACAATACACTGTAAGTGCAGCTAACTGACTGACTGTTCTGCCTAATCTATCTAACTCAAATCAAATGACACTGTCTCTCTCTCTCTCTATCTCTCAGCACACCGGAACACACACTACACAGGGCCGCCGTGCGGCCTTATATAGAGTGGGGCGTGTACTAAATCCCCTGAGCCATAATTGGCCAAAGCCACCCTGGCTTTGGCCAATTACAGCTCTCTCTACTGACGGCGCTGTGATTGGCCAAGCATGCGGGTCATAGTGCATGCTTGGCCAATCATCAGCCAGCAATGCACTGCGATGCCGCAGTGAATTATGGGCCGTGACGCGCCACACGAATTTGGCGCGAACGGCCCATATCGTTCGCAATTCGACGGACGGTCGAACAGCCGATGTTCGAGTCGAACATGGGTTCGACTCGAACACGAAGCTCATCCCTATCTAGGAGGCAGCTTATGACTTACCTGACCTTCTTCTCCCCTGGCAAATGGTGCTCCCTTCTGTTTAGGCTATTGGCTATCCCTTGGAAGGGGAGGATCAGGTCAATAAAACCGCTCAACCCTTGCAATGCGAGTGCTGGTCCACTGCAAGGAAGGACTTTAACTTTTTCCAGAGTTCAGCTTTAAATCTGATTTTCAAATCTTAAATGAATATTAACAATACAGTTCAGAAACATTATTGTATGTGTTATGTACAAGCTAATGTTGTTTACCTCTTAGTAAACAATATTTTATATTGCACTATAAATACTTTCCCATAAAACAGATGGAATGTAACTGAATATTTACCCTTCCAGCAACACTTCAACAGCAACTTAATAACAAGCTGTTAAAAAGTAATTCTTCCGGATCTTAGATAGTAAATATGTATGCGATGAAGGCGAAAAGTGTCAGTGGAGTGTTGCACATTTTGATGGTACAGTATGGCGTATTTCCAGAGCAACTGGCATGGAACTGAAATTCAAAATGTATGAATATTTTTATTACTGTTGTTTCAGAAATTACAAAGAATAATAAATTTGTTTAAAACTTTTTTATTAATCATTTCTATTTCTTTAACAAATAAGTTAACTCTTTGCAACTACTTTTTCCTTTACAAACTTGCCTTGAACTGTTATGCAGGTTGAATTATGATAAGAAATATGGAAGTTACCATCAAGTACAAGGATCAAAAGGCTGCAAAGGTGATTCTGACATTTAACAGATTTTTTTCTTTATTCTTATCAAATTACACTGAGGGTGTGAAATGGGTTCAAGAGGGCAGTATTTTCAATATGAAGCTTAAATTAAGTACATGGTGACATGACCTGTAACTAGTAGCAGTAAAGTGCAAGAGTAGCATTAGAAAATATTCCTAGTAATGGGTGCCTGGATCAGACTTCTAGCAAGATAGTGAGTAAATTTAAAGGACAACTTTACTTTTAGTTAAAGGGTAACTCTACTTTTGTGGGGGAAAAAATGCAAATAAAGAAAAAATATTATAGCACATATAATTGAGACACTAATCATATTGTAATTAAATGTTATTAAAAATTACCTTTCCTTTTCAATCTGCAGCCACTGTAATTTTCTGAGAATGCATTGCAATATGGCTACATGGAGTTGTTCTGTACACAGAGTGTGTACTGACCACTCCCCAGAAACCTAATTTCCTGCTTGTGTGATTGGCTCACCAATTTCCCCAGAAGTCTGCCTAAGATACAAGTCAGATTTCAGGCATCCCCTGCAACAAAAATGTAATTTATGGAGAGATACTTTCAATAGGAACTTGTCTAAAGGGATGCAGGCCCAGCAGATTTCCTCATTAATGCCCTGCAGCTGCACACCTGACAGTTAATTATGAAACCAATCCCATTAGACCTACTCAGTACAGAGCCACAGACAAACACATATAGATTACTTCAGAATAACAAAAGGTAAGAATCTGCAACAAAGGTTGTTATAATCCTTGAAATGTACATAGTTCACCCAGAGGGGAATGTTTTTTTCTCAGCAAAAGTGGAGTTACGTTTTAATCTTGGCTGGCTGATACCAATAACTGAGTCCTGGGTGTGAGTTTTTGCCATACATGATTCATGTTGAGCACCGACAACCTTCAAGTGGGTAAGCACCTACACACAAATTTTTGGTTCTAATATTATTCTATGCAATCTAGATAAATCCATAGATGCATGCAACGCCCTCGAAGAAGCAGGACACTGCGAAACATGTTGGCTCTCTGCATATTCAAGCATCTTGTGTAAAAGTATATCCCAGTATCAACCACCAACAGCGCATTTCATGAATTCTGTGATTTTATATGTAATAGACATTGTATTTTTGTATTGATTAAATTAAATGACTTTTAATTAAATTCCAATGAGTTTGTGCTTACCTTATTATACAGATATGATGGTCTCCTTCAAAAATCCTATCTCTATTTGAGGTAGCCTAGGCTCTCTCTCATTAGTTTGGTTTCTGGAGTTACGCTTTAAGTAATCCTTTAAGTAATCCCCTCCCTGAGGGCCATTTGGTAAAATACTTACCGTACCTTCCTCTCAGTTCCCATGATCTTCACTGTGCAGTCCCACCCTGTTCTGCACAGCCTGTGCAAGAAAAATGTCTCCGTCAGGTCTTCTTCCTTCTGCATATGCTCCATTGCTCTATTCATTCCTCTGGTTGAGCTGTACTAAGAGCAGCGGCGGCTCGTCCATATGGAGCGCAGGGGCGCCACCTCCCCTAATCCATGCGCCCAGCCCCTAATCCACACGCAAGGTGCCAGACGCATGGATTCCAATGTTTGTTTTTTTTTTAAGCACATGATTAGAGCCAGAGGCTCTAATTGGCTTCAAAAAGGGTAAGCTCGGGGCGCAGAGCACTGCGCCCACCCAGTTGTGTGACAATAATGAATTAATAATTGCTATTGTCTTCCTAAATCTACTCCCTGCCGATCAGGAAGTGGGTCCTGGGACCCGATTGGCCGAGAGGAGAAGCGACCGTATTGGCCGCCGAGGAGGAAGCTGCCGAGGAGACACAGGGGAAGCTGCCGTGAACCTGCCGAGGAGGAGGAGACGCAGGAAGGATCCAAAGCTGCCCGTGATCTAGATGGGGTAAGTGCGGGGCTGGTGGGTGGAGAGATGACCGACCGGGGGTGGGTGGCTGGTGGTTTGTTTGCTGCCCCCCCAAAATGGAGCACCAGCCACCACTGAGTATGGCTCAGGCATAACAATAAATGGGGCGAACGTGTCAACAGTTTTGTGTATCCTTGTGCTATCTGTCAGGCATTGGTGAAATAAACTTTACTTGGATTGGGTCCTGCAGTGGTTTGCAGCCCCTGTTTCTTCTCTTCAATGCTGTATATTTACATTGAGTTGAAGTTGTCTTTAGAAGCTGAAGTTTATAAAAAATTTAGCATCCTCTAGTGTGTGCTACTAGAAGAGAGAGTAGATAAAAGCATATTTCTGGCCAGGAATAAACCTGAGTCGCTGAATTGGGTCAGAGTTAATAGAGCCCAGGGCTGGATGACTCATCCTGGCAGCTCTCTGGTGCCTCACCCTGGTATTTGGAAGGTTGGAGAACCTTCTAGAACTAAAGGGCGGGGGTTAGGATGGGCTGCCTTGAATATTTATGGGTTCTCAGGCAATCCCCAGTGGTGGGCTGGCAGGGAACTATGATCACCATAAATAGATCTGAGCCATGCCAGCAGGGGGAATCGGGTGGACGATGGAGAAGCAGTGCTGAGGAGAGGCTGCCAGTGGCCCTTGAGGGACCCTTTACCGGGGGGATTTACCTTGGGCTGGGTGCTCAGGAAAGCAGGCATGAAGGGAGGGATCCTAACACAGGAGGCAGTGGAAGGATTCATGCCGGAGAGGCAGCAGGAAGGAGCAAGGAGAGGCAGTGAGTAGATTAGCACAGTGCAGGGACAAGACAAGGGGAAGGACTGTCAGAAGTTAGAGTGCTTTCTTTAACCGTTTTAAGACCGGGCCTATTTTTTAAACTTGTTGTTTACAAGTTAAAATAATTTTTTTTTGCTAGAAAAGTACTAAGAACCCCCAAACATTATATATACTATTTTTCTAACACCCTAGAGAATAAAATGGCGGTCGTTGTAATACTTTCTGTCACACGGTATTTTTTGGAAAAAATACACTTTTTTGAATTAAAAAAATTAGACAGCAGTAAAGTTAGCCCAAAATTGTGTCTGCTCGCGGAATGGCGACAAACTTTTACCCTTAAAAATCTTCATATGCAACGTTTAGAAAATTCTACAGGTTGCGTGTTTTGAGTCACAGAGGAGGTCTAGGGCTAGAATTATTGCTCTCGCTCTAACAATTGCGGTGATACCTCACATGTGTGGTTTGAACACAGTTTACATATGCGGGCGCTATTCACGTATGCGTTCATTTCTGTACGCGACCTCGGCGGGACGGGGCACATTTAAAAAAAATTTTCTTATTTATTTTACCTTTTATTTTTTATTTTTACACTGATCTTTTAAAAAAAAATTCTGTCACTTTTATTCCTATTACAAGGAATGTAAACATAGCATGACAGGACCTCTTAAATATGAGATCTGGGGTCAAAAAGACCTCAGATCTCATATTAACATTAAAATGCAGTAAAAAAAAAATGTTGTTTGGAAAAAAAAAAAATGTTGCTTTAAGAGCTATGGGCGGAAGTAACTTTTTTTTACATCGCTTCCGCCCTGCATTGGTATGGAGCTGGGTGGGGGCCATCTTCCCCTCACTCTGCTCCATACCACAGAGGACACAGGATCCGATTGCCTCCGCCGCTGCCAGCAGCTCCGGTAAGCGGTGGAGGGCATCGGAGGGAGAGGGAATTTTGTGATTTTTGACTGATAAAAGTGATTTTGCAGTGTATCCGCTGCAGAGACCACTTTTATCTGAAAGCTGACCACTGAAAAAGAGGATACCGGGGTTATGGCAGCTAGCTGCTGTCATAACAATGATATTCCTCTTCAAAGTACTGACGTATAACTTCATCCAACCTTGCTCTGGGAGGTCTCCATGTGTGTATAAGTGCCAGTTGGGCAGGGAGGAAGATCAGCCAGGTATAGCTGGTGGCAGCCAAGTGGGCTAGTATTTCTTACAAGCCAGTGAAACTGGGATCAGTGGCCACAGAGAAGCATGGTCAGAAGCAAAGATGTCATGCTGTTCACTCAAATTGTCACATGATCTGTAAATAGAGGAGAGAAGATTTCTCCAGGATCCAGCTGCCTGCACAATGAGGGCCATGCATCATCACATGTAAGTGGTGTGATGAAAGCAGTAGTTTTTTTTTTGCTAAACTTCAGCTTTAAAGACTACTTTGCTAAATGTAATTATACAGTATTTTATATTTGCTCGAGTACTTTTATAGAATTTTTTTAATTTAAACGTTCATTTATAATCACTAATGACATGCAGTGGTTGAAAATAAAGGCTAGGCCTTAAAGTCATTGTAAAGGCTCATTAAAAAAACTAAATAAATAACAAACATGTTATACTTACCTCCTCTGTGCAGTTGGTTTTGCACAGAGCAGCCTGGAGCCTCCTATTTCCGGGGTTCCTCTTTGCTGCTCCTAGCTCCTCCCTCCTTTGAGTGCTCCTCAGCCAGCAGCTTGCTATAGGGGGCACCCAAGCTGAGTCAGAGCTCTGTGTATCCCAGAGGCGTAACTAGAACCTTCAGGGCCCCGGTGCAAGAAACAATGATGGGCCCCCCCCCTTCCATCCGAGCTCCAGGCTTCCAATTTTGGGAGGGCATCCATGGACATCCTCCCAAAACCGTGCTTCCCGCATGCCCCCTGGGACATGCATCCAGCGCAATCACAGTGGCCCTTTACCATGTGATGTCAGCTGATCACATGTAAACAGACTTGCCGGTTATCCGCAGCCCTTTCCTCCCGTGCTATGTCTGTGTGAGGAAAGGACTGCCATTAACTGTCAAGAATGTCAGTAAATTGTTTACACTGATAATCAGTGCCCCAATCATCAGTGCCATGTATCAGTGCCCATCAATGCCACCTATCAGTGCCCATCAATGCCACCTACAAGTGTTACCTATCAGTGCTCATTAATGCTGCCTATTAGTGCCCATCAAATCTGCCTATCAGCACCACCTATCAGTGCTCATTATTGCAGCGTCCATCCATGCCACCTATCAGTACTCTTCAATACTGCCCATCAGTGCCGATCAATACTGCTTTAGTTCTGCCTATCAGTGTTCCTCAGTGCCCATCCGTGCAGCCTATGAGTTCTGCCTATCAGTGCTCATCAATGCCCATCAATGCCTCCTATCAGTGCAGCCTATCAATGCCCTCTTTCAGTGCCTCCTATCAGTGCCCCCTATCAGTGCCTCCCTTCAGTGCTTATCAGTAAATCCCATTGGTGCCTCCCATCGGTGCCCCCTATCAATGCTCATCAGTAAATCCTATCAGTGCCTCCCATTGGTGCCCCCTATCAGTGCCCCCTAGTGCCTTCTCAGTGCCCCCCATCATTGCCCACCAGTGCCCCCTATCAGTGCCTCCCTTCAGTGCCCATCAGTGTCCCCTATCAGTGCCTCCCATCGGGGTCCCCTATCAGTGCCTCCCATTGGTGTCCCCTATCAGTGCTTCCCATCGGTGTCCCCTATCAGTGCCTCCCCTTCAGTGACCCCCCATCTATCAGTATAGCCCCCCTCTATCAGCCTAGACTCCCATCTATCAGTGTAGACCCCCTTAGTGCAGACCCCCATCTATCAGTATAGACCCCCCTCTATCACTATAGACCCCAGTGTAGACCCCCCCTCCATCAGTGCAGACCTCCCCTCCATCATTGCAGACCCCCTCCATCAGTTCACATCCCCCCCCTCAGTGCAGACCTCCCCTCCCTCATTGCAGACCCCCCCTCCATCAGTTCACACCCCCCTCAGTACAGACCCCCCCTCCATCAGTGCAGGCCCCCCACAATGCAGACCACCCCCTCCATCAGTGCAGACCCCCCATCAATGCGGACCCCACTCAGTGCAGACCCCTCTCCCTCCATCAATGCAGACCCCCCTCAGTGCAGACCCCCACCCCATCAATGCAGCCCCCCCCTCAGTGCAGACCCCCACCCCATCAATGCAGACCCCCCTCAGTGCAGACCCCCACCTCATCAATGCAGACCCCTCATCAGTGCATACCCCCACCCCATAGTGTTCCCCCCAGCACATGTCAATTTGAATACAAACTTTACAGACCTCAGAACAGCGTTCTCCCTCCGACTCCTCCTCCTCCCCCTCCGTAACCAGAGAGGAGGGGGAGGCGGCTTCGGTCCACTCCGCTGTACGCCTGTGTGTCTCTCATCTAACAGCAGAGAGACACCGGCATCGTTGGTTTTATTTCCCTGCTCTCCGTGTGTCCTCTCTCTCTCACGGCATGACAGGACACACAGCTGATCTCCCCCCTCCCCTCTCTGTGTGCTCCGAGTCCGCGGGAAATGTGAGCTCCTTAGCTTCACACTTGACTGCCCGCGGAGCACACAGAGAGGGGAGGGGGGAGATCAGCTGTGTGTCCTGTCATGCCGTGAGAGAGAGAGAGAGGACACACGGAGAGCAGGGAAATAAAACAAACAATGCCGGTGTCTCTCTGCTGTTAGATGAGAGACACGCTCAGCGGCTCAGCCTCAGCGATGTGAAGAGCAACCCCGCTGGGCCCCCCCCCCCACAGTGGCGGAATGCCGGGCCCCATCGCAACTGCGACTGTTGCGACCCCGGTAATTCCGCCACTGGTGTATCCATTCGGACACAGAGCCCTGACCTGGCCCCACCCCCTCTCTCCCCTGATTGGCTGACTGACTTTGATTGACAGCCATGGGAGCCAATGGCACCGTTGCTCTGTCTCAGCCAATCAGGAGGAGTGTCCTGGATGGCTGAGGGGATCGTGGACATCGCTGGAGAGAGAAGGGGCTCAGGTAGGTAATTAGGAGGACTGAGGGGGCTGCTACACACAGAAGGTTTTTTATCTTAATGCATAGAATGCATTAAGATAAAAAACCTTCAGCCTTTACAACTCCTTTTATTCTGCTGCATAAAATAAGGGAAAGAGCCATGGTAGAAAGGACTGTGAAAATGATTTGGCAGTAAACAGAGGGTAATGCCAGAATACTGTAGATATCTGGAACCAGCTCAGATAACCTTAAATAGCACAATTTCTATATTTTAAAAGTTACTGAACCGGTTGTATCCTAATTATATGAAAATAATAGTTTCTATAATTAGGTGTAGCAGGTGTCTCGTTTCTCCCACGACCCCACCAAGCTGGCCACCGCAATGTACACAGGCTTTCCAGCATGAAAGAGGCAGAGCTGCCTGTCACGTTTGCATGGACTTTTTCACCCCCCTCCTTCTCTCTGTTTCACTGACTCACTAAATCGAATGTAAAGTTACCTCTGTAGCCTCCCCTGTGTCCCTACTGGCAGAAAGAAGAAAGCCAATCAGTTACAGGAGTCAATCAGGAGGGACTTTGACAAGCTGCAGGAAGCAGCTGCAAAGGACTCTGGAGTATGATGTTTCAGCACAGAGCGGCCCCATAGCACTATATAGTGACTGAAACTACCAAGACCAGCATTCTCTGTGGGAGGAAAGAAAAAGACTCTATTTTAATTCCTGAAGATATTCTCAGTGACCATGAGGCAGCAAAAGAGATCAGAGTTAAAGGAGAGATGGAGATGATCTCCCCGCACGATTTAGGCCTCCACCGCAACTTGGGACATCTGGCCTGGGAGAGGGGAATTCCAGGTTCATATCGAGGTGCACCTGTACCGACAGTAAAGTGTTTCAGTGTGAGGTAACCAGTCGGGTCACCAGGAAAGCCTGCTGTTTCAGGACGTTCGTTTTGGCCTTGACCACAGAATTTGGTGAGAGGGTATTTTTGCCCAACTGCAGGGAACAGAGACACTGCATCAAAGAAGGAGTATGAACACTGTATACAGACATCGTTGCTGGCAGTCATCTTGCTGACACTTGTAGTGCCACAGGGATAAGGCTATCCATTTCTGGGACACTGTATACAGACATTATTGTCCTCTCACCTTTCTGAGGAGGATCCTGTCTGTTTCACTTGATAATCTGGGACAGTTGTGTTGTTTGGGCCCGCTATACAGGAGTTTAAGTGCACCAACGTGAGTGGCTAGCTGAAGACACCAAATCGTATCTTTTCTTCAAAAGGACTGAAGCTACTAGTGCCATACAGATCCACACACACATATTCAGGGCTCTGTATATGCATTGAATAAAGTGTTTAACCAGTTCCAGACCAGCTGCTACAGTTATACTGTGGCAGGTTGGCTTCCCTGGGCGAGCTGTTGTAGCTGTACGTCGGCCCTTTAAAACGCTGTAGGAGGCGCACCCGCAGCATGTCCTTGGAGCTGATGTGAGTGCCCGGCGGGAGCGATGACTGCCATGTACCGCGTGATCGCTCGTGACAGAGCGAGAACCGGGATCTGTGTGTGTAAACACACAGATCCCAGTTCTGTCAGGGGAGAGGAGACAGATCGTGTTTTCATACTAAGTATGAACACCGATTAGTCTCCTCCCCTAGTCAGTCACATCCCCCCCCCCCCCACAGAACACACCTTGGGAACACAGTTAACCCCTTGATCACCCCCTAGTGTTAACCCCTTCCCTGCCAGTGACATTTAAATAGTAATCAGTGCATTTTTTAGCACTAATTACTGTATACATTTTTATATTATAACATAACATATAGCTTTTTATATTATAATTTTTGTATTATAACATATATTATTCCCTGTTTACCTGGACCCTGGACAACACAGGGCGGACCTGAAGAAGAAGGCCACGCCCTCTGAAACGCATTGTCCTGGCAACCACACAGCATCCCCTGACAGCACAGTTTGTTTCATCTAAGCGCTCCCTGGGTTACATGGTGGAGGCACCCATAGCCTTGTCCTGATCAGCTGGTTCCCGGAGTTAGTGTGCGGCTCGCTTGCAGCCTGTCGGCAGCTGCTTGTAGAGCCAGGGTCTGTGGAGCCAGCGTATCCCTCCACCCTGTGGATATCTCATCAATCCCGGCGCTTAGATGTGACCCTGTTCAGAGTTCCATACTGGAGGATTTTGACGCTTGTGATTCACCTACGTTTGTCGGTGTATTGATTTTATTTATCCTATCCCAACAAACAAACGTTATTTGCCTGTGCACTCGTATCTTCCTTATATCTTCACAGCTATCAGTTTCCCACTGATCACGGAGCTGCAAGGAGTGTGGTGTCAGATAAACTATTGAATTGACTCTTTCCCTTGAGGAATCCCTTAGTATGTTTTTGTTTTGGACTCCATATACTTTTTAGCGCAAAGACTGTTGATTTTGTTTATTTTTGTTTTCACTAAAGGCAAATAGACTGTGCACTTTGCAAGCACAGTTTCTCCAGAGCTTAGTACCGTATATGCTTGAGTATAAGTCGTTCCGAGTATAAGTCGAGGCCCTAATTTACCACAAAAAAATAGGAAAAACTTATTGACCCGAGTATAAGACGAGGGTGAGAAATGCACAGCTACTGTAAGTGGAAAAGAGGGTCAACAATGCCCATTTGCAGCCTCACTGTGCCCATTTGCATGCCTCACTGTGCCCATTTGCAGCCATAGGTCCCCCGAACTTCAAACTCGGTAGTTAAGGGTTCCTAGATGCCTCCTAGCTGCAGCCAAAATTTGGGGTCTCTGAACCCAAAGGGTCCCAAAATGACATTGCTGCAGATGGACACAGTTGACCGAATTTGGGGCCCGTATCTTGGGGCTACTTAGTGCTAAGAACCCCAAATTTGGTGTGCAAACCCAGTGGAACTAGCACCATAAAATATACAAGCTGGGGTTTCTAGCACCAAGTGGCCCCGAGATACAGGGCCCCAAAAATCGGTTCAGAAAATGTCAAGCACTTTTCTGTAGCAGAGAATGACATTTTCCGAACCGGCTTTGGGGCCCCATATCTCGGGGCCACTTGGTGCTAGAAACTAGCACCAAGTGGCCCTGAGATATGGGGCCCCAAAGTAGGTTCGGAAAATGAAATTTTTTGCTGCAGAAAAGTGCTTGACTCCAGTATAAGCCTAGGGGTGCACTTTCAGCACAAAAAAATGTGCTGAAAAACTCGACTTATACTCGAGTATATACGGTAAATGAGTTAATGCTTCACTTTGCAAAAAATATTTTTGCTTGCATGTGATTGGATTACGAAAGTCAGCAGAGCTTCCCTCATTTACTAAGCTCTGGAGCAGCTACCCTTGCAGAGTGCACAGTCTAGTTGCCTTTAGTAAATCAACCCCTTTGTATTTCATCAGGGATAAGGTAGGCAGGACTCGCACCACTTGCTTTGGAATTCAGTGCAAAAATACACTGGAATTGATTTACTAAAGGCAAATTAGATTGATAATTTTGCAAGAGCTGACTTCCATCATTTAGTCGTGTGCAAGCAAAAATGCATTTTTTTTCTTGTTTTGTTTTCCTTGCATGTGATTGCGTATTCTTTGCAAAGTAAACATTTACCAAATTCTCTAAACTCTGGAGAAAATGCAACTTCCATTGGAAAGTGAACAGCCTATCGGCCTTTAGTAAATCAACCCCAATGTATTGTAAAGTCAAAGAGGAAGGTAGGAGCATACTATATTTATAGCACATCAACAGATATTTTTCTATCCTTGCAGCGTGTTTAAAGGGATAAAACATTGAGGGAATGTGCATGTATTTCAGAAATGTATGCAATTCCTTTTTGAAACTTTGCCTTGGCATTAATTAATACTCTAGTTTTTTTTTTTTTTTTTTTAAATTAGAGAACCAAACCTATTAAGTTAATTTCTACAATGCAATGAAACATAGTGTGCATAGACAGAAACATGCCAGAATATGTGGGTGGCAGAAGAAACAAAGTTCATGTCACATGGCTTGCCAGTAACATTAATGTGTAACACATCTGTACATAATCAATAAATCACAGTTACACTTATAGAACATGATCCTTTACAAGTTTTTAATATTATACTATGATCCTCAAACCCCTTTACAGGGCCCCTGCTGTGTGCTTTGCCAGACTGGCAGCTGATCATTAGGCAAGTTTTTCCAAAAAATCATAATAGCCTTATTTTAAAGGTTACTTTACTCAAACCGCCATTTGTCTTCAAGGAGCAGAAATTATACATTGTTGACCATTTCTTACCCCATTACTTACTGTTTTAATAAAAAAAGAAAGGTTGGGGCTTTAAATGAAGCACCTCAGGGGAAGAGGTGCCTCCATCCCTAAAATCGGTATAAAGGAGGGGGGAGTTTGGGACTTTGAATGAGGCACAAAAAGGAACCGGATGTAGAAGGATAATTTATTGTACAGCCATATATATGACATGATGTAACCAAAATAAATATCAAAGATAAACAAGATTAAACATAAATCACAGAGTGTTGTGTGGTACCATTGCCAATGTTGCTCCATGTACAAAATTGTAAAAAACATAATAACAAGAATAAATGTCCTTACAGATGAAGTCATTAAGGTATGCATCTTTGTAAGCTCAACGCGTTTCGGGGATAAATATCACCTCATCAGGAGCTGATGCGTATGACAGTTCTGTGGAAAAAATGATATAGAACATTGAACATATAATAACCCCAGTAACAGGAGAGGCAAAGGGGAAAGGAGCAAAAAAGGGGGGGCATTAGGGGGGAGATGTCCACTCCCCTACTCACTTGAGGACTCGACATGTCACAGCAGAATTCTGAGAGGCCAGGAAGCATCACAAATGTCTCTGCTGGGAGCTGAGGTGGGAAGGGCCCCCAGGACAGAGTACAACCACAACTCCCCACCATGGCAAAGAAGCTCATGCTATCATGACTGGTAATGTCTATTGTTGACTCCAAGGTGTCTGTGAAAAATAACTGAAAATAATGCATGGTCGAATTGCCACACGTATATATATATAATTATTATAAAAAAACTGCGCTTAGAAACAAATATCAAAAGCTGCGGTTATAAGTGAAGCACACCAAAAACAAAACAATATATGGAAAAACCGCGCTAATAAAATACAAGAATTGTTGATAAAATCGTTTGATCCTGAAATGTAAATATTGTCTATTGTTGATACAGTCTTGGGAATCCAAACATACTGTCCATATAACAATAAAGATGGTGAATCTATTGTGTATGTCTCTATGAGGTTCTTCCAATAAAAAGTGACAATTGGACCGAAGAGAAACAGCAGGTGATTGCGCTTACCAGATGCAAGCCTCTTATAGGCGGATGGCTTAAACCCAGCCTGGGCCTTTAGACTGATACCTTTGGATGTATCACAATTTTCATCCTCGTGACATGAGCCGGTTCATGAAAATAATTTCCAAAAAAAAAAAAAGGAAGTACACATATGGTGTAATACTGTTGATTATTACCACACAAAAACACCCAGTTTGTGAAGAAAGTGAAAAAGAAAAAATTATGACATTCAAAGCGATGTGATCATAGAAAACATGGATCACCCAAAAGTAATGTTACAACCTCGGATGATGATGGGTGTCATATAATCATACACATCAATGAAAAAAGTGAGGAAGAGTGACACTTTATAACACCCCTCTAATTGGGCAGGTTTAAGAAAAAAAGAAAAAAAGGAAAAAAAGAAAAAAACTTTACCCAATCACCAAAAATTAATTATTAGCAGAAAAAATTATAAGTGATCTGAGCACCCTGATAGAAAAAAAGGGGAAGAACCAGAAAAAACCCTTATATTCAGCACACCACATGCACAGGCTGCTTACCAAATATCAAATCATATAGGTAGGATAATACACCCAGCGTGTAAATATGTTAAATCACACCTACAGGTTTAGGGGATGTTCCGCTTACCAGACATCCTCATACACAGGCAGATCGGTTAAGGCACCGATGGGCTCCAATCTGAAACGATGTGGATAAGTCCTGGCCAGTCGTGCCCAAGCTCAGCAGAATATGGTAAGTAGAAAAAACACCAATAGTGTAACACTGTATAGTCCGGTTTATTATATAAAGAGTAACACTTACATCAAAGGAAGTTAAAAACAGCATAAAATGAAGCCGGCCGGCATTCATACACACTCCCGTCCTCACAAGACACACGTGGCGACGTCAGCACGTCCCTCCCAGACGCGTTTCGTCACACGCTGACGTTTTCAATGGGGAACGGGAAGCATGCTGGGCCACCACGTTAAATATCCACACCAAGCCTCGCCCTGAGTTCCATAGACGGAAACACACGGCGCCATCTTAGGTGTGGGCATCCCTATGTTGCACTGAAAAGCATGGGATCCGATCGACAATCGAAAGTGCCGTGGGATCACCATCCTTAGATTACAGATTAGGAACAAAAAATGCAAATGAATACATGTAGCATAGTGAGATTATATAGAAATATAGAAGAATTGGAATTCTTAACAGGGTCAAAAAGCCTCTTATCAGAATAGAAAATAAATAAAACGACGGAAGAGGTGACCATTCATATTACAATAGTCTTTCCCTAATCGACATGCAGTTTGTACAAAAAACTATATATTGTGAAAAATATAAAAAATATATTAAAAATTGCACAAACGTAAAATATGGCAAAACCGCAGAGGTATACAATCAATTGGGCATAAATTTATGTGGCCCAGATTGTGGTATATCGTTCCTCAAGTGGCAAAAATCCCTCCTAACATTACTAACAAGGAGACAAATCCTATGGTTGTTTCCCAACCCATCTAGGATATATAAGTTGATATAATCACAAATAGGTCCGGAATGAAGAAAACATATTAATCTAGTATATTCTATTCGCCCTCAAGATTAACAATCTGGTATGTTCTATTCACCCCTATATATCGAAAGTTGTCAATGGACGCATTGGTGTCCACACCTCCATTGACTTATATGACCCAGATTATAATATGTAATTCTTCCTGTAGCATATGCCCCTCCTAACATTACTATCAGGGAAACACATCCTATAGTTGTTTCTCCAGCCCATCTAGGATGTATAAATAGACAAAAACTTAGACAGGTCAGGAATGAAAGGAACATATATTCATCCAGTATATCCTGTTCGCCCTCAAACATAGTAATCTGGTATGTTTTATTCCTATAGATCAAGAGTTGTCAATAAACGCATTGACGTCTACGTCTATATTGAGTCCATGGGGTGTATAACTCTTAATTCTATGGACCCATGACATCTCCAGTTTGGAGATGTCACGCACCATAGAACTACCTCGCCAGTGGGGTTGGTACCGATCAATACCCAAAAACAGTGTGTTGGCAGGGTTTCTGTCGTGTACCAGGCGGTAATGCTTGGACACGGAATGATTTTTGAATCCCGTTAGGATATTTGTGACGTGTTCATTAAGCCTCACCTGAAGGCTGCAATATGTGGGACGGACCAAACGCCCCCTTCAGGTGAGGCTTAATGAACATGTCACAAATATCCTAACGGGATTCAAAAATCATTCCGTGTCCAAGCATTACCGCCTGGTACACGACAGAAACCCTGCCAACACACTGTTTTTGGGTATTGATCGGTACCAACCCCACTGGCGAGGTAGTTCTATGGTGCGTGACATCTCCAAACTGGAGATGTCATGGGTCCATAGAATTAAGAGTTATACACCCCATGGACTCAATATAGACGTAGACGTCAATGCGTTTATTGACAACTCTTGATCTATAGGAATAAAACATACCAGATTACTATGTTTGAGGGCGAACAGGATATACTGGATGAATATATGTTCCTTTCATTCCTGACCTGTCTAAGTTTTTGTCTATTTATACATCCTAGATGGGCTGGAGAAACAACTATAGGATGTGTTTCCCTGATAGTAATGTTAGGAGGGGCATATGCTACAGGAAGAATTACATATTATAATCTGGGTCATATAAGTCAATGGAGGTGTGGACACCAATGCGTCCATTGACAACTTTCGATATATAGGGGTGAATAGAACATACCAGATTGTTAATCTTGAGGGCGAATAGAATATACTAGATTAATATGTTTTCTTCATTCCGGACCTATTTGTGATTATATCAACTTATATATCCTAGATGGGTTGGGAAACAACCATAGGATTTGTCTCCTTGTTAGTAATGTTAGGAGGGATTTTTGCCACTTGAGGAACGATATACCACAATCTGGGCCACATAAATTTATGCCCAATTGATTGTATACCTCTGCGGTTTTGCCATATTTTACGTTTGTGCAATTTTTAATATATTTTTTATATTTTTCACAATATATAGTTTTTTGTACAAACTGCATGTCGATTAGGGAAAGACTATTGTAATATGAATGGTCACCTCTTCCGTCGTTTTATTTATTTTCTATTCTGATAAGAGGCTTTTTGACCCTGTTAAGAATTCCAATTCTTCTATATTTCTATATAATCTCACTATGCTACATGTATTCATTTGCATTTTTTGTTCCTAATCTGTAATCTAAGGATGGTGATCCCACGGCACTTTCGATTGTCGATCGGATCCCATGCTTTTCAGTGCAACATAGGGATGCCCACACCTAAGATGGCGCCGTGTGTTTCCGTCTATGGAACTCAGGGCGAGGCTTGGTGTGGATATTTAACGTGGTGGCCCAGCATGCTTCCCGTTCCCCATTGAAAACGTCAGCGTGTGACGAAACGCGTCTGGGAGGGACGTGCTGACGTCGCCACGTGTGTCTTGTGAGGACGGGAGTGTGTATGAATGCCGGCCGGCTTCATTTTATGCTGTTTTTAACTTCCTTTGATGTAAGTGTTACTCTTTATATAATAAACCGGACTATACAGTGTTACACTATTGGTGTTTTTTCTACTTACCATATTCTGCTGAGCTTGGGCACGACTGGCCAGGACTTATCCACATCGTTTCAGATTGGAGCCCATCGGTGCCTTAACCGATCTGCCTGTGTATGAGGATGTCTGGTAAGCGGAACATCCCCTAAACCTGTAGGTGTGATTTAACATATTTACACGCTGGGTGTATTATCCTACCTATATGATTTGATATTTGGTAAGCAGCCTGTGCATGTGGTGTGCTGAATATAAGGGTTTTTTCTGGTTCTTCCCCTTTTTTTCTATCAGGGTGCTCAGATCACTTATAATTTTTTCTGCTAATAATTAATTTTTGGTGATTGGGTAAAGTTTTTTTCTTTTTTTCCTTTTTTTCTTTTTTTCTTAAACCTGCCCAATTAGAGGGGTGTTATAAAGTGTCACTCTTCCTCACTTTTTTCATTGATGTGTATGATTATATGACACCCATCATCATCCGAGGTTGTAACATTACTTTTGGGTGATCCATGTTTTCTATGATCACATCGCTTTGAATGTCATAATTTTTTCTTTTTCACTTTCTTCACAAACTGGGTGTTTTTGTGTGGTAATAATCAACAGTATTACACCATATGTGTACTTCCTTTTTTTTTTTTTGGAAATTATTTTCATGAACCGGCTCATGTCACGAGGATGAAAATTGTGATACATCCAAAGGTATCAGTCTAAAGGCCCAGGCTGGGTTTAAGCCATCCGCCTATAAGAGGCTTGCATCTGGTAAGCGCAATCACCTGCTGTTTCTCTTCGGTCCAATTGTCACTTTTTATTGGAAGAACCTCATAGAGACATACACAATAGATTCACCATCTTTATTGTTATATGGACAGTATGTTTGGATTCCCAAGACTGTATCAACAATAGACAATATTTACATTTCAGGATCAAACGATTTTATCAACAATTCTTGTATTTTATTAGCGCGGTTTTTCCATATATTGTATATATATATATACATATATATATATATATATATATATATATATATATATATATATATATATATATATATATATATATATATATATATATATATATATATATATATATATATATATATATATATATATATATATATATATATATATATATATATAGATAGATAGATAGATATATATAGATATAGATATACATATCTATATATAGATATCTATATATATACACATATAAAGTGAATTGTGAGTTGTTAAGTGTTAATAACAGCTGTTAAGTGAGTTGTTCTGAAGTGTGGGGGGAGGGGCGGGCTGGTCCCATTGCGCATCGGCGTCACGCACCAGGCCGACTGTGTGACGCTATTATCCTGTGCCGCAGCATCAGCTTGTGTCTTTCAATCTCATGGATGGTTCTAGAGCAGGGATCCTCACACTACGGCCCTCCAACTGTTGCAGAACTACACATCCCATGAGGCATTGTAAAACTCTGACATTCACAGACATGACTAGGCATGATGGGAATTGTAGTTCCTGAACAACTGGAGGGCCATATTTTGAAGACCCCTGTTCTAGAGGTGCCTTCACACGCCGTTGTGGGTGGCGGCCGCCGCTCCGGTGGAAGTGCTAACACAATTGTACCATGCCAGCATGACGCTGGTGGGTCGGTCCCCGGGCGGGTGGCTGCCTACAAATATACTCACCTGGTTTGTTTGTCTCAGCTGTTGTGGTTGCTGTCTGTGGGTGATTGCAGCTCCTTACACTCCTGTATTGGAATTACACAGGTACCCTTCCCACAATCTGTGGTGCTACAATTAATTTTGTTTTCACACTATTATTCTTCTCCCAGTTAATCTGGGAGGTTACGTTATATATATATATATATATATATATATATATATATATATTAAGTGAATAGTGACACCCACTTTAAGACAAGTGTGGAGAAAAAATAGTGGGTGTGTGATAGTCATAGTGAGCAGCATAGCTAAGGGCTCTTTCACACGGACGTTCCGTTTTTTATGTCCGTTCAGTTAAGTTCAGTTTTTTTTTTTTGGGTTGAAAAACGGATGCGGATGTCAATTCTGACATCCGTTTTCATGTCCGCGAACGTCCGTTTTAGGTCCGCTAACGTCCGTTTTACATCCGTTTTACATCCGCAGACATCCGTTTTTTTTAATGGACTTCCGTTTTTCATTGCTTTTTCTTCAGTTTCTCATCCGTTTTTGATCCTTTTTTTTATCTAATCTCCCGTGAGACTTCACTCTTCCCCAGTATGCATTATGTTTCCCATGCTGCTTTGTGGTCCCAGTGATATTGTGCAGACATTATTTTGTCTCGTTACCTGTCTCTGTGTGTTTGTAGTATTTTTAGCTATGTTTTCTACCCAATTTTGGGACGACGTGACATGTGTTGTCCTTATGGAGTATGTGAGGAGAGTGGAGAGTCGGAGGAGGAGAAGATTGCAGCTAAAACGTCGCACCTATTGGACACATCCCATGCTGCTGAAGAGGCCCTATGAGGGTTTTGTTGCTCTGCATTATGGCGATTTGCGAAGATACCCAACAAAATTCTTCAATTTTACCAGGATGACTATACCCACGTTTGATTTCGTCCTAGATAAACTTCAACCATGTCTGCATCGTTTGGACACTAACATGAGATGCTGCATGCCCTCCCAGGAACGTCTCCTACTTACTCTCAGGTACACCAGGCTTATGCTGTTGTTTATTTTAGATTATGAGCCCCACTACTCCCCTGAGCCAAGAGTCAAACCCCTAGATATTTGACAATGCATGTACATAACTCCCCCCCCCTCCCCCCGACCCCTCTCAACTGCCACCTAACCACCCCTTAAAGCGGAATACCACCCTATTAAAAGCCATTGGCTACAAAAGGTTTAGCTGCTGACTTTGAATAAACAGCCACTTACCTATCCCACAGTCTAGCGATGCGTCTGCCCGACAACTCGCTCCTCTCCCACTTCTCTGGTATTGGATGTATAGAGCTCATGCACATATACTATTGTGTACAGTGTAGTCTAACATTCGTTTATATTCATCTTAGGTTTCTTGCCACGGGTCAAACCCTCACTAGTTTGAACCACTATTTTCTGCTGGGTATATCAACAATATCAGATATTGTACATGACACCTGCAAGGCTATATGGGAGGAGCTAAGTCCGCTTGTGATGCCAGTTCCTAACGTACAAATGTGGTCAAAAATCGCAGATGGATTCCTAAAGAACACGCAATTCCCAAACTGCTTTGGAGCCTTGGATGGCAAACACATTCGGATTACAATGCCTCCTGGATCTGGTTCCAGCTATTACAACTACAAAAAATATTTTTCCGTGGTTCTGATGGCAATCTGTGATAGCAACTTTAAATTTGTCACTGTGTATATTGGTGCATATGGCAGCACTGCTGACTCCAGAGTGTTTAGGGCATCCAGAATGGGGAGAAGGCTTCTAGAGGGCAGGATGAATTTACCACCTGACAAACCACTTCCTGGAACATCTGGACCTGATATGCCTCATGTCCTCGTGGCCGATGAGGCTTTTGCGCTCTCAAAGCACATTTTAAGGCCATATGCAAAACATAATTTAAACAACAAAAAGAGAATCTTCAACTACCGACTTAGTAGAGCAAGGAGGTACATCGAATGCACATTTGGCATACTAAGTAGCAAATGGCGCATATTTCACAGTGCCATGCAACTGAAACTGACCAATGCTGAAGGTGTTATTCAAGCATGCTGTGTGCTGCACAACATAATTCGTGAGAAGGAAGGCATCAGCATGGAAGATGAAGATGAAATCCATTTGCCCTCTGTCAATCTTTGTGGACCGCGTCCAAGCTATTCTGTTCTTGCTCAGCGTGACCAGTTTGCAGACCATTTTATGTCCCCTGATGGAGAGGTTCCATGGCAGTATAATCGTGTTTAAGCAGTGCCAACATTGCTCTTCTTTGCCTATGTAATCTATCATCTTTTTTATTTTTAAATATTATGTAGTGTATAGAGAGTACAAAAATAAAATGCAGTTTTCCATGCAGTCAAATAGTTTTATTCGTGTCATATAAACTTATTGACCACAGTACAGATAACTCCAAATATATATAAAAATATATATTGTATAACCAGAATACAATAACAAACATATTTTTACGAATATTACCAAAAAAGTGAGTAAACTGCAAATAAGACCTACAAGGACTTAAACTAGGGCATATTTGGGGGGTAGGGCTTATATTACAGCCATCACCAACAAGCACGCTAGGTCTTATTTTCGGGAGAACAGGGTATTACCCCACATGCACAAAAAAGCACCAATTTACAGATCCTGGTAATAAGGCGCAACTTGAGGTGGGGTCACTGCATTGTGTACACTGGTAGTTGGTTGATGGGGGGTAGGGTATTGATGATGGTACATCTGTGAAGTTGAATTTAGAGGAGCAGGGTCCAAGGCATAGGGGTGTTGGTAGGGGCGTTGTTGCTCATTTATGAGTGGCGGCATAGGGTCACCAGCAATTGCAGCCCTTACACACACCCCAGTAAAATTAAAAAGTGACATATGAACCTCCATTTTTCTGTGCATGGGGACCTGTGCCAGTTGGTGGTACAGACTTCTCAGGTACACTGCATCCTGATTTGCGGGGTCAGAAAAAGGATCTCTTGATTCAGCTCTCCTCCTTTCCCTCATGTCTTCCATGAATTGTATCATCGCACCCTCTATATCTGGCCTGGATTGCCCTCCGCGTTGCCGACTTGTTGTGGCACGTACAGAACGATTCTGTTGAGGAAGAAATTTTTTAGAACATTTATCAATGTAAACATTTTAGAATGGGTCATTTTGCATGGGATTCTTACAGGCACACGTTGTCTTTCTTGTCTTTCCTGGTCAGTTCTACATGCAGGGGGCTGAGTTGATGTTTCAGATGAAAGCAGTTGTTCGGCACCATGCTCTGATGTTATTTGGTCTTGTACACTTTCGGGTGTTTGGATTACAGTTCCTGATTCGGAATTCCCCTCCTCCTCTTCCGTTTCTGAAATGTTGGTGCTTGTACTGTAAAGATATTTTGATTGATCGATTAAAGGACAGCACTGTAGATTTATTACAATACATAATCCATGTGTTCTAAATGGGTCTATGACTACAACTTAAGCCCAAGACCATTTGGCTGGCCACAGACCATAGCACTTTTTTGCGATTCGGCACTGCGTCACTTACAGACAGTTGCGCGGTCGTGCAACGTATTTTTTCCCCCACAAATAGAGATTTCTTTTGGTGTGATTTGATCACCTCTGCGGTTTTTAGTTTTGCGCTATAAACAATTATAGAGCAAGAATTTTGAAATAAAAAAGCAAGATTTTGTTCTTATTGCAATATAAATTATACCCACAAAATATACAGCAATCAGTGCAATTAAAAATGCATTGATTACTGTGTAAATGTGACTGGCAGTGAAGGGGTTGACCAGGAGGGGGCACTGCAGTGTGTCCTAGGGATGTGTTCTAACTTTAGGGGGGGGTGGGCTACGTGTGTCACAACACTGATCACAGCTCCCGATTACAGGGAGTGGTGATCAGTGTCAGTGTCACTAGGCAGAACGGGGAAATGCTTGTTTACATCAGCATTTTTCCCGTTCTTCCTCACCGTGAGACGATCGCGGGTATCCCCACGGACATCGAGTCAGCGCGACCCGCAATCACACTCATGGATTTCGTTGCAGAGTCGCGCGCGCAACCACACGGCGGCAAATTGAAATGGAGGTACCTGTATGCCCATTTGCCTGTACGTGCCATTCTGCCAATGTCAATGTTCGTGCAGCGGTTGGCAATTTTGGGGTGCAAAGAACTATTTACTTATGTACTTACGATCTTAAGTCCATTACACTTCTTAAAAACCCCAACATTTCGAAAAATGGGCTTCTTCTTTTTTGGGACGTTCCTGCACCACTTCTACTCTGCTCTGCTTCTTCGTTTAATTCTCTTCTAAAACGATCCCTAATTGATGTCCAGCGCGTGATGATTTTTTTGCCTGCATATGAAAAGTATACAAAATTAACATAACATAAAATATTAGGTATACTATTTTTAACCCATATGTTTTCAGCTGTAAAGATGCTCTAAAGCAAACTTGTTGACTATCCTATGAAGGCCCTGGAGCTCCAGGACAATGACACATGACACTGATGAGAGATTGCACTAATACGTGGCACTGATGGCAGATGGCACTAATACGTGGCACTGATGGCACTAATACGTGGCACTGATGGCACTAATACGTGGCACTGATGGCAGATGGCATCAATACGTGGCACTGATGGCACTAATACGTGGCACTGATGGCACTAATACGTGGCACTGATGGCACTAATACGTGGCACTGATGGCAGATGGCACTAAAACGTGGCACTGATGGCACTAATACGTGTCACTGATGGCACTAATACGTGTCACTGATGGCACTAATACGTGGCACTGATGGCACTAATACGTGTCACTGATGGCACTAATACGTGTCACTGATGGCACTAATACGTGGCACTGATGGCACTAATACGTGTCACTGATGGCACTAATATGTGGCACTGATGGCACTAATACGTGGCACTGATGGCACTAATATGTGGCACTGATGGCACTAATACGTGGCACTGATGGCAGATGGCACTAATACGTGGCACTGATGGCACTAATACGTGGCACTGATGGCAGATGGCACTAATACGTGGCACTGATGGCACTAATACGTGGCACTGATGACAGATGGCACTAATACGTGGCACTGATGGCAGATGGCACTAATACGTGACACTGATAACAGATGCCACTTATACGTGGCACTTGGGACAGTTGGCACTGATAGATGGCACTGGGGACAGGTGGCACTGACATGTACTCTACATGCATATGGGTGTACTTCAAGTCTCACCAAGGCACCCCACCCCCATCCCCACAAACTACTTACCACGTATCTTGCGCTGCTTTGCATTCATTGATGTCCAGTTAGGTGTGACATCTTGGAAAATTTCTTCCCAAATCCTTCCTTTTGTGATGCGGTCACTGTACTGGCTGGATTTTTTGTCCCAAATTGCTGGCCTGGCATGCACCAGGTTAATGAGGCGCTCGTGTGAAACATCTTTAGCCATCTCTTTCTTCTTCTCTCTCTCTCTCTCTCTTCTCCTCTCTCTCTCTCCTCCTCTCCTCTCTCTCTCCTCTCTCTCTCCTCTCCCTCTCCTCTCTCCTCTCCTCTCTCCTCTCTCTCTCTCCTCTCTCTCTCTCCTCTCTCTCTCCTCTCTCTCTCTCCTCTCTCTCTCTCTCTCCCCTCTCTCTCTCCTCTCTCTCTCCTCTCCTCTCTCTCTCTCTCTCTCTCTCTTCCTCTCTCTCTCTCTCTCTCTCTCTCTCTCTCTCTCTCTCTCTCTCTCTCTCTCTCTCTCTCTCTCTCTCTCTCTCCTCTCTCTCTCTCTCTCTCTCCTCTCTCTCCTCTCTCTACTCTGTCTGTCTGTCTCTCCTCTCTCTCCTCTCTCACTCTGTCTGTCTCTCCTCTCTCTCCTCTCTCACCACACTGAGCTCATGGGCAGCAGGTCACTTCCTTTGGGACCACTACCTGGGTCATAGGTTAGATTTTTAGTGCAATATTAAAAAAAAAAAAACATATTGGGGTAAAAAACGGATGTCAGCGGATCGGATGTAAATCTTTAGCCATCTCTTTCTTTATCTCTCTCTCCCTCTCTCTCTCCTCTCCTCTCTCTCTCCTCTCCTCTCTCTCTCCTCTCTCTCTCCTCTCCTCTCTCCTCTCCTCTCTCCTCTCTCTCTCTCCCTCTCTCTCTCTCCTCTCTCTCTCCTCTCTCTCTCTCTCTCTCTCTCTCCCCTCTCTCTCTCCTCTCTCTCTCTCTCCTCTCTCTCTCTCTCTCTCTCTCCTCTCCTCTCTCTCTCTCTCCTCCTCTCCTCTCTCTCTCTCTCTCTCTCTCTCTCTCTCTCTCTCTCTCCTCTCTCTCTCCTCTCTCTCTCTCTCCTCTCCTCTCTCTCCTCTCTCTACTCTGTCTGTCTGTCTCTCCTCTCTCTCCTCTCTCACTCTGTCTGTCTCTCCTCTCTCTCCTCTCTCACCACACTGAGCTCATGGGCAGCAGGTCACTTCCTTTGGGACCACTACCTGGGTCATAGGTTAGATTTTTAGTGCAATATTAAAAAAAAAAAAACATATTGGGGTAAAAAACGGATGTCAGCGGATCGGATGTAAATCGGATCATCCGCTGACATCAGTTTTACATCCGTTCCGTTTTTCATACGGAAGGAAAAGTAGGGTTTTCCTCCGTTATGATAAACGGATCATAGCGGAGACGGATGTCAGCGGATGTCAGCGGACGTTCATCCGCTGACATCCGCTATTCCATAGGGATACATGTATGTCTGTTTTTCATCCGAAAACGGAAGAATGAAAAACGGACATACGGAACGTCCGTGTGAAAGAGCCCTAAGTGAAGACAGATGGGATAGGTAGAGAAGATAGGAGTGCACATAACCTCCCAGATTAACTGGGAGAAGAATAATAGTGTGAAAACAAAATTAATTGTAGCACCACAGATTGTGGGAAGGGTACCTGTGTAATTCCAATACAGGAGTGTAAGGAGCTTCAATCTGCAAAAATGTCAACAATTCTTTGTTTTTCTGTCAATATGGGGTGCTGTGTGTACATTAATGAGGAAAAAAATGAACTTTTAGCAAATGGCTGCAATATAATGAAGAGTGAAAAATTTAAGGGGGTCTGAATACTTTCCATCCCCACTGTATATTAGCATTATATTAGGCATTTCAATAAAAGGTGATATGTCATTATATTTGGGTAACTCCCTTCTGCCACCTAGTGGGAGGAGGGCAGAACCACATAGCTGCAGTTGAGATAGTAGGCAAGTGAAGGAAAAAAATAAAAAGTTTAACCTGAAAGAAGTGTCATACACTATGAAAAAACCCATCCCCCCAAAACCTCCGAACTTCGGTGTGCTTTCCCCCCAGAACATGAAAAAGAAAACATGGCAACTGCCAAGGAGGTTTTTGTAAAATGGAACAAGAGTGTCTTAGTCCCGACACCTAGAGTCCGGTTGGACCTAAAATCAAGGATAGCGGTCACTGCAGAACAGCAATTCTCCCGGGTTGGTTGCGGGAGCACAAGTTTAAACTGGTTGCTAACTTATAAAGAAGTGGTGTCCCTCCTCACTCCACCGTGCATTCTTGAGCTATTAGGGCTCTTTGAGATGTCTGTGGAGCCATGTGCGGGGTAAACTTCAGTTCAGGATCACAGGCCTAGTCAGTGTATGAGCTTGTGGCCCTTAGCATGGCACCCACGGAGCGGGAGGGACCCAACCATAACTCTTGGCAAACTTTAGCAATTCAAAAGGCTCTAGGAGGAACAAAAGCCCCGAAGGGTCAGCTTACATACAGGATCATCCTCTGGGCAGGGTTTATAGCCATTGCAAATCGTCGTCGGGGGAGGTAAAGAAGCAGACTGTTTCACCATCTTGCACTAGCAGCCGAGCTGGGAACAGCATGCTATATTGAATCTTTTTATTCCACAGAGTGAGCTTAACTTGGTCAAACGATCGTCAGAGCCTTTGCGTATCAACCGAGTAGTCGGGGAAGATCAAGAGTTTTGCTCCCTCATGGTGTAGGATGTCCATCTTCCTGGCTTTCCTGAGAACCAGATCGTGGTCTCTGAAATTTAGAAGGCAGAGGATGAACGTACGCGGAGGAGCTCCTGGGATCCCCTGGGCAGCAGGCATTCTATGTGCCCTCTCCACCACAAAAAATGGCGAGAATTGCGCACGTGGTAGCAGGGCATGCAAAAGTTGCTCTGTGTAGGCCATGGGATCCGAGCCCTCCACCCCCTCAGGCAGACCCACTATACGGAGATTGTTCCTCTGATTACGATTTTCTGCATCTTCTGCCCTATTTTCAAGGGTTTTCATTTTGGATTGCAGTGTGCGGAGTCCCCAAGTCCCCTACCCGGTGTTCAGCTTTGGTCAGTCTGATGCGGAAGGTGTCCATGTCTTGCCGAATAAGGCTAATATTCAGCTACATTGATTAAATTTTGCCCGTAAGGGTAGATTGACAGGTCGTGATCGCCTGCATGAGGGCAGTGAAGTTAGACTGTTCAGATATTGCAGGGTCTGTGTTGTCTGTCTGGGACGCCATGTGCGTTGGTGCAGCGGGAGCGGGTCCCGGTCCGGGCTTGGGCTTTGGCATGCCGGAGGACTTGCGGGAGGTCAAGTTGCCTTTTACCTTGGTCATCCCAGTCTCATGCTCAGTTTGTGCGGATGTAGGCGGATGTAGCAGGATGTAAAGCTCTGTCTGCAGGGAAACAGCCGTGGAAACCCGGAGTTTGACCGGAGCTCACTCGATGCACGTCTGCTCAGGTGGCCATCTTGGACACGCTCAATGTCATGTGACAGTTTGTCTGATGGGCACTGATAAGAGGCACTGACTGATGGCTGGCACTGATGGCTGGCACTGCTAGATGGCACTGACTAATGGGCACTGATAGATGGCACTGATAGATGGCACTGATTGGCAGCACTTATGGGCACTGATAGATGGCACTGATAGGCGGCACTTATGGGCAGGCACTGATGGGCACTGAAATGCAGCACTGATTGGCAATTGCATAATAAATTACATGAATGATGAGAGGAAAGGAATAGTTTTTGCAATGCTATATGGCATATAGCATTGCAAAATCCTTCCTTGTCTCTCATCATTCATGTCATTTAACATTTATCATCATTTATTATTTAGTAATTATGCTGCGATGCCCATCTTGGTACACCTTGCAGTAAGCCAGCAGCGGACATCTTGTTAAACCCAGCCCGAACTACATGGGCTGGGTGTAACAAGATGTCCGTTGGTGGCTTACTGCAGCCGAGTGCAGGGTGTACCAAGATGGGCGTAGTGATGTTTACCCTTCGACGGAAGCACGTAAAGTCACTTCCTTTACCGAATGTGACGGCTCCGGTCACCATTTTGTACAGAATATGCGGCGGCGCCCAGCATCCCTGCCCTAGGCCAGCTTACCCGTAGTTGTACTGCTGCCAGGCCGATCTCCGCTCCGCCCTCTCCGCCCTCCGACTTCCAGTTGCAGGTATCGGATTAGGCATCGGGAGCATTTGTGCGCGTACAAGTACGCGCAAAAATACTCGGTATCGGTCCCGATACCGATACTAGTATCAGTATCGGGACAACCCTACTTTTAAATGTGAAATATTTTCTCTGTCTTTTGCCTCTTGAATGGTATACTGTATGGCTGCTGACATTTTACATGTCCGTATACTGCATGGTCAAATACACCAAACAGTGAAACACATACTAATGCCCCGTACACACGGTCGGACTTTGTTCGGACATTCCGACAACAAAATCCTAGGATTTTTTCCGACGGATGTTCGCTCAAACTTGTCTTGCATACACACGGTCACACAAAGTTGTCGGAAAATTCGATCATTCTGAACGCGGTGACGTAAAACACGTACGTCGGGACTATAAACGGGGCAGTAGCCAATAGCTTTCATCTCTTTATTTATTCTGAGCATGCGTGGCACTTTGTGCGTCGAATTTGTCTACACACTATCGGAAATTCCGACAACGGATTTTGTTGTCGGAAAATTTTATAGCCTGCTCTCAAACTTTGTGTGTCGAAAAATCCGATGGAAAATGTGTGATGGAGCCCACACACGGTCGGAATTTCCGACAACAAGGTCCTATCACACATTTTCCATCGGAAAATCCGACCGTGTGTACGGGGCATAAGGCCGGACCTCTGAATCCATCAGATACACATAATGTATGTATACATCCAGTTGTACATCTATTATTTTAGGCCTATAACAGCAATTATACAAACACTTTTGACTGATTTTTAAATTTAGTACTTTTACATCTTGAATTAATCTATTGCTAATAAACTCATAATACTCAATACTGATGCTTAACGTAACATCCATCATTGAGGAGCCATTGTGAGTCTTTTACATATAAATTTGTCATTAAAACAGTTCTGCATACCTGAATAAAGATGAGACAATGAGAGCAGTTTTATTCTGCCATGCTGTGGATCTTTCTCAACTTTATTTCCACTGTTGGCCAAAACGTCACCCCCCCCCCCACACCCCCTCATTACAGTGTAATGCTCCACCTACAGGTTGCTTCCAGAACTTCTTTTACATAACTCAAACTTAATAATAAAAAAAGTTGTATGGTGTCTATTTTACTAATAATTTTAACAGTATAATTTCAAGTCCATTACACCCCCACACCAGGCATATTGTCCCTAATCACTGCTACACCAGTTATGCTGTGTACACACGATCGGATTTTCCGACAACAAATGTTTAATCAGAGCTTGTTGTCGGAAATTCCGACCGTGTGTAGGCTCCATCGGACATCTTTTGTCGGAATTTCCGACAACAAAAATTTGAGAGCTGGATCTCAAATTTTCCGACAACAAAATCCGGTCGGAAATTCCGAGCGTGTGTGTACAATTCCGACGCACAAAATTCCACGCATGCTCTGAATCAAGTACGAGACGGAAGCGCTCGGTCTGGTAAAACTAGTGCTCATCACGCTGCAAATTTTGAAATCTTTCAATGCAGTGCATTCTCTTCTTCTTTAGAATGCTAGAATAATGAAGTTGTTTTGCAGCTGATATTCACACAGAGTTCTGACAAATTGATTTCTTTATTATTACTTGTGATCTCATGAATAATTTTTTTTTCACCAGATCTCCAGAATAATGTTTTTAATTTTTGTTTATTGTAATCTCCTTTTTTTTTGGAAATCAAGATCTCCTGTTTTTTTTTCTAGTGATCTCCATAATATATTTTTTCATTTTGTGTGTCAAGTTACCACAACACCATTATTATCTTGTATTTTTTAACCTCAAGGAGATTGGTTGGTGTTGGTGTTCCTTGTTAATTTGACATTGTATTTTTGAAATGTACCTGCCTACTCATTAACAAACTGTCCTTTTTTAATTATAACACATAGCCAATGATTTAAAAAATATATACATTTATTAGGGGTCATAACAAAATTAAGAGGAAGGCAACACTGGATAAACTGGTGAAATTAGCGAAGCCTTTGTACCCCAGGGCACACATCAACTATTTGACAGGAAAAATTGGGAGTCTGAGGAGTTCATTTAATAGGGAGCACAATCCAGTCCAGGACTCTGAGAGATCAGGAACAGCAGCAGATGACATATATGTCCCCAGGCTGTGATCTTTCAACAGCCTGCGTCTTTTGCCAGACCAGACTGAACCCAGGCTATCACTCTCTTGTCTTCCTTACACTGGTGGGGGTTTTGAGGGCCGCAGAAGCCTGCCGACAGATCGTATGTACGATGCATGCATGTTACGCTTTATATACATCCCAGAGGAGATTTAAGGCCTCTAATATGTTCTTTGTAGAGATGGTGAAGATGGTGGACATCTTAAAGAGGGCCGACTATGATGGGAAGCATGGACCTTACCCAAACCCAAATGTCAGAAAGGCCAGGATCATGGCTAAAGTTGTAAAAAGTCTGCAGAAGAATTTGGGGGTACGGCGATCCAAGGATCAACTGAGGAAATGATGGTCAGACCTCAAATTGAGGGAGCAGGATCAGTACAGAAGAATCAAGAGAGTGCTGGCTGCAAAAAAGTAAGTATTTTGTTGCGTGTTCCTATTCTTCTTATTACGTTTGTGCTGCTCCATGTGCTTTTCTTTATGTATCATTCGTTCGCCCACTAATACGATGTTTTTGACAGGTGCAGGTTAACTACATTTGTTCAGGCCTATTTGTATTCACAGAAGTTTAGTACATTGTTGTCTAGATGGGTTTGTAACTAGAATGAAATGCAAACTTGATTCAGTGTAAGGAGAGGACACTCAGCAGCTGTTTACACATCTGAACGCAGGAGCACTAGTGTGGGACACAAGAACAAACTTTTTAGGGTGTCCCACACAGGTGCTCCAGTGGATACTAGGGCTCTCTACATGTGTGATACTTTACCCCAAGAGGTAAGTATTCAGCTTTAATAAAGGGGAAAAAAATCATGCCTTCACCTTGGAACTCTGCCAAAACCGACAATTGTACTACACTTCCAAGCAATGTTTCATATTCCTATTTCTGGCCTCAAATATCTGTGTGCTAAGTATTTCTTTTTTATTCACATAGCGGAGAAAAGAATTGGGACGCCAGGGGACACCAGGGACCCCCAACCTCCTAAAGAAGGGGAAATCCCAAAACCACAACCTGAGGATGTGGAGGAAGGAGAGGTTTATGAAGTGGGAGAAATAGTGACTACAACAGGTGAGTGTCTGAGACCACAGCTTCAGGTAATAGATGTATGCCTGCATATTTATAAAACATGGTGTGTTTTTTTTATTTTAGGTGATGTGGATGTTGTGAAAGAAGAATATCATTTCACAAGTGCAAGTGCACACGTTCCTCATTTGGGAGATCATGGTGTGCAATCGGGATTTACAGAAGATCAAGGAAGACATCAATGATGTCGAAAAAAGACTCAAAAACATTATTGATGTTTTAGGCAGAATATAAAAAACACAGCAAAATTTTATAATTTAATTTTTAGTAGAACTTTTCTAAAAAATGTTGAAAGCCAAATTTTGAATATGCACACAGTGTGTCAACATGTGCTATCTGCCATCACGGGATATCAAAGTACGTGTTTTGTGGGTGCAACCCCTTACTCGCAACTCAAGTAGCTGAGAGGAAAGGGGTTGTACCCCCAAAACACGTCCATTGATCCCCCATGATGGGAGCTAGCACATGTTGACCTTAGGCATGGGATCAGGAGGGAAATCCCCATTTTGACTCTCAATTTGTGTGCATCTTCAAAATTTGACTTTCACAGGGGTGACATCACCCAATCTGATCAAGGCAATATCAACACAGTTTGGACATACTAATTCCTGAACTATGCAAGTTCCTGAGTTGTGTATTGTCTTATGTTTTGAAAAACACGCCTGTTTACCACAAAAAAGGATTATTCTACTGTCCCCCAAAAAAAAAAATATTCCAAAAAATATGTTGGTTTGTCCAAAAACCCTTTTCTAAACGCACATGTGAATGTGCACAGAGTAAAAAAAATTCTACTCCACAGTGGGGGTTATTTACAAAAGGCAAATCCACTTTGCCCTGCAAGTGCACTTTGAAGTACAGTCACTGTAAATCTAAGGGGTAGATCTGAAATGAGGGGAAGCTCTGCTGATTTGATCATCCAATCATGTGCAAGCTAAAATGCTGTTTTTTATTTCCCTTGCATGTACTCCTCAGATTTACAGCAACTGCACTCCCAAGTGCACTTGCAGTGCACTTGTAGTGCAAAGTAGATTTGCCTTTTGTAAATAACCTCCAATGTGTGGCTTCTTCTTTCAATGCTCAATAGCAGTTTTTTGCTTAAGTTGGTGTTTACAGTGACAATGGGGGGTACTTGCACTACACTTTGCATTACACTTTGCACTACAAGTGCACTTTCAGTGCAGTTTCAGTGCACTTTCAAGTGCACTTTTGCAGTGCACTTGCAGTGCAAAGTGGATTTTCCTTTAATAAATAACACCCACAGTGCTTTATAATTTGCATAAATCAGGCCATTATTGTCACTACAAAAAAATTAATTCAGGGTACTGAAAATGATGAATATTATTATCATTAATGCATTACATACATTAACAACAAAAAGAAGGTGTTGTGTGTAGCAGACCCACAACATAAATAATAGTTAGCTGAAGAAGAGATTGTCACCTTACGTATCAAAATAATTACGTTGGAACTATTGAAGAAAATCAAAGGAAATATTTTTCATTATAAAATAGAAATTTATTTTAAAAATACATTTATTTAAATACATCTAATGTGATGTTAAAGGATAAAACCTACCCTAATATAGTCCTTCTGCAGGACCTGAATGATGGCAGAACAGGTCTCCTTTGCCAAGTACCGCAAGGTGGCGACGAGCCACTGCTCGGGAGTGATGGCTTGCCGCATGCAGGTGTCTTGCTTCGTAATATAAGGGGACAGCAAAGCCAACAGACGGTGAAAAACGGGGTCCGTCATCCGGAGAGAATTCCTGAAATCATCAGGATTATTCTCACGGATCTCCCGCAACAAAGGCATATAAGAGAATTGGTCACGCTGGAGCAAACAATTTTTGGTCCATGAACTCCTCCTCACCCTGTTCATGGACTGGACTTGGGTCAAAAGTAAGAACCCCAACACCAAGCCCCTGTACAGCACGAACTGTACAATGAGTACGTACCCGCAACATGGCTTCAAAACGGTCGGCTGGTCAGAACGAACTAACAGAACGCACTCAAAATCAGAAACGAGGGGACAAGAACGCACTGGCAATCAAATACGTACTATAAATAGCACGCACTGAAAACCAGATACGAACTGACTACACGCACTGAAAACCAGATATGAACCCACAAGCACAAATTGAAGAACAGTAACGATCTGAAAAGCACCAGGCTGAAAAGCGCGAATCGTCTCTCACCAAACTTCTACTAACACGAGATTAGCAGAAGGAGCCCAAAGGGTGGCACACTGGCTATTGAACTTCCTCTTTATAGTACCTTCATATGTGTTGTATGTCATCGCGTTCTTGGCGATCGGAATTTCCAACATTTGTTGCGACCGTGTATATGCAAGACAAGCTTGAGTGTCATGGTACTACTTACAGTGAGCCCACAGGCGAGCAGGTGAAACGGGATCCCCCAGGAGTCTAAGGGCCAGCCGGTATTCTGCCAGGGACCCCCTCACGAGGGTTTGGGCTTAGCTGCGTGCTGCGTGCAGGTCACGACCCCTGGGTTTACCCTGCTCACAAGGGAAGTACTAGAAGACACTGTCAGACAAGGATCGATGGATGAAGCAAAGGAGAGCCGGATAGTGAACTAAGTTAGGGCGGGCTGCAGACAACGTAATCAGAACAAGCCAAGTTGGTACACAAGAGATCAGTTCACGAGAGGTCAGGTTAAGGCAGGTTACACAAAGGGAGCTCAGAAACAAATGTTGGTCAGGCAACCAGAACTGGTTTGAGAGGGATTTAAATAGAGAAGCACACGAAGAATCATATGCAGCACTTACCCCCGAAGGAGCTGCTGATTTATATCGGGCTGTTACCGTTACCTTACGTCACTTTAGTACTTTTCCATTGCTTTAATGGGAGATAACTGGAAGAAGTAGCTGGAAAGAGGTAGAAGAAGAGTTGCAGGAAATTTCAAATACCTTTTTCTTTGATTAACTGAGGAATTGAAATCTCTGGGATGAATGTACCTTCAGTCCAAGATTAAATCTTTGCTCACCCGGATAGGTCTCTCTCATTGACCTAGCAGCCGGAGCGTAGCACGAACAAAAAGACTCTGCCACAGACTTGAGAAGAACAATAACTGTACGATCCTCTGCCACAGGATGTAGTAGTTTTAGATGAACAACAACACAGTACCAGAACCTTTAAGCCAACCCGGCAGTACTTGTGCGATAGATTAGATTAAGATTCATCCTCCAATTGAGTTACCTTGTCCCTCTTGAGACACCAGCTTCCTGCACAGTCCTCTCCAAGATGGGTCCTCCCCTGGGTCTTCTCAATTGTCCGGCTTCTTCCCGCAGGACAGACAGCACAGGACCATCTCCGTAGTAGTAGGCCCCAGACAGGCTTCTGGGCCTACTTGCACGGCTGCAGCAACGCAGCCCTCCAGCCAGGAGGGCCACGAGGTAGAACTCTCTCCTAGCACATGGCATCTGTCCCTTGAATACTCTCTCCCAGAAATCACTGCAACAGACAACCTCAGCCGAGTTACCTCCGGGAAAGAAGAGCACTCAATACACTTCAGCTTGTTGCTTTCCAACACTGACCTATGGTGACAACGACACCCACAGGCGACAGTGTGGAACTGCACGCAACACAGCCAATGCTGGAACAGAGGCTAAATTAACCATAGATTAAATCTGAACTATGTACAGAACAGATGACCCACTAAATTTACATATAAGCGCTTGATCAAAAATCTACCAGCGCTACTGTCACGACTAAAACTCACCGAGGCCAAGATGCCGAGAGCGGCTCGCCCTTACGACCACGCGCACCCAGACCCCTGGAGTTGATACAGGGAGCAGGGGGCACGCGGAGGCACGGGCTTCCGGTATGCGAGAGATCCGTAGGTGGGACTGAAGGACAGGTAGCAGACTTAGATTGCAGGCTGGAGATGCGCCGGCAAGTGCGGTGCAGAACCAGGGAACTGAGGCACTGGAAGTCCGTTTAAACAGGCAGAGGTCAGAACTGGGTAATCAGGCAGAGTAAGTCCATTAAGCAGGCAGAGGTCAGAACTGGGTAATCAGGCAGAGCAAGTCCGTTAAGCAGGCAGAGGTCAGAACCGGGTAATCAGGCAGAGCAAGTCTGTTAGGCAGGCAGAAGTCAGAGGGGTATCAGGCAGACAGCGGTATCCGTATTCATTAGCCAGGGGTTCAGCACAGGTAACAGTAGATAGCTCAGGATTTGCAGGGATACCGGAGACAGGAGAAGCTGACGACGAACCAGCAACCCGACTGGGCGCTGGAGTCGTCAGAAATAGCCTCCCCCCGGCTACCGGGTACCCGCACGGGCGACGGCACGCACACGGGGACCGCCGTGCACCCGCACGCGCCGCACCATCGGGCCGTGGACGGGTGTGCAGCGAAGCGCCAGTCCACTGCGCATGCGCCCCGGAGCCCGGCGAAACGAAGGCGACTGAAGTCTTCTGACAGCTACACATATATTAAGCAACAGGTGAAGCCGGAGACACCCATAGCTGCAGAGTGCAGCAGAGCTGAACACAAGCTCGTGGAACAACAGGTGCCAGCCGGCCTACAGCAGTAAAGGTGAGACACAGATCAGCTCCACGGCTGATCTGTGACATTGAGCCAACATCCGTCGGAAATAAGAAAATAGGATTTTGTTGCCGGAATGTCCGATCGTGTGTACGCAGCATTACAGTGTCTCTGATCACCACTACACCAGCTACAGTGTCTCTTTTCACTGCCACACCAGTTACAGTGTCTCTTTTCACTGCCACACCAGTTACAGTGTCTCTTTTCACTGCCACACCAGTTGCAGTGTCACTGATCACTGCCACAACAGTTGCAGTGTCCCTGATTACCACCACAACAGTTACAGTATCCCTGATCACTGCCAAACCAGTTAAAGTGTCCCTGATCACCATCACATCAATTACAGTTCCCTGATCACCACCACAGCAGTCACACCAGTTACAATGTCTCTTTTCACTGCCACACCAGTTGCAGTGTCCCTGATTATCACCACCACAGTTACAGTGTCCCTGATCACCACAACAGTTACAGTGTCCCTGACAACTGCCACACCAGTTACAGCATCCCTGATCACCATAACACCAATTACAGTGTTCCTTGTCACCACCATAGCAGTCACATCAGTTACAGTGTCTTATTTCACTGTCATACCAGTTGCAGTGTCCCTGATCACGGACACAGCAGTCGATCCAGAGCTTAGAAAATGAGCAAAACTTTCCTTGCAAGTGATTGGGTACTCTTTGCAAAATGAAGCCTTACCTCATTTACTAAGCTCTGGAGCAATTGCACTTGTAGAGGGCAACTACACTTTGCAAAGTGCACAGTCTATTTGTCTTTAGTAAATCAACCGCATAGTTACACCATAAGGACCTGTTCAGATGTGTGATGCTTTCTTAAGAGACATTCATGTTTTAATTGAGCATTTTACAGGCAGTGAGGTGCCATTGAATTGCCTCCTCATCATCTGCTTTAACCCCGACACATCAGTCCCAGTGTCACCAAACCAATATTTGCCAGCAAGAGTGTTCCTTATCATTGCCACACCAGTTGCAGTGTCACCACACCAGTGTAAGTCAGTAATGGTGTCTCTGAATGTCGACATACCAGTCCCAGTGACCCGGGACCAATGTAAATCAGCAGAACTGTTCATAATTGCTACCACACCAATCCTCAGTGTCACAAGACCAATGTAAGCCAGCAAGTGTTCCTGACTGCCATTACACAAATACCACTGTCACCAGACCAGTACAGCCAGCAACAGTGCTACTGATAACCACCACACCAGTGCAGTGTTGCCTCTGCCTGCTACCTACACTAATCCTGGCCTGTTTATTGACCACGTTCCTGCCTGTTGCCATTTGCCGATCCTTTACCTGTTTGCTGACCATGTCTCTGCCTGTGCCTGAACTGACCCATCTGCATGTCTGACTGACTATGTTTCTGTGAGGCACAAGTCCCAGTCTTACCTTGTGGACAATTGCACTCCTTGAACCCTTGGAATTCTTTTGTTCTTCCTTTCTTTAGTCTCTTGTACTTCTTGGCTAGGGATGAGCCGAACACCCCCCTGTTCGGTTCGCACCAGAACATGCGAACAGGAAAAAAGTTTGTTCGAACACGCAAACACCGTTAAAGTCTATGGGACACGAACATGATTAATCAAAAGTGCTCATTTTAAAGGCTTATATGCAAGCTATTGTCATAAAAAGTGTTTGGGGGCCTGGGTTCTGCCCCAGGGGACATGGATCAATGCAAAAAAAGTTTAAAAAACGTCAGTTTTTTCAGGAGCAGTGATTTTAATAATGCTTAAACTCAAACAATAAAAGTGTAATATCCCTTTAAATTTCATAGCTGGGGGGTGTCTATAGTATGCCTGTAAAGGGGCGCATGTTTCCTGTGTTTAGAACAGTCTGACAGCAACATGACATTTCGAGGGAAAAAACCCATTTAAAACTACTCGCGGCTATTGCAATGCCTGTCCGACAATACACATAGAAGTTCATTGATAAAAACGGCATGGGAATTCCAGACAGGGGAACCCGGAACCAAAATTAAAAAAAAAATTATGTGGGGGTCCCCCTAAATTCCATACCAGGCCCTTCAGGTCTGGTATGGATATTAAGGGGAACCCCGGCCAAAATTTTTTAAAAAAATGATGTGGGGGTCCCCCCAAATTCCCTACTAGACCCTTCAGGTCTGGTATGGATTTTAAGGGGAACCCCGCGGCAAAAAAAAAATGGCGTGGGGTCCCCCCAAACATCCATACCAGACCCTTATCCGAGCACGCAACCTGGCAGGCCGCAGGAAAAGAGGGGGGGACGAGAGTGCGGCCCCCCCTCCTGAACCGTACCAGGCCACATGCCCTCAACATTGGGAGGGTACTTTGGGGTAGCCCCCCAAAACACCTTGTCTCCATGTTGATGAGGACAAGGGCCTCATCCCCACAACCCTGGCCGGTGGTTGTGGGGGTCTGCGGGCGGGGGGCTTATCGGAATCTGGAAGCCCCCTTTAACAAGGGGACCCCCAGATCCCGGCCCCCCACCTGTGTGAAATGGTAAGGTGGTACTTACACCTACCATTTCACTAAAAAACTGTCAAAAATGTTAAAAATGACAAGAGACAGTTTTTGACAATTCTTTTATTTAAATGCTTCTTCTTTCTTCTATCTTCCTTCATCTTCTTCTTCTGGTTCTTCTGGCTCTTCTGGTTCTTCCTCCGGCGTTCTCGTCCAGCATCTCCTCCGCAGCGTCTTCTATCTTCTTCTCCTCGGGCCGCTCCGCACCCATGGCATGGGGGGGAGGCTCCCGCTCTTCTCTTCATCGTCTTCTCTTCTTCTTTTCTTTTCTTCTTCTCTTCTTCTCTTCTTCATTTTCTTCTCCGGGCCGCTCCGCACCCATGCTGGCATGGAGGGAGGCTCCCGCTGTGTGACGGCATCTCCTCGTCTGACAGTTCTTAAATAACGGTGGGCGGGGCCACCCGGTGACCCCACCCCCCTCTGACACACGGGACATGACGGGACTTCCCTGTGGCATTCCCCGTGACGTCACAGGGAAGTCCCGTCAAGTCACCCTGCATCAGAGGGGGGCGGGGTCACCGGGTGGCCCCGCCCCCTGTTATTTAAGAACTGTCAGACAAGGAGACGCCGTCACACAGCGGGAGCCTCCCTCCATGCCAGCATGGATGCGGAGCGGCCCGGAGAAGAAAATGAAGAAGAGAAGAAGAGAAGAAAAGAAGAAGAGAAGAAGAAGATGAAGAGAAGAGCGGGAGCCTCCCCCCATGCTATGGGTGCGGAGCGGCCCGAGGAGAAGAAGATAGAAGATGCAGCAGAGGAGATGCTGGACGAGAACGCCGGAGGAAGAACCAGAAGAGCCAGAAGAACCAGAAGAAGATGAAGGAAGATAGAAGAAAGAAGCATTTAAATAAAAGAATTGTCAAAAACTATCTCTTGTCATTTTTAACATTTTTGACAGTTTTTTAGTGAAATGGTAGGGGTAAGTACCCCCTTACCATTTCACACAGGGGGGGGCCGGGATCTGGGGGTCCCCTTGTTAAAGAGGGCTTCCAGATTCCGATAAGCCCCCCGCCCACAGACTCCCACAACCACCGGCCAGGGTTGTGGGGATGGGGTCCTTGTCCTCATCAACATGGGGACAAGGTTTATTGGGGGGCTACCCCAAAGCACCCTCCCAATGTTGAGGGCATGTGGCCTGGTACGGTTCAGGAGGGGGGGCGCACTCTCATCCCCCTCTCTTTTCCTGCGGCCTGCCAGGTTGCGTGCTCGGATAAGGGTCTGGTATGGATTTTTGGGGGGACCCCACGCTGTTTTTTGTTTTTTTTTGGCCCGGGGTTCCCCTTAAAATCCATACCAGACCTGAAGGGCCTGGTATGGAATTTAGGGGGACCCCCACGTCATTTTTTTTTTTAAATTTTGGTTCGGGGTTCCCCTGTGGGGAATTCCCATGCCATTTTTATCAATGAACTTTTATGTGTATTGTCGGACGGCAATGCAATAGCCGCGAGTAGTTTTAAATGGGTTTTTTGCTTCGAAATGTCATTTTGCTGTCAGACTGTTCTTAACACAGGAAACATGCGCCCCTTTACAGGCATACTATAGACACCCCCCAGCTACGAAATTTAAAGGGATATTACACTTTTATTGTTTGACTTTAAGCATTATTAAAATCACTGCTCCTGAAAAAACGGCCGTTTTTAAAACTTTTTTTGCATTGATCCATGTCCCCTGGGGCAGGACCCAGGTCCCCAAACACTTTTTATGACAATAACTTGCATATAAGCCTTTAAAATTAGCACTTTTGATTTCTCCCATAGACTTTTAAAGGGTGTTCTGTGGCATTCGAATTTGCCGCGAACACCCCAAATTGTTCGCTGTTCGGCGAACTTGCGAACAGCCAATGTTCGAGTCGAACATGAGTTTGACTCGAACTCAAAGCTCATCCCTATTCTTGGCCAATAAACATGGCATTCCTGGGTGCAGCCATGTACTAGTAACTATAAAGGGAGGACACATATAGAAGAGATGGAAAGAGCTGCACACCCTGAAAATAGGTTATAAAAGGATATTTTCCCCAATGGGGCTTTAAAACAGCAATGTACAGGATCAAGGAAAAAGTTCTTAATGGATATATAGAAAGTAGTTTTTATGAAAAAAATGTCCAATATCATGGTTTATTAAAATACGATATATATGATAAAAAATCTGGTACAATAGCACAATTCATATTCCACAGTGCAGTAACAAACACATATTTGTACACATTGTTACATTACATAGTGTTACATGGTTTGCAAGCCCCGACGCATTTTGACCTATATGGGGTCTCTTCAGGGGGACAATTGGATCTAAAAAATGGTTACATAAATTCAAAATTAAAAATATATTTATATTTGTTGTCATGCATCACTTTAACCACTTACTTACAGGGCACTTATACCCCCCTCCTATCCAGACCAATTTTCAGCTTTCAGCGCTGATGCACTTTAAATGACAATTGCACGATCATACAACACTGTACCCAAATGAAATTTTTATCATTTTTTTCCCACAAATAGAGCTTTCTTTTGGTGGTATTTGATCACCTCTGTGGTTTTTATTTTTTGTTTAAAAAATTTAAAAAGACCGAATTAAAAAAAAAAAAAATTTATATTTTGTTATAAAATTTTAAAAAGGGTAATTTTTCTCCTTCATTGATGTACGCTGATGAGGCGGCACTGATGGGCACTGATAGGTGGCAGTGATGGGCACTGATTGGTGACAATAATGGGCACTGATCTGGTACATTGATAGGCAACACTGCTAGGTGGCACTGATTGGCACCACTGGTGGGCATTGATAGGTGGCACTTGTGGGCATTGATAGGTGGCAGTTGTAGGCATTGATAGGTGGCACTCATGGGCATTGATACGTGGCACTGGTGGGCACTGTGGGCACTGTCAGGTGGCAATGTCAGGTGGCACTGGCAGGGGGTACTGGTGGCACAATTGAGGCATTATTGCCTCCTCCTCTTTGGGACTGATGTCCCTTGCTAATGATCCGGTGATCGGCTTTTTTTTCTCCTCGCACTGTCAGCGCGAGGAGAAAAAAAAAAGATCGCAGAGCTTTTGTTTTGATCATGTGATCAGCTGTCATTGGCTGACAGCTGATCACATGGTAAGGGGCCGGGACCGGCCCCTTACTTGAATCGGTGATCACCCGAGTCTCAGTGACTCGGTGATCACAGCGTGCTCCGCGCGCGGGGCGTGTGCACAGGGGAGGCCATCATATGACGGCCTCCCGGGAATTAAGGTCCGCGCTGTAGCCGTCATTCGGCTATAGCGCGGATATCAAGTGGTTAATTAGACCATGATAGTATGTTTTTACCGCTCAAAGGTGGAATGAATGTTGTATGATCCGAGATAGTGGGGGCTGTTGGAGAAATCGGAGGGCTCGGAGGCCACCCCCAATTCCCCAGGAGAGCCAGCCCCATGGAGCTTGCAAGGAGCCACACTTTACGCGCCCCCGGGGGGGACGGAGGAGCACACACCTGCAAAGGATACCCAAGGATAGCCATATGTTAGTTAGGGAAAGTTTACGCTTTTTGCGGCGGAGATGACGACAGCGGTCGGGGGCCGCTTGGCCTTCCGTGAAAGCCGAGGGAGCCACACGAGGGCCGCTTCACTAGCGGCCCCTGCGCTATGTCTTTTGGGGGGAGAGGGGAGGGCTTGCACCTGCACATGATTATCCCATTTGCCCTATTTCAGATATATAGGAGACTGGATGCCTGAGAATCAGTTCCTGATCCCATACAGGCCAGGATGGACGTTACTGCAGCCACTTTCCCTTGGCACCAGAGTCCCCACCTTTCTTGCACAATTGCAGTCAGGTCTACCACATTGAACTAACTTTACAAGCTAAACACAATCCTCAGCCTATACGAATTACAACACTTTATAAGGTAAACTACTTTTTACTAATCACATCATCCTACAAGGTACATCACATCACCACACACATACACTTTTACACCTTGGTTGGCCTTTACCTATTTCTCATATTTTACCACTTTCCACTTTACAGTTGCTGTCTCTTTTCCACACCATGACGGTGCTAGGTTGGCAAGCATCATGTTATGCTTTTCATCACTTCATGCACCATCTAAGTCACATCATCCTCCTGCACACAGCGCACGTTTTTGACTAAGGTAATTGTCAGTTTTTTACACACACACACTTGCCCATTTTTTTTTTCTCTTTCACTTCACCCATCCAATTTGTAGCATGAACTATAAAGACATATTACACCACCACATCGCTGGAACATATGATAATTTACCTTTGCTGGTTATATCCATGGGACGCAAACAATACTGTGATATATTTATACAGCAATAATCGAATTCAACGTCAGTCTCCACATATATATTTAGAAACACTTACTATATTAATAAGCTAACTACTAAACTTTCCCTAACTAACATATGGCTATCCTTGGGTATCTGTTGCAGGTGGGTGCTCCTCCATCCCCCCCGGGGGTGCGTAAAGTGTGGCTCCTTGCAAGCTCCATGGGGCTGGCTCTCCTGGGGAATTGGGGGCGGCCTCCGAGCCCTCCGGTTTCTCCAACGGCCCCCACTATCTCGGATCATAGAACATTTATTCCACTTTTGAGCAGTAAAAAAACATACTATCATGGTCTAATTAAAGTGATGCATGACAACATATATATATATATATATATATATATATATATATATATATATATATATATATATATTTTTTTTTTTGAATTTATATAACCATTTTTTAATACCAATTGTCCCCCTGAAGAGACCCCATATAGGTCGAAACGCGTCGGGGCTCGCAAACCATGTAACACTATGTAATGTAACAATGTGTACAAATATGTGTTTGTTACTGCACTGTGGAATATGAATTGTGCTATTGTACCAGATTTTTTATATATCGTATCGTATAGTATTTTACTAAACCATGATATTGGACATTTTTTTCATAAAAACTACTTTCTATATATCCATTAAGAACTTTTTCCTTTATCCTGTACATTGCTGTTTTAAAGCCCCATTGGGGAAGACATCCTTTTACAGCCATGTACTAGTATGCTAGGATTTATTGGCTTATAGGAACAGGGACTGCTATAGGTGACGCTACACACTACACTCTACACTAAGCTATATTTCTGATCACTCGTATAGAGGTGACCATTACAGTACATCGGTTTTGATACAATTGGTTGATATGTGTGATACACAAGATACACTGCTCCGGTATATAATCACTACAAAAAGTGAAAAAGTCTGACACATGTAGTATCGCCATACTCAGAAGGTGTGGCAGAATGTGTTTTGGGTTGTAATTCTAAGTATGCTTATACTGTATGTGAGAAATATCCAATAAATGAACAACTTTATGTAAAAAAAAAATAATTTTCATCCTCATTCTACATTTTCCACAAACTTATGGCAAAAGAATGAAGTCAATGTCACAAAATAACCATATGGGTTGTTTGTTTTCCAAAATGTGGTAATTTTGTGAGTGTTCCCACTGTCTCGATGCCCCTTGGTAAAAATGTGATAGGTAGTAAGGAAATTAGATGTGTACTGTAACTTATACTTCTAGAAAGCATGACAGTGCCCCTATTTGTGGCTAGGCTGTGAAAAAGTCTCACGCATGTGGTATCCCCATACTCTGAAGGGATAACAGAATGTGTTTTGGGCTGTAATTCTAAGCATGCCTATGATGTGTTAGCTATATCTCATCAATTGACAACTTTGTGTAAAAAATACATTTTAATTTTCTTTTATTGCATTTTCCAAAAATGTATGGCAAAAATTACATTTTCAAAAGACTTATTATGCCTCTTGGAAAAATATCTCGGAGTGTTTGCTTTCAAAAATTGGATCATTTTGTGGGAGTTTCAACTGTCCTGGTGCTCTGGATCCTCCAAAAATGTGATATGTGGTCAGGAATTTAGATATGTAATTTATCCTTGAAAGGCTAAAGGTGCTCCTTGGATTTCGGACCTCTCTATGCATCTAGGCTCTGAAAAAGTCTCACACATGGTATCCCAATACTCGGGAGGCATAGCAAAATCTGTTTTGGTGTATAATTCTAAGTATGCCTGTGTACAGAAAACATTATTTAGTTTCTTCTTTTTCCAAAAAATTGCGAAAAAAAATTACAACTCCAAAAAACTTACCATGCCTCTTACTAAATACCTTGGACTGCCCACTTCCAAAAAGGGGTCATTTGTGGGATATTTGTACTGTCCTGGCATTTTATGGCCTCAAGAAATTAGTCGGTACATCAGGACTGGTCAATTTTCAAAAATATATATACCATAGTTTGTAGTCTCTATAATGTTCACACAGACTAAATAATATACACTGATTTGGGTTATTTTCTACCACAGAAATGTAGCACAATACACTTTTGGCCTAAATTAATGAAGATACATTATTTATATGCAAAATTTTATAACAGAAACTAAAAGTGATGGGGTTTAGCTTTGGGTGAAGTCATTGCATACATGGCGAACCAGAAGTAAAGCATCGATTTGATTTCTAGGAGTTGAGGATGCCCCTATGTACATCCTTTGCTTGTTCTGTGCACGAATGTGAAGTGCACCCAAGAATGTGAGTGTATTGGCTGGATTTTTAATAAAGTGTATAAAATGGTAAAACGCAGAATTTTCTACCTAGTTTTGCACTGTTGGTCCTGAGGACTTGAGGAGAAGCAGGAGGAGAAGTAAAGGCAACAGAGAATGGTTGGGGAAGCCCATTTAAAGGGAGAAAATGCCTTATATCACATAATATAACGATTAGGTCATATTCCCAAGGTGAGAGCCGATCTGGTGGTTTTGTGAAAGGGTGAAGGTGTAAGGTGGCATATTTAAGTTGATGAAAGCACATATCATGGAATGAATGATTATAAAGGACTTTTTTATGAGCGTTTTATATCTTATGATATAATTTAACATGGCTGAAGGCAAATTATTGGAACTGTATGAAAAACTAAGAAAAGCGCATCAGTATTTTTTCATTTATATAGCAAAAAATAAATAAACTAGTGGTGCTTAAATACCCCCGGAAGAAAGCTCTATCTGTCTCAAAATTTTAAAAATTCCATATGGGTACAGTGTTGCATGACTGAGTAATTGTCACTCAAAGTGTGACAGCGCTGAAAACTTAAAAATGTCCTGGGCAGGATGGGGGTGAGAGTGTCTGGTATTGAGGTGGTTAAAGCCAAAATATTTTTTCTTTTCATTCAGGTATAGAGTAGGCAAGGATTATTACTCCTGCTATAATTGATGTCTGTGTCCCCTTAGTGCCTCCAGTGGTGACACCTGTTCTGGTGACAAGCTGATTTTTTTTTTTTTTAGAGCTTTCCTCTTACTTTCTGTTGCAGGAAATGAATGGAAACCTCCTTAATGGGATACAGGCAGTAAAAAAAAAAAAAGCTGACAGGGCTTTTAACCTTCCTCCCTTCCTCTACTCTATCCAAAACTTAAACAAATGTTTTGGCTATACATACACACATTTTAAAGGAGGAAATATATTTTTTTTTTATGTCAACACGTGGAAAAAAACTTTTCTTTCTTTACCTCTATTTACTATATCATCAAATTCTATATCTGTTTAATTTATTTTCCTTTTGTCCTACACATATCTCTTACACATATAATTAACATCAAAAACAGTAGCTATTAACTACCTGGCTGCACTGATCTAAAAGGAAACATCTGCCTAATTTATGTGTATTTTCCACCATGCTGATAGAAACACACTATTACATTCCAGCCGTCAGCCCCTGAGCTTTTTTCAGAGGAGGGTTGCTAGTATCAAAGCTCATCAAGCTGAAGGGAGCCTTTGATTAATTTAACCTTCCAATTAAGTTGCAGGAAATTGTACGCAGGTTTACCGAGCAGCTACACTGAATTAAGGTGCAGAAGGTGGAGCAAGCACTGTAAAAGGATAATTAGACTCCCCTGGCAGAAAAAGAAATTAACTGAATGTTTAAGCTAGTATATTACATTTCTTATATTATTTGAAGATATTGACACCACGGTATTGTCACAAATGTGTTACTAACTTTGAATGGAAAATGTGCTCTATTTTCAATAAGTATAAGTTTTAAGTATTTTGTTGTAACATTCACCTTAAAGTTCTTTTTGATGTGGTTTTTCACATTGTACTTGTCTGTTGTTCCATATCTCCTGGAGTGTTAAATACACAGATTTATGTCTCTCTGGTGCATCTAACAAGTTTAGTCTGGGTCTTTACAGAACAACTACTTACAAAAGCTAACAGAAGAGGCCACCTAGAGATTAGGGATAAGCAAAACTAAAAGTTTTCTTTTCCCCAAATTGTTTTAGAAAGTCAGGACATTAAGGAATTTCACTATTTTTATGATTTGCATTGGAGTCAAATGGTAAAGCAAAATTTAAGTGTTTTTTTTATGGTGTAAATTGGCTTTATTTAGCTTCTTAGGGCTACCAAATCTTGGATCACTTAACCCCTTGATCGCCCCCCAGTGTTAACCCCTTCCCTGCCAGTGTCATTTATACAGTGAGCAGTGCATATTTTTAGCTCTAATCACTGTATAAATGTCACTGGTCCCAAAAAAGTGTTAAAAGTATCCGATCTTTCTGCCGCAATGTCTCAGTCCTGCTAAAAATCGCTGATCACTGCCATTACTAGTAAAAAAAAAATAATATAAATTCCATAAATCTATCCCCTATTATGTAGACACTATAACTTTCGGCAAACCAATCAATATACGCTTATTGCGATTTTTTTTTACCACAAATATATAGAAGAATACATATTGGCCTAAAATGATGAATACATCTTTTGTTTTCATTGGATATGTATTATAGTTTATAGGGAAAACAAAAAAAAACGCAGATGTGATCAAATTCCAGTTAAAGAAAGCTCTATTTGTGGGTAAAAAGGACATAAACTTTATTTGGGCACAGTGACGCATGCCCGCGCAATTGTCAGTTAAAAAAACGCAGTGCCATATCGCACAAAAATGGCCTGGTCGTTAAGGGGGTAAATCCTTCTGGGGCTGAAGTGGTTAAATACAAAAAACACTTAATGAATTAAACAAAACTATTTCTAATATACCCCTCAAAACACACCTTCTAATTATAGGGGGAAAAAAGGGAAGCTTTTTTTTATCAAGTAAATATTGCCTAAGCAGGTCATTGATGCAAACTGAGAGTTTGGAGTTGATTTACTAAAGGGAAATTAACTCTGCACTACAAGTGCACTGCAGGTGCACTTGAAAGTGCACTTGTAAGTGCAGTCGCTTCACGTTCAAGCAAAAATGCTGTTTTTTATTTTCCTTGCATGTCCCCCTCAGATCTAAAGCGACTGCACTTGAAAGTGCACTTTCAGTGCACTTGTAGTGCAAAGGGGATTTGCCTTTCGTAAATAACCCCTTTGTGTTTTTGTTGCATGTGTGTGCTCATTTAAATTCCCGGGAGCTCCAAAACCAGACATTCTTTTTTTTGAGCAAATAGTGATGTTCAGATGGTAGGAGATGGTGGAGCAAAGAGTGCTCCAGGTGTTGGGGCTCCTGGTCTTCTGGAAGGCACCTTAAGGTGTATTTATTTAAATCTACACCAGTCAGCCATAACTTTATGACCACCTACCCAATATTGAGTTGATCCCCCTTTTGCCACCAAAACAGTCCTGACCCAACAAGGCATGGATGCCACTAGACCTCTGAAAGTATGCTGTGGTGTCTGGAACCAGCTGTCAGTAGCAGATCCTATAAGTATATTATCCTATTTTTGTCTTATAAGTCCTGTAAGTTGAGAGGTGGGACCTCCATGGATTGGACTTGTTTTTCCAGCACATCCCACAGATGCTCGATTGGATTGAGCTCTGGAGATTTTGGAGGCCAATTCCCATCAAATTCGTTGTTGTGTTCCTCAAATCATTCTTGAACCATTTTTTTCGTTTGGCAGGGAGCATTATCCTGCTGAAAGAGGCCACTGCCATCCGGGAATATCGTTTTCATGAAGAGGTGTACTTGGTCACTAACAATATTTAGGTAGGTGGTACGTGTCAAGTAACATCCACATGAATGGCAGGATCCAAGATTACCCAGAAGAACATTACCCAAAGCATCACATTGCCTCTGCCGGCTTGCCTTCTTCCCATACTGCATCTTGGTACCATCTCTTCCCCAGGTAAGCAACACACACTGGACTATCCACAAGATGTAAAAGAAATTGTGATTCATCAGATGAGGCCACCTTCTTCCTTTGTTTTGTGGTCTAGTTCTGATGCCCACGTGCCCATTGTAGGGACTTTTGGATGTGGACATGGATCAGCGTGGGTACCCTAACTGGTCTGTGGCTATGCAGCCCCATACACAGCAAACTGTGAAGCACATTTTTTCTACTTTAAACATATCAACTTCAGGGACAACATTTTTTCTTGCTACCTAATACAGTATATCTCACCTGCCATTGTAACAAGATAATCAAAGTTATTCACTTAACCAGTTAAAGGTCATAAAGTTATGGCTGATCATTGTATATACACATGAAGTTTACTTTCACCCTTACTTTATTAAATTCTTTATAAAAAGTATGTATGCAGTGGTATAGCTACGATTGTGATACATTATCAAATTAGTTAAAAAAAAATTACAAAATAACTAAATTAATATTATTAAAAATAATTATTTTTGTATTTTTATTATAAATCCTTATAATAAAAGTATTTGCCATATTCAATACTAGCACGGTTTCAAAATTTCATCAGAGAATAGGTAAGCTACAAACAATTGAGTTTTCAGCTTAAAAAAATGTGAGACTTTTTATTATCCATAACACCGAATGCAAGCCCATTTTGAGACTTTAAGTTTATAGGTCATTTTTATTATCTGCATTTCTTTTTATTAAAGTTTTGTCAGGTCTTCTTAATGGATGCAAATAAAAAAAAATGACTCAAAATGTAGAATTCAGGACTTTTATTATTGCTAAGCAGTACAATGGTAGCGATTCATTTAAATGTCAACTTCAGGTAGATTTTCTAGTATTTGAATAGCATGTGGAAGGGAAAGAACATCTGTTAGGCTTATATTGGTGCCTGTGACTTTTTTGGGGAGCACTCACTATTTTTCTTTGTGACACCCCTGTGACACTCGGTCAAGAATATGGGAAGACAGGGATAACTGGGACTGCAAGGTATACACAGAAATTAAATTCTGAAGTTTATCCTAATGTATTAGATGATTATGGCAGGTGTGCAGAGCAGAGAGCTAAATGCAGTGCTGAATAATGATTAGCAGATGGCAAAGGCTCATGGATGATCTTTAAACATACAGGTGTTTTGAAAGCAGCTGTTGTGGCACGGCCTTATTCAATTTAGTGGGTCATCTTCAGCGGGTGGTAATGAAAACACGAGGACATGACATCTGTAGGTTTGTTAAGGTGGAACTGTTGGGGGCGGGCAAAACCTGTTTAACGCCCCCCCCTCCCAACCGCAAGTGTAAGCCTAGCCTAAGTGAATCTTGTTATGGCCATGTCTTAATAGGCAAGCAAGGCAGAGGAGGAGCAAAGGAGGGGAGTGGATGGGGAGAAATGAGTCACTGCTCTGACTGATTTAACACTGTCTGTAAATGTCAACGTTACTCATAATAAATATAAAAAACATACAATCACCGACTACTTTATTAGGTACACCTTGCCAGTACCAGGTTGGACCCCTTTTGCCTTCAGAACTGTCTTAACCACTTAAGGACCGTACCTATTTTTCAAACTTGTTGTTTACAAGTTAAAATCATTTTTTTTTGCTAGAAAATTACTTATAACCCCCAAACATTATATATATTTTTTCTAACACCCTAGAGAATAAAATGGCTGTTGTTGCAATACATTTTGTCACACCGTATTTGTGCAGCTGTCTTACAAACGCACTTTTTTTTGGAAAAATTACACTTTTTTGAATTAAAAAATAAGACAACAATAAAGTTATCCAATTTTATTTTTATATTGTGAAAGATAAGGTTACGCCGAGTAAATTGATACCCAACATGTCATGCTTCAAAATTGCGCCCGCTCGTGGAATGGCAACAAACTTTTACCCTTAAAAATCTCCATAGGCGAAGTTTAAGAAATTCTACAGATTGCATGTTTTGAGTTACAGAGAAAGTCTAGGGCTAGAATTATCGCTCTTCCTCTAATGATAGCGGTGATATCTCACATGTGTGGTTTGAACACCGTTTTCAATTTTTTTTCTTATTTATTTTACCTTTTCTTTTTTCTTTTTACACTGTTCTTTAAACAAAAAAAGTGTCTCTTTTATTCCTATTAAAAGGAATGTAAACATCCCTTGTAATAGAAAAAAAGCATGACAGGATCTCTTAAATAAGAGATCTGGGGTCAAAAAGACCTCAGATCTCATATTTAGACTAACATGCAATGGTATGGAGCTGGGTGGGGGCCATCTTCTGCTCACTCAGCTCCATACCACAGACGGGACAGGATCCGATCGCCTCCGCCGCTGCCGGCGGATCCGGTAAGCGGCAAGAGCACCGGAGAGCAGTGGGAGGGCCCCTTTCCTGCCGCCGATAAAAGTGATCTAATGGTGAACTTGCCGCAAGGACCACCTTTATCTGAAAGAGGACCACCCGCTCAAGAAGAAGATACCGGGGTTATGGCAGCTAGCTGCTGCCATAACAACAATAACCCTCTTCAAAGTGCCGCCGTATAATGACGGTGGGCGGTCCGTAAGTGGTTAAAGTGTAAGTAAATCCCACTATCATTTTCAGCAAAGGAAGCTGCCATCTTTGCCTCTGTTTAATCTACAACTGCCATGATGCTGCACATGTGATCAGTTATGACACCAGCCTTTGGATGGTTTGACAGTTTAGTTCAGAGCACAACCTATGGGAGTGTTACATTTCCGGCACGTGCCGTAAATGAAACTGTTTAATGGATGGGTTTACCTCGCTTTAATTCTTCGTGGCATAGATTCAACAAGGTGTTGGAAACATTCCTCTGAGATTTTGGTTCATATTGACATGATGGCATCACGCAGTAGCTGCAGATTGGTTGGCTGCACATCCATGATGTGAATCCCTCATTCCACCACATCCCAAAGGTGCTCTATTGGATTGAGATCTGGTGACTGTGGAGGCCATTGGAGTCCAGTGACCTCATTGTCATGTTCAAGGAACCAGTGCTGAGATGATTTGAGCTGCTGCTCTGTAGCACTGAGATTTTAACTCCGCCTTGAAGGACCTGGAAGGGGGATTCTCTTCCAAAGAACCAAAGAATACCAACGTGTGAATCATTTACATACTCTTGCATATTGTATATGAAGAAAGGCAGGCCCAGACTTGAATGCATTTTTCAATGCTTTGCCTAAAGTAGAACTAAAGGCAATTTTTTTTTCGGTTTTGTTTAGATTAAAGGATTATAATTCCAGCCAGGTTTTTTTTCATTAGTGAGATTTTCCTTCACTTCCTGTCCCATAGCCAAACCAGGAAGTGAGGAAGGAAGGAAGTCTCTCCAAGAAGAGGGATACCCTGGTTGTCACCAGGAACTTCAAAACTAGTATCCCCATTGAAAGATATCCTCTTTGCTCCTGTTCTGGTGACAACCCAAAATGTGTAATTTTCTTTCACTTTCCCGTCCATGGATAACAGTAAACATGACAAAAGACAGGGTGGTTGTCCCTAACAGGGGCACAGAAAACAATAAATGCCTGACAGGTGTTCTAATCCTTTTCCACTCTATCCAAAATAAAAATAATAATAAAAAATTGCCTTTACGTATTGTTTAAACTCGATATGACAGGAAATAAAAGGTGTAATTGCAAAAAAATCACATGCAGCTTCTTCAGCACCTGGTGTCTTGGCTAGCATTTACTGAGTGGTTCTCAGACTCCAGAGGCATCATGCAGAACATAGTTTGGTGCATATAGCTCTACAAAACAAAAGGTTCAGATCTAACACTGTTCCAGTGAGGCCTGCTTTAGCAAACACTAATGCTTTAGCAGGTGAATGGCTGAAGGGACTCTGTCCTAGGAGGGAGGGCACTTCCTAAGGGCCCCTCCAGTACATCGGATTCCCTGTATTGTTGAAGCTAGGTACAACCGACTAATGAAAAGCTTGCCAGAGGTTGGTCAGCTGACTAAAAAGTCTCTGTTTGCACCTCGATACAGGACTCGGGAGCTAAATATACAGGAAGGCTGTTAGGGAACAAATGCCTAAATATGACTACTGTAGGAACATTAGGATGTGAACTCCGGAGGAGAAAATACTAGGACAGTGGTCCTCAAACTCAGTCATTAGCTTAGTGGCGAAAATGCAGGGAGGATATTTTATTTGTCCACCGACATCAATGCCAGGGGATCTTAGCTACATTTTGCTACACACCATTGACATAGGGCCATTTTTTACCCCTTCTGACCACTGATGTTTGTGGCATTTTTTACTCCCACTGACCACCAATGTAAGGCCATTTGTTTACTACTACTAACCATCAACATGGGGGTGTTCTTTACTCCTACTGACCACTGGTGCTATTTCACTTATCAATCTTACTGTCCACCGACACTGGGGTATTTTTTACTCCCACTGACAATGACATTTGGCATTTTTTTACTTCCTCTGATCACAGATGTAGGGACATTTTTTTTTTACTTCCGCTGACAGGGGCAGGGGGATTTATTTACTCCCACTGTCACCGAATTAGGGGCATTTATCACTTTCACTGACCACCGAAGTAGGGCCATTTATCACTCTCACTGGCCACCGAAGTAGGGGCATTTAACACTATCACTGGCCACCAAAGTAAGGGCATTTATCACTCTCACTGGCCACCAAAATAGGGGCATTTTTACTCCCAGGGATCTACAATGGTGTCTGGCTCTCAAGCAGCGTGACAAACAGTGAACTGGCTGTTTGTTTAAAAATTTGGGGAACCCTGGTCTAAGTACACTGTAGAGGGTTATATTGTGCATTGACAATATTTAAAAAAAGGCAGAAATATTCTTTTAATGTGAGGAAGCAGTTTTACTTCTTCACCCAAAGGTCACCTTATCATTTGTTTTTCTTGGTAACAAATCTTTGACATTTAGAGAAACTGACAAGTACTAACATTTAAATAAGCCCACTTTCTAACACAGGAGCATTTTATTAGGAAGGGGAAACGACAAGAAAAATACACAACGGTTTAAAAATAAGCAGAGCTTCCAGTAAGTCACTTTACGATAAACCAAGTTACACCTATGGGTGGAGAGGCAGGATCCTAAGTATGTAGTTTATATGTTTAGTCTGTTATTTGCTGTATTATGTGCCCAGCATGTCTTTACACAATAAAAGACAAGTTCCATGCAATTTCAGTCTGAGTCTGCAACATCAAATGAAGCATATTTTATAAATGAAATTTCGGAACTTTCATGTGCAACTGTTGTCAGTTCAGAATGAAAGACCATGAAAATTAGAGTTCATTATCTGGTGTTGACATCATCCAATCATTCACCCCACAGTGCCAGGAAACATGGCTATGCAAAATGATCGCTTCCTAAGTGGACAGGTTGATTTATAGCAATTTCCTTTAACGGTAATTTACTTTCAACAACATCATACTTCAAAGACTTTCTCAGTGCAGAATCATAGATGGTAATGTTAAGGAATCTAAATGTTTCTTTTGAAAACCTGTGCTCACAGCCTGACTTACGTTTTTTTCTTTTTAACCTTAGATCTTGATGGTGTAAAGGTGTACTTTTATAAAAGTTTTCATAAATTCTTTTGCTTTTATTCTTAATTGTTTTATTCAAGTCATAGATAGTAGATAGTAGAAAAATTCTGGTCGATAGACTGATCATTTTATTTTTGCATAAATAGTGTGCCCATTCCAACAAGTGTTTTTCATACTGCCATCAAAACTGAATGAATGGTTATGTTGGAAAAAAATTTCAAAACAAATGATTTTCTATTCGTTAATAGGAGAGTCATTTGAGAAAAAATGATATGTTGTAATTTCGCAGCACAAATTCTAAAACAGTGATGATTTTCATTTGAGTGATTTTTTGTTTTTCCACTCATCTATGGCCTGCTTAAGTCTGGCATATGTGAAGAAAAATTCTAGAATCTATCTATCTATCTATCTATATATCTATATATATATATATATATATATATATATATATAGATATAGATATATATATATATACACACTGAAGAAAAATAATTGGTAAACAAAATCAAAGTTTTTGGTTAGCTACTAGGAAGCTTTTTTTCATGTATTCTAATAGTCTAATAAATATTAGACTCTACTCTCCTCCCTGGGCATCGGCGTGTGTGATTAAGTAGGTAACCACTGACCACCAATGTTAAGGAGTTAAGTAACATGCATCTGACCACCAATAGTAGGGGGGAAGGGGAATGGATAACAGCGATCACCAGCATTGGGGGGTTATTAGTACTGCCACTGGCACCATTGCTGGGTGGTTGGTCTTGCAGCCACTGACATCTATGCCGGGAGTTTTTATTACAATCATTGACACCAATGCTGGTGGTTAATTTTGCAGTTGCTGACACCAATGCTGACAGTAATTATTGCTGGCACTGACACCAATGCTGGGAGTTACTATTACTGCCACTGACACCAATGATGGGACTTTTACTCCCACCTTTTCTTACATGTGCATTGCACTATGCAGCAAAAATACAGCAGGAATTATACTTTCATGTGTTGAGGTGTGTTACAGCTTATTGGTTTTGAAGAGGCTGCTTTTGTCTAAGTAATTAATCTCACTGGACAGAAATGTGCTGCTATTGTGTGGCCCATTAGACGTGTCAGGTGCCATACTTGAGGCCCCCTATAATTTCCAAGTTGACTACCACTGTGTGTTTGGACAATAAAATTGAGTGAGCAGCAGAATGACATTTTTTTAAATGTAAGACAGTTTATTCCAACTATGTATGCCAAGATGTGTAAGTTGTTTGCGCACACTTAGGTTGGGTTCACACTATTGCGAATTGGATGCCGGTTTCCCCGCACCCCCCCCCCCCCCCGAGATATTAGGATCCAGAACATGATTCAGTTTGCTGGCAACCTTTGTAAACCTGAATGTAGTGCTCACCCCCGGAGGAGCCACTGAGAATATACCCAGGTCTCCCAATGTAGTACAAATGCCACCAGTCACACAGACACAGTTCCATGTAAACTGACAAATCAAGCTCAGTCTAGGGTAAGTCTTTTTAGTATTTATTGCTGAAAGATATTACCAGAAAATGGTTTAAAAAAGGGTCGCAGGATACTCCAAAATAATCAATTGCAATAATGGGAGGACACAGTTCTCACTAATCTTCTTTATAGCTGCTTTTCTTTGAGATAATAGGGGATGCTCAATATATGTAGGACCCTATAGTAGCAGCTCAAGTCCATATAGCAGCTTCTGTCCCTTAGTTCCTATCTGGCGCTTGCACAACTAATAGTCCACAGCAAGGTATTTACTTACAATGTCTGAGGAGCTGTCCGCCACCCAGTGTCCACAAGTAAATCTTCAGTGAGGGAGATAAAAAGATCCTTCTCCAGATCAGGACTTTAAGACAGTGCCCCTCAGATAGTATAATCCTTTGGCAATTTTCTCCAGGCCCTCAGCCCAGCAGCTGCTGAGGCCCAGACTATAATCTTTGGCTCAGTGAAGCTGCCTCCAGTGGCATTACCCCAAGAGAACTAGAACCCTGCCTGAAGAGATAATGAACACTCTGGTCAGGGTTTCCAAATATTTATCACCTCCCTAGCCACCTTCTGGATACATCCTTTCAAGGGATTGGCTTGGGCTGATAAATATTCTAATCATTTGAAACTCCCTGCCCTATACCCTGGAAGCTTTTTTCAGAGACATGTTGGGAGGACTCGAGCCCTCAGGAAACCCTGAACAGACGAGAACAATCAATCACTGCTCCACTCACTACAGTGAGGGCAAAAACTAAATCGAATCCAGCAGCTTAACAAGAGGAGAGCGCTACATGAAATATAATAATGTTGAGTACCTGCAGTAGTCCTGGGACCAGCACCCATCCTATTGCTATAGCTTGAATCTAGTATGCATTTTCATTGTGCAGAGCAAGCAGATGGTTAAAATAAGACAGCTAGTTTATCTCTATCTCTAGAGAATTCAATATGTGTTCTAGCTGGCATGTTTCTTCTAAGATGTTTTACTAGCTAAAAATAGTTCTAAAAAGAGTAGGGCATTCACATTATCTTATCAGATTCCCTACTCTCAGATCTGAGCCTCCTGTTTTTCAACTTTTAGTTTAAGAGGTTTTAAAGTAGCTTAAAATACTTTATATTAACTTTTATCGTTGCACTGGTTTGGGCACCAGCCAGGCAGCATAGTTAGTCCCTTGAACTAATTAAGTAAAGTGGTTTATGGGTTCCCAAAAAAGAGCAATGGCAAAAAAAAAATTGGAAGCTGAAGTTAGCATTTAAGTGGAGTAAGGGGTGAATTAAATAAAACAGGTCATATAAACATATGTTATGTAATGTGATTTAATGAAATGGATAATTTATGTGAAGCCAGGCTTGTGAAATAACGTTTTATTTGTAGTGCTTAAAACCTCTACCAGTAACACTGACAGATATTTTTTGATGTAAATAACTGAAATTTAGGTTTGTACAGTATTAGATTCTGTTGTTCCTTTTAGTTCTTAAATAAAAGCAAAACATTGGCTATAATGATTGTCTTCTTATACAAAGTGCATTGAAAAAAATGTACATTTGATTATATTTTTGCCAAAAGACTTATACATGAAAGCATACACTAACTGTGGGTGCAGACTTCACGATACATGTTCCATATAATCTGCAAAATCATATTACTCCTCAAGACTCTTTTTGCCTAACCCCTTGTTTTTTTATAATATACATACATAAAACACATTTTCAACATTAGTTTTCAATATCAAACTAGCCATTATTCTTTTAATCAGGTCAAACACAATCTTTTTTGTCTAATGCTGCTTTTGCCTTAGAACACATGCATTTGAAAGGAAAAAGCACAATGTGCCCCTATTCAGCAGCCAGTTCATGTGCAAAGACCTAAAGTTAAATTTTTAAGTGATGGGGGGTCCAAAAGCCCAGTAACCATCTTTCCAGTTCATTACTTTTTTTCAGGTCCCACACTTGGGTTGTAAGGAACCATTCACTTACATGCCTATGAGGGGCCTCTCTATTCCCAGTGGTTCCATGCCTCATCCACTGAACACTTGATGCCCATGATCAGCCCAGGTTGCCAGGCATGTGCATACAGGAGAACATTTTCTGTCACTGCCAAGCAGACAGGCCCTTCTCCGCTAGGACACCTCTCATTCTCAACCCGAACTTAGAAAGAATAAATTACAGGTCCAGTACTTCTGGCCACACAGCAGAATTGGGGTTCTCCTGAAACCCCTGATAGGAGCTGACCTGACTCCTGGGACCAAGACCTGCTGTCTCGTGTCTTCTGGCCGGATGAGACCTTCCGTCTCCCAACTGGAAGCTGTCCCCAAAATGAGAACCTTGAGCAATTCTCAGACCTGACTATATAATGACCCTGCACACCTGTGTAGTGAGCCAGGTTGCAAAACCTGAACCCAGGATTGAATGTTCTGATTCAGAACTACAGAACCAGGAGAGGTGCTAGTTTTGAACCTTGCATTAACGCTTAATGAGACTCCTGGGTCACCTTTTTCTATAAACTTAAAGTGACAGAGCCTCTCTCTGTCACATACCTCCCCTCTTTGTTTCCAACCAGAGGGCAGGATACACAAGCTTCTAACTCTGGCACCATTAAAGGGGAACTCTGCTCCCTTTGACCCATGTAGACCTTCCCAGGTCTTCTTCGTGACATTCTTCCACAAGCACTTTTGAGACCTTAACAAGGTCCTCCTACCAACCTTCAATCCTAAGGTCTTAAGAATACCTTAGTTTTCTTGGTGTATTTTGGCTTTCCTGCCACCTTTTCCCAACTTAATGATCCTGTCCTGATGCTGTAGGGAACCTCTTGTGCTTAACCCCAAACCCCTTTCTTTCTAATTTGTATCAGCTTCAACCACTCTTGATGTACCTTTGGATTCAGTAACCCTTTTGTGGCTACTCTTGGCAACCAATACCTGATTTGCAACAATGTGAAACATCAGTTTATCCATTTCCCTGTTACCTTTACCAACACTGGTATTTTCTGTCAGAGTGTCTCCGGGTAGCTCAACATGTACCTCTTTGTGGGTGTTGGGTAGAATCACCGCTACTGCCGCATCTGTTCCGGGCCTTTCCTTCACATGAGGTCTAGCGGTTGAGACATTACACGCGCCATGTACCAACCACTGCTCAGCCGCACCTCGGACCGCACCAGCAGGAATGCACCTCACCACATCACCATACGGGGAGACTTCCACCATGTCTGTCATTTTTGAATCCTCTAGCAGTTCCCCTGAGCGCCTTCTGCACACAACTGCCGCTGGAAGCACTCTCGCAGAGAAGTGTGAGACCACTTTCCACAAAAGTAACCCACATTGTAGTAACCAATACCAATTTCTACCAAGATGTCTTAACATCGCCTGTACCCCTTGTCTCCACTGATTGGTACTACGCAGTACCAGACCGCCCATCTGTGGTGGATACACGCAGGTGTATAACGAAAAGGATTTCACCAATTCTAGCATTTATAACAACATCTCAGTTATTTCCAAGGATCCCACCTCCAAACATAGAACTTTAGGGACTCTTCCTTTGTTAGTGATGTGAAGGGGCTCATTTGCTAAGGCTTGAGAGGCCAAAATACTTGAGGAGACCTCCACCTCAGAGGTAACTGGCACAACTTGCAGCTCCCTTTGAGCACTGCCAAATGCATGCGTCATATTCACCCTCTCATTTTTAGCAATACTGAGCCCTTCCAAGTCATTATACTTTACCCCGTCATTCTGACATTTAACATTGCTAAACAGTTTTGCTGTGGACAAAGTTTCTGCTATGTGCGCGCCCTTTTCCGATCCTTCCACCTAGAGGGGGTTAAGTTCTGCAACAGCCAATGCACCACTGTCTACTGGCTTTGCAGCCTCTCCATTTGTCACAGCAGCAATAATGTCCACCTTACTATCACACATGAAGGTTTACTACTACCATTAACTTTCTTGCCAAACTATCCCAGTCTATCCTGTCTGTGCTCCAGTCACCAGCACTCCGTAGTACTGCTCCATCTACCCAAGAAGACACAGGCGGACAAAGTGGCTTGGTAGCAGACATCAGGCACAAGTCATTGTTAACCACATTAGACTGCAATAATACATGCTCCACCATTTGAGCAATTTTCCCATTTTGTTCCACCTGAGCAGTATCAGAGCTGTCCTGGACCACCGTCGGCTCCAACACAAGGAGTCCTTGTGAGATTTCCAGGGCACTGCCTGTGGTTGCTATGGGAAAACCATCATCAACATTGTCAGAAATACATTTTTTAACATCATCATTATCCACATTAATGACTTGTATGGGCTGCGTTAACACATTAGCAGTTTGAGATTGTAGGATACTTAGCACATCACTTTTCACCTCATGTGAAACACACTTGTCAGTTGGGGTGGTGACACAGTTGTCCTGGGAAACCCTGAGCTCAAACACCATGAGCTCCTGGGTGGTCTCCAGGGACACCTCTGCTACACCTGCCATGGTTGCCAGGGGCAATAGCACACATTTCTCAGTGGTCACCCCTGACATTTCTGGATGCAATATCACATTTTTACCATCAGCATTTTTAATCGCATTAGCGAGCAAGACATTATATTAATTTTTACCACTTGTCTTCCTGCTACATAGTACATTACCAGTCCTCAAGCTTGCTGCAGGTTCAGCTTCAAACTCTGCTTTGCTACTAGACAGGGTATTTATTTGCAGCAAGTGTCTGAAAGCAGATTTTCTCACTGGACTTACACACTTACCCTTCACAGGGAATAGTCCCCTGACCAATCTCACTCACATTTGTAACAGCCTTACCATTCCATTTGGCAGGTGTTAAAAGCTTCAATTGAGGGCGTTGTCCCTTCTTTGCTGTGTTCTAACAAGCTAATGCCCCCACATGGACACGGGGCAACATTGACTCCTTCTTGGATTTTCCAACATCCCCTGCAGGCCAAACAGGTTTCCTGTTGCCAGGGGTAACAGCAGACCGAAACACATGGTCACACCCCTTGCAGGATGCTGGCCCTCTTCTCTGGGCTGACCACTTCACACAAGCAGCCATAACTTGAAACCACTTGTTTCTTGTGCTCTCCATCACCCCCTGCAGGCTGAACAACATTTTCTCCATGGTTGCCAGGGGCAAGAACAGACACTTTTGCACAAACCTCCTCACTTAGAATTTGAGCCACATCTCCGCTGTAGCTCCTCCTTTCTGCAAATGGACTTTCTCCAGTTACTATGGGAGACCACATTCTCCCTGTTGAATTTTTCCAGCGCTCTCTAGATTGGATTGCTCCCAGGAAATTGTCGTAGACATCTCGGTTATGACACATCCCGCAATACAACTCTCGGTACTCTTGCATCAGAAAAGGTTGCACCAAATTAGCCCAGCGGATTCTGGGCCACCCTTGGGAGGAAGCAATCATCGCAAAATCAGCCAAAAAAGTCTGCAACATGTTCAGAAGGCAACATAGGTTGTATGAAGTCAGCCATACGGATTTCTCCTTTGTTGTCACGGCCAACCGCACCCATCTGCTCACTTCTTGCACTGAGTGATGGTTTGTGTTCTGTTTTTCTTTGCTCCAGTGCGGCCAAATGCATCTTGCAACAGTCTGCGGCTTGTTCTGTCGGTAACAACCCCTCCAGCCATAAAGTTCTGTATCTCATCTCAGTAAACATTGCTTCCTTTTTGCGTTTTAAACGCCCCATCTCTGCAGTCAGTCCCACAACGCTTTTTAACACAGGAAAATTTGACATACTGTCTCTTTAAGACTTGCAAGCAGCACACTTTCACATGCAGACTCCACTGGTTCACATTAGCTGCTCCTCACAGCATTGCTGCAAAACACACAGTTTCTTGCTACTCACTGTTTTTGGTATGCGAGGATCTGGAACTCCTCCAACTCTGCCCGCATTCTCCACCACGTGTAAGATTGGGGTGATCAGCCTCAAGCTTAGGTGCGTTTCCAGTGAGTACGCCACTCCAAAACTGTATTTTAAGGGCGTGGTAGCCCACTTTTATTTAAAAGAAGGAAAATTCACTTATACATCAGTTGCCCATGCAGGGGGTTCTTCCACATAACATGAATTAACGAAAATACCAAGCCACCCAGCTTACATGTTGGCAGCACGGCTGCTCCTCTTACCAGTCCTTTGACTGTGTCATTCAGCTCTCTCAGAACACTTGGCTCTCTAGCCTTCAGTTGCAGTGCCCTGCTGCGTGGCCCACCTCTGGCCTAAGAATTGGGGTTCTCCTGACACCCCTGATAGGAGTTGACCCAACTCCTGGGACCGAGACCTGCTGTCTCGTGTCTTCTGGCTGGGGCCCCCTGACCCCGGATGAGACCTTCCGTCTCCAAACTGGAAGCTCCAAAATGAGAGCCTTGAGCAATTCTCAGACCTGACTATATAATGACCCTGCACACCTGTGTAGTGAGCCAGGTTGCAGGCCTCTAGCAAAACCTAGACCCAGGATTGAATGTTCTGATTCAGAACTACAGAACCGGGAGAGATGCTAGTTCTGAACCTTGCATTACCCTTAATGAGACTCCTGGGTCATCTTTTCCTATAAACTATATATATATACAATCTAATATAAATATATATATATATATATACTCTGCATTCAGTGTAGCCTATATATACAGTGCATTCGGTGGTGTATACTTTCTAATACACTTCAGGCAGTGCACACAGTATCTAATACAGTGTGTACAGTTTCTACTACACTTCTGGTGGTGTACACAGTATACAATACAGTGCAGCCTTTGTACAGTTTCTAATACAGTGCAGGCGGTGTACACAGTATCTAATACAGTGTGTACAGTTTCTAAAACACTTCTGGTGGTGTATTAATATATACACATATGTACAGTCTAATATATATATATATATATATATATATATATAGTCTAATATATATATATATATATATATATATATATATATATATATATATATATATATATAGTCTAATATATATATATATATATATATATTCTGCATTCAGTGTAGCCTATATATATACACTGAATTTGGTGGTGTATCGTTTGTAATACACTTCAGGCGCTGTACATAGTATAAAATACAGTGTAGTGTGGTGTTGCAAAACAAAAAATACATCATGTCCGGACGGCCACCAAGGAGAGGCAGACGCTCACAGGCCACTAAAAGAGAGCAAGCAGCCTCTCTGTCTACAGTTAACAGTGGTGCTTATGGACATGGTGCATCCTCTGCAGGTGGCCGTGGGGCATACTTGTCCTTTTTTTCTGCTGCTGGCAATGTTATTGAGCCACAACATGCAGAAGAGTTAGTGTGGTGGATAACGAAGCCGTCCTCATCCTCCTCATCCTCTGTTACCCAGGCTCAGAGTAGTTTGCCTTCCAATGCAGCTGCCAGAGTGACCTATTCCACCAGCTCCTTGTCCACAGTCACTTTTTCTGTAGCCCCACTATCATGCATGGCGGAGTCCCCAGAATTATTCAACCACAGTGTCGGTTACATGCTGCTGGAGGATGCGCAGTGATTTGAAGGCTCCGATGTTGGTTCACAGGTTGAGGAAGCGAGTAATGTGAGCCTAGAAAGAGGGGGTGCCACAGAAGGACAAGAAACTGGCAGTCATGTTCTCCCAGCTGCAGCATACTGCCAAGTTTGCTCCAGTGATGGGGAGGGAGGAGATGATGAGGTCACTGACTGTACATGGGTGCCTGAGAGAAGAGAAGAGAAAAGTGAGGAGGAGTAGGAGGAGGAGGCACAACTCCAACGAGGCAGGATGTCCTCTAGGGGGCAGCTTAACCGGTTAAATACAGGGCATTTTCAACCCCTTCCTTCCCAGGCCAATTTTTAGTTTTCAGCGCTGTCGCACTTTAAACAACAATTGCGCGGTCGTGCAACGTTGTACCCAAAAAAAATTGATGTCCTTTTTGTCCCCACAAATAGAGCTTTCTTTTGGTGGTATTTGATCGCTTCTGCGGTTTTTATTTTTTGCGCTATTAACAAAAGAAGAGCGACAATTTTGAAAAAAAACAATATTTTTTACTTTTTGCTATAATAAATATCCCAGTTTTTTTTTTAAAACAAATTTTTTCCTCAGTTTCAGCCGATATGTATTCTTCTACATATTTTTGGTAAAAAAAATCGCAATAAGCGTATATAGATTGGTTTGCGCAAAAGTTATAGCGTCTACAAAATACGGGATAGATTTATGGCATTTTTAAAAAAAATATATTTATTTATTTTTTTAGCGGCAATCGCGATTTTTTTCGTGACTGCGACATTATGGCGGACACTTTTGACACATTTTTGGGACCATTCACATTTATACAGCGATCAATGCTATAAAATTGCATTGATTACTGTGTAAATGTGACAGGGAAGGGGTTAACCACTAGGGGGCGGGGAGGGGTTAATATGTTTCCTAGGGAATGATTCTAACTGTAGGGGAAGGGGACGCACAAGGGGAGGAGACCGATCAGTGTTCCTCCGTTCTGGGAACACAGATCGCTCTCCTCCCATCTGACAGGACGTGGATCTGTGTGCCCGGCAGACATCGCGGCCGCCGGGCACACGCACCGGGTCCTGAGCAGCGCGGCGCGCGCGAGCCCCCTAGACGGCCGGGAATCCCAGGACGTCATATGACGTCCACCCAGGATGGGAGATCCCATCTGTGGACGTCATATGTCTATGGCTGGGTAGGGAAGTGGTTAAGGGCAGCCACCCTATTGCATCACACCGCAGAGCTCCGTAGGTGCAGGGCACTGCTGACTCCCTGCTGACTTTTAAAAGTTCCTTGGTGTGGGCCTTTTTCGACACGAGTGCAGCAGATCGCACCGTTGCTGTTTGCAACTTATGTCTGAAGCGGATCAAGAGTGGCCAGAACATCAGCCGCTTGGGCACCACATGCTTGACCAGACATTTGATGACCTGTCATGCAGTCCGTTGGCAACAGCACTTGAAAGACCCACATCATAGAAAAAGGTGGACTTTTCCTTGCTCCTCATCTGGGATCTCCAACCCTACTATATCTCCAGTCCTCTCAAAAACCTGCACTGAGAGGAATGAAGGTATAGCAATAGGTGTCCCATTTACATGCAGCCAATCTTCTAGCAGTATACCACCAATTGATTTTAGCAGGCAAATTTCCCTACCCCATTTGCTGAACCGTAAAAAGAAATTTGGTCCCAGCTTTGTGGAATCATGAACAGGGCACTTGAGGCAGAACAGCGGGAGAAAGAGGAGGACTTCCTTTCCTCTCAAGGCCCCCTTTATCCAGATAGCATTCTTGCAGGCCCGCCAAACACACAGGAAGAAGAGGAGGAGGATTGTATCAGCATGGATGTAGAGGAAAAACACTCATCAGCAGTCTTCAAGGGATGGTTTTCTGTACCCAGAAACCCAAGGAGTTGTACGTAGCTGGGAGGAGGTAGTTACGGATAATGTGATCCTTAGTGACCCAGAGGACTCAAATGCCTCTGCAAACTTACGCTGCATGGCCTCCCTGATTCTGCAAAGCCTGCGAAAGGACCTTAGCATTTGTGGTATCAAGGAGAGGGATCATTACTGGCTGGCAACCCTTCTTGATCCACGTTACAAGGGTAAAGTTGCAGAACTCATCCTGCCTTCGCATTAAGGAACAGAGGATGAAACATTTTCAGGAGGCCTTGAAGAAAGGTTTGGGTAACACATTTCCAGACCCTGGGAGGTTACCATTTCCTGGCTGCTGGACAACGTGTTGCTGAGGCTTTGTTCAGTCAGAGGAAGAGAGGTAGGGAAAAGGTGGCCAGCTGACCGATGCCTTTAACCAATTTTTCAGTCCTCAGCGCCAAGGTCTGATCGTTCTAGCAACCATAGCCAGTGTCTGCATTATATGGTGCAGGAATATCTAGGGGCAAGAGCAGACTTGGAGACCTTTCCAACAGAGCATCCACTGGGTTACTGGATCTTGAGGATGGACCACTGGCCAGAACTTGCTCAATATGCAATTGAGCTACTGCCCTGTCCTGCATCCAGCATGCTTTCTGAATACACATTTGGTGCTGCTGGAGGGTTTGTAACAGATCAAAGAGTGCGCCTGTCTACAGACTCCGTTGATAGGCTCACATTTATAAAAATGAATCAGTCCTGGATCAGTAGCTATCAAGCACCTGATGCTGATTAAATATTTTTGCGCCAGGGCACCACCACCCAAGGGCCAATTTTTCAGCCTCTGTTTAACAGGGGCATGTTATTACAATTTTTGATATAATATTTTACAGCAGGGCCCATTCCTGCGCCCAATAAGAGTAACTGTGAGGGGTTACAGTGTTGTGGCACCACCACCACTGCCCAAGGCACAATTTTTCTTCCCCTGTTTAACTGGACATGTTATTCCAATTTTTGATATAATATTTCACAGAAGGGCCCGTTCCTGCACTCAACAAGAGTAACTGTGAGGGGTTACAGTGTTGTGGCACCACCACCACCCAAGGCCCAATTTTTCTGCCCCAGTTTAACAGGGGCATGTAATTACAATTTTTAATATAATATTTCACAGCAGGGCCCGTTCCTACACCCAACAAGAGTAATTGTGAGGGGTTACAGTGTTGTGGCACCACCACTACCACCCAAGGCATCAATTTTTCTGCCCTTGTTTGACAGGGGCATGTAATTACAATTTTTGATATAATATTTCACAGCAGGGCTCGTTCCTGCACCCAACAAGAGTAACTGTGAGGGGTTACAGTGTTGTGGCATCACCACCACCACCACCCAAGGCCCAATTTTTCTGCCCCTGTTTAACAGGGGCATGTAATTACAATTTTTGATATAATATTTAACAGCAGAGCCCGTTCCTGCACCCAACAAGAGTAACTGTCAGGGGTTACAGTGTTGTGGCACCACCACCCAAGGCCCAATTTTTCTGCCCCAGTTTAACAGGGGCATGTAATTACAATTTTTGATATAATATTTCACAGCAGGGCCCGTTCCTGCACCCAACAAGAGTATCTGTGAAGGCTTACAGTGTTTTGGCACCACCACCACCACCCAAGGCCCAATTTTTCTGCCCCTGTTTAACAGGGGCATGTAATTACAATTTTTGATATAATATTTCACAGCAGGGCCCATTCCTGTGCCCAACAAGATCTATCTTGTTGGGCACAGGAGGGTATTTGTGAGGGATTACAATTTTTCTGCATAGTATATAGTGCAGTCCGTATAGTATATATACTGCTGTTCAGAGTATATAGTGCCTGGGGGCCTGGGGGGACCCCCACGCCATTTTTTTTAAACTTTTGGTGCGGGGTTCCCCTTAATATCCATACCAAACCTGAAGGGCCGGGTATGAATTTTGGGGGGGACATCCACGCCATTTTTTTGGGGTATTTTTGGCGTTTTTTTCAATGATTTATATCTATATTGCCGGGATCCGACAATACATTACAGCCGTGAGCAGTTTTAAATGACATTTTTTTCCTTTAGAAATGTCATTTTGCTGTGGTACTGTTATAAACATGGGAAAGATGCGCTGCTTTACAGGCAGACTAAGGAGACCCCCAGGCACGATATTTAAAGGAACATTTCAATTTTATTGTTTCACTTTAAGCATTATTAAAATCACTGCTCCTGAAAATACGGGCATTTTTAAAACTTTTTTTGCATTGATACATGTCCCCTGGGGCAGGACCCAGGTCCCCAAACACTTTTTATGGCAATAACTTGCATATAAGCCTTTTGAGCACTTTTGATTTTTCACGTTTGTGTCCCATAGACTTTAACTATGTTCACGCGTTCGCACTAATTTTTTGCCTGTTCGCATGTTCTGCTGCGAACCGAACCGGGGGGGTGTTCCTCACTGGGAGCCAAGCAAAGGTCACATAAGAGGTCTACCCCATGGTGGGTTCTACTGGGCTATGCAGGGTCAGTTTATTACACATGGGGAACCTTTGCTTTGTGTTGTCTTCATCAATGCCCTGGGACAAGGCTGAGGTTGCTGTGGGGAAATACTCGACCTTAAGGCGGGCCTCTACTGTTCTCAAGTTCTCTCTCGGTTGACAATGGTACACCTTCTCTATAATTTGCATTTAAGAGAAACACGCTGAGCCTTGTCCACATCCACCTGTCCAACGCTTTCCACAACTATTGCCCAGTAGCAGAGTGGACCCCGCTGTGTACTCTTTGTGGGCTCCAAACATGCACTTAACTCTTGAACTTCCTCAGTACAGGATGGGAACCTCTGCAGCCTGAATCCATTCCCGCTGCTCTGGGAGACAAATCGCTGGCAAAAGGAGTGCCAACAACATATCCTTCGCTGCTAGAGGCCACTCTACCTATAACAGGTACATGCTATTGACAGACTGCGGTAAAACTTCTGTTACCCCAGGTAACCACTTGTGTCTTCACACTACTCCACTCCAAACTGCTATCTTCATACCCCAATGTATTAAAACCCATTCGGTGAACTATGTGTGCTGGTTACTTGCACAGTAACTTTAGACCAGGCAAGGACAACATTTCAACACTTTAAAATAAACATCTCAAAGTCCAACAGACAAGACCCTACTCCTAACTACAGGCTTGTACTGCCCCGGCAAACCTGCAAAGGTGAAGTCTAGTAATTATAAGTCCTTCAGAGTCATTTTCATGCAGATGTAAGTCCTTTAGAGGCACGCTCCAGTGCTGGTGTCTTCGGGGTGAAAACCAGGTTCAGATGGCTTTACATGGCAGAATTCAACTAGTGGTGAGGCACTTGGAATCCTCCAAAAGCCCTAGGAAATCCTCACTCAGAGCAACCCTGCCCCAATCCCAGGTGGATCCTCTGGCAGACTGGATGCAAAGGGATGGGAACTGGGCTGGCTCCCCCTCCCCAGGTTCAGTACCACGATCCCTGTAATATTTCACAGGACCAGTGGGTCGGACCCAAGGATATCCGCCAAAAAGCAAAGAAACAACATTAACTCCTACCATCCCAGCTAGGCCAGCGCTTAACTATTTTAACTTGCTTACAAGTGTTACAGGAGGGGTACTGTTTACTCAGAAAATGGACATAAACATGTCTTGAAGTGATTTCCAACTTCCATCATGTATAGGGGTTCAGCCATGGTGCAGCTTTCTCCAGAAGGGGAGCACACATGTGCCCACACAGTGCCCTATTTCTTTAGTCAAAACCGCACCCTGGCCACTCCTCCACGAAATACTTTGTTCATACCTTACTTGAGTGAAAAGGGCCATTGCACTAAAAACAGAAAAGAGGAGTCTACACCTTGCTGGAAGCTGCATTTGATGATCGCCTTTCTAAACCAAACTATTGGATACATTTTTATTGTTTGTCTCAATTTGCCAGTTTCATGAGACATATAGATGATGCCTGTGTGTAGCCTTTACATTTGGTTCAACAATTCAAACACCATGATCTGTTCAACAATTCAAACACTATGATCTGTTGTCTAAAGAATGTTGTAAAAGCTCAGCATTTATTGGCTGCAATTTTTTTGTTATCTCCCCCCGACACTTTAGTTGCCTGACTGTTATGCTGGACCAATGCCTTTATTTTCTGAGTCACTTTGGCTGATTTACTGCACCTGATTTAAAGATAAAAATCAGCCTAGCTTCACCTCATGTATTAAGCTGAGTGAAAATTCCATTGCAAAGTTAACATTTTCTTTGCAAAGTGGACATGCTTTTCACTTTTAATAAACCAGCCACACTGACCTTGAATAAGAATCCAGATCAGAAAAGTCAGAGAAATGTCAGTAGTCCTTATGGGCATGCTTATTCTTGGTTAGTGTCTTAACCACTTCAATACAGGGCACTTAAACACCTTCCCGCCCAGACCAATTTTCAGCTTTCATTACTCTCACACTTTGAATGACAATTACTCTGTCATGCTACACTGTATCCAAACAAAATTTTTATCATTTTTTTCTCACAATTAGAGCTTACTTTTGGTGGTATTTACTCACCGCTGGGTTTTTTCTTTTTTGCGATATAAGCGAAAAAAGAGCGAAAATTTTGAAAAAAAAAAAACACTTTTTTTTAGTTTCTATTGTAAAAGCTTGCAAATAAGTCATTTTTCTTCATAAATTTGGGCTAAAATGTATACTGCTACATATCTTTGGTAAAAAATAACCCAAATTAGTGGATATTATTTAGTTCGTGTGAAAGTTATAGAGTCTACAAGTTAATGTGCAAATCACTGAAAATTGATCACATCTGATCACACCTGATGTACTAAAGGCCTATCTCATTTCCTGAGACACTAACAATCAAGGAAAGTACAAATACCCCCAAAATGACCCCTTTTTGGAAAGTAGACAGTCCAATGTATTTAGTAAGAGGCATGGTGAGTTTTTTGAAGTTGTAATTTTTTCCCATAATTCTTGTGAAAATTAAGACTTTTTTTTTTTTTTTTACACAAACTTATTGTATTGACAGGTTATTTCTTGAACAAAGCATGCACATACTTGCAACCACACCCAAAAATACATTCTACTACTCCTTCTGAGTATGGCGATACCACATGTGTGAGACTTTTACACAGCCTAGCCACATACAGAGGCCTAACATCCAAGTAGCACCTCCAGGCATTCTAAGAGCAAAATTACACATATAATTTCATGACGACCTATCTCAGTTTTGAAGGCCCTGGAGCACCAGGACAATGGAAACGCCTACAAAATTACCCCATTTTGGAAAGCAAACACCCCAAGGTATAATCTATGAGACATAATGAGTCTTTTGAACGGTTCATTTTTTTCCAGAAGTTTTCGGAAAACGTGGGAAAAAAATGAAAACGCATTATTTTTACACAAAGTTGCCCATTTATAAGATATTTCCAACACATGGCATGTACATAGCAAAAATGGCATCCCAAAATACATTCTACTACTCCTTCTGAGTATGGCAATACCACATGTGTGAGACTTTTACACAGCCTGGCCACATACAGAGGCCTAACATCCAAGTAGCACCTCCAGGCATTCTAAGAGCAAAATTACACATATAATTTCATGACGACCTATCTCAATTTTGAAGGCCTTGGAGCACAAGGACAATGGAAACGCCCACAAAATGACCCCATTTTGGAAAGCAAACACCCCAACGTATAATCTATGAGGCATAATGAGTCTTTTGAACGGTTCATTTTTTTCCAGAAGTTTTCGGAAAACATGGGAAAAAAATGAAAACTCATTTTTTTACACAAAGTTGTCCATTTATAAGATATTTTTAACACATAGCATGTACATAGCAAAAATGACACCCCAAAATACATTCTACTACTCCTTCTGAATTTAACAATACCACATGTGTGACACTTTTACACAGCCTGGTCACATACAGAAGCCCAACATCCAAATAGCACCTCCAGTCGTTCTAGGAGCATAAATTACACATATAATTTCATGACTACCGATCATATTTTTGAAGGCCCTTCATATTTCTAACACATAACATGTAAATACCAAATAACAAAAGATTACCTGTGCTTTTAGTAGTGTAGTGGTCCACAGAGGAGAGCATTGGTCGAGGCAGCAGGCAGGGATGTGGTCAGCGACAGCAAAAGCAATCATCCAGGCAGCAATACTGTCCATAGTTAGTTCAGGCAAAGATTCTGTCAGCACAGCCAAAGCATTGGTCCAGGTAGCAGGCAGAGATGTCCAGGCAGAAATACTGTCTATAGTCAGTAGAGGCAGCAGGCCGAGATATTGTCAACACAGCCAAAGTATTGGTCCAGGCAGCAGAAATAAACACAGTCCATAAAGTCCTGGGTCATTACAGGCAGCGATATGGTCAGCACAGCCAAAGTATTGGTCCAGGCAGCAGGAAGGACCATCAAGCTTAGGGCCAGGGGGACAGGGGTAGAGGCTTCTCCCACCCAAATCTCTTTGAAGCCTCCGGGCAACCAGACCCTGTTCTGGGAACACAGAAAACCAAAAACAGATTTTCTCTACTCAGAACACTATTCTGAAGCCCCTCACATATGTGAGACCCCTGTGTACTGAAGTAGAAGGGCAAAAGATCAGTCCAAGTGGCAGGCAAAAACATGGTCGATTTAACAGGCCGAGGTCGGTGCACGTGGAAGTCAGAATCGTGGTTAAAACAGCAGACAAAGGCATCGTCGGTAAACAGGCTGAGGTTGGTGCACGTGGAAGTCAGACACATGGTTAAAACGGCAGGCAAAGGCATCGTCGGTAAACAGGCTGATGTCGGTGCACGTGGTAGTCAGAAACGTGGTTAAAACGGCAGGCAAAGACATTGTCGGTAAACAGGCCAGGGTCAGTTAACATGGAAGGTAGAAACATGGTGGCAGGCAAATGATGCACACAGGTAATTGAAATGGGGAAATGGCATTCTGTTACTAATAAGGGGAACTAATATCTGATGGATGTGTGATAATTTTTGAAGCAATCACCGATACACAGGCCAGGTTGGGAGGGACATTGGGGACAATAATAACTTGTATCTCTTCTGGCTCCACTACTTGAGCATACACGACATTTCTTTTGGCGTCTTCTTCCGGATTCTGCAGGGGGAATGTTATAGGGAAAATGTTGCTCATGAAGTCGACTCACACTATCAGAGCGAATGCTTCCTGGGGCGGGTCCTTGCTGGTAAATAAGGGCAGTGATAATATTTTCAATATATTTGAGGTAGGTGATGGGTTGGTTTTCGGGTGATTTTTGATAGCAGACAAATGAATTGAACATGGCCATATGAAACAGATGAAATGCAACTTTTTTATACCAATAATTGGACTTGCGGGTTGACAAATATGGTTGTAGCATCTGATCATTTAAATCCACCCCCCCCCCCCATATACAGATTGTAGTCATAGACACATTCAGGCTTTACTACGGGGTCACGTCTTCTCTGAACCTCCACCAAGATGTCATTGTGAATGGTAGTCATCATGTGAACATCCTTCTCGTCCCGCCACTTCATGGCCAACACCTCCTCATTCCTCATGAATGCGGCTTCCCCCTTTTGCAGCCGTTTTGAAAGTAAATTCTGTGGGAAGCCCTTCCTATTTTTTCAGAAGGTTCCGCAGGCCAGGGTTTTTTCACGATACAGGTGACTGAAAAGGGGCAGGCTGCTGTAGTAATTATCTACATATAAGTGGTAACCTTTTTTGAACAGGGGGTATGCAAGGTCCCACACAATTTTACCACTGTTCCTACGTATGTGGGGCACTCACGGGGCTGGAGCTGGGAGTCTTTGCCCTCATAAATACGAAATGAGTACACGTATCCAGTGGCTCGGTCACATAATTTGTTCAATTTCACCCCATACCTGGCTCTCTTACTTGGGATATACTGCTTGATATTCAGCCGGCCAGTAAAGTGGATAAGGGATTCGTCTACACAAATATTTTGGTCAGGGATAAAGACTTCAGAAAATCGCTTGGTAAAAGAATTTATTAGGGGGCGAATCTTATATAATTTGTCGTGGTTGGGATGATCTTGGGGAGGGCACTGTGAATTATCATTGAAATGTAGGAAACGCATTATCATATTGTACCGTGTCCTGGACATAACAGAAGAATATAGGGGCATGTGGTGGATGGGGTAGGTGGACCAGTAGGCATGCAGTTCGTTTTTCTTTGTAAGCCCCATATTAAAAGTAAGGCCCAAGAGCAATTTGAATTCGTCTAGTGTGAGACGTCGCCAATGGAACATACGGGCGTAGGACGAACTGGGGTTGGCAGCAATAAATTGCTCTGCATAGAGATTTGTTTGGTCCACCATGTACTGCAACAAATCTTTCGGGAAAAACAAATAGAAATAGTCCAAATATGAAAAATTCGAAGTGTTGGGCTGCACACCTGGCTGTGCAGTGAAAGGGGGGATTGTAGCGGATCCTGAATTGGCAGGCAACCATAAGGGGTTTGCCAGGGCATCGGGAAGGTAGGACTGGGCCCGGATTCTTTGGGTTGGGTGTGAAATTACAGTACTGGTACTGGGCTCCTCTTCCTGGGGTCTGGCGCTGCTGGTGGTAGGCAGGTGTTCTGATCTTGGTCCTGATCTTGTTACTCTTTTAGGAGGGGCGGTTTCCTCCACTGACTCGGACTCTGATCCACTACCCTCCACTGGCTCGTATTCCGAACCAGAATCGGATAAAGAGAGCTCCCCGCTGCTCTCATCATCCGACATGGTAAGGATGTTATATGCCTCCTCAACTGTGTAACCTCTTTGGGACATGATGGTGGTACTTTTGGCGGGCCTGTGTGATGGAACTGGTGGTGCTATTGACAGATCACTGATGGTGGGCCTGTGTGACTGACAGGTTACTGATGACCTGTGTGACGGTACTTATGGCGGGACTGTGCGACGGTAGTGATGGCGGGCCTGTGTGACAGATTGGCAATGACAGATGGTCAGATCTAGATGGTACCGATGGCGGTACTGATGGCGGTACAGATGGGCAATGACAGATGGTCAGATCTAGATGGTACCGATGGCGGTACTGATGGCGGTACTAATAGCGGTACAGTTAGTGGTACTGATGGTGGCCTGTGTGACAGATGGGCTGTCAGATCCAGATGGTGGCGGTGGCTGTGCTGATGGCGGTGGCTGTGCTGATGGCGGTACCAATGGCGGTGCTGATGGCGGGCTGTGACAGGTTCTGATGGGCTGTGACAGGTTCTGATGGGCTGTGACAGGTTCTGATGGGCTGTGACAGATCTTGATGGGCTGTGACAGATCCAGATGGGCTGTGACAGATCCTGATGGGCTGTGACAGATCCTGATGGGCTGTGACAGGTTCTCTTTATTGGTGGGGGGGTGCGTGTTGTGTAGACAGTAGACAGTAGACAATAGTGTAATGAAAAGTGTTTCACTCACTGATCAGATCTCTCCTTCTCTCTCCTCACACGATCGGAAGGAGAGATCCCTGGAAACCGCTACTATGTTTATACTTGTGACCGGCTGTAATTGGACACAGCCGATCACATGGGTAAACAGCCATTTCATTGGCTGTTTACCCTGATCGGGATGGGACTGTGTCCAAGGGACACTCGGCATCTCCGATCGGCGTGCTGCGCGCGCGCCCGATTTGTTATGACATGTGACCAGCTGTTATTGGACACAGCCGATCACATGGTAAACAGCCAATTTTATTGGCTGTTTACCCTGATCGGGGATGCGCTGTGTCCGAGGGACAAGCGTCATCCCCGATCGCCGTGGTGCACGCCCCCGGGGGCGCGCAATAGCGGTGAATCCTGCGGACGTCATATGACGTCCAGTCAGGAATTTCAAACCACTTTGCCGCCGTCATTTTGCAATAGGGCGGGCCGGCAAGTGGTTAAAAGAGAAGTATGGGTTTTTTCATACTTGCTGCATCTGTCCCTCGCCAACAATTAATTTGGTGCACTCTGAATATGGCTATACAATATAAACAAGGGTGGGAGTGGGGTCAATGTAAAGGGCAATAATTCAAGTCCATAACATAGTGTCCATGTGAGGATATTGAATGTACCAGCTATTACAGCTAGAAGAGACTCTGGAACATAAGACAAAAACAAAAGCAGCACTCTCTAATGCCCTGTACACACGATTGGACATTGATCGGACATTCCGACAACAAAATCCATGGATTTTTTCCAACGGATGTTGGCTCAAACTTGTCTTGCATACACACGGTCGCACAAAGTTGTCGGAAAATCTGATCGTTCTGAACGCGGTGACGTAAAACACGTACGTCGGGACTATAAACGGGGCAGTAGCCAATAGCTTTCGTCTCTTAATTTATTCTGAGCATGCGTGGCACTTTGTGCGTTGGATTTGTGTACACACAATCAGAATTTAACCGATCGGATTTTGTTGGCAGAAAATTTTATAGCCTGCTCTCAAACTTTGTGTGTTGGAAATTCCGACGGAAAAAGTCCGATGGAGCCCACACAAGATCGGAATTTCCGACAACACAATCCGATCGTACTTTTTCCGTCGGAAAATCCGACCGTGTGTACAGTGCATAAGTGTAACAGTTCTGACATTTAATGAATTAAAATAATAAAGGAAGCACTCACAAACGAGTGGTTATTTCCAGCATAAAATAATGGGGTCATCTGCGCTGTCCCGGAAGCATGCCTGGTGTCGCCAGCTCTAGATAGCTGAAGAGGCTGTCCGTAATACTGGCCGCACTAGTGGTTCCCAGCACTCTGGGAAGGCTGGGACGGAGATCAGAGATGCAAGATGTATAGGGACACTGCAAGGTGATGTCATTTTTGGTTACAGGGTCAGCGGGAGGTGCGCACGTTCGGAGCATGCGTGCTCCTTCCTCAGGCTCTGCTGGGGGCCATCTTTGAATTGGGTTTATATAAGCCACATTCACCAAGTGACTGACAAAGCAGGTAATCATGGGCACATATAGACACAGCTGCACAATATGATCGTATAGGAATAATATTGTGCTCCTGTGTCTATATGTTACCATGGTTACCTGCTTCGTCAGTCACTTGGTATCCTTGTGAATGTGGCTTACATAAACCCAATTCAAAGATGGCCCCCAACAGAGCCTGAGGAAGGAGCATGCATGCTCCGAACGCACGCACCTCCCGCTGACCCTGTACCCGGAAGTGACGTCACCTTGCAGTGTCCCTGTACATTGTACATCGCTGATCTCCATCCCAGCCTTCCCAGAACGCTGGGAACCACTAGTGTGGCCAGACTACGAACAGCCATATCAGCTATCTAGAGCTAGCGATACCAGGCATGCTTCCGGGACAGCGCGGATGACCCAATTATTTTTTATGCTGGAAATAACCGCTTGTTTGTGAGTGCTTCCATTATTATTTTAATTCATTAAATGTCAGAACTGCTACACTTAGAAGGCGCTGCTTTTGTTTTTGTCATCTGTCCCCCGCCGCCTCTTCACTGAGAACCAAGCCACCGAACACCTCCGATGGCTCAGTTCTCTCACCTTCCCGAGTGGAGCGCTGAGCTGTGGAGGGGCGGGGAGCGGCCGTCTCAGTCTCTCAGCGTCTCGCTGAGATGCGGAGACTGCCATCAGTCCAGGCAGCTGGCGGATTCAGACTTCCTAAGTTGGGATGATGCGCTGCCTGGACTGATTTTGGTGACATTAGCGGAGAATGGACTTCAGACCGCTCTCCGCTGAAAACGGATCACAGGAGTGCAAAATGAATTGCACTCCTGTGACCCATAGGAGAAGCCCAGCCTAAAAAGCTCAGGCTGGACTTTTCCTTTAAGTACTGTCCAAGAAGGTCTGAATAAAAGCCATGCAAACATATATTTTCAGAAGGAGAGGACAGTATTAGTGGTCTTCATTTTTCTATCATGACAGGCTTCTGTATGGAATGCTGTCTACAAAGACCCTAATAATGACTTATTATAAAGTGGATCAGATTCTATTGATATTTACAGTAATAAAAAGGAAACAGATCTTGTTATTTGCAATAGTATTAGGGTGAATGTTTTAAAGGATAGAGAGCAAATGAGATCAGCTTCATGGTTTAGAATGGTTTATTGCTAAAAATAAAAACCTTGTAAGTTAATTTGTGTGCATTTCGCAAATGTTAGGGTACATTTACTATTTATTGGTGCAAAATGTTGTTTATTACTTATTTACCCATTTACTTCGCATTTGCTATGAGAAACAGAGTTATGGCAAACTGACTTTTAGCTACTTCTGTTTAATGAAGATTTATTTTGTGTTTTGTTACGCAGGCATTACATATTTGGGTCAATAAAGAATGGCAAATTACTCATTAAGGATACTTGTTGTAATACCATTGTGATGTAGTAATAACAAAGTTTAAATAATAATCAGGAACATCTCCAGCATATTGAACACCTCATAGACTTCAGGTGAGTATATGTGTTGACAATGGATTCCAGATGAATAAAACTAATGGAAATTTCTTTGAATGGAAAACTTGAGGATGTATTACAGCAATAAACGTTCATGGCCCCATTCCAGCCCCGTGTCAGTGGTCACCATCATCAGTCTTTCCAAATAATGACTTGAAAGAAGACAAGCTAAAATGTGAAGTATACAAATAAGAAATAAGCTGCATTGCTGGCAGTTGCTGTCTTCTCTTAAGCATTTGTGCCATAATTTACTTAAAAAAGATATATGATTTTGATTGTTTCATTGTTACTCACTTTACTTACTGCATACTTTATGTAGATTATCTACAAAGCTTTGTCCTTAGTAAACAATTAACAAAAAAAAGTAATAAAAAGCTTGAAATAAAACTTTTAGGGGATAGTTAGAATAATGCCACGTACACACGGTCGGACTTTTCGTCTACAAAAGTCTGACGGACGCCGACGGACTAAAGCTGGCTGACAATCCGATCGTGTGTGGGCTTCCCCGGACTTTCAGCGGACTTTTGCAGCCTCAAATCTGACGGACTTTAGATTTGAAACATGCTTCAAATCTTTACGTTGTAACTACGCCGGACCCAGAAATCCGCTCGTCTGTATGCTAGTCCGACGGACAAAAAAACGACGCATGCTCATAAGCAAAAACTAAACGGAAGCACTCGGTCTAGTAAAACTAGTGTTCGTATTGTAGGTAGCACATTCCTCACGCTGCAAAATCTGTGATCGTTGAATGCAGCGCATTAATGTCTTCTTTACTAATGCTATAAAGAACGAAGATGTTTTGCTGTTCATATTCAATCAGAGTTCTCCCAAACTGATTTCTGGATTCTTTTTCTCTTTGATCTCATGAATGATATAGTATTCTTTTTAAAAACAATGTCTCCATACTAATAATAATTTTTACACTTTACACTTTTTTTTTGGTGGTCATCTTTTATTTTAGATTTTCTCCAGATGTTTATTTTATGATTGTTGTTGAACTTATTTTATCTTTATCTAGTTTTTTTTTTTGTTTGTAAAGTTACCACAAAGAACCATTTTGTTTTTGTTTTTTTTGTTTTTTTTTGGTGTTTGTAAAGTTACCACAAAGAACCATTTTATTTATTTTTTTTGTTTTTTTTGGTGTTTATAAAGTTACCACAAAGAACTATTTGGTTTTTTTTTTTTTTTTTCTTTGCTGTTTGTAAAGTTACCACAAAAAATAACCATTATTTTTGTTTATTGTGATTTTTTATTTTTGTATATAAAGTTAACACAAAAGAACCGTTTTTGGTTATGTATCTTTTTTTTGGTAAAGTTACCACTAGAACATTATTAATGTATTTTTGGTGTGTTTTTGCAACCTCAAGGATATTGTTGTCCCTTGTTAATTTGACATTGTGTCTAAATCAATGCTTTAAAATAAAACACATAAAGTCTTTTCATAAACTCAAATATCCATTTATTCATGGTCTAAATAAAATAAAGAGGAAGTCAAAAAAAGTGGAAAAAGTCTGTGGACAAGAAAATTGGGATCTTGAGGAGTCCATATAAGAGGGAGCACAATCTAGTCCAGGAATCCCAGTGATCAACAGCACCAGCAGATGATATAGATGTCCCCAGACTGTGGTACTACAACAGCCTGCGTCTTCTGTCAGACCAGACTGAACCCAGGTCATCACTTTCTTCTCTTCCCTGCAGCCTTTCCTCCACGCTGCCCTGCACCCTTCCCTGCAGCCTTCCCTGCAGCCTTCTTTGGAGGCTGTGGCTCTGGTGTTTGAGTTGTGGCAGGAGGAGAAGGAGGAGGAGGAGGAGGGGGGCTGCCTCATGTAGTTGTGTGTTTCTAGTTAGCGTGCCCTGCAGCCCCTTCTGTATTGTTTCCCCAAACAGTCTCTCACAAATGAGGCGTTGGTCCCACCCCATTTTAAGCAGCCTGCTGGCTAAGTAGCAGCCATAGGACTCTTCTGCTTCGGGGGGGCTCCTTAAAAAATGGGTGGCCTCTCGCATGAGGCGCAGGGATGCCTCCTGTGTCACCGTCCCCTTCCTGGCCCTTTTTTTGGAAGGCGGAGGGGAGGCACTTGGGATTGTGTCAGGCTCCTACTGGGCCCAGCCACCTCCTGCCTGACACTGTGCCCAGCCACCTCCTGCCTGACACTGGGCCCAGCCACCTCCTGCCTGACACTGAGTCTGGCCTCCTCCAGGATGATGCTGAATCTGGCCTCCTCCAGGATGATGGAGAATCCGGCCTCCTCCAGGCTGTCCATGGGCCCGGTCTTCTCCTGCCTGCCACTTTCCACACATTCCTCCTGGCTGGCCTCATCCTGTGTATAAAAAAAGGACATAGTTTTAGTATTTTGTTTTGGGTTCATCAATGACACACAATTTGCTTCTCATGACTAGCAAATTCAATGTGAATACATCTCTTAATAAAAGAGTATAGAAATCAGACACCCTAATTTTTTGAAGCAGGTGACAAACATATTTAGCCACTACTGTCAATTGCTATGTATACATCATTTTGAGGGGAAAGTTTTTAGAATCATTTATAACATCCAGTTAACATCATTAATATTAGGACAGTAAATATTTGGGAAATTAATTTACCTGACTCCAGATGGTCATATCCGGTTCATCCAGGATGGAAGACCCAGCTTGGTCCTCATCAGCCTCTGCTGGGGTGGAGGGAAGGGTGGATGGAAGGGTGGAGGGAAGGGTTGAAAGTGATGCCCTGGCTTCAGTCTGGTCATCAAGAAACCGTAGTTTATTGTAGTACCACAGCCTGGGTACATAAACATCATCTGCTGATGCTCCTGATCTCATGGATTCCTGGATCTTGTTATGCTCCCTCTTATACATGTTCCTCAAGACCCCAATTTTCTTTAACCACTTCAGCCCCGGAAGGATTTACCCCCTTCCTGACCAGAGCACTTTTTACAATTTGGCACTGTGTCGCTTTAACTGCTTATTGCGCGGTCATGCAATGCTGTACCCAAACGAAATTTGCGTCCTTTTCTTCCCACAAATAGAGCTTTCTTTTGATGGTATTTGATCACCTCTGCCGTTTTTATTTTTTGCGCTATACACGAAAAAAGACCGAAAATTTTGAAAAAAAATGATATTTTCTACTTTTTGTTCTAAAAAAAATCTAATAAACTCAATTTTAGTCATACATTTAGGCCAAAATGTATTCGGCCACATGTCTTTGGTAAAAAAAAAGTCAATAAGTGTATATTTATTGGTTTGCGCAAAAGTTATAGCGCCTACAAACTAGGGTACATTTTCTGGAATTTACACAGCTTTTAGTTTATGTCGTTTCTTGAGGTGCTAAAATGGCAGGGCAGTACAAAACCCCCACAAATGACCCCATTTTGGAAAGTAGACACCCCAAGGAAATTGCTGAAAGGCATGTGGAGCCCATTGAATATTCATTTTTTTTTGTCCCAAGTGATTGAATAATGACAAAAAAAAAAAATTACAAAAAGTTGTCACTAAATGATATATTGCTCACACAGGCCATGGGCATACGTGGAATTGCACCCCAAAATACATTTAGCTGCTTCTCCTGAGTATGGGGATACCACATGTGTGGGACTTTTTGGGAGCCTAGCCGCGTACGGGGCCCCGAAAACCAATCACTGCCTTCAGGATTTCTAAGGGCGTACATTTTTGATTTTACTCCTCACTACCTATCACAGTTTTGAAGGCCATAAAATGCCCAGATGGCATAAACCCCCCCCCCAAATGACCCCATTTTGGAAAGTAGACACACCAAGCTATTTGCTTTGAGGCATGTTGAGTCCATGGAATGTTTTATATTTTGACACAAGTTGCGGGAAAGTGACATTGTTTTTTTTTTTTTGCACAAAGTTGTCACTAAATGATATATTGCTCACACAGGCCATGGGCATATGTGGAATTGCACCCCAAAATACATTTAGCTACTTCTCCTGAGTACGGGGATACCACATGTGTGGGACTTTTTGGGAGCCTAGCCGCGTACGGGGCCCCGAAAACCAATCACCGCCTTCAGGATTTCTAAGGGTGTAAATTTTTGATTTCACTCTTCACTGCCTATCACAGTTTCGGAGGCCATGGAATGCCCAGGTGGCACAAACCCCCCCAAATGACCCCATTTTGGAAAGTAGACACCCCAAGCTATTTGCTGAGGGGCATGGTGAGTATTTTTCAGCTCTCATTTGTTTTTGAAAATAAAGAAAGACAAGAAAATTTTTTTTTCTTTTTTCAATTTTCAAAACTTTGTGACAAAAAGTGAGGTCTGCAAAATACTCACTATACCTCTCAGCAAATAGCTTGGGATGTCTACTTTCCAAAATGGGGTCATTAGGGGGGGGGGGTTTGCCACCTGGGCATTCCATGGCCTTTGAAACTGTGATAGGCAGTGAAGAGTGAAATCAAAAATTTACGGCCTTAGAAAGCCTGAAGGCGGTGCTTGGTTTTCGGGGTCCCGTGCGCGGCTAGGCTCCCAAAAAGTCCCACACATGTGGTATCCCCGTACTCAGGAGAAGCAACAGAATGTATTTTGGGGTGTAATTTCACATACTCCCATGGCATGTTTGAGCAATATATCATTTAGTGACAACTTTGTGCAAAAAAAATAAATAAATTGTCTCTTTCCCGCAACTTGTGTCACAATATAAAATATTCCATGGACTCGACATGACTCTCAGCAAATAGCTTGGGGTGTCTACTTTCCAAAATGGGGTCATTTGGGGGGGGTTTGAACTGTCCTGGCATTTTATGCACAACATTTAGAAGCTTATGTCACACATCACACACTCTTCTAACCACTTGAAGACAAAGCCCTTTCTGACACTTTTTGATTACATGAAAAAATATTTTTTTTTTGCAAGAAAATTACTTTGAACCCCAACACATTATATATTTTTTTTAAAGCAAATGCCCTACAGATTAAAATGGTGGGTGTTTCATTTTTTTCTTCACACAGTATTTGCGCAGTGATTTTTCAAACGCATTTTTTGGGGAAAAAACACACTTTTTAAAATTTTAATGCACTAAAACACACTATATTGCCCAAATGTTTGATGAAATAAAAAAGATGATCTTAGGCCGAGTACATGGATACCAAACATGACATGCTTTAAAATTGCGCACAAACGTGCAGTGGCGACAAACTAAATACATTTTTAAAAGCCTTTAAAAGCCTTTACAGGTTACCACTTTAGATTTACAGAGGAGGTCTACTGCTAAAATTACTGCCCTCGATCTGACCTTCGCGGTGATACCTCACATGCATTGTGCAATTGCTGTTTACATTTGACGCCAGACCGACGCTTGCGTTCGCCTTAGCGCGAGAGCAGGGGGGACAGGGGTGCTTTTTTTTTTCTTTATTACTTTTTTGCTTTTTTATCTTATTTTTAAACTGTTCCTTTCATTTTTTTTTTTTTTAAATCATTTTTATTGTTATCTCAGGGAATGCAAATATCCCCTATCATAGCAATAGGTAGTGACAGGTACTCTTTTTTGAAAAAATTGGGGTCTATTAGACCCTAGATTTCTCCTCTGCCCTCAAAGCATCTGACCACACCAAGATCGGTGTGATAAAATGCTTTCCCAATTTCCCAATGGCGCTGTTTACATCCGGCAAAATCTAAGTCATAAAATGCTCGTAGCTTCCGGTTTCTTAGGCCATAGAGATGTTTGGAGCCACTCTGGTCTCTGATCAGCTCTATGGTCAGCTGGCTGAATCACCGGCTGCATTCTCAGGTTCCCTGTTGAGACAGGAGAGCCAGAGAAAAACACGGAAGACGGTGGGGGGGGGGGCATTCCCTCCCACTGCTTGTAAAAGCAGTCTAGAGGCTAATTAGCCACTAGGATTGCTTTTACATGAAAGTCGACCATTGGCTGAAAAGAATGATACCAAGATGATACCTAAACCTGCAGGCATCATTCTGGTATAACCATTCAAAGTCGTGAATTGCGTACCTGAAGACAAAAAAATGGTTAACAATAAAGCACAGTAAACGGTAAAGTATAAAAAATTGCATACCTGAAAAGCAAACATGATAAAACATTATAACAATAAAACATTGCAGAATAGAATACAGTAAAAAAGAGCAGAACAATAGAGAGAGAATAGAGAGAGAGAGAACAATAAAACGACAACTATTTTTTTTTATTTTATATTTTTGTATGTGGTTTTTTTTTTTTTTTACACTTTTTTTTGTAACTGTAACTTTTATAACTGTAACCGGTTCCAGGTTCGGGTCTCTCAAAATGCGATGGCATCTTGGGAGACCCTGTGAAAGTGTGTCTAGTCTGTGCAATGCTGTACCCTACGCTAATACTCAACTAGTGAATGGTAGCGTTCAAAACATTCACCAATGCAAAAACCAGGATTGTCAGGACAGGAGGGACAATAATAGCGGGTGTCAAGCCTATATCCGCGCTTGCTGCAGACAGAACATCTTTTTTGGGGGGTTCGTTGGGTAGGGGTACTCGGGAGGACATAAAGAAAATGCCTCTCATGCAGCCGACTGCATTTGGTTGGGGATGTGAATGGGGGAAGTACGGGTGCTGCAGAAGCGGTGGGTTCCCAATTAGGATTGGCAAATGCAGCAGGAAGGGCATTATGGGCACGACGGGCCTGTGTTTGTCTTCTTGTTGGTGGCAGCGGGACACTACTTGTGCTTGCCACCTCACCAGCTTGAACTGCACTTATGGGACTCGCCACGTCACCAAGTGTTACTGCAGTGCTGGTTTGACTACGACCGGGGTGTACTAGGCAGCTGGTGCTTGCCAGTTCACCAAAACGCTACCAAAAAAACTGGGATCAGGCCTGACTCTGCGAACTCTGCAGTTATGCGTTTAGTGTTTTGTAAGTGACAGTGATCAATCGATACTGCACTTGGGTGGGCTGGGCCGGGTGGAGGGGCAAAACGCAGGTGCTAGCAGGTATCTGGGCTGATCCCGCTAACACTGCGTTTGTGGGAACCCTAAACTGCTGGGGACGCTAGTATAGATCTGATCGGATCAGATACTGATCCGATCAGATACTATACCACTAAGGGAGGTGTACGGTGCGTGCGTGGGTGTTAGCGGTACTGCCGCTAACTTGACGCTGCCTGGGGCAGGTGCTTGCCAGTTCACCAAAACGCTACCAAAAAAACTGTTAGCGATCACAGGGATCAGGCCTGACTCTGCGAACGCTGCAGTTATGCGTTTAGTGTTTTGTAAGTGACAGTGATCGATCGATACTGCACTTGGGTGGGCTGGGCCGGGTGGAGGGGCAAAACGCAGGTGCTAGCAGGTATCTGGGCTGATCCCGCTAACACTGCGTTTGTGGGAACCCTAAACTGCTGGGGACGCTAGTATAGATCTGATCGGATCAGATACTGATCCGATCAGATACTATACCACTAAGGGAGGTGTACGGTGCGTGCGTGGGTGTTAGCGGTACTGCCGCTAACTTGACGCTGCCTGGGGCAGGTGCTTGCCAGTTCACCAAAACGCTACCAAAAAAACTGTTAGCGATCACAGGGATCAGGCCTGACTCTGCGAACGCTGCAGTTATGCGTTTAGTGTTTTGTAAGTGACAGTGATCGATCGATACTGCACTTGGGTGGGCTGGGCTGGGCTGGGCCGGGCGGAGGGGCAAAACGCAGGTGCTAGCAGGTATCTGGGCTGATCCCGCTAACACTGCGTTTTTGGGAACCCTAAACTGCTGGGGACGCTAGTATAGATCTGATCGGATCAGATATTGATCTGTTCAGATACTATACCACTAAGGGAGGTGTACGGTGCGTGCATGGGTGTTAGCGGTACTGGCGCTAATCTGACGCTGCCTGGGGCTGGTGCTTGCCAGTTCACCAAAACGCTACCCAGAAAACTGTTAGCAATCGCAGGGATCAGGCCTGACTCTGCGAACGCTGCAGTTATGCGTTTAGTGTTTTGTAAGTGACAGTGATCGATCGATACTGCACTTGGGTGGGCTGGGCCGGGCCGGGCGGAGGGGAAAAACGCAGGTGCTAGCAGGTATCTGGGCTGATCCCGCTAACACTGCGTTTTTGGGAACCCTAAACTGCTGGGGGCGCTAGTATGGATCTGATCGGATCAGATATTGATCTGTTCAGATACTATACCACTAAGGGAGGTGTACGGTGCGTGCATGGGTGTTAGCGGTACTGGCACTAATCTGACGCTGCCTGGGGCTGGTGCTTGCCAGTTCACCAAAACGCTACCCAGAAAACTGTTAGCAATCGCAGGGATCAGGCCTGACTCTGCGAACGCTGCAGTTATGCGTTTAGTGTTTTGTAAGTGACAGTGATCGATCGATACTGCACTTGGGTGGGCTGGGCCGGGCCGGGCGGAGGGGAAAAACGCAGGTGCTAGCAGGTATCTGGGCTGATCCCGCTAACACTGCGTTTTTGGGAACCCTAAACTGCTGGGGGCGCTAGTATGGATCTGATCGGATCAGATATTGATCCGATCAGATACTATACCACTAAGGGAGGTGTACGGTGCGTGTGTGGGTGTTAGCGGTACTGGCGCTAACCTGACGTTGCCTGGGGCAGGTGCTTGCCAGTTCACCAAAACATTGCCAAAAAAACTATTAGCGATCGCAGGGATCAGGCCTGACTCTGCGAACGCTGCAGTTATGCGTTTAGTGTTTTGTAAGTGACAGTGATCGATCGATACTGCACTTGGGTGGACTGGGCTGGGCTGGGCCGGGCGGAGGGGCAAAACGCAGGTGCTAGCAGGTATCTGGGCTGATCCCGCTAACACTGCGTTTTTGGGAACCCTAAACTGCTGGGAACGCCAGTATACATCTGATCAGATCAGATATTTATCCGTTCAGATACTATACCACTAAGGGAGGTGTACGGTGCGTGCGTGGGTGTTAGCGGTACTGGCGCTAATCTGACGCTGCCTGTGGCTGGTGCTTGCCAGTTCACCAAAACGCTACCCAGAAAACTGTTAGCAATCGCAGGGATCAGGCCTGACTCTGCGAACGCTGCAGTTATGCGTTTAGTGTTTTGTAAGTGACAGTGATCGATCGATACTGCACTTGGGTGGGCTGGGCCGGGCCGGGCGGAGGGGAAAAATGCAGGTGCTAGCAGGTATCTGGGCTGATCCCACTAACACTGCGTTTTTGGGAACCCTAAACTGCTGGGGGCGCTAGTATAGATCTGATCGGATCAGATATTGATCCGTTCAGATACTATACCACTAAGGGAGGCGTGTGCTGCGTGCGTGGGTGTTAGCGGTACTGGCACTAATCTGACGCTGCCTGGGGCGACGCATATCACCACCGGGCGATCAGGGGGCTAAACCTTTATTCGGTAATAAACGGCGGGTGCCCTGACACTATAAAAAATAAACGAACTAACCAGTGTCAACCGTAACGGTTATACGGTGATCAGTGGTGAAAGGGTTAACTAGGGGGCAATCAAGGGGTTAAAACATTTATTAGATAGTATATGGGGGTCCCTGACGCTATAAAACGCTGACGGCGAACCTAAATATTTACCTCCCTAACTAGCGTCACCAGCGACACTAATACAGCGATCAGAAAAATGATCGCTTAGTGACACTGGCGACAGGGGGTGATCAAGGGGTTAAAACTTTATTAGGGGGGTTAGGGGGGTACCCTAGACCTACAGGGGGCTAACACTCACTGCCCTACCACTTCTAACTGTCACAAACTGACACCATGCAGTAATAAGAAAAAAAAAATACTGCTTGGTGTCAGTGTGACAGGGAGGGGTGATTGGGGGGTGATCGGGGGGCGATCGGGGGGGGGGTCGGGGGTGTAATGTGTGCCTGGCATGTTCTACTGTGTGTGTGTGTGTATGTGTTATGCACTCACATGTCTTCTCTCCTCGGCGCCGGAACAGAAACTGCCGAGCCGAGGAGAGATGACATCACATCCTCTGCCTGTGTGTACTACACACAGGCAGGGGAGGATTCCCATTTGCTGGGAGCGATCGCGAGGGGGGGGGCCACAATCGGATGGCCTCCCCCTCACCTCTCAACGCTCCCAGACAAATGCCGACCGCCACTGGCACCGGGGGGGGGGGTCCGATCGGACCCCCGCCCGCGGGAGGCAGATCACGTGTGGGTACGTGATTCTGCCTGCCCGTGCCATTCTGCCGACGTATATCGTCGTTAGGCGGTCGGCAAGTGGTTAACAATGTCTCCATTGTTGCTTCCGGGATGGTCGTCTGGACAAATGACAGAAGTCTCTCCAGCGTTGACTTCCTGACATGCTTTAAATAATATTGAGGGTGTTTCACCTCCCATAGATTCCTCATCTCTTTATACTTGTTTATAAAAGCTGCCAAAAAATCAGGATCCTTAAATTGGGCATTCATAATGTCTGTAAAAGATAAAGACACAAGACAAAAAACACTTATTAGGTTTCTGCTAAACCCTCATCATCTTATCCCTATGTAGGCCTCATCAATCTGTCAAGCCATATAGGCTGCTTGCTACAAAGTCTTGACCAATTTTATAACTTTAAAATTACCTTTGTTTAGTAGCGTTCCGGTCCACTATCACCTACGCACAGAACGTACGTACGACACAATACGTAACAGCGTTTTATACACTGCACATGCGTAATACTACGCCTACTTGGCCCGCCCCTGACGTTCTTTTTGTTTACGCATATACCCCGCCCTTGACTCTACGTACAGAACGTACGTACGTACGACACGTGCGCAAGAACCCTCTTTATACACTACGCATGTGTGAAACTCCGCCTGCGTCGCCCGCCCCTGACGTTCAATTTTAACTCATGTTCTCCGCCCCTTAATTCTACGCACAGAACGTACGTACGACACGTGCGCAAGGCCCCTCTTTATACACTGCGCATGTGTGAAACTCCACCTGCATCGCCCGCCCCTGACGATCGATTTTAACTCATATTCTACGCCCATTTTTTATACGGTGCGTAGTGGGGTGAATAATGGCGGAGACACATCAGGTGTGTACTACCTCAGGTAGCGACAAAAGCCGGAACGTCACGATCTGGGAAGCCGAGATTTAAGGCCTCCAATATGTCCTTTAAAGAGATGGTGGAAATGGTGGCCATTCTTAAAAAAAAGGACTATGATGGGAAGTATGGGCCGTACGCCCGGCCAAACTTGAGAAAAGCCAAAATAATGGCGAAGGTGGTGAAGACGTTACATGGTTCTTTTGGGGTACAGCGCTCGAAGGATCAAATTCGAAAAAGATGGTCCGACCTCAAACTCAGGGAGCCGGATCAGTACAGACGGATCCGTAAAGTACTGAAAAAAAGTAAGTACTTGTCGCGTTTTCATCTTGTGTTTATTACCTTGTATACTGCTCCATGTGCTTTTCTTTCCTATACGATTTTTGCATCGTTCGAAACGATCTTTTAATAAACCTCGTTACATATATAGAGATATCTCTATCTATCTATTTTATATATATATATATATATATATATATATATATATATATATATATATATATATATATATATATATATATATATATATATATATAGATCTATATATATAGATCTATATATAGCATATACAGTGGCTTGTGAAAGTATTCGGCCCCCTTGAACTTTTCAACCTTTTGCCACATTTCAGGCTTCAAACATAAAGATATAAAATTTTTATTTTTTGTGAAGAATCACCAACAGGTGGGACACAATTGTGAAGTGGAACGAAATCTTTTGGATTTTTGAAACTTTTTTAACTAATAAAAAAATGAAAAGTGGGGCGTGCAAAATTATTCTGCCCCCTTGCGTTAATACTTTGTAGAGCCACCTTTTGCTGCGATTACAGCTGCAAGTCGCTTGGGGTATGTCTCTATCAGTTTTGCACATCGAGAGACTGAAATTCTTGCCCATTCTTCCTTGCAAAACAGCTCGAGCTCAGTGAGGTTGGATTGAGAGCGTTTGTGAACAGCAGTTTTCAGCTCTTTCCACAGATTCTCGATTGGATTCAGGTCTGGACTTTGACTTGGCCATTCTAACACCTGGATACGTTTATTTGTGAACCATTCCTTTGTAGATTTTGCTGTATGTTTGGGATCATTGTCTTGTTGGAAGATAAATCTCCGTCCCAGTTTCAGGTCTTTTGCAGACTCCAACAGGTTTTCATCCAGAATGGTCCTGTATTTGGCTGCATCCATCTTCCCCTCAATTTTAACCATCTTCCCTGTCCCTGCTGAAGAAAAGCAGGCCCAAACCATGATGCTGCCACCACCATGTTTGACAGTGGGGATGGTGTGTTGAGTGTGATGAGCTGTGTTGCTTTTACGCCAAACATATCGTTTTGCATTGTGGCCAAAAAGTTCGATTTTGGTTTCATCGGACCAGAGCACCTTCTTCCACATGTTTGGTGTGTCTCCCAGGTGGCTTGTGGCAAACTTTAGACAAGACTTTTTATGGATATCTTTGAGAAATGGCTTTCTTCTTGCCACTCTTCCATAAAGGCCAGATTTGTGCAGTGTACAACTGATTGTTGTCCTATGGACAGACTCTCCCACCTCAGCTGTAGTTCTCTGCAGTTCATCCAGAGTGATCATGGGCCTCTTGGCTGCATCTCTGATCAGTCTTCTCCTTGTCTGAGCTGAAAGTTTAGAGGGACAGCCAGGTCTTGGTAGATTTGCAGTGGTCTGATACTCCTTCCATTTCAAAATGATCGCTTGCACAGTGCTCCTTGGGATGTTTAAAGCTTGGGAAATCTTTTTGTATCCAAATCCGGCTTTAAACTTCTCCACAACAGTATTACGGACCTGCCTGGTGTGTTCCTTGGTCTTCATGATGCTCTCCGCGCTTTCAACAGAACCCTGAGACTATCACAGAGCAGGTGCATTTATACAGAGACTTGATTACACACAGGTGGATTCTATTTATCACCATCAGTCATTTAGGACAACATTGGATCATTCAGAGATCCTCGCTGAACTTCTGGAGTGAGTTTTCTGCACTGAAAGTAAAGGGGCCGAATAATTTTGCACGCACCACTTTTCAGTTTTTTAATTGCTAAAAAAGTTTAAAATATCCAATAGATTTCGTTCCACTTCACAATTGTGTCCCACTTGTTGGTGATTCTTCACAAAAAATAAAAATTTTATATCTTTATGTTTGAAGCCTGAAATGTGGCAAAAGGTTGAAAAGTTCAAGGGGGCCGAATACTTTCGCAAGCCACTGTATATAGTGATCTATATATATCTATCTCTCTCTCTCTCTCTCTCTCTCTCTCTCTCTCTCTCTCTCTCTATATATATATATATATATATATATATATATATATAGATCTATAGATATATATAGAGAGAGAGGGATTTTTAGATATATTTAGATATTGATATATAGATATCGATATATCTATCTATCTCGATATGTCTTTATAAAATTAAATATTTAGGAAACTAAGAACTCTACACAAACAGACAATTTGTACACCACTTCACTACAATGTTTGAAGATTACTATGTACTAAAATATCTGTGTGCTAAGTATATAAATTTTTTGGTTCACATAGGGGAAAAAAACACTCAGCCAAGAAGAACCCAGTCCCCCCGAACCAAAAGAACATACTTGGGAAATCAGCCCAAGCCCCACTGAGGATGTGGAGGAAGGAGAGGTGGGCGACATGGGCACCCCACCAGGTGAGTGTCTGACACACCAGCTTACAGTAATCTATGCATGGCTGCCTTTTATTTTATGTAATTTTTTTACTCTATTTTAGGTGATCTGGTTGTGCTTGACTCAAGCAACAGCGCCACCCCCGAGGATGTTGATGAAGTATGCAACATGGGCACCCCACCAGGTCAGTGTCTGAGACACCAGCTTATGGTAAGGTAAACTATGTCTGTCTGCATATTTCTAAACACATATTTTTTTAATTCTATTTTAGGTCCAACTGATTATTTCACAACAGACAGTGCCCAACGACTAATTTCGAAAATAATGGCCTGGAATGGGGAGATTGATCAAATGCGGAATCGGCTGGATCGTATGCAGCAGGAAATGAAGGACATGATTGATGTTTTGGGTTGAATCTAAATGCCCTTTTTCAACCCCAAAAACATTGATCATGTCCTTCCTTGCCTGGTTTGCTGACCCCATTCTGGACCTTCTCATTTGTGGAAATAATATGCCTGTTTAACAACCTAAAAAAACAAAAATTAAAAAAAAATGGAGGCCTGTTTAGAAAAAAAAAAAAAAAACTGTTTTTAAAAAACCAAAAAATAAAAAAATAAATAAAAAAAAAACAAAAAAAAGGCCTGTTTTTAAAAAATCCAAAAAAAAAAACCCCAAAAAAGTCCTGTTTTTAAAAAATCCAAAAAAATAAATAAAAAAAAGGCCTGTTTAAAAAAAAAAAAAAAAAAAGAGGCCTGTTAAAATCCCCAAAAAAATAAATATATATTTTAAATTAAAAAAAAATATAACTAATTATATTTTTCCAAATTTGTCAATATATTGATATATTTTTGACTATGAACATTTTATACTAATGCTTAAGTGAATGTTTCCAGAATATTAAAACATCTGTTTAGTAATTAACTAAATGTGTGGTTTGTTATTTCAATGCTCAGTATCAGTTTGTTTAAATTTAAAATAGTTGTTTACAGTGACAATGGAGCTTATTTAGTCAAGGAAAATACACGTGGCACTACAAGTGCTCTACCATAACCTAGGAGAAAGCCCAAAAGAAAGGCAAGCAATAAATATAATTCAAAATTTCATCAAGATTTTTTTATTTTGATAATTTAGATATCCGGGCCCATTGCAATGGCCCCCCTACCCATAAAATAATTTACATATTGCTGTCGAACTTGACGGGCACTTTGGGGGGCCAAGCCAGTATGGACAGTATCCAGGCCCGTAAGATTGTCACTGATAAGTCCGGCCTCAGGCCCAACTGGCACAATATAATTTTGTGAATGTTTGTGCAAAAAGTTGTGCAGGATGCAGCACGATAAAATGATAAAATTAAGTTTGTATTCCGCCAAATTAATGGAGGTTTGAAACAGGTGGAACCAGCTGGCAAGAATCCCAAAGGCATTCTCAACCACTCTTCTAGCTCTGGCCAGCCGGAAATTAAAAACCCTCCTCTCCGGGGTGAGGGTTCTTTGGGGGAATGGCCTCATGAGGTGCTTGCTCAGAGCGAAGGCTTCATCTGCTATGAAGACAAAGGGGAGTCCTTCCACGTTATCCGCATCAGGTTGCAATCCCAGGCCACCACTCTGGAGACGCTGGCAGAACTCCGTCTGGGCAAATACTCCTCCATCCGACATCCGGCCATTCTTCCCCACGTCCACATATAGAAATTCATAGTGTGTCGACACCACCGCCATTAAAATAATACTATGGAACCCCTTATAATTAAAATAGTATGACCCCGAATGGGGTGGTGGCACGATGTGGACATGTTTCCCATCTATAGCCCCTCCACAATTGGGAAAGTCCCAACGGGTGGCAAAATGGGATGCCACAGTCTGCCATTCCTGTGGCGTTGAAGGAAACTGGGGAATCAAACAAGAAAACAAAACTCAGTAATTTAGAAAAGAACATTGCAACAACATTATACACTTAAAACATTATTGCCCAGCATCAGTATAGCATTAAATAATTTAAATCTTCTTGAATAAATAATATGGAAAGGCACACTTATCAGATTGCTCACCCCCTCTGATGGCACATTGTTACATTTTAGGGGGTGGTGAAATTAGAAATTGATTAAAAGTTTAAGGACACGCAGGGTTTTATTGACTAAAGGCTACAAGACTGTGCAGTGCTCCACAGCTTAGTAAATGAGGTAAGGTAAAAAGGCTTTCATGTTGCAAGGAGTACCCAATCACATGCAAGGGCAATTCATCCAAACACTTTGTGGCTTGCACATGATTGGATGATGGAAATCAGCAGAGCTTCTGCTAATTTACTAAAGCACTGGAGCAAATGCACTTGCAGAGTGCAAATGCATTTTGCAAAGTGCAACATATATTTGCATTGGAAAAATCAACACCACAGAACATTATAGCAAATTATTAGGGGGGGGGGGGGGTTTGGAAATCAAGTTAATTACATGCACGCTATTTGGATTGAGTTTAGGTGGGGGGGGGTTGGAAATCAAGCTAATTACATGCACACTATTTGGATTGAGTTTAGGTGGGGGGGGGTTGGAAATCAAGCTAAATACATGCACACTATTTGGATTGAGTTTAGGTGGGGGGAGGGGTTTGGACATCAAGTTAATTACATGCACACTATTTGGATTGAGTTTAGGTGGGGAGGGGTTTGGAAATCTAGTTTATGACATGCACACTATTTGGATGGAGTTTAGGGGAAACAAAATACAATGCAGCTCACTAAATACATTCAAACTGAGTAGACTAGGTGGATATGTGCCCAGCATTGTATGCTGGGAAGGTTAGTGAAGGCAAATATACATGCATGACAAAAAAGAACAGGAAAAAATTCCAGCATGCGTGAGGAGAAAAAGGGGACATTCACACTATATTGCAATGATGGTAAGTAGTGTTTGAGTTAAGAAATACATTACATTATCAAAGATTAAAGAAAAGAACATGTGATGCTAATAAAAGAAAAAATTCTTACCTTAATATAATCCTTCTGCAGGACCTGGATGATGGCAGAACAGATCCCCAGAGCCTGGGGGGAGATGCCTGTCGAGAATGTGAGGTCCTGCAGGCTTCTCCCTGCCGCCAAGTACCGCAACGTGGCAACTAGCCTCTGCTCCGGAGTGATGGCTTGCCTCATGCGGGTATCCTGCCTGCTGATATAGGGGGTCAGCAAAGCCAACAAACGGTCAAAAACGGGGTCCGTCATCCGGAGAAAGTTCCTGAAATCCTCAGGATTATTCTCATGGATCCCACGGAGCAATGGCATGTGACAGAACTGGTCACGCTGAAGCAACCAATTCTTGGTCCATGAACACCTCCTCGCCCTGTTCATGGACTGGTCTTGGGCTGAAGAATGAACAACAGCACCAAGCACATACAATGCACGAGCTCGACGACGAGTACGTACAGGTAACATGGCTTCAAAACGGTCGGCTGGTCAGAACGCACTTAACAGAACGCACTGAAGAACAGCAAGGCCTGTGAAGAGCGACCTGAAAATCAGGAACGAGCGGATAATAAAACAAAGATTTCTCAATGCCAACTGTCCAAACACACTGAAAACCAGATACAAACCTCACAAGCACAGACTGAACAACAGTTAAAACTAACTGAAAAATACGAGTCTCACAAGCGCGAATCGTCTTTCACCAAACTTCTACTAACACGAGATAAACACGAGATTAGCAGAAGGAGCCCAAAGGGTGTCGTACGGGCTATTGAACTTCCGTTTTCTAGTCTCGTCGGACTTGGTGTACGTCACCGCGTACTAGGCTGTCGACCTTTTGTGTGATCGTGTGTAGACAAGTCAGTTCATTAGAAAGTCTGCCGCAAGTCCGCCGCAAGTCCGCCAAAAGTCCGCCGAAAGTCTGTCGGACAGGCTGCCGGACTTTTGTAGACAAAAAGTCAGACCGTATGTACGCCCCATTACTATTGAGTTTTTATTGCTATCTATATCCCCATTGGGTAGATTTTCTCTAATTTCCTCTTCCAGAAATCACAAAAAGTGTTATTTGTCTGAGCCTGTTTGTAGGCAGGTTGCTTACTGTGAGATAGTTAGCATAAGTGCCCTAGCCATATGGAAAGGGTTAGTGTCGTTTGCCGCTGTTCCTGGTCTATATTCGCAGGCTTTTTGGGTCCAACCCACTGGTCTTGTGTCTATATAAAAGTGACAGGGGACCAAGGAGGCTGACCGAGCCTTGAGTTCCAGAGAGCTGCTGCTGGAAAAGAAGACTAAAGCCTCGTACACACGATCGGATTTTCCAACGGGAATTGTGTGATGACAGGCTGTGGGCGGAAAATCCGACCATCTGCATGCTCCATCGAACAATTGTTTCGAATTTTCCGCGGACAAATGTTGGATGGCAGGGTTTAAAATTTTCCGTGGACAAATGTCTGTTGTTGGATTTTCCAAGCGTGTGTATACAAGTCCGTCGGACAAAAGTCCAAAGTACAAACAAGCATGCTCGGAAGCAAGAACGAGCTGGAAGCGGTTGGTCTTGTAAACTAGCAATCGTAATGGAGAATTAACATTTGTGACGTGGCAAATTATGGAATTTTGAAATGCAGCGCACATTCTCTTCTTCTTTATTTAATGGGATAATAATGAAGCTGCTTTGCTGGTGATACTGATGGAGTTATGGCAAACAACTTTTCAAAGGCTTTTTTTTTTCTAGTGATGTCAAGAATATTATTATTATGCTTGTTATTTTGGTTTTGTGCAAGTTACTACAAGATCATTATCTCGTAGTTTTACAGATCAAAGATACAACTATGTTGGTGTCCCTTGTTAATTTTACATTGTATTTTTTAAAATGTAACTGCCTACTCTGTCATTTGAAGTAAAACACATAACCAAGTATTATTCTCCACAATTTTTTTAAATGTACATTAAAAAAAGAAAACAAATAAAATTAGACAGGCTATCTGCCAATAGAACTTAACCAAAAAGTGCATTCTATGCATCCAAAAATATAGAAAATATACCAAATCAAATCATTATTCAACCAAAAAAAAAAAATAAAAGCCTCATGCATGTGTCCCGCTTCTTAATATAGGGGGTCAACAATGCCAAGAGTTGGTAAAAACAGGGTTCCATCATCTGGAGATAATTTCAAAAATCATCTGCATTATTCTCCTGGAGCTCCCGCAGCAAAGGCACATGACATAATTGGTCAAAATTAATAAAGCAACCAATTTTTGGTCCAAGAAATACTCCTCCTCCTGTTCCTGGACTGGACTTGAGTCAAAGGAATAACTCCAAGGCCAATAATAAATAACACGTTATCTCCTCTGATTCCGCAACATGGCTGGTTGACAAACGGCCGTTCAGAAACTAACTGAAAAGCGTGAAATGAAAAGCGCGAAATGAAAAGCACGAAATGAGAAGCATGAATCAACACTTACTAAACTTCTACTAACACGTAATTCGCAGAAGGAGCCCAAAGGGTGGCGCTAAAGAGCTGAAAAACCACATAGTATGTCACTACATTCGTGTTTGTTGGCTGACAATTCCTTGCCGTTTGTATGCAAGACAAGTTCCTGGCCAGCTCCTTTCGGACAAAAGTCTGAGGTTTTGACTGCAGAAAATCCGATTGTGTGTACAAGGCTTTACTCTTCAGGACCTCAGCATCTGGGATATCGGTACTATAGTCTTTGCCTATAGGAGCTCTACCTGTGCAGTTAAGCTGGGGCATTTTGCTCTGATTTAACTGTTGTGCCAAGTTTACAGTGAAGCAAGCCTTGAAATGTTGTTCTGCCTGGTCTGAAGTTATTCAAAGGGGTGTATGAAAGTAACCGGCACTCTACACATCACTTACAGCTTTGGTGTCAGAAACCATGAATCAGACTGAGACAGAAGTACAGTTAAATGACACTTGTTTAATAATGATAAAAAAAGTAAACAGAGTAGTAGAACAGCAAGTAGGATCTGGAGCCAGAAGGAATGTCAACCAAGCAAGTCTTTAAAAGGAATACAGGAGAGCGTCTCTAGAGATATGACCAAGGCAAATGCAGAGATCATCTGGACTGGACGGCTTAAGTAGGCAGGACTGACGAGCAGGATATCATCAACAGGTGGGTCACTGTGGAGAGATAGGAGCTGGCAATTAGCCGACAGCTGAGCGGCCAGCTCAGAGAAGGAAGGGCTGAGCCCAGCCCTGACAGTACCCCCTCCTCAATGACCCTCCCCCTCAGAGAACCACCAGGCTTGAGGGTAAAATGTCTATGGAAATCACGGAGGAGGACAGGGGCATGTACGTCTGAGGATGAGACCCAAGAGCGTTCCTCCAGCCCATACCCTTTCCAATGCACCAGGTACTGCATGCGCCCATGGAACCTACGGGAGTCAACAATGGACTGTACTTCATACTCCTCATGGTTCTCAACCTGTACAGGGTGAGGATGAGGCACCAAGGTGGTAAAACGGTTGCAGACCAAAGGTTTTAATAAGGAGACATAAAATAAATTTGAGATACGCATATTAGAAGGAAGGTCTAATGCGTAAGCCACTGAGTTAATCTTGCGAAGAATACGGAAAGGCTCAATAAACCGAGATGCGAACTTCAGAGAGGGAACACGAAGTCGACGGTTGCGAGATGACAGCCAGACCCTGTCCCCAACCTGGTAGGAAGGTTCAGGCAGGTGTCTGCGGTCAGCATGGAGTCTGTACCTATCATTAGCATGTCCCAAATCCTCCTGGACTTGTGCCCAAGTGAATGAAGACCACGGAGATGCTCCTCTAATGCAGGAATACTCTGCGGAACAAATGAGTCAGGCAACATGGAAGGTTGGAAACCATAGTTCGCCATAAACGGGGACAATCGGGAAGCAGAATTCAAGGCACTATTGTGATCTTCCTCCATAGACACCAAATTCAGGACTCAGCCCCGCCCCCCGGCGCCTTTGTCATTGGATTTGATTGACAGCACCGGGAGCCAATGGCTGCGCTGCTATCAATCTATCCAATCAAGAGCCGAGAACCCCGGCCAGAGAGAGAGCGCATCCCCGTGTGGGACAAGTTCGAGGGTTCAGGTAAGTAAAATGGGGGCTGGGGGGCCAGTCACTGACAGGTGTTTTTTCACCTTAATGCATAGGATGCATTAAGGTGAAAAAACACGAACCTTTACAACCCCTTTAAATCACACTTGTATCATCAACAGGTGAGTCACTGTGGAGAGATAGGAGCTGGCAATTAGTTGACAGCTGAGCGGCCAGCTCAGAGAAGGAAGGGCTGAGCCCAGCCTCGAACTGCCAGTCACTCGTGTCACTCCAGGCTCTTGTGCTCCCTGTTAGTTCACCAAGATTAATAAGCTGGAGGTGTAAGAGATCACCTTCCTTTCCACGTCAGGCTCCATCGCCAGGTACGTGACTCCCACCAAGGAACACTTGTTCTCTAAGGAGTAGTAGATAGAATCCAGCAGAAGAGCATTCTCTGTCTCCCCCTCAGTGTTAGCAAGGGGATGTGTCAAAGGGATTCGCTGTGCATGCTCATGCAATCAATGATGTATTGCTTCATAGAGTGTCACTTCGATGCATTTCAGTCATAGAACAATCACCTTCTTTGGTAATTCAACTCTGGTTCTCACACTGACATTCAAAAAAAGGGGAAATGCAGCGCTATAAAAGTGAAGTAAATATATAACAATGTGTCCAGTCCATAAGTATTAACCCTGGTGGTGAATCATGTGTTAAATAAATCATAAATTCTTGTATAAAAAGAAGTCCACTTGTATCAACACTTTAAGAAAAACACTTCTGAAGTGGATAGTAAAAAGTCCTAGAAGGACTAGCAGGGATGGTGTGAGTCCGTAGATGGAAAACAACATCAGTGATATACGGTATGAGTCCGTAGATGGAAGACAACATCAGTGATATTTAACATCAATGAGTAGAGAAGGATGGGTACTCTTACCGGATGAGGTGGACTCCCCTGTCTATGACATGGAGTCAGTAAAGCAGTAATCCCCACACGGGCTATAGAGGGATGTTCGGCAGGCTGGAACTCGCAGGGTGCACTTCAACCAACGAACCTCGAACGATCGTCAGGATGGATCATCAAGCCAGGAATTCCAAGACCATGTAGTTCAAATGGCCAAAAATATGCAATCTGGGGTAGCAGAAGTTTATCAAGCAGCCTGACAGTAGCGTGTACCTCTATAGGTGGAGAGGTCTCTAGAAGCGAGGGAGATGTTTTCGGCACTCCTTCCTCCAGCGGACTGTCTTCCGGAGCAACGAGAGCGGATTTGCGCCGCCAGGGTTCCCATCCATGAACTGAAAATCATCAATGTGAGCTGCTGGGTACTCATTCTGGAAAGTTCAGGTGGTGAGGAAGTTTCCTCAATCACCCACTCTTGATTTTCAGTTCATGGATGGGAACCCTGGCGGCGCAAATACACTCTCGTCGCTCCGGAAGACAGTCCGCTGGAGGAAGGAGTGCCGACAACATCTCCCTCGGTGCTAGAGACCTCTCCACCTATAGAGGTACACATTACTGTCAGGCTGCTTAATAAACTTCTGCTACCCCAGATTGCATATTTTTGGCCATTTGAACTACATGGTCTTGGAATTCCTGGCTTGATTATCCATCCTGACGATCGTTCGAGGTTCATTGGTTGAAGTGCACCCTGCGAGTTCCAGCCTTCCGGACATCCCTCTATAGCCCAGGTGGGGCTTACTGCTTTACTGACTCCATGTCATAGACAGGGAGTCCACCTCATCCAGTAAGAGTACCCATCCTTCTCTACTCATTCATGTCAAATATCACTGATGTTGTTTTCCATCTACGGACTCACACCGTACATCACTGATGTTGTTTTCCATCTACGGACTCACACCATCCCTGCTAGTCCTTCTAGGACTTTTTACCATCCACTTCAGAAGTGTTTTTCTTAAAGTGTTGATACAAGTGGACTTCTTTTTATACAAGAATTTATGATTTATTTAACACATGATTCACCACCAGGGTTAATACTTATGGACTGGACACATTGTTATATATTTACTTCACTTTTATAGCGCTGCATTTCCCCTTTTTTTGAATTTCATTGTTTGTCACAACGTATGCGGCTGCTGTTATATTTTTGTTTTACACTTTAGAGCGCAGTGTTTTGTATACCTTCTTCTCACACTGACAGGCTCATGGCTGCTCTCTGTATATTATATGTGGGTATACTGTATTGGTTCTTCAACATAATTTTGCAGGTAGTTATCTCACATAATTAATAATTTTCTTCTCTAGTGTCTGTGCCTGCTCACTAGAGACATCTTTAGATTATTCTCCAACAATGATTGTTCTTCTTCTTCTTCATACTACACTGTTAAGACTACCCCTTTAAGGAGAAGGCCATGGGCCAGGAGCTATTGAAGCTGCAGCTCCAGACCCCTACACTAATATAGGCCCAGCTGCCCAAAAAGAACAGGCCGCGCATGAAAAGCAATGGTCTGATGGGAAGAGATCCACGGGGGTGGCTTAAAGTATTCGGGTTGGGCTTGAAGAAAAGGTGGCAAACTGAGGCTGCACCCTTCCACCCCACCGTAGGGCACTCCACACACACTGATGCAGGCCTCTTACAGGAGCCTGGAGCTCCCATAGCATTGGGCTTGCACGGCTGTGCCTTTTAAACTCAGGGTTCACACCTACACACAGCCCATACGGAGGCCTTGAGAAACAAATGGCAGCCTTCCCTAGCACTGCGCCTGTGTGGCTGTGCCCTTCTAAGCTTGGGCACAGGCTCCTAGAAAATCAGGAGCATGGCCAGTAATGGGAGAGCTGGAATATGACATTACTTATCATGTGATATCCCTGTCACTCCTAAATCTGCTCCACTGCCTCCAGCACCAGGCCCATGATGCTCTTAATCCAGCCCATGGACCAGTACAGTTTGGCAATGCCATAAACTGTTGAGACACACGGCACAATCCAGGAGACATTAAATTCTTCTCGTCCACTCTTGGGGAGCACTTATTTATGTCCAGTTTAATCACATACTGTATGCTTGTGAACATTTTGACTATGATAAATTGTGTGTAACTTATTGTTTTTTAGTGTCTTTGGTAAAGCTGTCAGTTTTCCAGTCCAGGCCTGTTGTCATGCCTCATCTCTTCATGGTTTCTTTATTTTTTAAACCTCTAAACAAAGTAAGTAACTGCTGCCCAGGTAAGCTGCAATGACTCTTTAAGTCCAAGAGGTTGCTGCACTTAAAAACTTATTTGCTTTATTTCACAATATCTTCAGGAGAGATTTACAAAGCAAGTATAATCCTTTCAAGCAATATCAAAGGCAAGAAATGCCTACACATTTTCAGACATGAGTAGATTCAGATATGGATGGATGGATGGATGGATTGATTACGTCTCGGGCTAGTCAGCTTACGCCCTTCCTAAGATCCATTGAAGATGGATGATGGATGGATGGATGGATTGATTACGTCTCGGGCTAGTCAGCTTACGCCCTTCCTAAGATCCATTGAAGCACATGTGCTTTAATGGATCTGAGGAAGGGCGTAAGCTGACTAGCCCGAGACGTAATCAATCCATCCATCCATCCATCCATATCTAAATCTACTCATGTCTGAAACTGTGTAGGCATTTCTTGCCTTTGATATTGCTTGAAAGGATTATACTTGCTTTGTAAATCTCTCCTGAAGATATTGTGAAATAAAGCAAAGAAGTTTTTAAGTGCAGCAACCTCTTGGACTTTTTTTCTATATATAAGGTCGGTGGGAAGACCTGATTGCTGGCACTAAACTGTAAGCAGAGTGCGGTTCCCCTCTACAAGTGAATATATATATATATATATATATATATATATATATATATATATATATATATATATATATATATATACAGTTGTGCTCAGAAGTTTACATACCCTGGCAGAATTTGTGATTTTTTTGGCCATTTTCCAGAGAATATGAATGATAACACAAAAACATTTCTTTCACTCATGTGCTTGGCTGAAGCAATTTATTATCAATCAACTGTGTTTACTCTTTTTAAAAAATAATGACAACAGAAACTACCCAAATGACCCTGATCAAAAGTTTACATACACTGGTGATTTTGGCCTGATAACATACACACAAGTTGTCACAAAGGGGTTTGAATGGCTATTGAAGGTAACCATCCTCACCTGTGATCTGTTTGCTTGTAATTAGTGTGTGTGTGTATAAAAGGTCAATGAGTTTCTGGACTCCTGACAGACCCTTGCATCTTTCATCCAGTGCTGCACTGATGTTTTTGGATTTTGAGTCATGGGGAAAGCAAAAGAATTGTCAAAGGATCTGCAGGAAAAGGTAGTTGAACTGTATATAACAGGAAAGGCATATAAAAAGATATCCAAGGAATTGAGAATGCCAATCAGCAGTGTTCAAACTCTAATCAAGAAGTGGAAAATGAGGGGTTCTGTTGAAACCAAACCACGGTCAGGCAGACCAACTAAAATTTCAGCCACATCTGCCAGGAAAATAGTTTGGAATGCAAAGAAAAACGCACAAATGACGTCAGGTGAAATACAGGACTTTCTGAAAACATGTGGTGTGGCTGTTTCAAGATGCACAATAAGGAGGCACTTGAAGAAAGCCATTACTACGCAAATGTCACAAAGTACTCCGCTTACAGTACTGCAAATAGCACAGAAACAAGCCTCAAACCTTCTGGCACAAAGTTATTTGGAGTGATGAGACCAAAATTTTGCTTTTTGGCCACAACTATAACATCATTCCTACTGTGAAACAAGAAGGTGGATCGCTGATGTTTTGGGCTACAAAGGCACAGGGAGTTTGGTCAAAATTGATGGCAAGATGAATGCAGTATGTTATCAAACAATACTGGAGGAACATTTACATTCATCAGCCAGGAAGCTGTGCATGGGACATACTTGGACATTCCAACATGACAATGATCCAAAACACAAGGCCAAGTCGACCTGTCAATGGTTACAGCAGAATAAAGTGAAGGTTCTGGAGTGGCCACCTCAGTCTCCTGACCTCAATATCATTGAGCCACTCTGGGGAGATCTCAAACGTGCAGTTCATGCAAGACAGCCCAAGAATTTACAGGAACTGGAGGCTTTTTGCCAAGAGGAATGGGCAGCTTTACCATCTGAAAAGATAAAAAGCCTCATCCAGAAATACCACAAAAGACTTCAAACTGTCATTGATGCTAAGGGGGGCAATACAGGGTATTAAGAACTGGGGTATGTAAACTTTTGATCAGGGACATTTGGGTAGTTTCTGTTTTCATTATGATTTAAAAAGAGTAAACAGTAACCATGAGTGAAAAAAAGGTTTTGTGTTATCATCCATATTCTCTGAAAAATGGCCAAAAAATCATAAATTCAGCCAGGGTATGTAAACTTATGAGCACAACTGTATATACACACACACACTATATTGCCAAGGTCCATAAAGACATGAAAGGGCGAGTTTGGGGTGGAGGTACTCAACTGGCCTGCAGAGTGCTGCCCTCAACGCGATAAAACAGTTTTCGAATGAATTAGAGACTGCGAGCCAGGCCTTCTCGTCCACATCAGTGCCTGTCCTCACAAATGCGCTTCTGGAAGAATGGTCAAACATTCTCATAGACACACTCCTAAATCTTGTGGACAGCCTTCACTGGAAGAGTTAAGGGTGTTATAGCTGCAAAGGGTGGGCTATATTAAGCCCTACGGACTAATGCCCCGTACACACAGTCGGACATTGATCGGACATTCCGACAACAAAATCCTAGGATTTTTTCCGATGGATGTTGGCTCAAACTTGTCTTGCATACACACGGTCACACAAAGTTGTCGGAAAATCCGATCATTCTGAACGTGGCGATGTAAAACACGTATGTCAGGACTATAAACGGGGCAGTAGCCAATAGCTTTCATCTCTTTATTTATTCTGAGCATGCGTGGCACTTTGTGCGTCGGATTTGTGTACACACGATCGGAATTTCCGGATTTTGTTGTCGGAAAATTTTATAGCCTGCTCTCAAACTTTGTGTGTCGGAAAATCCGATGGAAAATGTGTGATGGAGCCCACACACGTCGGAATTTCCAACAACAAGGTCCTATCACACATTTTCCGTCGGAAAATCCGACCGTGTGTACAGGGCATAAGACTGGGATGCCATTAAAGTTCATGTGCATGTAAAGGCAGGTGTCCCAATACTTTTGGTAATATACAGTATCTCACAAAAGTGAGTATACCCCTCACATTTTTGTAAATATTTTTTTTTTCCAAATAACATTTTTATTATAGTATTTGCAATACAGAAGTACATATTAGATGAGATATAATAAGAGGTGAGAACATGTGGCAAAAAAAAAAGCATAATAGAAAAAAAGGGAAAACAAAAAAGAAAAAAGGAGAAAAGACATACATATGCTAGGCATTATTCTCTCTTTTTCTTTCTTTCTCCAACTCTCATTGTGCTCTCATCTTCTAATCTGCTTATAACTAAGCAAGTCACTGAAGTACTCAAGGTAGGGTGAAAGAATAGTGAAAGAGGGGGGAAAAGGAAAAAGGGGAAAGAGAGGGGAGGGAGAGTGTTGTTTTAATTCGTTTACGTGCTCATGGTGGGTCCTCTCGAAGATGCCACAACTCCCATACTCTGTTATGTGCCTCCAGCCTGTCCTGTATCCGGGCTGTCATCTTCTCCATCAACTCCACATCTTTGATTCTAGCGTATAAGGCTTCAGGTGTGGGGGGGAGGGTTTTTTTCCAGTGTAAAGCGATAAGACAACGTGCCGCTGTGAGAATGTGGCGTGTGAGGTTTTTTTGGGCTTTGGGGATCTTTAATTGTGAGATTCCTAAGAGGAAAAATTTGGGAATCATGGGGATCTGTGTTTCTAGTAAGCGAGCCAGTAGTTGTTGGACTGTGTCCCAAAATGGGGCAATCATTGAGCAGTCCCAGTATATGTGGAGGAGGGTCCCCCTGTCTTTTTGACATCGCCAGCAGCGATCTGAGCTAGATGGGTATATGGCATGAAGAATATCCGGAGTCATATACCAGTAGAGGAGAATTTTGTAGGTATTTTCCTTGTATAGAGTGCAGAGGGAGCTTTTTGCTGCCTGTGTCCATATCGTCTGCCATTGCTCCATGGGAAGTTCCTCGTTAAGGGCTTTTTCCCATTTAATCATATAGGCATGTTTACCTTTGATTTCTAGTGGGTAAGCATTTAGTATTTTGTAGATATCAGAGATTAACCCTTTTTGGGCCGTGCCCGCCAGGATTAAATTTTCAAAGGGTGATGGGGGGGAGAACTGTAGGTCAGGCGATATGGACATGGCATAATGACGTATCTGCATGTAACTGTAGAAAGCTTGGTGTGGTAGATCAAATTTGGTCTGGAGGGCAGAGTAGGACAATAGTTTGCGGGATCTGGGGTCCACCAGTGCTCCATAGTGGAAGAGGTTCCGTGACGCCCACGGGTGGGACATCTGATGTGTGAGACTATCTGGTATTTTGGGGTTATAGACAAATGATGTTAGGACTGATTTTTCCGAGGCCAGTGTGTAGGAGCGGGATAGTTTATTCCATAAGCGTCGGAGCTGAGTCATAGGTCCCAGTAGCCGCTCAGGGGGGACCTCTGCATTCGCATTCCACAGTAAGCTGTTTGGGTGGGTCGGGGCTAACCATATTTTTTCGATCTCTGTCCATCTATTATAGGACCTTTGGGTGAACCATGATGCTATCGCACGAAGTTGGGCCGCTTGATAATATTTGGTAAGATTGGGAAAGGCAAGACCTCCATCTGAGCGCGCCGCCATCATTACTGATTGTGGGATTCTGTGTCTCTTATAGTTCCAGGTAAATTTAAGGAGGTCAGATTGGAGTTTAATTAAATGTTTGTGGGGGACAGGGATGGGCAAAGTTTGAAAGAGGTACAGTAACTTCGGGAGGATCGTCATCTTAATAGATGCAATCCGGCCTAACAGGGAAATATGGTGTTTTTTCCAATTAGTGAGCAGGGTTCTGATGGAGCGGAAGAGGGGAGGGAAGTTCTCTTGGTATAGGGTGCTAAACTTTGTGGTGATTTGTACTCCTAGGTATTTCAAGGAGGTGTCTTTCCAGTGGTAGTTGAAATTGGTCTTTAGGTGCGCTGTTTTCTCGTCCGAGATATTGATTGGAAGGGCTTCTGACTTAGATGTATTAATTTTATAGCCCGAGAGGGCTCCATATCGACTAAGTTCTGCATGTAGGTTTGGGAGAGAGATTCTGGGCTGGGTCAAAGTGAGGATCACATCGTCAGCAAACAGTGAGATCTTAAACTCTCGACCCCTAACTGAGATTCCCCGTATATTTTGGTTGCCTCGGATGGAAGCCGCCAGTGGTTCGACGCACAGTGCGAATAGTAACGGTGATAATGGGCATCCCTGTCGAGTGCCGTTGGCTATTGAGAAAGTAGACGAGATGGCAAAGGGCGTTCTGACTTGGGCGGAAGGGTTGGAATATAAGTGTTGTATGGCTCTCATGAAGGGTCCTCGGAACCCTACATGCTGTAGTGTTGCGAACAGGAAGGGCCACCCAAGGCGGTCAAAGGCCTTTTCGGCGTCTAGGCTAAGCAGCAAAGATTCTGATTTCTCCCTATTCGCTACATCTATCAGATCAATCACCTTTCTGGTGTTATCTCCCGCTTGCCTGAGGGGGACAAAGCCCACTTGGTCCTTATGGATAAGGGATGGGAGGATCATGTTCAAGCGGAGTGATAACAGTTTTGTAAAGATTTTAAGATCTGAATTCAGTAAGGCGATGGGTCTGTAGTTGGCGCACAGGGTGGGGTCCTTGTCTGGTTTAGGAATCACAGTGATAAATGATCGCTGCATATCTGGTGGGATGGGGGAATCTCGATAGAAGGCATTAAAAAGTTTGCACATGTGTGGTAGTAGGATGGGGAGAAAGGCCTTATAATATTCATAGGGTAATCCATCTGGGCCTGGGGCTTTGTGTGATGGGAGGGTTTTAACAGTCTGTTCTATTTCTTCTTCGGTGATCGGCATGTTTAGGGTTGCTAGATCAGGGGTTTGGATTTGTGGGACTCCGCTCTGTGCAAGGTACTGCTGCATATGTTGGTGTAGTTCAGAAGGGAGAGGTTTACTAGGTATGTTAGGATTGTTATAAAGTTCCTGGTAGTAATCTGCAAAGGTATTGACAATGTCTTTAGGGTGGGATATCAGGGAGCCTAGCTTGTTTTTAATTTGGTGTGGTGTGGTCATGTGGGAATTGTCTCGTAGTTTTCTTGCTAGTAGGGAATGAGCTTTATTGCCCTTGTCATAGTATCTTTGTCTAAGTCTAATGATAGCCTTTTCTACCTGCCCCATTGCCAAGTCGCTCAGAATGGTTCGTAAGTGTATGATTTTCTTAAGAAGGGGTAGGGTGGGGGTTTTTTGCAGTTGGTGTTCTAATGTTCTAAGTTCTTTTTCAGTTTGAGTTTTTGTGAGTAGGGCATCTTTTTTCATGGCAGACGATAGTGCTATACACCTGCCTCGTAGTACTGCCTTGTGAGCTTCCCAGAGTGTGGGGGTGGATACATCGGGAGTGTTGTTTTCTACAAAGTAGTGTTTTAGGGTGGATACTAGCTCCATTTGCGATGGGGGGTGCTGAAGAAGAAATGTATTTAATTTCCAGTTGTAGGGTCTACGGTTGGGGGATCCTATTTCCAGCTTGATTAAAATAGGCGCATGGTCAGACCATGAAATTGGGAGTACCTGTGCCTCTCGTGTATTTCTAAGCGTGTGGTTATTCACAAAGAAATAATCGATACGTGAGTGTGTCTGGTGGGGAGCTGAGTAAAACGTGTATTGCCTATCGCCAGGGTGGAGAGCTCTCCAGGCGTCAAAGAGAGCATATCGTCTGGTGAGCTTACGAAAAAGCTTCGAGTCTCGGAGGGCTCGAGCTGGTGTCGCCTTGGGGCTCACCACCTGGCGATCCATTATGGTGGAGTGGGTAAGGTTAAAGTCGCCTCCCACCACCAACATCCCATGATCGGATTTAAAGAGGCGAGTGAGTACTTTAGACAAGAAATTGTGTTGTTTAACGTTGGGGGCGTAGAGGGCGCAGAGGGTAATTGCTTGTTGTTGCCAATGTCCCCGAAGGATAACAAAGTGACCGTGTGGGTCACTGTAGTGGGTTAGACAGGTGAAGGGGGATCCGTTTTTAATGAGGATTGCGACCCCCGCTCTTTTGTGTGGACCTGAGGAGTGGTATATTTGGGGATATTGTTTAGAGGCGAATGCAAATGAGCCCCCCTTATCAAAATGTGTCTCCTGAACCAAGATAATGTCTGCTCCTGAGTGTTTGAACTCCCTCAGCGCCAAGTGTCTCTTTTTGTTGGAGTTTAGGCCGTGTACATTTAAGGATAGGATCTTAGCCATGGTGTCAAGTGAGTGGGTGGGATTGCCTTACCTGATGTGGAGGATAAATTTTGGAGGTTGCAGATCAACGGTGTACATTCTTCGAGAGGAGGACCATTCAGATTCCGCCGATTGTGGGATGAGTCATACGGTGGCGGAGAGGTGGATGGGGGAAGGAAAGGTAAGAGAGAGGGTGGAAAGAAGAAAAAGAAGAGGCAATTAGTACATGGTAAACATTTATAATTTCGTATAACTGATATCTCTTGACCTTGAGAGGCTAAAGTGCCTAGGTCGGTGCGGGATTCCAGGGATCCTCCCGACAAAGGTCCAGAGGGGCCCGTCGGTCGGATGCAATGGAGCCCAAAATTGGTCATACAAAACATGAACTGCAGAAAAACTATCGATGCTAACATTTAACCAATAGGGGGGTGACTAGGAATGGGATTTCCTTTTCTCTCGGGTCTCTGCCCATTTTGTAGACTAAAATGTAAAATTGGGGCGCAAAGAAGGGGGGACTAAATATGTTATATTTGTCCAGGGCCGGATCATCGGCAGTAACTGATGGAAGAACTGTCCATCAATAAGTAATTTTAAGCATGAATACTAAGCATGAATACTACCACCAGAGTCAGCCGTTCTTATGCTTGGTGCTCTTGCGAGGCGCTTCTCTGTTCCGGGATCTATTCGAAGAGGACACCTTCTGCCATGTTGTGGGCGGTGTTGGCGGGGTGGTAACAAGATCCCAATCTGGGAGTCGAGGGACGGAGATTCCGATGGTGTCACAGAAGGTTTCTATGTCCTCTGGGTATCTTAAAACGGCAGATTTGCCTTGGGTTTTGGCTGTGAGACTGAAGGGAAATCCCCAGCGGTAGGTGATGTTTTCGTCTTGGAGGACTCGCAGCAATGGTTGAAGAAGTCTCCGTTTTTGTAATGTGATCCAGGAGAGGTCCGGGTATAGTTGTACCTGGGCATCTTTATAGGTCACTTTGCGAGCTAGTCGTGCTTGCCTCATGATGTCTTCCTTCAGGGGATAGGAGTTAATCCTGCAGATGATGTCCCTCGGTTGCGAGGTGGAGCTCTTGGGGCGCAAGGCTCTGTGGGCTCTATCCATTTCTATAAAGTTGGTAATGGGTTCACCCAGAAGATTGTTAAACACATCCTGTAAGGTATGTTGAATGTCCTCTGGACCTTCGACTTCCGGTATCCCCCTCACTCGTATGTTGTTTCTTCGACCCCTATTATCTAGGTCCTCCACATGTCGCTGCATATCTCTCAGCATAGTATGGTGATCTGCCCCTTGGAGTTGGGTTCTGTGAACTGCTAGCTTAGTTTCCTGTATTTCTTCCTCAGCCATTTCCACTCTGTCTGCTAAGTGTTTGAGGCCTGATTGAAGTACTTGTATTTCTGAGCGACATGTGGACTTTACGTCTTCTATCAGTTGTCTAAAGTCCTCTTTGGTGGGGATCGCCTGCAGATATGTTTGCCATTGTGGGGGTGCCGGATGGGAGTGGGCTGGTACCGGGTTTCCCTGCTCCGAGGTTGTGCGAGGTGGTAGGGGGTCTGTGGTCTGATGCGCAGATCTGGGTGGGGGGTCCCATGGTTCACTCCAAGATGGAGATTGAGCGTGCAGAGGGGCCCTTGTTGTATCCATCCTCTGGGGGTGAGGATCAGGTGTACCCACTTTTTGAGCGTATGTGGTCTGCGGTATTGTCCGTTCTGTGGGTGAGTTGCTGGCCCGTGAAAAGGATATCCTCTGTGTTTTTGGGGGGGGTGAGTCAGATACCCCGTGGATAGCGGGCGTTGGGCTTGGCGTGGGCTCCGGTGGGATCCGGGTAGCCGGGTACATTGGGTCTGGTAGGGCCGGAAAGTCCGCAGAGGAGTCTGAAGGGGTCGGTGAGCATGGCCCTGTGCCCTGAATGCATGGGTCTGACGCCGTTCTCAGGAGGCGAGGGAACGCCTCTGAGCATTGAGTATATTGCTGTGAGGGGAGGCCCATCATGGCGCCCTGCATGGTCTGTGGTGCTGCCTCGTGGGAGGTGGATTCGGGGTATGGACTCACCGATCCCAGCTGGGGAGGTTCAGCCGCGATGTTCATCAGGGCTGGATCACGGTCCCGGAGCGGCCTGTGAGGCGAGTGAGGCGGAGGAGGAATCCGAGCGGAGCTGCGTGAGTAGGCCGCAGAAGTGTCCGGCGCCATCTTGGCTGGTCCGGAGAGAGGCATGTCCGTCGGCGGAAAATAGGACCGGAGGTCCGTGGAGGTTCCTGGCGGGGGTACGGATGATCCCCTGGCTGCTGCGGATCTGGTGGTCCTGGATCTGCCCATGTGAGATCAGCGGAGCGTCCCCTGTGCGCTGTATTATCACGGGCTGGGAGAGAGCAGGTGAATTAGGCTGCCATCCAGAGCGGCTTCCCTTTTGTAAATATTTTATTATATCTTCATGTGACAGCACTGAAGAAATGACACTTTGCTACAATGTAAAGTAGTGAGTGTACAGCGTGTATAACAGTGTAAATTTGCTGTCCCCTCAAAATAACTCAACACACAGTCATTAATGTCTAAACCGCTGGCAACAAAAGTGAGTACACCCCTAAGTGAAAATGTCAAAATTGGGCCCAAAGTCTCAATATTTTGTGTGGCCACCATTTTTTTCCAGCACTGCCTTAACCCTCTTGGACATGGAGTTCACAAGGGCTTCACAGGTTGCCACTGGAGTCCTCTTCCACCCCTGCATGACGACATCACAGAGCTGGTGGATGTTAGAGACCCTGCGCTCCTCCACCTTCCATTTGAAGATGTCCTACAGATGCTCAATAGGGTTTCGGTTTGGAGACATCTGCTTGGCAAGTCCATCACCTTTACCCTCAGCTTCTTTAGCAAGGCAGTGGTTGTCTTAGAGGTGTGTTTGGGGTCGTTATCATGCTGGAATACTGTCCTGCGGCCCAGTCTCCAAAGGGAGGGGATCATGCTCTGCTTCAGTATGTCACAGTACATGTTGGCATTTATGGTTCCCTCAATGAACTGGAGCTCCCCAGTGCTGGCAGCACTCATGCAGCCCCAGACCATGACACTCCCACCACCATGCTTGACTGTAGGCAAGACACACTTGTCTTTGTACTCCTTATCTGGTTGCCTCCACACACGCTTGACACGATCTGAACCAAATAAGTTTATCTTGGTCTCATCAGACCACAGGAAATAGTTCTAGTAATCCATGTCCTTAGTCTGCTTGTCTTCAGCAAACTGTTTGCAGGCTTTCTTGTGCATCATCCTTCTGGGACGACAGCCATGCAGACCAATTTGTTGCAGTGTGCAGCGTATGGTCTGAGCACTGACAAACTGACCCCCCACACCCCTCCAACCTCTGCAGCAATGCTGGCAGCACTCATACATCTATTTCCCAAAGGCAACCTTTGGATATGACACTGAATATATGCACTCAACTTCTCTGGTCGACCATGGCGAGGACTGTTCTGAGTGGTCTTGGCCACCGTGCTGCATCTCAGTTTCAGGGTCTTGGCAATCTTCTTATAGCCTAGGCCATCTTTATGTAGAGCAACAATTCTTTTTGTTCAGATCCTCGGAAAGGTCTTTGACATGAGGTGCCATGTTGAACTTCCAGTGACCAGTATGAGAGAGTGAGAGCGATAACACCAAACTTAACACACCTGCTCCCCATTCACACCTGAGACCTTGTAACACTAACAAGTCACATGACACTGGGGAGGGAAAATGGCTAATTGGGCCCAATTTGGACATTTTCACTTAGGGGTGTACTCACTTTTGTTGCCTGTGGTTTAGACATTAATGGCTGTGTGTTGAGTTATTTTGAGGGGACAGAAAATTTACACTGTTATACACGCTGTACACTCACTACTTTATATTGTAGCAAAGTGTCATTTCTTCAGTGTTGTCACATGAAAAGATAGAACAAAATATTTACCAAAATGTGAGGGATGCACTCATTGAGCGATCACTGTTTATACAATATTTCTTGAATCAGGGTATACTTTAGATTTTTAGCGCTGCTATTTGATCACACTATTGGTGAGGGCGATTATTTAGTGTATCATTTATTTTGTTTTATATCACTTGAGGTTTAATTTTAAGCAGCTGCTCAGAGGGAGGGACTCACCCCATAAGCGCAGTGTTTGGCACACAGGAAAGGGGGGCGCATTATCTGTGTACCACATTAGCAGCATACTTGAATACTCTTTAAACGCTTGCAGCTATGGAGGTTTTCAATTTTCTCATTAACAGAGAAATAAACCCAGATAACATCTTTTCAGCCAATCAAGAAATGGCTGAAATAGATGAAGATGTATCCGGCATGCTTAGAAATCTGGAAAGTCTGCTGGAGAAACAGATTAAGACGTGGTGAGATGTGTTCACCTTCACGCATTATCAGAAGGAAAAGCTAATTTTTAGGAGTTTAAGGTGGGATGTCCCACCGCAGGATGGTCTTGAGGACCAGTGTTTTATGATTGAATGGTTGGAATTTTTTAACAGAGTGGGGAGGGAGCTACAGGATCTGGTATTAACCAGAAAACAAGTGAAACTGGGGAAACTCAATGAACAAATTAGTGGGATTCGAAAGAAACTAGAACCTATGAGTGAGTCTAACCAGTTGAAAGAGTTTAATACCAATATGAAGAAAAAACTTGAAAAGGTTGACCGAGATACACAAAAGAAAAAGGTCAAAAAGTATAATAGGGATGTAGCTGATTTTAAAAATAATAAAATTTATGCATGGCAAAATCCTATCTCTAACACCAATGAGGCCCCGGCACAGGTGAAGGGAAATGCTAAACCAATGAATGGCTCCAAACTAGACCCTAGCAAGAAAAACGGGAGTAAAAGGAGTGATGATAAGCATCAACAAGGAGAACTGGGACAGAGCAATTCTTACCCCCCTACACAACACAGAGAGGAACAACAGAGGGAGCATTACTATACTCCCAAACAGCCTCAATTTATAAGAGATGAACCGTACCCCAAATCTAATCAGAATGAGTGGAATGGTCCCTATATGGGGGATAGGAATTATGGGAGAGACCTATACAGACAACAGAACTATGGGGAAAATCAACAATATTCACCATTTAAATATGGGGAAGGGAGAAGCCCCATTCCGCTTCACAACAGATATTTACCCTTGGATGGGGATTATCATGAACCCCAATACCACCAGCAAGGACCACCACCTTTTTTAGGGTGGCGAGGGAGGAGGGGGAGGGGGGGAGGAACACCGAGAGGAATGGGCCATCCAAGGAGCTACAGGGAGGGGGGGAAGGAGCCACAGCAATATGCAAACAAGGGAATGGGACCATCCTCAAGAGGCGAAGGGGTTGCCGAGCAGGACGACGGCAACAACCCAAGAAAGAGAATGAGGGACAGGTAAATGTAGGCATTTATAATTTGAGTAAAACCACATTGAATGCTAAAGAGATGAATATTTTGAACCTGGGCCTTAAATGCGCCCCAAAGAAAGTTTTGAATAAGTTCGAAGTATTCATTGACACTCATAAATATATTAGAACTTTGAATATTAAAAAATATTTTCTAAGTCACCCAGTAAGTTCTACGATTAAAGCTGGAACGCCTGGATGCAAAGTTGATAGTGGTTTGAAGAACAAATCCATCTTTAATCCCCAGAACTCCAACAACCACTATGTGGAGGTATTCAAGAATTTAGTCTTGAAGGATCTGGATGCTATTAAAGTTAAAGAGGAAGTTAATCCGAAGTATATTAGGGAGGGTATCAGATCGCTAGAAAAGCGAAAAGATATCATTGTGCGTCCAGCTGACAAGGGGGGAGGGGTCGTTATTTTAGACAAATCCTTTTATCATGAGCAACTGACAAGTATGCTGAATGATCGGGCCACGTATGAGAGACTGACTTGTGACCCTACAGTCAAATATAGGGAGCAACTCAACTCACTCATCGAATGGGGATATGCCACCAATGCCCTGAACCTGAAAGAAAAAAGGTATCTGGTTCCTAGTGCCTGTAGGATTCCGGTGATATACACACTCCCCAAAATCCATAAGGATGCTAAAATACCTCCAGCTCGCCCGATAGTTAACGGGATAGGATCGGTCACAGCTAGGCTGGGAGAATATCTTGACAGGTTCCTCCAGCCTAGTGTGAAAACCACCAGGGCCTACCTTAGAGATACCACGGACTTGTTACAAAAGCTGGGGGAGATACGTTTGAACCCAAATATTGAAACATTTTTGGTGACAGCAGACGTATCCTCATTATATACGATTATTTCACATGAGGACGCATCTCTGTCACTAAATTGGGCTCTGAGCAAAAGGGAGGACATACCCGACATGCAGAAGAGATTTGTGGGTCAGGCCCTTAACTTCTGCATGTCGCATAATTATTTTTGGTGGAATGGACATTTTTTCTCCCAGCGGGTTGGCGTGGCTATGGGAGCTAAGTTTGCCCCTAGCCTCGCCAACCTCTTCATGGCCGAATGGGAGGACAGGTTCATTTTCAGCAGACCTCCCCCCCAACTTAAATTTTACAGGCGCTTCATAGACGATCTCCTATTGATCTGGGAAGGGCCCAAGGAATCTGTTGAGAAGTTTCTTAGGTATCTCAATACTAACAATAACAACATTAAACTGGAGGCACAAATCAGCAATGCAAGCATTAATTTTTTGGATGTTACAATCCAAAGAAAAGATGAAGTTCTAACAACCTGTGTGTATTTTAAACCGACGGACCGGAATAGTTTTTTGTCCATCAGGAGTGGTCATCACCCTGTATGGATAAAGAACATTCCGAAGGGTCAATTTATGAGAGTCCGTCGAAACTGCACAGAACAGGAGAAATATTACTCTCAGGCAAATGTGCTGAAGGAGAGGTTCCTACAGAGAGGCTATGCAGAGAAATCTGTAGATGAGGTTATAGAGCAGATAGCGATTTTACCAAGGGAAGAAATGCTGAAAAGTAAAGATAGAACCAAATTTAATGAGAAACAACAGTGGGGATTTATATCCAATTATCACAACCAATATAGAGATATTGAGAGGATTTTTAAAAAATACTGGTACATTCTCCGGAGGGATCGTCACCTGGGAGAATTGCTACCTGAAACCCCCAAATTCATCTACAGGAGGGCCCCCAATTTTGGGGATAGGGTAGTGAAAAAAATCCTCGACCCACCAGGCCGGCCATCCATCAAAATAAATCTCAATGGTTTTTATCCATGTAATAAATGTGTGTGCTGCAAAACAGTAAGGATTAGAAATAGAAACATGAAGAGCATCACCAACCAAGCAAATGAAACATTTGAAATTAAAGAATTTATAACGTGTAATTCATCATACGTAGTGTATTTAATGTGGTGCCCATGTGGGTTACATTATGTAGGACGCACAAAGAGGTTACTGAGAATTCGCATTTCTGAACATCTGACCAATATCAAAAATGGTTTCAAGTACCATAGCGTATCCCTTCATTTTAGGGAGAAGCATAATCAAGACCCGAGTCTACTTCAATTTTGTGGAATAGACATAGTGTACCCATCGTGGAGGGGCTCCAATAGAATAAGGGATTTATCCCAACGTGAAACACGATGGATATACTTGTTTAAATGTCTTTTTCCTGGGGGTTTAAATATAGAACTGGACCTCAACTGTTTCATCAACGACTTTTGAGCTGAGGGTTGAGGGTCCAAGGCCAGAAGATACCTACTCCCATAAATGGTGATAGGTGGAATGTCTATAACACCAACGCAACGGAGAAACCACCTATTAGGAGATGAATCAGCAAGGAAATTTATAGGAATATGAAAGTGTCTGTAAACCGCTTGATCTGTATACATGCGGGAGTTCACCTGCATGATAGAGAGGGAAAATCATGTAAATAACAGGAAAGTTCCATGGGGGATATGTGTTTAGTTTGGATTTTGCATCAATAGATATAAAATTTAGAGTTCCAACCATTCAAGAATTTATTTTATCAATTTTATTAATTTTATAATTATAACTTTTATTATTTGATAAAGTAGATTTTTATAAAGATGGTAATATCTCCATTATCATTGTACAGCTACTACTGCACATAGAGAACGTACTAAGAGCCGTTAGAATGGAAGATAGATGCCCCTCATTGATGGTGTGTGTGATCAACAATCAGCGAGTGGGATAGTTGCTAGATACAATGCTTTAGTAATTTTAGGCTAATTTTTTAAGTTTCGATGTCTTTTACACTATGTTTAAAAGCAATGTCCACGTATGGTGTGAACGGGGACACAGGGAGCGCGCAAGCGCAGTATCATCGACATTGCGCGTCATGCGGGGGGAGGATATATAAGGAAGATTGCCAGTCCGTCTAGCCAATCCCATGAATAAGTCCGGTGTGACGAAACATGTCGGGGCGTGGCTATACGGCAATCAAGGAAGTCTGACGTAGGACGCTGTGACAGGCGGCGCCATACGAGTGAGCGGGGAAGTGGCTACGGAGGGCTCCAAGGGACGGGTGAGAGTGTGTACGTTCACTAAGCACCTGGGTCCGCCGTGACCACCATACGTCCAGGTTACCGTTTGAAGTGCTGTTGGTAAACAACCAAGTATTGCTGTGCTGCTTTGCGTTTTTGAAAATTGGAAAATGTGAGTTTTATGGTGAAGGAGAGTGTTACTTTTATTAAAGTGTGTTGCGTTACTGCACTATTGGTTCGCTTTTCTTTTTTTCATGTGGAGAGAGCATTTGTTCATACGCTGCGGTTTACCATACGGATACTGATTGGAGGTTATCACTTTACCCCCACTGTGTGGGAAAAGCCTACAAGCCAAACACGAGAGTGTAAGGCAAAAAAAGCTGGTGAGTTTGCTCGCTGAAGGGGAGTGGAATCACATTCACGGCGGTGTGGTGGAAGATATTATCATTGAAGATCATTACTTTGATACTGTCACCATTATTTCACTGAGGCACCATTTACGTTTGGACTTTTTTATTGAACTTTTTTATTGAACTTTTTTGGTGTTATACACAAATGAACTGTATGATGGGTGTTTATTAGAAACACTGTCTGGCATTTTTTTGGACACATAATATCAATATTTTATATATAATTTTTTTGTTGTTATCACATTGAGCGATCACTGTTTATACAATATTTCTTGAATCAGGGTATACTTTAGATTTTTAGCGCTGCTATTTGATCACACTATTGGTGAGGGCGATTATTTAGTGTATCATTTATTTTGTTTTATATATATACAATGCTGTAAAAAAAAGTATTTGCCGCCTTTCTGATTTTAAATTTTTTTTTTGCATATTTGTCACACTTAATTGACTCAGATCATCAAACAAATTGTATTATTACACAAAGATAACCCGAGTAAATACAAAATGTAGTTTTTGAATGAATGTTTAATTTATTAAGGCAAAAAAGCTGTCCAAACCTGCCTGGCTTTATGTGAAAAAGTAATTGCCCCTAATAACTGGTTGTGCCACCCTTGGCACCCTCGGCAACAACTGCAATCAAGCGTTTGCTATAACTGGCAATGAGTCTTTCACATTGCTGTGGAGCAATTTTGTCCCACTCTTCTGTGAAGAATTGTTTTAATTCAGCCATATTGGAGGGTTTTCCAGCATGAACGGCCTGTGTAAGGTCATGATACAGCATCTCAATTGGATTTAGGTCTGGGCTTTGACTAGGCCACTTCAAAACCTAAATTTTGCTTTGTTTGAACCATTTAGAGGTGGACTTGCTGTTGTGTTTTGGATCATTGTCCTGCTGCATAACCCAAGTGCACTTGTGCTTGAGGTCACGAACTGATGGCCGGACATTCTCTTTTAGGTTTTTCTGGTAGAGCTCAGAATTCTTGGTTCCATCAATTAAGGTAAGTCGTCCAGGTCCTGAAGCTGCAAAGCAGCCCCAGACCGTCACGCTACCACCACTATGTCTGACTGTTGGTATGATGTTCTTGTTATGAAATGCTGTATTAGTTTTATGCCAGATGTAACAGGACGCACATCTTCCAAAAAGTTACATTTTTGTCTCAGCAGTACACAGAATATTTTCCTCAAAGTCTTGGGGATAATCAAGATGTTTTTTTGTAAATGTGAGATGAGCCTTTGTGTTCTTTTTGGTCAGCAGTGGCTTTGGCCTTGGAACTCTCCCATGGATGCCATTTTTGCCCAGTCTCTTTCTAATTATTGAATCATGAACACTGATCTTACCTGAGGCAAGTGAGGCCTGCAGTTCTTTAGATGTTGTTCTGGGTTCTTGTATGACCTCCTGGATAAGTCATCATCATGCTCTTGGAGTAATTTTTGTAGGCTGGCCAATCCTGAGAAGGTTCACCACTGTTCCAAGTTATCTCCATCTGTGGATAATGGCTCTGCCCGTGGTTCACTGGAGTTCCAAAGCCTTAGAAATGGCTTTGAAACTCTTCCTAGACCGATACATGTACATTACTTTGTTTTTAATCTGTTCTTGATTTTTTTTAGATTGTGGCATGATGTGTGGCTTTTCGTGATCTGTTAGCATGCTTCACTTTGTCAGACAGCTTCTAGTTATGTGATTTCTTGGTTCAACAGGTCTGGCAGTAATCAGGCCTGGGTGTGGCAAGTGAAATTTAACTCAGCTTTCCAAGAAATTGTGGTTAATTACAGTTCATTCAATGAAATAATAATATAAAAACTGCATCTTGTATTTACTCAAAAAATGGGGGGGGGGGGATGTGGCTGTGTATGAAAAAGCTTGGTCTGTCTGACCCAATTGTAACAACAATGGAAAAACCACCTAATGCCATAGGTACGGTGAAAAAACCCCTTAGGGTCGTTAATAAACAGATCAAGCGAGTAGTAAAAAGGTATAAATTTTATTACATAAATTCAACATGTAAAAAAATGACATATAATGCATAAAAACCATATCTGATACCTTGATTGTTACAGTTGTACAGAAAAATCACCATCCTGGTGCAGAGGATTGGCGAGGATCAATACAGTGTAGATAACACCTTACATCTTACGGACACATGGTCCTTCTTCAGAGGTTTTATGTTATTGAATCAAGATTGGGTATAAGGTTTCTACAACAAGAAAAGGTGTATATAAGTAATGATACAAATAAGTACAAAGTAATAATGTCAATAATTGTTCAGCAAAAATAGCAAACTATGCACCACACAGCATAAATGTAATCTGATACATGAATAAGTTTACTTATATGGCAAACCGTCAACATGAACCGATTGACTGAGGGGATTGTGCTCAGTCAGGGTCCCCATTGACCCTGGACCATCCCTCAATGTCTACTGAAGAAACATGGGGCCGGTTTATGAGCATGTGTGAAAAGAGCCTGAGACCAATCGCGATGCTGATCGTGATCAGAATCAGCTCGTGCAGAGAGAGCTAGAGGAAGGGACGCAATGTAGTTGCGCCATACAACCTCCTTCCACACATGCTCATAAACCGGCCCTCATGTCTCTTCAGTAGACATTGAGGGATCGTCCGGGTATGAGCAAATGCTTTCCATGTGCAAGGTCAGTTACTTATTATTTATGGACATAATTTGGCACTCCTTGCCCTATACATTTGTTGGGCCAATGATTTGCTGCACATGTATATTGATACATTCTCTTACAATTTATATAGACATATACAGACATCTTTTTTTGTATTGATTTAGAAACAATGGTTCCAGAGCTTGGTATTGGCGTTTAAACTATGCCCCACCATATTTGAGTCCTTGTAGTGAAGTTACTCCCGGTCTCTCCATATGATCCGTTCGTTGGGTGGCCCTGCGAGTGGTGTGTGACCAACTGACCATTGGGGACCCTGACTGAGCACAATCCCCTCAGTCAATGGGTTCATGTTAATGGTTTGCCATGTAAGTAAATGTATTCATATATCCAACGCTGTATCCTGACCTAGGCCAACAAGGCCCAGGCCTAGGGCAGCACTTTGCAGGGGGGCAGCACGGAAAGAGTCCCTGCCGGCTTGCGCTATACTGTTGTGGCCCGTACACACGGTCGGATTTTCCGACTCAAAATGTGTGATAGGACCTTGTTGTCGGAAATTCCGACCCTGTGTAGGCTCCATCACACATTTTCCATCGGATTTTCTGACACACAAAGTTTGAGAGCAGGCTATAAAATTTTCCGACAACAAAATCCGTTGTCGGAATTTCCGATCATGTGTACACAAATCCGATGCACAATGTGCCACGCATGCTCAGAATAAATAAAGAGATGAAAGCTATTGGCTACTGCCCCGTTTATAGTCCCGACGTACGTGTTTTACGTCACCGCGTTCAGAATGATCAGATTTTCAGACAACTTTGTGTGACCGTGTGTATGCAAGACAAGTTTGAGCCAACATCTGTCGGAAAAAACCCTAGGATTTTGTTGTCGGAATGTCCAATCAATGTCCGACCGTGTGTACAGGGCATTAGTGTAGCGCCAGTCTTATGGGGCGGACTGGGCTGAGAGGCAAATTAGTCTAGCGCCCCCATAAAGCGGCCGTACTGCTTCCAGTATGCATGCAGCCATTCCGCAACTGTGGGGGGGGGGGGGGCGCCACTTCTAATTTTGACTGTCCTATCATCCTGGACCACAAACCTTCCTCACTGTGCTATATGTTTTCTGCTGCACCATTGGCATGTTTATATCTTCTTAGTCCTCTCCATAAAATTATCAGAAATTTGTGCTTAAAGTAGAACTATAGGCAACACTTTTTTTTTTCATTTTGGATAGAATAATGGAGGGTTATAGCCCCTGTCAGTTTATTTTTTACCATCCCTTTCTCATTGCAGAGATTTCCCTTCACTTCCTGCCCCATAGCCAAACAGGGAGTGAGAGGAAATCTATGCAAATTAAGGTAATCCATTGCCCCCCAGGCCCTCAGAACTAGTGTCTCCACGCGAAAATTTCAGGGCGGGTCTTAAATAGCAAGGGGTGTGGCCTTGGAAGGAAGGAGTGGGTCATATTTAAATTAGGGGCTGCAGGAGTTTAGTCAGGCCTAGGGCAGCACAAAACCTAAATACACTACCGCATGTATCAGATTACATTTATGCTGTGTGTTGCATAGTTTGCTATTTTTTCTGAACAATTATTGGCATTATTACTTTGTATTTATTTGTATCATTACTTATATACTCCTTTTCTCATTGTATAAACCTTATACCCAATTTTTGATTCAATAACAAAAAACCTCTGAAGAAGGACCATGTGTCCAAAAGATGTAAGGTGTTATCTACACTGTATTGATCCTTGCCAATCCTCTGCACCAGGATGGTGATTTTTCTTTACAACTGTAACAATCAGGGTATCAGATATGGTTTTTATGCATTATATGTAATTTTTGTACATGTTGAATTTATGTAATAAAATTTATACCTTTTTACTACTGGCTTGATCTGTCTATTAACGACCCTAAGGGTTTTTTTCACCGTACCTATGGTACTAGGTGGTTTTTCAATGCTTGGATTTACTCAGGTTATGTTTGTGTAATATTAAAATTTGCTTTATGATCTGAATCATTTAAGTGTGACAAATATGCAAAAAAGGGTAAAATCAGAAAGGGGCAAATACTTTTTTACAGCACTGTATATATATACTGGTGACAGAAGTCTTTGATACATTGTGCTTGTGTAGGTAGTGGTCACCATGCTGTATGTTAGTAGGTGAACCTGTTTATTGCAATAGAGTTTATATGTATCTACTGTTAGCTAGTTAACCTGTCCTTGTCTAGTCGGGGATATCTAGTTTTAGCTCAGCACTCAGTAACTAGCATAGGCTAGAGCCAGGTTAGGCATCTGACAGCCACTAACTGGTAGTTACAGTTAGAGGTCCGGTTGCTTGACAGATTAGATGCTACTAGGGTCTAAATGCTGATAGAAGACACACAGGGTATACACTAGGGGTGCTGAAATTAATTGTTGCATCGCGATTCGGGTGTCCCCGATGCGGCATCGATGCATAAGGACCGGAAAATCGATATTCGGTGACGTCATTACTAGCCCCGCCCCTCCCGGGAAAGCGCTCCGAGCCTATTTTTAAAAAGACTTTATTTTAATTAATGTTATATTACAATAGATGCTGTGCCCCCGCTGTATGTGCTTTTTAAAAAAAAATGTCGCTTTATACCGAATTTCGCCGTAGTATTACGATCATGTGACTCCCGGCCCGTCCCGCCCCTCTCCACTCTGCTCTTCCCTCTCCGCTCTCCTCTTCCGTCTCCTGAGTCCTGACGTCAGCGGGGATTTCTCAGTCCTGCCTGCATCTCTTCTGATACGATAACTATAGTCAGCGGGCGGGACTGAGAATTCCCCGCTGACGTCAGGACTCAGGAGACACGTGAGAGGAGAGCGGAGAGGGGCGGGACGGGACGGGACGAGCCGGGAGTCACATGATCGTACTACTACGGAGAAATTCGGTATGAGGTGACATTGTTTTTTTAAAAGCACATACAGCGGGGGCACAGCATCTATTGTAATATAACATTAATTAAAATAAAGTAATTGTGGGGGGTTAGTGATGGCTGCATTGTTTGGGCACAGATGGCTTGGTTTGACAGGCACAAGTGGCTGGGTTTGGGCACAAGTGGCTGTGTTTGGGCACAGGTGGCTGCGTTTGGGCACAGGTGGCTGTGTTTCATGGGCACAAGTGGCTGCGTTTGGGCACAAGTGGCTGCGTTTGGGCACAGGTGGCTGCGTTTGATGGGCACAAGTGACTGCGTTTGATGGGCACAAGTGACTGCGTTTGGGCACAAGTGGCTGCGTTTGGGCACAAGTGGCTGCGTTTGATGGGCACAAGTGACTGCGTTTGGGCACAAGTGGCTGCGTTTGGGCACAAGTGGCTGCGTTTGGGCACAGGTGGCTGCGTTTGATGGGCACAAGTGACTGCGTTTGATGGGCACAAGTGGCTGCGTTTGACGGGCACAGATGGCTGCGTTTGACGGGCACAGGTGGCTGCGTTTGGGCGGCACAAGTGGATGCGTTTGGGCGGCACAAGTGGCTGCCTTTGGGCACAAGTGGCTGCGTTTGATGGGCACAGATGGCTACGTTTGACGGGCACAGGTGGCTGCATTTGATGGGCACAAGTGGCTGCGTTTGGGTGGCACAAGTGGCTGCGTTTGGGCAGCACAAGTGGCTGCGTTTGATGGGCACAAGTGGCTGCGTTTGATGGGCACAAGTGGCTGCGTTTGACGGGCACAAGTGGCTGCGTTTGACGGGCACAGTGGCTGCATTTGATGAGCACAGTGAGGCTGCATTTGATGGGGGAGGTTCAGTATTTTTCAGTTTGTTTGCGCTCGTCGGTAATCGTGATGCATCGTGATGCATCGCGGAATTGAATCGAATCGAATCGTTGACCAGATAATCGTAATCGAATCGAATCGTGAGACCAGTGAAGATGCGCACCCCTAGTATACACGGCTCCAATCAACCCGTAGCTGCATCCACATTCACATATACTGAGGATAACCTGGGTGCCAGCACGATCTGCAGCCGCAATCAATGTAGATAGGTGATGAAGATGGCAGCACTCCAGAGTAGATTAAGATAAAAATATCTTTATTGTAAACACGTTTCACATGTCAGTGCTTATTCATAACTTGGAGTGTCCCCATCTTCATCATCTAAACGCTGATAGGCTGCCTCTGAGTTCCAGTGCCACACTGTGATTTCTGTTTGTGAAAAGCTGCATTCCAGGCTGGTTGCACAATGGCTGGAGGGTCTCCTCATCATCGTAGATCTTGTCTTCAGCTCTTCAGCACCAAAACAAATGCAGAATCGTGATCAATCTCAGGGCACCTGTAACATTCATCTGGAGGTATCCCTATTAATAGCAATGCATACCTGGGTATATGTGTACACAGAGGCGTAGCTTGAAGCTTGTGGGCCTCGATGCAAAAGTTGACCTGGCCCCCCTCACTACCACCCACCACTTCGACCGTATGTGCAGATACACCCACCGCACGCCAAGATACTCAAAGTGGCTTAAGAGTTTGGAGTTCCCAGAGTTCCTCCTTCCATCACAGGACAGGGAACACCGCTGGAGAATCAGAGGACAAGGACCCCTGGCAGGTCACTTGCCAGAGCTCCTTTTCCATCCCAGCACTGCATACAGCTCCCCCCCCCCCACACTACACAGGGCTGAAGTCACATTCCTTTACACACAGTCTGTCAGCCTTCACAGGGTGTATCTGGATTTTATGTTGCCATTCTGACCTGTGAAATTCTTGGAAGGGCAGTGTAGTTGCAGTAGGCAGATACACCCTGTGCAGAACGTGGCTGACTTGCTGTGTTGTAAAGGAATGTGATTTCAGCCCTGTGGAGGAGGAGCATCATAGGGTGCTGTAATGGGAAAGGTGCTCAGCATCCGGGCATAGAATCCAGGGTGGAGGGGGGCAGGGGGCTTTGGGGGGGCGCAACTTAGATCTGCGGGGACAAAGCCATGTGACACAAAATCTGGAGCCTGCTGCCCCTCAGGGGCCCCTGAAAAGGTGTTAAGGAATTTGTTTTAGCAATTTCTGAAGGTTTCTCTGTCAGTGTTGGCAGGTGTTGGGGGAAGATCACCTCCTGGAAGTGTCTGTCTTTTCCCAAGTTGTCAGGGAAGTGGGGTAAGTGGACATCCCTGGATGGGGGGTACAGAGAATCCCAGTTGGGGACTAGGAGACACTGGGCAGTGTCTTACCTCACCAGTGACATCGGTCCCATCGTGACTACAGGACGGCACTCTCCTCCTCCTTATTTGCTGAGCTTGGTTACCATTCCATGTTGCCAGAACACAGCACAGACACTTCCCATTCTTGGACTGTTCTCACCCCATGTTCCTCACCATTCAGGAAATGGCTCACAGCTTCTCCCCAGCCAATGAGAACAGAGGGGTGTGGATTGTGGAAGGCAAAGTGGAAGCCCAGTACTGGAGCGTGGCTGTGGGGCCCTAGGGTAGATTGGAGCTGGACTTTGGGGAGGATAGGATAATATGAGAGAGAGGCTGCAAGGGCCCCCTGGAGCTAGGGGCAGGGTTGTAATTGTGACCCCTGCAACCCCTTATGCTACGCTCATGTGTGTACAATTCCCCCAGGACTCTTGTTGGGCACTTTGCTGATAATACCCATTTGTACATTGGATGTATGTACTATTAACAATCTTTTTGTATATAAAGCTTGTATTATTTCTGCACTGGTGTGCATGTATATACTGTTGTTTATTGTTGTATGCTTTTCAATAAATAAAGAACAATCAGCGCAAACAAAAACTAATAGTGAAAATTGCAAGCTGAACACTAAAGGATACACCAACCTTATAAGAAATTGTTAAGCAGTTAAGTGCAGCGCAAAAAGAACTGATACAAAATAACTTTTTAGAAAAAATGTTTCAAACTAATTGAGTAAACAAATACACCATTTAAAGTCCATAGAAAATAAAGCAAAAAAATATATCTTCTGGTAATATCCAGGATGGTTACTTGTCTGCAGATCTAATGAATAAAAGCAAGTGGATCCCCTTACCAGATTAGATGGACCCCTTAATTACAGGGGGTCTTTAGGGCATCAGTAGACAATTGCTCTGTTTAGATGTCATCAGCAGGAATCAAACTTCCGATGTCCCAGGATCCGAGTCGGCTGTGAGATCCGTGCTCACACTGCTCAGCTGGATGACTTCTGCAACACACTGATGTCCCAGGATCCGAACAAACTGTGAGGTCCGTGCTCTATTAACAGCAGTGATCTCCAGCGTGAAGAGATAAAGAAAGAGAGATCTAAGAGTACTCCGTATGGGATCTCTTAAAAAAGTTTATTAAAAGGACACAAATAAAAGCGCTCAGCAGCGCTGTATTAAAATAAGCGGTAATTCATTATAGAGGCTTTCTTGCAGTAAGAGCTGTCTGTCCGTGACAGAACAGCTGATCTTTTGAGATGGCTGCGGGCGATGTCAGCGGTAATGCTCAACCCCCGTACGCGGCGTTACATCACTGGGGACTTCGTCAGCGGGGGTAGAGCCCGCCCATCGCCCGTAGCTATATATACCCTTACTAAATAGACTAGGAGAGTGTCAGAACGGCGGAACCGGAACCTAGAATAGGAGAAAACTTCCAGCGTTCACCTGGGGACACCAACCCATATACTCTCCTTACATCCAAACAATAATAAAAAAAAAAAAAACCTTATGAGAATAATAACAACCTTAAAAATAGAGTGCTATTAATGCACAGTCAGTATTTTAAGGTACCAGAGAGGTTAGAAACCTCCTAAAGATGAAAATCAATCAAAGTTAATCTATAAAAAATTATTTTTGGTTAAAAAACATATTTTAGTTATTAAAATTTTTTTATATAAGACCACCCGCAGCCATCTCTCACAGTAATTCCGATTGAATTTAAGTTTTAAGACCGTTACATGATACCGACGTATAAAAAAGTGTAAATATACAAAATACATATGTGTAAAAAGGGAAAAAAATCGCAATTCTACAACTAAAGTATTGTATATAAATTCTAAAATATAGTAGGTCATTTATTGTAAATAAAGCAATTAAGATCGAACTCTACGTTTAATCCTCTAGGGACTAACACTCTGGTTTCATGTATCCAGAAGGATTCTCTCTGGCTTAATTGTCTTATAAAGTTACCCCCCCTCCAGTGTTTTGTGACTTTTTCAATGCCCCAAAATAGCAGCTTTTTTGGGTCCCTGTTATGGCAAAATCTAAAATGTTTGGAGACAGAATGGGTTTTAAGACCTCGTTTAATATTATTTACATGCTCAGAAATGCGCACTCCCATTGGTCTTGAAGTACGCCCAACATACTGGAGGCCGCATTCACACTGTAGCATGTAAACCACGCCCACCGTGTCACATGTAATTAGATTTTTAATTTGATACGTTTTTTTTTGCGCTGCACTTAACTGCTTAACAATTGTTGTATGCTTGTTGCAGTAATTCCTCTGCTCTTAATTAGTGTATTTTGATTAATGAATGATTTTCCAGGAAGGGTATCCCTTCTGTTCACAGAGACCCTGTTTTGGGTGGGAGGCACTGCAAACTATATTATCAAACCCACTCTTCCAAAGATTCTGGTTCTCTTATTTACTTACAGGTTTAGCACAGTGTCCTGTTTGGGGCCATTTTTCATAACCCCCCCCCCCCCCCAAAAAAAAAAGACAGCTACATTTACTACACTTGTTTTACACTGGTGACTTCCAGAAAACGTTTGTAATTAATTATACAGGATTTGTTAAAGTGTATCTAAAGGCAAAACTTTTTTTTTCATAGAGCACAAGGGATTCACTCTGTCTCACTGCTATATAAAATATATGTTATCCCAATTTGACTGCAAAAGTAGAACTATACTTTAAGGCAGCTTATGCTGTTGGGACACTTTGGAATGTTGTTTACATAGATAACACCCATTCCACTGGATCATGTGATTTTTGCATTAAGGTTTCTAAGCCACTTATTTTACATGTTGTCAGTAGAGGCCAATACTTTCACTGCAGTAGATTTCTCACAATATTATTACAACCACTGGTGTCCTTATGTTATTCCATAGTACTGGGGGTTATAGTGAGAGATGAGTGAATCTGCCTGTGTTTAGTTTGCAAACAGTTTTGCAAATCTTGCTCAAATTTAGCAAGCTTTCTGGTAAATCCCATTGCAGTCCATAGGGGCAAATCGTGTTATATAATTTTGACCATTTGTGGGGCTAATAAGTAAGCTACTAATAAACAAATGGACTGGGAATGCCAGGCACTGCCATAGGGAACATGTCCCATGTCAAAATAAAAATAAATAAAACAGTATCTCTCTTGACACAGAATTTCCAGTTTTCCCTTACAGCTCAAACACACATTGGCTGCTGTAAGTCCTTCCTTTGTTAGACAGGGGGCTGGCTTATCCATTAATTCAAAATATTTTCTCTTATTATTAGCTGACCAGGGGTAAAACTATGCATAGTATTATATTTTTTTTCCTTTTTTCTGGCAGTGAACCTGCAAAGTTTTTGATTAATATTTTAAAATTCGCAAAACTTTGCAAATCCCAGGAATTTACTACACACCCATTGTAGTGGCAATCCCAAATCTCATCCTTTTTATGGTTTGTGTCAGGGAATAGGTTCATGTTGGTGATCAAAGTGTTACTAAACCCACAACAGTAAAATCAGTCTGTGTATGCAGTAAAGAATGTTGTTATACTCACTGTGGTGCCTAAGGACTTAATTATCTGCATTGTGTAAAAAGGCTGTTTGATCCTGTCTTCTCTGGTCCTCCCCTTCTTTTAATGTCCCCAAACCATCTACTGGTAGTACAGAGCCTTGGGGACACTCTGCACATGCTCAGTTTGGTGTGTATTGCTTGAGTTTTTTTTTTTTTTGGGAGGGTGCATGTGATCAGCACAGGGCCAATCGGCACTATCCAGACAAAAAGTCAGGGGTCATGGAGCCTCATAGGACCATCAGAGGATAATGAAAACTCCTCCTACAAGCTTTAACCAGTGCTCTACCGGACATTGATAGAAATCACAAGATTGATATATAAAGGGTGGTAGATACTTGTGCGCACACCAACAAAATGAATAAAAAGGTATAAGAATGTAGCTGCCACTAAACAAGTGTTCACACACCAATCAGAGATATATAAGAAAGAATATGCGGCGCTTACTACCTATTAATGACTCAAAAGAAGGTAATTAAATGTACGTGAAACTAATAACCATACCAGGAGACTAAAAAGCAGGAACTCCAGGTAATGATCAAGTTCATACAGTTGATTTTCCACTACTTTTGTGCAACCAAAGATCACTCCAAACCAGTATTGCATCAAAGAATGAAGCTAATTTTAAACCGAGGTAAACGGGATATGAGTAATCAATAGCTGTTTCTATATAGATTCCCCAATACCATGTGTAGCGTGAATATATGGCAATATACAATCCAGTGAGTGTGAGAATAACTAACTCCACACACACTCCAACATAAATTCTAAATAAAATCTTCAAATTCCACCACTCTAATACCAATGTAAGAAGATACAAATGGATATGTTTCAAAAAATATATGCAAATAACATTCAGTGCTGCATCCAAAAAATGTAACAATTATTAGATAAAGTAACAAGTGAAACACTAAAACATCCACAGTGCAACATAAAAATCTATTTCAGATCTACAAGTTCCCCCACTCCAAAAAAATATAGGGTGAATAATGAACTAATAATATGCAAATAAAGCAAACAGTGCAGCATCCAAAAAAACGAATCCAGTAATTAAATATATAACGAGTGAAACACACCAAAAAGTGTAATATCAGTGTTCAAATAAATCAAAAACTACACACAAAGTGTAATAGAATAATATTAATAATAATAATCGGAGAGACAGCAGCCGAATAACCCGCCTCTCTCCTCCCTGACGCATTGTGTGACTGCCACGTCACTTTATCAAACGTGGCAGTCATGCAATGCATCAGGGAGGAGAGAGGCGGGTTATTCGGCTGCTGTCTCTCCGATCATGGCCGGGATCGGTGAGCAGTGAGCTGAAGTGAGTGTCTTTGTTTTTATTGATTATTTTAAATGTAAGTGGCAAATGTTTTAATAAATTGGTGATCTTATATACTTCACTATGGAGTCCTTCCCCTTCTTTTTGAGCTGACTTCGCTTGAGCTACCTGGAAGCCTGGAGACCCCTGTCATTAAGGAGATCGGGAAGCTGCTTCATCATCTGTTACAAGGCTGTTATCGTTCAGCCGTGAGGTGAGAGGCTGGGAGAACCATCACTTATATATCCAAGATTGATATATACTGCCAACGAGAAAAGGTATTTAGCAGTTTATATTTACTAAAATAATTTATTATTAATCTCTATTGGACCTCCCTCTCCACTTGTGAACGCCTGGCTTGGGCTTCCGCCCTTTGGCTACTAGGATGAGCGCGCGACCTCATCGCATGTGCGCCGAGCGGGAGACCTAAACCAGTGACGTTATACTCCAGCGTGTATGAGCGCCACTGGGTTGGGGATAATTTTAGCAGCTTGTCTAAATTCAGGTGCTGTAGACGTGGGCCCCGGGACTCCTGTACTGCTGAGAACCCCCAGTATGTATGCTGCACTGCTAGAGCTACTACCCCGCCCCACCTGGCAGGGCTGAAATTGCGCCGTCTAATCCATTTTTTTGTATCTGTTTTCCCATAGGACACATTCACTGGGGTTCCTGTGTTGTGTGTTTATTCTTACCACCACTCCAAACTATCCATTGCAGTGCTAAGACACCTTGCTGGGCACTGTCATTTTTGCTGTGAGCCTGCTTCTCCCTCCTGGAACCCTAATACTCTGTGTATTCTTATACAAGGTTTGTTCTCTTACACACTACTTTTTGTTCCTAGCTTCTTATCACTCCATTCCCTCTTTCCCTTCCACCCCCTCCCCCTTCCCTTTCCTCTCTTCCTCCCCCCCTTTCCCTTTTCCCCTTCTCTCTTTTTTTCTTCCACCCCCCCTTCCCCTTTCTTACTCCCCCTCTTCCTTTTCCTTTCTCCCCCCCTCCCCAGTTCCGCCTCACCTCCCACATCCACCCCTTTTTCCTTTCATCTTCCTTCCCTTTCTTCCCCCTTTTCCCATCCCCACTATATCTTCCCACACCTTTCTTCATGTGTGTAGCTCATTTATCTCAATTGCCCTATCCTTATCTACCCAGATACAAGTCCATTGTTTTGCACGTCCCCCTTGTCGCCATGGGGGAGACTCCATTGGCGTAGATCACTCAGTGTAAACCTGAGTTACGGGTAAGCAGCATTGCTCTTTCCCCTTGTACATGTATTGTTATTAATTTAATAGACTTTGCTACTTTGTTAAATGTATTGTTATTGATCACATGTCAATCAAATTGCAGATATTCTCCGATATTCTCCAGACGAAGGGGCATTTAGACCACAAAACTAGTTGAGATATGCTATCCGTGATCAACTATGCCAATGTGATCAACTATGCCAATGTTATAATGGACCTTGGTGACCATTATACTGGTGATATACATGGGTTGTTACCATGCTTTTTAACCTGTATTTGAATATATGTTGTTTTATATTAATTTTGTATTAATAAAACTTTATATATTTTTTCATACAATTTTAATTTACTCTGATCTAATCTGTACCGTGATAGTCCATTTGCCCCTTTTGTCTGAGGATTTGGTTGGGGACAAACCTCCTTATCCCTTTATTACTAAAATAATTGCATTTCCATGTTCTGTGTACTGTGGGAGACTAGATATATTGAATGCAGGGTCCTGGGTTTAGTAACACTTTAGGTTTAGGCGTTAGGTTCAGGTTAAAGTTTATATATTTATGGGTTAAGTGTTTGTAAAGGTTCTTTTTTTTCCTAATAACAAACATGTTATGCTTACCTGCTCTGTGCAATGGTTGTGCACAGAGCTGCCCTGATCCTCCTCTTCTTGGACTCCCTGCTGGCACTCCTGGCAACTACCCTATGCTGAGTGACCCCATAGCAAGCTGCTTGCTCTGGGAGCACTTGTGCATGCTAGCTTCCAAGCAACCTGCAGCTTGGCTGTGTCAGCCAATGAGGAAGCAGAGACTCGGGGAAACTTCTGCTCTTGTGCAGATCTCTGTCTCGGGATTGGGCTCAGGAAAATAGAGAGGGCTGCGGGGGGAGATTCACACTGAAGGTTTTTTTACCTTAATGCATAGAATGCATGAAGATGAAAAAACCTTCAGCTTTCAGAACCACTTTAAGTCGAAATTCAGGGGCAGTTAGTAAATACTATTTTTGTGGGTGTGATAAATATTTTTTTTATCTTTGCTAAACTCCCATGCTCCCAATGCACACGTTTTTGAACTGCATATTTACCAATTTGTCTATGCTGTATAGGACTCAATACATAAAAGGCGTGCAGCTGCCTTAAGTGATCCTGGTCCTTGCATGTTGATGTAAGAAAGAATGGGGTAACCTCCAGGTAAATTTACTCTTATTGATTTCTTTTAAATAAGTGTGCATGGGGGAACTTTGACTCAGGCAAGCAGTCCATATGACCCCATCTGGCACCTAGTTCACTTCTGGCACTTGAACAACAACTAATAGTCCCCAGCAAGGCCTCTACTCACAGTGTCCCAGGAGCTGTCTGCCACCAAGCATTCACAGGTAGATCATCAGTGAGGGAGATAACAAGATCCTTCTCCAGACCAGGCCTTCAGTGTAGTGCCTCCCAGAACATGTAACCCTCTAGCAATCTTCCCCACGTCCTCAGTCCAACAGGTGCTGAGGCCCAGACTGTATATTCTTGTCTTAGCAGCAGCATCAAGAGAACTGGGGGGAAAAGAACCTTCTGGCAAGGCTTTCTAAACATTTATCACCTCCCCAGCCACCTTCTGGGCACTTCCTTCCAATGAATTGCTGTGGCATGATAAATATTCACACTGACCATTTGAATCTTCCTGCCCTATACTCTAGAAACATCTTTCAGAGACAGGTGGAAGGAATCAAACTCTCAGCTCAGGAAATCCTGAACAGACCAATACAATTAATCACTGCTCCACTCACTACAGTTGATCCAAAAACAAAATTAAGCCTAGCAGCCTAAATAGAGGATGGCACTATCAAAGATATGAATGGGTGAGCATAGATCAAAGAGCTAAGCAAGTCAGCCTTCACCATAAACAAGTAGTCCAAAAAGCAGGCAGGAGAAGGGCCAGATTTATGCATAGCCAACATAGGCCACAGCCGGGGTGGCACACAACCAACCACACATCATGACTGACTATCATTCATACATTACTGTAAAAAAAGGTGACAAATAGTTTATTTGCTGGCCAGTGGAATCCACCTGGGTCCCCATTGCTACTTTCCCTACAACAGTTTGTACATTTTTGTTGGTGGTATATTGTACAATAGTTCATCCACTCCAGCTTCCAACCCCCAATTACCTAAAACTAAATTTCTAGCAGAATAGGGTAACAGTTTGCTTAAGAGAAGCTCAGTACATGTTGGAATGAGAAGGATGGCTCATGCTCATACTTGTATGCATGCTCATAATTCTGAGCAGAAGCTCAATGCAAAACAGGCATTGTCACACTCGCGCAAATGTATTAGCATGTGTAGAAACATATGTGCATGCGCACGTGCACACGCACATGCACACATATGGATACTGGTGCCAAATAGCCTATTTAAACTGGACTCTGATATGGATGGATTGCTGAGTGGTCTTCAGCTAGTTCCTGCTTTACCTGAGCCTTGACCTGTCATACCTGCTTACCTGTGTACGACTCGGCTTGCCCCTGACCTGTCCTTGGATTTCTGCCTGCCTGCTGTGACTTTGGCTTGTATTCTGACTCTGCTCCTGTTTTGCGTATCGGTATCTCACTGACCGGATATGTACCGACCCCGGCTTGATTCTGTCTCTGCCTGAAGTTCCTGTACCTCAATGCCCAGCTGTTGATGACCTTTCGGCTTGTGTGCTGGGTACACTCCTGTCTGCCAATCAAGTGTCACTGTGTTCCAGTTCCTGGTTCTTGCCTGGTTATCTATGGTCACCTGCTTCCTGCAAACCCCAGCTGGCACTACCTGCTACACCGGCCCTCCTGTCACCCTGTGCCCTCACACTTCCTGTCATCACTACCAGGGGTGTTGGACAAGAGGTGCGAGAAGTCCCCTCTCTAGCTTGATCTCCACCAGGTACATGACAGTTTCTTAGTAGTATGTGTACTGTCATTTATTGAGCAAGTTATGTCTTTCAATTTAACTCTTACTTGTGTGGCCAAGGCTTCCTTTGCTATCGTGATGCTCAAACTAGCCAGCCACCTAAGATTAGAGGGGAAGAGACAAGGAAATTTAAATTTCCCCCAGGACATGAGCTGGGGCAATGGCACAGGTGTTCCAGGACTGCAAGCTCTACAAAGGGTTGCCGCCCTCTTGTGAAATTAGATTTGATCCCTTGCCAGTTTGTTACTTTGTGCTTACTGTCACAATGACAGAAAGGTTTGACAATGCCTAAGATTATTTTTTGGTCATTATGTTTTATTAAGTTGTCTTCAGATACTTAAAACTGAACATTTGTAAAAGTCAATGTTAACACTTTTGACCTTCTTTCTCAAACCATTAGCTTCTCAACTGTTAAATATTATCTAAGTCTGTATTTTGAATGACATAAATTCTTCATTCGTATTACTTTGAGGCAAAATTGGACGTAAGGAATGTGTGACTATATCAAAGATTTCCATTAAGCCAGTAAACAGAACTGAATTAAACAGCTCTTTTATCTATATCCTTAATGAATATCATATTTGGAACTGAAAAAGTTGACATTATGAAGTGTTTTAAACAGAAAGCAGATTAGGAGAGGATAAATAATTAGTTTAAATAACTAAATATGAGGAACTGTCTACAAGCCAGACTATGCCATATGCTAGATAATCATAGTCAGGGTCAATGACCAATCATATAAATCCATTAAAATCTCCACATACGTAGAAGGCGAGGTGAGTTGTCAAACAAGCACTTGAGAGTTCAGTAGCAGATTATACTTGTAGAATGAACCGTCAGTTTGATGTGCGGTAATTGCTGTTAAGATGTTTAAATTAAACCACCTCTTAATTCTCCACCACCAGTGTTTGTTAAAATGTACAGTAGATATTATCCTCAAGAGAACCATTAATACATCATTATTAATAAACATCATTATGCAAAGTGGTAAGACAGATTCTTCTGCTTGATTTATTGTAATGTTTAGTACTTTTTATATGAGTAAAGTGCAAATATTGTCCTATATAATCAATACTTATGTATCTTCATGAACGAATTGATTCATTCAAATCATGATTTTGACCTAGATTAGTTCCTCATAACTGGATGTTTGCAATGGATCAATTTGATTGAGTGAATCTACCTGCTCAGCTTAATGAACTGTTCAAGGAGTTATTAAGTGAGCCAACCGGAAAGCTGCAATATGGCTGATGTGGTGCATGACATTAGAAGCACACAAGATCATCATTAATTAAATGCCCAATTTGGATTTATACTACCTCCATATAAGGATTTTGCATTAGCCCAAATACGCAAAGGAATTATAATGACGTGGAAAACCCATAATGCCATGTGCTAAAATATTATAAAAAGTGTAACCTCCAGTACTAAAAAGGACTATTTTTTCTGGGACTTTTTGAGGGATACCTGCATGTTGATTTTGGATAAGTGTACTTTCGTATCACGCAGTCTGGTCATACACAATAATATAGTCTTAACCATAGACAGAATTTCATATGTTGCAACCTGCCATTGGAGGCAGTTATAATAGATCACAACTTTATGTGGATCAGCTAGGAAAGTAAGAACCAAACAGTCTCATTCGTTCTCCATTTGCTGTTGGTGCAGTGCTGCTTTATTTACAGTATATGTCACAAGCCCAGAGCTTCTCGGCTCTTGTTTCTGTGCCTTCTGCCTTGCCCTGTATTGCTACTTTTGCTTGACCCTGTGCCTGACTCTTTCCTGGACACTGATTATTCATCTGTTAGCTGCCTGATACGACCTTGCCTAGATACAGATTACTCCACTGAATGATGCCTACCCTGACCCTTGTGTGGATAACGAATATGCTACTGATCGCCGCTTGTCCTAACTTTGCCTGGATAATGGATATGCTACTGATTGCTGCATACCCTGACCCTGGGTTGAATAATGGACTCTAACCACTGCACATTCTGCATCCAGCCAGTCACTCCTGCATACTGCAACTGCTACGACCCCAGAAAAAGGGAAAGGTGGCTGCTATGGTTGCTAACCTTTCCTCTCTGCCCCAAGAAGCTCAGAATTTATCTCCTATCAATGCTTCTGTTCATTCCTCCTCAATTAAACTCACAGTGCTTAATCAGTCAAGCCTGCAGGTCATCCTGGAATTTGCAAGACCATCGCCTTTCTCTTCCATTCTATCTGGTGGCCATCTCTCAGGAAGGATGCTACAACCTACATCAGGGATTGTGGGACCTGTGCACAGTAAAAATCTGCCAGATCAAGCCTGTTGGCCCACTATTACCATTAGCTGTTCCTGAAAGATGCACTTTAAAAAAAAAGTGATAATTAGAAGGAAAAAAACATTTGCTGCTAAATTACATTTCTAATCCCTGGCCTGTTTCTGTTTGTAAACAAAGTAACCAGGTGATGTCATTAACCACATATAGCCATGTATGGTCAATGATGCCAGTAAACAAAAAAAAATCTAATTAAGGTCAATTTAAAATCCATAGAAGAACCTTTATTATTGAGAAGGCTCTTGCATGGATTTTAAGGAGGAACCCCACAAAAACAAACAAAAAAAGGTGTGGTGTCCTTCTAAAAATCAATACCCTACCCATTCAGGTCCCCTTTGGGTCTAGTAAAGATTTTAATGGGGAACACCATGCAAAAAACAACCAAAAAAAGTGTGTGGACCCCTCAAAATCTATACCAGACCTGAGAATGCAGCCTGGCTGACCAGAAAGAGGAGGGGCAGTAAGTTCTCAGCCCCTTCCCCCCAAACCATGCCTTCAACATGGGAATGATACATTGCCAACGCCATGTCCCCAATTTGATGGGCCTCTTCACCACAACACTGGCCAACATATGTGAGGGTTTGTGGGGGAAAGGGGCTTATCAGAATCTAGAAGCCTCCTGCTTACTGATTCACAAAAAATTGAAATAGTAAATAAACACACACACCTTATAAACAAAAAAAATATCCCACAGTGTAATTCCATCATCAATTATGTTATCTAGTGACGTCCACTTTCGTCGCAACTGACAGCTCGCTGGCCATCTGCTGGATGTCAACAGTGATGCCGCCTAATGTCATTGACCAAATATAGTTTTGCCTATGTTTAGTTGATGTGGTTGGAATTTGAAACAAGCCTGCAGGCAGTGGGATCCTTGGTAGCTAGGTAACTAGAATAATCAGGATACATCTTTGAGAGGCAAGGCACATCTGCCTTTCTTTTCTGGCATTTAAAGTGCTATACAACCAAAGCATGAGGAGGAGGTGGTAGTGTGGATAACCAAGTCTTTATCATCATTCTTCTTCTCCCAGGTGCCGTGTAGTTCAATGTCATAAGCAGCTGCAAACCCTTCCTCCTCATCCACGGCTAATCCTGTCATTGCTCTACAATAGCATTAAGGAGTCTCATCTGTGGATGAAGAGGGATGGAACGGGTAGGGAGGATTTAATGACAGTGATGTTCCTGCAGCTGTGCATTACTGCCAAGTTGGCTCCAATGATGAGGAGGGGGGCAAGGCAATCCTAGGGTCTCGGACCATGCCTAGATGCCAGAGATGGTAGAGATCTGAGATAGAAGTAGAACATCAGTGAGGCAGGATGTCATCCAAGGGCAACTTGCATTGGAGTGGAAGGAGCACCTTCCCTATTCCACCAGATGGCACTACCCCAAAAGTACAGGCCCCTGGTATTCCCAGACCTGCTCTGCACAACTCAGCTGTGTGGGCCTTTTTCACACATGGAGACAGCACTGTAATGACTTGCAGTCTCTTCTTGCAGCATATCAAAAGTGGTAAATCAATCTATCACTTGTATAAAGAGACATGGGAGCAGCACATCAATTAAACTAGTTGGGAGCAAAAGGCCTGCAACCCCCCCCCCCCACACACACTACAGATGACTTCTCTATATGAAACCTCAAGTGTTAGGGATGAAAGTCTTACAAGAAAAAATTTGAGAGGATTACCTCTTGACCAGCTTGGCAAAATTGCTGGCTTTACAGTTGCTCCTATTCAAGCTGGTAATCGACTGTCTCCTTTTGTGACTTAGTGGCTTGTGCTGTAAAGTGGCAGGTGCCCAGTTGACTTTTTTCCCTAGAAGGCCTTTCTGCTTTCCGCCATCTTGAGGAAGCTAATTTCTCCATCTCTTTGGAACATGGTTTATCAAGCATGGACAAGGGCATTATATTTAGTTCACAGTCCACTGATTAACTTTGATGATGGGTGGGACGGATGCAGGACAGTGCACTCTGCTGGAGCTGCTGGTGTCACCTGTCATCCTAAAATTTGGTGGCAAATGTTGCTTAGAAAGCGTGAATCGAGTATGAACAGTATTTTTTTGGCTCTTCTGTTATTTTATTTTTAGTTCACGAAAAAACATGTATCTCCTACTTCCATTACGGCCTAGTTAAATGGCTCTTAACTCCAACAAAATAAACTAATTTTGGTCATGCATATATAATTTGCAGCAATTCTACACAATATTTCTTTGTAATAACACTATAATTGTTATTTCTTTATAAAAAAAATGACTCATCTCTTCCTCTTACATTGCTGCCCAGTGCTCATCCAGGCTGGTTACATACTCTCCAGCCACTGCGCTATATGTCTGTCTATTATTTGAGCAACATGGTGCTGTAATTTTAATTTTGTGGCATAAAAACCGCCTAATTTTTGGAATGTGAGTTTTTGGTTTTGAGCTGTTTTTGTGCACTTTGGGGGTCATTTACTATAGAGTTGCGGCGCTAATTAGCACTAATTGCCGCTAATTAGCGCTAAAACAGTATTCACTATAGCGCTGGTGAGAAAATACTCCCAAAATCGAATTTACTATAGTTCCCTGAAACCAAATAGAGCCCAAACCCTTACTCTGCTAAAACCTGGAGTAGTGCACATGGAAATAATGTTTGGAGCATGATATAATTGCCTAAATGGTACTGAAATATGCAGTATATTATTTAAAGATAATCTGCTTTTAAACTGTGTGAAAAGGTGATTTCTATACTGAAATATCTTTAAAAGTCTGAGAATTAAAAAATTCCCCGTTTTGGACTAGGTGCCAACACAACTGAGCGTGCTCAGACCTGAAAATAGCTCTCATTTTAACTCAAGTGTCTTTTATACCCAGTGCTATCGTAAATACCAAAATGAGAGCTAATTAGAGAGCATTTTTTTGAAGTGAAAATCTGCTCTATTCTAGTCAAAATCAAGTTTCAGCCATTGATTCTAATGGAACAATTCTAACTTTCACAAAAAAAAACCTTTTAATGTTGAGATGAAATGTATCTTTCTCTGAAATAAATTTTCCTTTGCAACATTGTTGCTTCTACTTAAAATATTTTGTTTTTAAGAATACTAGAATGTGGAATGTTTTGATGTTTTGGTAAAATATATTTTTCTCTGTCACTTTCACTTGTTACTCTCCATCTCACAACAATCTTTACCCAAACTCACACAGGTGTCTTTATAATCTACAAACAATACCATTGCTGATGCAAATTTAAATGAATCACAATTTTTTGTGCTTTTTATTATTTCCAAATATTCATAATTTGAGCCCAAAAAATGTGATATGTGTACCAACATCAGAAAGCAAAATGTAATTCCCCAAAATTTGAGGGTAATATTCTACTCTCACCCACAAAAAAACACCAAATATCACAGAATAAATCAAGAAGAATAACTATTTAGTAATGTAATTCCATCACCTGTATGTCCAAAGAAATGCAGTATTTATGTGTAGTTATGTGTAGGAGGGTCTTACACGTGGCAGCTCCGTGGCTTAGAGGTTAGAACTTCTGCTTAGTATCCCTGAGTGTCTGGGTTCATAATCCCAACCATGTTGCTTCATGTAGGGAAGCTGTCTCATCTCCTAGGTCCTATAACTATCTCTAAATGTAGTATTTATGTGTAGGAGGGTTCCATCACCATTGTAAGTCTTTTCCAGATACACTATTTAGCCAAAAGTATTGGGACACCTGCCTTTACACACACATGAACTTTAATGGCAGCCCAGTCTTAGTCTGTAGGGTTAAAATTTGATTTGGCCAAACCCTTTGCAGCTAGAACAGCTTCTGGGAAGGCTGTCCACAAGGTTTAGTGTGTCTATGGGTATGTTTGATCATTCTTCCAGAAGTGCATTTGTGAGGCCAGGCACTGATGTTGGATGAGAAGGCCTGACTCGCAGTCTCTACTCTAATTCAGCCAAAGGGTGTTCTATCGGGGTGGGAGACCAGGATTTTGTGCAGGCCAGTCAAGTGTCTCCACCCCAAACTTGCTCATCTGTGTCTTTATGGACCTTGCTTTGTGCACTGGTGTGCAGTCATGTTGGAACAGGAAGGGGCTTTCCCCAAACTGTTCCCACAAAGTTGGGAGCATGAAATTGTCCAAAATGTCTTGGTATGCTGACGCCTTAAGAGTTCCCTTAACTGGAACTAAGAGGCCAAGCCCAACCCCTGAAAAACAACCCCACATCATAATCCCCCCTCCACCAAATCATTTGGACCAGTGAACAAAGCAAGGTCCATAAAGACATGAATAAGTGATTTTGGGGTGGAGGAACTTGATTGGCCTGGACAGAGTCCTGACCTCAACACAACAGAACATCTTGGGGATGAATTAGAGAGGAGACTGTATGTCAGGCCTTCTCGTCCAACATCAGTGCCTGACCTCACAAATGCACTTGGAAGAATGGTAAAACATTCCCATAGACACACTCCTAAACCTTGTGGACAGCCTTCCCAGAAGAGTTGAAGCTGTTATACCTGCAAAGTGTGGGCCAAATGAGTTTTGAACCCAATACTAATACTGGGATGCCATTACAGTTCATGTGCATTTAAAGGCAGGCGTCGCAATACTTAGGCCAATATATTGTATATTGCTTGTGACACTGAGCATGGCTATGGACTTAGGGCTGGTTCACACCACCGAGGTGCAGAAAACTTGTGTGAGGCTGCCTGGTGGCTAAGTGGGTAGCAGTTCTGTCTAGCAGCACCTGGGATGTTGATTCAATTCCCCAACATGCTAATCCTTGTGTTGAAGTTTATATGTTCTCCCTGTGTGGGTTTCTCACCACAATCCAAAGACATGCTGGCATTTTATTTGTCTCCTGTCGAAATAGGTTCTAATGTAAGAAAGTTCATTTTGGACTTTATATAGGAAGCTCATTGCAGCCAGGGACTGATGCTATTTTTTATTAGCACTAATCATGCCCAGGGACTTGGACATTTAAAATTTTAGGGTTTACACTGCACAGGTACATATGCTTAGAAAACTGTTGCTTTGTTTATGTGGATGCAAATGGACTTTGATCTTTGTCCTGTAGTTGGAGATTTGATGCACATAGCCAAGGGCTAACACAGTTGAGAATAGTATTATGTGTTCCTGCTCATCAAGTGCAATCACTGTAGACATACATGAAGTGATAGGTTGAAAGATACTGGTGGGCGTGTACTTCTATTGGGTGTGTCAGTGTGTTAACAATACAACCTCTCTTATATAAAGGCCTGCAGTAGGGGGGTTCATTTGGCCTGAAAAGGTCAGGTTTTTTGCTTTGATTTGTGGGGGAGAAGGAATGATATTGTGCATATTGACAAATGCCCAACTAGGGATATTTGATGAAATTCTTGTGCATTTTTTCAATCAAAAGTGGGTTTATGTGGCCATGCTGTCAATGTTGTGTGTGTATTGTTCCTGTCTGATCACGCAAACATTGTTTGGAAGCATCTGCTGACCTTCTACCCTTTTTGATCTCGTTTAATCGTGTACACCGAAATGCAGCTTCCAGCAGAACATGGTCACCAATGTATGTATGTGTGGATTGTGGGCTGGTGGTGGGTGTTTTGAATAAGTCTTTTGTAATATTATGTTGGAATGCTTTGTAAGAATGACTGTTAAGTATGTTTCTATAAACTTGCAGATAATGTGATGTGTTGCCCGTTGTACACTGAAATTAAAGTTGTGTCCACTCTAAGGTTTTGTCAAATTTTAGATTGTAAGCTCCTATGAGCAGGGCACTTAAAATCTCATTGCTAAATGTAGCACTATATAGCCTGTCCAAATGTTTTTGAAGCTAGTAAATGAACGTGGTGTTTTTTTTTTATTCTACTTTTCTTTCTCTTTAGTAGGGATGAGCTTCGAGTTCGAGTCGAACTCATGTTCGACTCGAACATGGGCTGTTCGCAAGTTCCCCCGAACAGCGAACAATTTGGGGTGTTCGCGGCAAATTTGAATGCCGCGGAACACCCTTTAAAAGTCTATGGGAGAAATCAAAAGTACTCATTTTAAAGGCTTATATGCATGGTATTGTCATAAAAAGTGTTTGGGGACCTGGGTCCTGCCCCAGGGGACATGGATCAATGCAAAAAAAAGTTTTATCGGGAGCAGTGATTTTAATAATGCTTAAAGTGAAACAATAAAAGTGTAATATCCCTTTAAATTTCGTACCTGGGGGGGTGTCTATAGTATGCCTGTAAAGGGGCGCATGTTTCCCGTGTTTAGAACAGTCTGACAGCAAAATGACATTTCAAAGGAAAAAAAGTCATTTAAAACTACTCGCAGCTATTAATGCATTGCCGGTCCGACAATACACACAGAAGTTCATTGATAAAAACGGCATGGGAGTTCCCCACAGGGGAACCCTGAACCAAAATTAAAAAAAAAAAATGACGTGAGTGGTCCCCCTAAATTCCATACCAGGCCCTTCAGGTCTGGTATGGATATTAAGGGGAACCCCGGCCCAAATTTAAAAAAAAAATGACGTAGGGGGTCCCTAGAAATTCCATACCAGGCCCTCCAGGTCTGGTATGGATATTAAGGGGAACCCCGGCCAAAATTTAAAGAAAAAATGACGTGGGGGTCCTTCAAATTCCATACCAGGCCCTTCAGGTCTGGTATGAATATTAAGGGGAACCCCGCACCAAAAAAAAAAACGGCGTACCATACCAGACCCTTATCCGAGCACGCAACCTGGCAGGCTGCAGGAAAAGAGGGGGGATGAGAGAGCGCCCCCCCTCCTGAACCGTACCAGGCCACATGCCCTCAACATTGGGAGGGTGCTTTGGGGTAGCCCCCAAAACACCTTGTCCCCATGTTGATGAGGACAAGGGCCTCATCCCCACAACCCTGGCCGGTGCTTGTGGGGGTCTGCGGGCAGGGGGCTTATCGGAATCTGGACGCCCCCTTTAACAAAGGGACCCCCAGATCATGGCCCTCCCCCCTGTGTGAAATGGTAAGGGGGTACAAAAGTACCCTTACCATTTCACTAAAAAACTGTCAAAAATGTTAAAAATGACAAGATTTTTGACAGTTTTTGACAATTCCTTTATTTAAATGCTTCTTCTTTCGTCTATCTTCTATCTTCCTTCATCCTCTTCTTCTTCTGGTTTTTCTGGTTCTTCTGGTTCTTCCTCCAGTGTTCTCGTCCAGCATCTCCTCCGCGGCGTTGGCGTCTTCTTCCCTTCTTCTCCTCGGGCCGCTCCGCATCCATGATGGCATGGAGGGAGGCTCCCGCTCTTCTCTTCATCTTCTTCTCTTCATCTTCTTGTCTTCATCCTCTTTTCGGGTCGCTCCGCATCCATGATGGCATGGAGGGAGGCTCCCGCTGTGGGACGCTTCTCCTCTTCTGACAGTTCTTAAATAACGGGGGGGCCACCCGGTGACCACGCCCCCCTCTGACGCACGGGGACATGACGGGACTTCCCTGTGGCATTCCCCCCCGTTATTTAATAGCCGTCAGAAGAGGAGAAGCGTCACACAGTGGGAGCCTCCCTCCATGCCCTCATGGATGCGGAGCGGCCCGAAAAGAAGATGAAGACAAGAAGATGAAGAGAAGAAGATGAAGAGAAGAGCGGGAGCCTCCCTCCATGCCATCATGGATGCGGAGCGGCCCGAGGAGAAGAGGGGAAGAAGAAGCCGACGCCGCGGAGGAGATGCTGGACGAGAACACCGGAGGAAGAACCAGAAGAATCAGAATAAAGGGGGCTTCCAGATTATGATAAGCCCCCCGTTTGCAGACCCCCACAACCACCGGCCAGGGTTGTGGGGATGAGGTCCTTGTCCTCATCAACATGGGGACAAGGTGTTTAAGGGGGCTACCCCAAAGCACCCTCCCAATGTTGAGGGCATGTGGCCTGGTACGGTTCAGAAGGGGGGGCCCTCTCTCTCGTCCCCCCCTCTTTTCCTACGGCCTGCCAGGTTGCGTGCTCGGATAAGGGTCTGGTATGGATTTTTGGGGGGACCCCACGCTGTTTTTTTTTAAATTTTGGCGTGGGGTTCCCCTTAATATACATACCAGACCTTTAGGGCCTGGTATGGAATTTAGGGGGACCCCCCACGTCATTTTTTTAAAAAATTCCTGTGGGGAATTCCCATGCCGTTTTTATCAATGAACTTCTATGTGTATTGTCGAACCGGCAATGCATTAATAGCCGCGAGTAGTTTTCAATGACTTTTTCCTTTGAAATGTCATTTGCTGTCAGACTGTTCTAAACACGGGAAACATGCGCCCCTTTACAGGCATACTATAGACACCCCCCAGGTACGAAATTTAAAGGGATATTACACTTTTATTGTTTCACTTTATTATTAAAATCACTGCTCCCGAAAAAACGGCAGTTTTTAAAACTTTTTTTTGCATTGATCCATGTCCCCTGGGGCAGGACCCAGGTCCCCAAACACTTTTTATGACAATAACTTGCATATAAGCCTTTAAAATTAGCACTTTTGATTATTCATGTTCGTGTCCCATAGACTTTAACGGTGTTCGTGTGTTCGAACAAATTTTTTGCCTGTTCGCATGTTCTGGGGCGAACCGAACAGGGGGGTGTTCGGCTCATCCCTACTCTTTAGTTTTTGTGGGTGGTGGTTTTGGGAAAGTGCAATATCTCTTATATTTTATTTCAATATGTATTTGTGCACCAAAAAAAAATCTCTTTGCCCTGGTTCACATTGATGCTACTTTGAAATCGCGCTACTTCACTTGAAGTAGCGCGATTTCAAAGTAGCAAGGTCAGCGTGCTTTCAGGTGCTACTTGATAGACATCCGTGTGGCTTCATACACGAATGTCTATTGAAGTTGGCAAAAGTAGTGCAGGAACTACTTTAGCAAATTGGTGCGGCGCCACAAAATCGGTGTCGCATCGATTGGAACAGTGCCATTGCTGCCAATAGTCATTTGATCTCTCAAATCGCATGACAAATCGCTCCAATGTAAACCTAGGCTTCTGCACACCTGCAAGTAAATGATAAAGGTGGAATCTTTATATATAACAGCTGTGGAGAATTGCAGGTAATGAATTCAGCTGGTGGATAGGCAGTGTTGTATGTGTCAGCTTTAGTTCACATTGGTGCGATTTGACATGTCAAAGCGGTGGCAATTGCACTGTTTTAATTGGTGCAACTGTGGGGTGCAATTTGTATTGATATCAGTGCAGAAACCTGCACAGATGTCTCTGAAATTCCCCCTGTAGTCGGGACTGACATGCAGGAATGAAATTGTGTGATTTCAGCTGAACGATTTCCTCCCTCTGTCGGTGTGAACCAGAGCTTAAACTGGGCCTTTTGTTTTTGTCATTCACCTGCTGCTAACCCAGGGACACCATTCCTTATCGAGCGCCTTTAAATATCATAAGTAGAAATACAAATTTGCATATCTGCATAAAAATAATAAAATTCTAATTGTGGTTGCGATCAAATATTTGCAGCAGCGATCAAAAGAGTGTGGTTTTGCCTTCTGACCCAGAAATAAGTTCCTGTGCTGGTCAAAATCTCCATCTAGGTGGACATGGCGAGGTCCCTCTTTAGCAAAGAGGAGGTGCTGCTCATTTTCCGGATAAGGGTATAATATGTACTTGTGCTTAATCAATGTGGGGTGGATGTGGTAGTTAGATTTGGTGTAGATGGGGTTAATTGATTTGTTTGGCATCCCCACGCATTTGCTTCTGGCCCATGTGCCAGATGTGCATGTGCACCAGGGATGAGCCGAACACCCCCCCGGTTCGGTTCGCACCAAAACATGCGAACAGGCAAAAAATTTGTTCGAACACGCGAACACTGATTATATGCTTATATGCAAGTTATTGTCATAAAGTAATTTAAAAGTACTCGCGGCTATATGAATTGTCGGTCCGACAATACACATAAAAGTTCATTTGGGTCCCCCCCAAAGCACCTTGTCCCCATGTTGATGAGGACAAGGGCCTCATCCCCACAACCCTTGCCCGGTGGTTGTGGGGGTCTGCGGGCGGAGGGCTTATCGGAATCTGGAAGCCCCCTTTAACAACGGGACCCCCAGATCCCGCACCCCCTGTGTGAAATGGTAACATCATTTTTAACATTCTTGACACTTTTTTGTGAAATGGTAGGGGTACTTTTGTACCCCCTTACCATTTCACACAAGGGGGGTCGGGATCTGGGGGTCCCCTTGTTTGGGGACCCCCCAAAGCACCCTTCCAATGTTGAGGGCATGTGGCCTGGTATGGTTCAGGAGGGGGGCTCTCTCTCATCCCCCCTCTTTTCCTGCAGCCTGCCAGGTTGCGTGCTCGGATCAGGGTCTGGTATGGATTTTTGGGGGGACCCCACCCCATTTTTAAAAACAATTTTGGAGTGGGGTTCCCCTTAAAATCCATACCAGACCTGAAGGGTCTGGTATGGATTTTGAGGGGGACCCCCACACCTTTTTTTTTTTTTTGGCGTGGGGTTCCCCTTAATATCCAAATAAGACCTGAAGGGCCTGGTATGGAATTTAGGGGGACCCCCACGCCATTTTTAAAAAAAATTTTGGTTCGGGGTTCCCCTGTGGGGAAATCCCATGCCGTTTTTATCAAGGAACTTTTATGTGTATTGTCGGACCGACAATTCATATAGCTGCGAGTACTTTTAAATTACTTTTTTCCTTTAAAATGTCATTTTGCTGTCAGACTGTTCTAAACACGGGAAACATGCGCCCCTTTACAGGCATACTATAGACACCCCCCAGGTAAAGGCAAAGAACTTGCATATAAGCCTTCAGTGAGAACTTTGGATTTTTCAGGTTCGAGCCCCATTGACTTCCACTATTCCAGCATATGTGATCTGACAGGCATTATTGCCGGCAAAAGCCCTGCTTTCCATTTGCATTAGCGCTGACTTTCTGAGAGTTGAAGTCTTTCTGGCCTTTTTTGAGAGCTATTTTTTGGTACTGCAGGATAATTTTTTGGCACTATAGTAAATGACCCCCTTTGTGTTGTCATTTTATTAAACTTTGTACACAATATAGTGTGGGACTGAAAAAAAGATTGCAGGCTATGCTATAAAATGTGTTCTGCTTCTGTTTGGCAATTTGTACGAAGTTGGTGGCTTTAGTTTTATTTTTTTACACATATCTACTTTCCAATAGATTTTTAAATCTATTGTGTCTAATCCAATGAGATGATGCTCAAGCACAGTGCATGTGTGTAGGATTTGTCCTACCCAGCATTGCCTGGGATCTCGTCTGAAGGAATATGATGCAACCATGCTCAGGCGTTGCAGGTTGAAGCTGGGAGTAAGGTAACTATATTACATTTTTTTCCAAATAGTCTTTTTTGTCATTTGCTGAAGCATTTTGACATGTGGAGAGGACGGTATAGTGAAAAGCAGAAATGTGTAATTAAAAGGTGCGCTGAATACACTGCTTCAATTGTGCTAAAAAAAAAAAAATTATATAATTGTGCTCTGATAATTTAATTGATGACCTTGTCATAAATAAATCATAAAAAATAGTCCATCGGAACAACCTTGCAGTGGTCCTTCAGGAAATCACAGGTCCACCTACTGCATAAAAATAGTTTAAGGCAAATGTGCTGTGGAATACAGGTAAGTCAGAGGAAACTCAGGTTGAATAACTCAGGTTGGTAACTCCCTTCAAATTCAGCATATGTTATAATTGCACTCTCAGTCCGCTCACTGTTTATGTTGGCAATCCGCTATTAGTCATCTCCGGTATTGTATTTCATACATGCAATCAAAAAACAGAAAGACATTCATTGCGCAATGTACCATTAACTGTTTCCTTGGAAATAAACTGGATGCACTCACTTGAATCAATCTAATATGATAGCGCATAGAGCAGTCAGCCGTCCACCAAAGATCTCCTCCTTGCGCTGAGCTGCGAGTAACACTACAGCACTATGGATGACGTCACTAGGCTCCTCCCAACGCGTTGCGTCACATGTCACGTGACTTTATCAAGGGTAGCCATATGACGGTCGGGTTCCATACTTATAGCGTGCCGGTTACCATAGCGACTACGGTGGTTGACAGAACATCATACTGGGTCTGCGCTTTCTCTTTATTATATTAAAAACAACTTTTATCACAAAACACTGATCAATAATAGAAACACTAATCCATAATAAAACCAATCATTAAAATTAGAATTAACTTTGAGTATACTAATATTTCGTTCCACATGTTATTTTAGTATCACATAACTCCCTCTAGTGGCAAAATATATGGTTACAATTTGCTCCATAGCTAGACATAAATAATGCTTATATGCTACTTCTTATCCATTATTCTCGCATGCAAATACATGCTCTAGCTACTGATACCTGTGACTTGATATTATACCCCTAGTGTGTAAATATAAACAGTTACATTTATAGGTAATTGAATTAAAAAATTGAATTAAAAAATAGAATTAAAAAAATACAAAATACGAATACTGCATCAATCCCCACTTCTTTTCCATTCTCTATCAATATTATATTTATATCTTATATTCCTTCAATATATATTATAGTAATATGTAAAATTCATGTAGTTTCCGTTATGAGATATTGCAATCTGCTATACTAAATCTTTTAAAATAAATACTGTATTTATTGGCGTATAACACTCACTTTTTCAGCCTAAAAATTGGGTGCAAATAGTATGTGCGTGTTATACGCCAATACTTCAATTTTAGATGCCTCAGGGGGGACAGGGAGGGGGGCGGGATGAGCGCTGTCAGATTACATACAGTGAGAATCTCCTGTTTACTTGGCGGCCTCTGTAATAGGAAGTCCCGTCTCCTAGGCCGCCATTGGACCACAGTTCTGTCTATCATAGGAGATTCTCACTGTATATAATCTTTTGACGCTCGTCCCGCCCCCCTCCCTGTCCCCTCTAGGCTGCAAATGTGCATCAATCAGGCTACACTGATGGCAATGGTGAGGCTGCATTGATGGCAATGGTGAGGCTGCTGCATTGATGTGGACTGATGAGGTTGCATTGATGGCACTTGTGAGACTGCAGATGGGCATTGATGGGGCTGCATTGGGGGCAATGGTGAGACTGCAGATGGGCACTGACCCTTATTTTGCTTTAAAGTTCCTTATTTAAAATTTAATTTTTTTCCCCTGAAACTTCCCTCTTAAAGTTAATGTGCGTGTTATACACCTGTGCGTGTTATACGCCGATAAATACGGTATGTAAAAAATTCCTTAAAAAATGTTTAAAATTTATACCAAATATTATTTGTTATTAAAAATCAGAGATAAAACAATTAAGATCCTTATTTCCAAACAAAAAAGGTTTATATTGAGGTGTCTGCCGTACGGATTACAGCATAACTACTTCTGGCGTAATGATGAGTACTACAGGCAATTAAATGGAGTCGGAATGGGTGCTAAATATGCGCCAAGCATCGCCAACATATTTATGGCTAAATGGGAGGCTGAAGCCATTTACTTCGACATACCAGAAGATTTAGTCCTATATCGAAGATTTATAGATGACTGTGTAGTGATATGGAAGGGGGATAAGAGTAGTCTGATCGGATTTTTTGAGAGGCTAAACAATAATCAGAATAATAATAAATTAACCTATGAGATCAGTGATCAAATGATACACTTTCTAGATCTAACAATACAAATATAGGGGAATTCCATTAATACAAAAACTTTTTTCAAAACAGTTGAAAGAAACAGCTATATCCCAGTGGATAGTTGCCACCACGACCCATGGTTAATAAATATACCAAAAGGCCAAATGGTACGCCTCAGGAGAAACTGCTCAGAAGACAGCACGTATTTGGAACAGGCAAAGATGTTGGGAGAAAGATTTGTAAAGAAAGGTTACAATGAAGATTTTATAGAAGAGAAAATTAAGGAAGTATCCCAAATCCTAAGGAACATGTTATTGCAAGATAAAGATAAAATAACCTCCAAATCCAGCACTGTTCCTCTTATATTCAATTATAATACTCAGTACAAAGATGTGGAACGAATTATCGCAAGACATTGGCCACTTCTTAAAGCAGATAAACAGTTGAACAGTATATTACCTGAAAAGCCCTTTATAGTTTATAGAAAGGCACCCACGCTAAGGGACAAGAAAGCGAAAAATATCATGGATCCCCCAAAGAGAACCACAGAACTAGCCTTCTTTCAGGGGAAGGGCTTCTATCCCTGTAAAAGATGCGTCGCGTGTCAAAATACCAGCTTGGGAGGGCAAAAATGCACAAGCTTTGTGTCAACTAGTACAAATAAGGAGCATAAAATTCAAGATTTCATCTCTTGTAGAACAGAAGGGGTAGTTTATATGATACAATGTTCGTGTCCCCTTCAATACATAGGGAGAACCAAACGTCCCATGTGGAAGAGGTTAAGGGAACATATACAGAACATCAAAAGTGGGTTCCCAAAACACAGCGTGTCACGTCACTTTGCCTCCCATCACAATAAGGATCCCACGTCACTCAAATTTTGGGCCATAGAAAGGTATAAGCCCCACTGGAGAGGAAGCAATAAAATATGGCGACTACATGGCAAATGAGGTTCAATGTAGAAAAAAGTAAAATAATGCATTTGGGTGTCAAAAATATGAATGCAATCTATACACTGGGGGGAGAACCTCTGGGGGAATCTAGGATGGAAAAGGACTTGGGGGTCCTAGTGGATGATAGGCTCAGCAACGGCATGCAATGCCAAGCTGCTGCTAATAAAGCAAACAGAATATTGGCATGCATTAAAAGGGGGATCAACTGCAGAGATAAAACGATAATTCTCCCGCTCTACAAGACTCTGGTCCGCCCGCACCTGGAGTATGCTGTCCAGTTCTGGGCACCAGTCCTCAGGAGGGACGTACTGGAAATGGAGCGAGTACAAAGAAGGGCAACAAAGCTAATAAAGGGTCTGGAGGATCTTAGTTATGAGGAAAGGTTGCGAGCACTGAACTTATTCTCTCTGGAGAAGAGACGCTTGAGAGGGGATATGATTTCAATTTACAAATACTGTACTGGTGACCCCACAATAGGGATAAAACTTTTTCGCAGAAGAGAGTTTAATAAGACTCGTGGCCACTCATTACAATTAGAAGAAAAGAGGTTTAACCTTAAACTACGTAGAGGGTTCTTTACTGTAAGAGCGGCAAGAATGTGGAATTCCCTTCCACAGGCGGTGGTCTCAGCGGGGAGCATTGATAGCTTCAAGAAACTATTAGATAATCACCTGAATGACCGCAATATACAGGGATATGTAATGTAATACTGACACATAATCACACACATAGGTTGGACTTGATGGACTTGTGTCTTTTTTCAACCTCACCTACTATGTAACTATGTAACTATGTAAAAGAACTCAGTAAAAGCAAGTCCAGATGGATATTTGAGGTTGACACTTTTACCCCTAAAGGCTTAAATATTGAGTTTGATCTTAATTGTTTTATCTCTGATTTTTAATAACAAATAATATTTGGTATAAATTTTAAACATTTTTTAAGGAATTTTTTACATATTTATTTTAAAAGATTTAGTATAGCAGATTGCAATATCTCATAACGGAAACTACATGAATTTTACATATTACTATAATTTATATTGAAGGAATATAAGATATAAATATATTATTGATAGAGAATGGAAAAGAAGTGGGGATCGATGCAGTATTTGTATTTTGTATTTTTTTAATTAATTTTTTTAATTCAATTACCTATAAATGTAACTGTTTATATTTACACACTAGGAGTATAATATCAAGTCACAGGTATCAGTAGCTGGAGCATGTATTTGCATGCGAGAATAATGGATAAGAAGTAGCATATAAGAATTATTTATGTCTAGCTATGGAGCAAATTGTAACCATATATTTTGCCACTAGAGGGAGTTATGTGATACTAAAACAACATGCGGAACGAAATATTAGTATACTCAAAGTTAATTCTAATTTTAATAATTGGTTTTATTATGGATTAGTGTTTCTATTATTGATCAGTGTTTTGTGATAAAAGTTGTTTTTAATATAATAAAGAGAAAACGCAGACCCAGTATGATGTCATGTCAACCACCGTAGTCGCTATGGTAACCGGCACGCTACAAGTATGGAACCCGACCGTCACATGGCTACCCTTGATAAAGTCACGTGACATATGACGCAACGCGTCGAGAGGAGCCTAGTGACGTCATCCATAGTGCTGTAGTGTTACTTGCAGCTCAGCGCGAGGAGGAGATCTTTGGTGGACGGCTGACTGCTCTATGCGCTATCATATTAGATTGATTCAAGTGAGTGCATCCAGTTTATTTCCAAGGAAACAGTTAATGGTATATTGCGCAATGAATGTCTTTCTGTTTTTTGATTGTATGATTGAAATACAATACCTGAGATGACTAATAGCGGATTGCCAGCATAAACAGTGAGCGGACTGAGAGTGCAATTATAACATATGCTGAATTTGAAGGGCGTTACCTATTCAACCTGAGTTTCCTCTGACTTACCTGTATTCCACACCACATTTGCCTTAAACTATTTTTATGCAGTAGGTGGACCTGTGATTTCCTGAAAGACCACTGCAAGGTTGTTCCGATGGACTATATTTTCTGATTTATTTATGATAAGATCATCAATTAAGTAATCAGAGCACAATTATATAATGTTATTATTATTTTTTTAGCACAATTGAAGCAGTGTGTTCAGCGCACCTTTTAATTACACATTTTTATTTATTAATAGTGGTATCAGAGCACTAAGTAAAGGTGCAGCTTTATATAGAACATTCTAATTTTGTGTATATGAAAGCACATTTGAGTGAAATATGAGCACGTAATATTTGGATTTAGGATTTTTTAAATCATCACAGATTAGCACATATTAATTTTAGGAATTTTTAAATCGTCACATAAATGCACATTTTTTCACAACCTTTAATTATTCACCAATAGAATCCATAAAGCGCTTTAGTTTTATTATTATAAAATAGTGAAAAGCAGACCTTGCATTTTTGACGCATGGTCCACTTTATTTATTAAAATCTTGACATATCTTTTTTCATTGTACAACGTATTACTATACTTTTATACCTCTACTACTAACAAAATATTGTATGTATTCTTTGTTAATGTTGTGTTCATCTGATCCCCTGGCTAGTATAATGGGCTGTGATTTTCCTTTATCTACTTTATTATTTTTAATATTAAACAATTTTAGAAAAAGTGAAAATAAAAATAGTAAAATGACTGTCATAATTTCAATAATGTAGCCAAAGTTTAAGTAAAGCCAACTAAGCAACGCAATAAATTATTACTAACAAATGTTCCATCTTTTTTTACTGAAGTTGACAGCTGCACATCTAGTGTCCCCTCCTTGATAAACTGTGAATAAGCTGTAAACATCTGTTGGTGCCTATAATATATATCAACACGATAGCCCTGTATGAGCGTATAGCTCCGGTCTTTGAAATCACTTGCTAATCACACGCTTGTTCTAGAGTGTTTGCATACAGCACTGTCTGAAGTTCTGATATTCCTGTGGAGGGAAGGCTGAGTCATTCTCCCAGCACTGCTGTCATTCCTGCTAAACAGTGGCTAATTTTCTTTTTAATGTGATACTATTCATAAGCCTCAGTCATGTCTCCAGACAAACAATAGTTGTAAAATGAAGTATTCACCATAATTGCAATTGTAGGATATATATCTGAATACATCATTGTACAAGTCGGGCCTAGTTGTCTGAGTTTTTTGGCAACATTTTAAAAGTGCCAATACAGCTGCAAATCCTGTCGGCAGTTAACAAGGTGTCTGGCGTGAAGCTTCTGTCTGCCTTATGAGTAAGCAACTTGTATTTTACAATACGTCATAGACTTGTTGCTAAGGTCTTCAGTTCTATACTATATTATTTGCATAATGCAAGTTCTTGTTCCTTGTCATTAGTACAGTACTACCTATTATTGCTATTATTATTTTACATTATCCTTTCTTTGCCAACATTTTGTTTAGTTCTTCACAGTAAGTAATAGGGCTTGTAAACTACAAAATGCAGACAAAACCAAGAAAAGATTTAACACAGGAAGAAAAGAGGGCTGCATCTGTTAGAGCTTGCAACCTATGAGGGTGAGCAAGATAGATAAAAGAGATGGGAGGTGGTTAGTTGGTATCGAATGGCTAGTTTAGAGAGGGAAAATGTGACCAATTTAAATGTTTTAAAAAAGGTTGGAGCAAGTCTAATATGATGAGAAAAAAGGGTTACGAATAAGAATAAGAAATAAGAGCAGGTCAGTGGATAAGAGGAGAGGACAATTTTTGGATTATTTCTATATGTGGAAATATCGGCAGGTGAGTTGTTGTGGAGCCCTTTAAGGCAAGAATAATAACCTAATCTTGAGTTTCACATTGACAGGAAGTCTGTGAATGGATTGGTAAAGATGAACAGCAAAGAAGTGAGGGGAAGGAACAAAAAAGAGATACTAAAAGAAGAAAAGACCTTAATTTATCAGTCCAATAAATATGACACACACCATGAGACAGCAGTGGCTAAATGCAAAGAGAGTGCAGGGTTTGGAGTATCAAAGGGTGGTAAAAAATTAAAAATACAGAGTTTTTAAGGAGGAGTGGTAAAAAATAATCATTTACGGTGTCTTGAAAAAGTATTTATACCCCTTTACATTTTCCACATTTTGTCATGTTACAACCAAAACCGTAAATGTATTTTATTGGGATTTTATGTGATAGACCAACACAAAGTGGCACATAATTGTGAAATGGAAGGAAAATGATAAATGGTTTTCAACATTTTTTACACATAAATATCTGGAAAGTGTGGCGTACATTTGTATTCAGCCCCCTTTACGCTGATACCCCTAACTAAAATCTAGTGTAACCAATTGCTTTGAGAAGTCACCTAATTAGTAAATAGAGTCCACCAATGTGTAATTTAATTGCAGTATAAATACAGCTGTTCTGTGATGCCCTCAGTGGTTTGTTGGAGAACCTTAGTGAACAAACAGCTTCATGAGGGCCAAGGAACACACCAGACAGGTCAGGGATAAAGTTGTGAAAAAGTTTAAAGCAGGGTTAGGTTATAAAAAAATATCCCAAGCTTTGAACATCTCACAGAGCACTGTTCAATCCATCATCCGAACATAGAACGAGTATGGCACAACTGCAAACCTACTAAAGCATGGCCATCTACCTAAACTGACAGGCTGGGCAATAAAATCATTAGTCAGAGAAGCAGCCCAGAGGCCGATGGTAACTCTGAAGGAGCTGCAGAGATCCACAGCTCAGATGGGAGAATCTGTGCACAGGACAACTATGAGCCATGCACTCCACAAATCTAGCCTTTATGGAAGAGTGGCAAGAAGAAAGCCGTTGTTGAAAGAAATCCATAAGAAGTCCCATTTGCAGTTTGCGAGAAGCCATGTGGGGGACACAGAAAACATGTAGAAGAAGGTGCTCTGGTCAGATGAGACCAAAATTGAACTTTTTGGCTGAAAAGCAAAACGCTATGTGTGGCAGAAAACTAACACTGCACATCACCCTGAACACATCATCCCCACCGTGAAACATGGTGGTGGCAGCATCATGTTGTGGGGATGCTTTTCTTCAGCAGGGACAGGGAAGCTGATCAGAGTTGATGGGAAGATGGATTGACCCAAATACAGGGCAGTCTTAGAAGAAAACCTGTTATAGTCTGCAAAAGACTTAAGGCTGGGGTGGAGGTTCACCTTCCAGCAGGACAATGACCCTAAACATACAGCCAGAGCTTCAATGGGATTGTTTAGATCAAAGCATATTTATGTGTAAGAATGACCCAGTCAAAGTCCAGACCTAAATCCAAGTAAGAATCTGTGGCAAGACATGAAAATTGCTGTTCACAGACGCTCTCCATCCAATCTGACAGATCTTGAGCTGTTTTGCAAAGAAGAATGGGCAAAAATTTCACTATTTACATGTGCAAAGCTGGGAAAGACCCCAAAAAGACTTGCAGCTGTAATTTTAGTAAAAGGTGGTTCTAGAAAGTATTGACTCGGGGGGGGGGGGGGGGGGGGGGATACAAATGCATGCCACACTTTTCACATATTTATTTGTAAAAAAATTTGAAAACCATTTATCATTTTTCTTCCACTTCACAATTATGTGTCACTTTGTGTTGGTCTATCACATAAAATCCCCAATAAAATACATTTATGTTTTTGGTTGTAGCATGACAAAATGTGGAAAATTTCAAGGGGTATGAATACTTTTTCAAGGCAATGTAATTTAGCATTATGACATAGACTGATAGGTTAGTATGCATGCAACAAGAAAGATGTCCAACCAGGCTGTCCTTCAGTGTGATACTTTTAGACGAAGGTGTTATTGAAGATTCCCTCTGTATGCTGTCATATTATGATATTGTGGGCAGTCCATTGGATGTCCTTCCTTGTGTTTATGTTACCTTATGTTTAATATACAGTATGTATTTCTTTTAAAGTTAAATGTTTAATTCACTTGCTTAACTGCGGTCTCTGTTTCTGCTTGTGTGAATTTCCCTATAAGTATACTAAATTTGTAAGTCTTATCAACCAGCTCAGGAAGACTAATGAAATTGCAGGAAGGGCCAATTCTGAAGGTAGCCTAACTAGTCAGCAGTGAAAAAGGATGAGTTAATCAAATAAAAAACACACAGGGCTTAAATAAACTAAAAGTCTACAGTTCATTAATACCAAAATGAATATACAGAAAAGGGTACGAAAAAGAAGTGCAGGCTTAAACATGCTAAATTGAATTAGAATTTGTATACAGCAAGAGGTATTGTAATTCAGCGGTGCACTAGTTAGCAGGCAGCGAGGCTATCGCCTTTTTGGAAAAAACAGTGAAGGGATTGCTGATGTATATACAGTAGTTGCACCACTGCAAAACAGCGGATGTAGCACATTTATTGTGACCATGGCTTAAAAGGTATTGTTAAACCAGTGTGGCTTATTTCTGAGCATGGTAAAACAGGGCTTTTAAAGCCTTCTGCTCCTCTTAAAGGTCTGTGATTTTTAGTCTTTGCGTTGCTACATAAAAAAAAAAACATTAAAAATAATTGTTCTGGTACAAAGTACAGCAAAGTTTTTTACAATTTAAGAAATCCTGTGATTTTTTTTAATGCAACACCACAAAACAAGCAAAAAAATAGAAATAAAAAGAAATAATAGTTAATATATGATGGGTTCAACAAATTTTAAAATTGACAACAAAAACTCTAAGGGAGGGACAAACTAGTAAGGGCTAAGTAAAGTAAATTAGGAGCTAATATTTGATACATTGAAACAACTTGGAATGCTGTACAATTCATGCCTCCATGCTGCCAAACAAGCCTACTTTGTCTCTCTTTTCAATTCCTTGTCATCCAGTCCCCGTCGGCTCTTCTCAACCTTTAACTCTCTGCTTCGTCCCCCACCCCCTCTACCCACACTCACTCACTCACTGCCCAAGAGATTGCCAATAACTTCAAAGACAAGATCGATGCAATTTGTGAGGATACCTCCACTGTGCGTACATCTTCCCCACCCAACATACCTTGCCTAACAGCACAGGCAACATTCTCCTCTTTTGAATTGGCTACTACTGAAGAGGTTACAAAACTTTTCTCAGATGCCCACTTAACCAATTGTCCCCTGGATCCTGTTCCCTCATAACTACTACGGTCACCCTCTTCTTCTATCCTATACTCCCTCACCCACATCTTCAATCTCTCCCTCTCTAGTGGCACCTTCCCCTTCATTGCTCCTGCAACTCCCTTCTCATTGGCCTGCCTCCCCATAGGCTATCCCCTCTTCAGTCTATCATGAATGCTGCTGCCAGACATATCCACCTTACCAACTGCTCAGTGTCTGCCAACCCTCTCCTCCAATCCCTACACTGGCTCCCAATCACCCAGCGCATTAAATTCAAAATACTAACCACAACATACAAAGCCATTCACAACTCTGCCCCGAGCTACATCACTAATCTTGTCTCCAAATATCACCCAAATCGTCCTCCCATGCTTGTCTCCAGGATTTCTCCAGGGCCTCTCCCATCCTCTGGAACTCGCTACCTCCACTTATCCCCTACTCTTGCTACCTTCAGGCGATCCCTGAAAACCCATCTCTTCAAGGAAAGCCTATAACCTCTTTAACTAATCTTTTACCACTTCCATCAGCTCATTCCCCACAGTTACAACCTTTTGTACCACCTGCCCCACCCTATTAGATTGTAAGCTATTCTGAGCAGGGCCCTCTTAATCCTCCTGTATCTTATTGTATTATAACTGTATTGTCTCCCTTTTATATTGTATAGCGCTGCGTAAACTGTTGGCCCTATATAAATCCTGTATAATAATAATAATAATAAAAAAAGGACAAAGCAATTATAGCCTCAGGATTCAACCTTTGTTCTGACTCCCCTTCTCCCCTCCTGACTGTTAAATACTGTATATATCACCTAATGGTAATATACTAATATACTAATATAATATACTAATATATTAAGTAATTTACCTAATGGTAAAATACTGTATGTCTCTAACTCTTTGGCCAGTATTTCAAGTTTCCTTGAAACAATAGAATTTCGTACTACCTTCATTTGTAAGGATAACAGTAAGCTAAACCTTTGTTGGATGGCCATTCATGGATGGAGATTGTTCCATAATATAAATGCTCGGCAAATGCAATCTATGAAGGGCACAATCACACTGTGATACTGAAGATTGGGTAGCACATAAAGATATGAGCAACTATTTAGCTGTTACATGTGAAGAGAATAATGTGACAATAGTTGAATGAAACCTTAATAAGAATAGTCAACTGTTGCTTTCAGAAAATTATAAAAGCAGATTGAAAATACTGAAAATTGTTTTATTAAATGTGTACCGCATTTCTTTTATGGTAGATATGTATTTAATGCTGGCATGTGTAACACAGTGTTTTATTTGTTTGTTTTATTGAGGTTTTTTAATCTTATTTTATGCTTGTGCATTGCTATTTTTATTTTTGCTAGGCTAGGGTCTAGTGTTTCAGGGTTTTTTCTTTTTTTTGGGAGGGGGGGGGTTTATTTTTCCTAGGGCCCATTTTATTTCAGGGTGCACTTGTTTCTGACACATGCAAAGCTGTGTTTTGCAGCAGGTTACCACAAAATTGTTTGGTAAAGTAGCGTGCAACAAAGCACCAGCACTATAGCCATAGCTTCCATTAAATTTGGGAAAACCCCTTTTAAAAATACATATGGAAGGCAGACCTAAAGGAAGAGGCAAAGGTTTTGCACACAGTTAGTAGGGGGCAAGCAGATTCTGCAGGATAGAGTTGTAATTTTTAAGCCATGAGAAAAAAAAAACAGTTTTCCCTGTTTTTTTCCAGAAAAATTAAAATTTTCTGAAAAATTAACAAAAAAATGAAGTGTGTTAATTTTACAAACTGAAAGTAATTTTGTTGCACTGGGTACATGAAATTCAGTGTTTATAAAAGTATTATGCTTGAAATAAAAGTTCAGCTTATTCAGTGAACAAACTAGACCTGCTTTTTAAAATATTATTTGTAACAGCACGGACTGTATATGTTAAGAACATTTCAACAATACATGAGACCAGATAACCACCCCCCTTTCCCTCATAATAATTTAAAATCTTCCTACCAGTATGCATTTTCAGTTATTCACAATACTGATCCAGAAGCATATATTGCTCTTGCAAAAGCTTGATCAATGTTTTCCAGCTTTTCAGGTGTCATTTTATCTATAAATGAAGGGCTTGTGTATTTTTGGGAGGCAGTGGATTGAAACACTTTCTTACTTGCAGATGCTGCTGGTGAAGAAACACTGTGTGATAGTCCAGAAACAACAGAAAGCACGTTTCTAGAATGATAACTGAAGGGTTAAGCTACTTCAACTTTCATTATGGTCCTCATCATTTAATTCCATAAAGTATTTTTTAATGTCTTTAGGGCACCTCTTGCATGTAAGAATGTGTTTTGTCATCCTTATAGCATTTTGAAAAGAATATTTCTTCTCACAATATTTGCAAATTGCAGCTTAGCTCTCAGCAGAAATCACACTGTGGAAATGTTTCCAAAAATGTTGGTCTCGCCATTTTACTGAGAGGAAGAATAGAAAAAACATTTGACTGAGCAGACTATAGGTACTGTAAACATTGCTATGATGGTGGAGAACAAAAATAGGAATCACGTAAAGGTTATAAAGATAAACGAATTTGTCAGACAAATGTACCCCCTTACAGAAACTATCATCTGCTGTATCCCAACAATCACCCAACTGTAGGAGGTACAAATTGGATCCCACGAGCAAACTAAACTGGAGCATTTTCCCTGCAGTGCCCTTTAGTGGCAGAAATGTATATGTCTCATGTTTGGGAAATGCATTGAGAAGTGCAGTATTACTTAAATTGTATTCCAGGATTCGCCTATCTTCAGCTGAGAGAACTTGCCATAATTTAACTATTCAAATGTAATCTTGCAAGCAACTAACATTTACAAAAGCAGGCAGTAAGGGATACACTCCCAATACAAATGTGCAAAAATAAATTTAAAAAGCATTGCATTATATATCAACATAACCAAAATATTTTCACATCTCTCTTAACGTGTAAATCACAATAATGATCAGTGAGTAAACAATATTATTTTTCAAAAAAGTCCAATTGAAATAAATCCAGTGGTTCAGTGCAATCAGGTGAAAGTCAAAGTAAGGGTAAGACTTGCTGAATCTTCAAAAGTCCTCAAAAGTGCTTATAATAATTCACCTCAGTTCCCCCATGATTAGGTGTACACTCACCTCATGATGTGTGACCTCACATTTAAGTTTGGTCAAAAACAGCCTTTTATGCCGCGTACACACGGTCAGACTTTCCGGCCTACTTGGTCCGGCACACTTTCTGACGGACTTTGTCCGCCAGGTGCGCCGGACTTTAAAACGGATGGACTTGCCCACACACGACCGGACTTTGCGGCGGGCTAAGTCCGCCCGTCTTTCCGACGGATTTTTGCCGGAGTTACGGCGGACTTTCATAATGAACGGACTTGCCCACACACGGACAAGTCCGTTCATTTTGAACGTGACTCAGGTGCGACGGGACTAGAAAAGGATGTCAATCTTGCCGCTTTTAACGGCGAGATTGACACCTTGCGAGCCCCGTCGCGGGTCATACCAGGCCCTTAGGTCTGGTATGGATTATAAAGGGAACCCCCCTACGCCGAAAAAACGGCGTGGGGTCCCCCCTGAAATCCATACCAGACCCCGATCCGAGCACGAAGCCTGGCCAGTCAGGAAAGGGGGTGGGGACGAACAAGCGCCCCCCCTCCTGAACCGTACCAGGCTGCATGGCCTCAATATGGGGGGTGGGTGCGGCGCCCCCCCCACCCCAAAGCACCTTGTCCCCATGTTGTTGAGGACAAGGGTCTCTTCCCGACAACCCTGGCCGTTGGTTGTCGGGGTCTGCGGGTGGGGGGCTTATCGGAATCCGGGAGCCCCCTATAATAAGAGGGCCCCCAGATCCCGGCCCCCCCACCCTATGTGAATGAGTATGGGGTACATGGTACCCCTACCCATTCACCTAGGGAAAAAGTGTAAATAATAAAACACAACACAGGTTTTTAAAATATTTTATTAAACAGCTCCGGGGGGATCTTCCTCCGGCTTCGGGGGTCTTCTTCCGGCTTCGGGGGTCCCTCCAGTTCATCTTCTCCCGGCGTCCGGTTGGTTCTTCTCCGCTCTCTTCTCCCGGTGTTCCAGTTCTTCGGCCGGCTCCTCCGCTGTGTTTAGGTAGCTCTCTTGCCAGCAGAGGTCCGGACTTCTGGGCTTCTTGGCTTCTCCCCCAAAGCACCCACCCCCCATGTTGAGGGCATGCGGCCTGGTACGGTTCAGGAGGGGGGGCGCTCACTCATCCCCACCCCCTTTTCTGACCGGCCAGGCTGCGTGCTCGGATCGGGGTCTGGTATGGATTTTAGGGGGGACCCCACGCCGTTTTTTTGGCGTAGGGGGGTTCCCTTTATAATCCATACCAGACCTAAGGGCCTGGTATGCCCCGCGCTCGCCGCAATAGGAAAATTTGTTTTTCCTATTGCAGCGAGCGCGAAATGCAATACCCTGCCCTCGCGTCGTATCTGGTCCGTTGGACCAGCATACACACGAGCGGGCTTTCCGTCGGACCTGCACACAGACGAGCGGACTTTCCGCCCGAAACTGAGTCCGACGGAAAGATTTAAAACATGTTTCAAATCTAGGTCCGGCGGCTTTTGTGAAAAAGTCCGCCGGAAAAGTCCGCCGGAGCCTACACATGGGCGGATTGTCCGGCACACTCTGGTCCGCCGGACCAAGTATGCCGGAAAGTCCGACCGTGTGTACGCGGCATAAGTCACCTTTGGACTAATTAAACGTGTTTTCCTCCTTTGCGTCCTTTCAGTTTTTCTCCACCATTACTCTGTATATTTAAAAAGAAAGGAGCTCCATATATTGCTTATATCCTTTTAAAATCAATATTGTTTATTTAAAAAGATATTATCACACTCACATTTGCCAGGTGCTCCAGTGCACCAACTATGTACAGCATGTAAAAGTTATAGAAATCCACAACACTGCAACAATTCCGTGCTGCTCCAAGAATGATCTCAGCATCTCGTCTGACCATGTGCCCCTCCCCTACACCTTACGTCACATGGTCACGTGACTTCCTTCCAGGAATACCCCTGAGGAACCTTAGAACCTTTTTTGAGTTCACTATAGGCACAAAATGGCGATATTGAGTAATTGATTGCTGGTTACAATACCAATTAATGTATTTATTGATTAACTAAAATCTAGTATCTGGCAGCGTTTAAATCCTGCTGTTTCCAAATTATGCACAAGATGATGATACTGAGTAGATAACACACAAATGTATAGTGTCCAGTATATTGTTGTGTATGCCACTATGCCATATGGCCACTAGATGGCAGCAGTCAGGGACTTTGTATGCAGTGTACTGTTTGATCCCCTTATGACACACTATATATATTAAATAGTTCTGGTTTGTTAGCTTGTGGTGGGATGGGCGGTTTCATATGCCCCGGTGCCCCAACTGCCCTGCTCTCCATCCATATGGATGTATGAGTAAAGGCTTTGATTTGTTAGTCCTGCTATTACCGCATATGCGAGGAAGGGGGGGCCGGGGGCGCACACAAGTGAGCAGCAGAAAAAAGAGGAAGCTGGATAGGAGGGGCAGCAGGACAGCCTATTGAGGAACTGATTCCTTCCATTTTCCATTTTCCTCCCATAGCTGCTGAATGCCAGTGGGAGGGCAAGGGGAAGATGCAGTCTTTCAGCGGCTGCAGGAGGAAAATGGAGGGGATCAGTTCCTTTATATGCCACCCTGTCAACCTTCATATCCAGGTGTACAGGAGAGCCGTGTGGGCCAGGTCACGGTAGTGACCCTTGACACCCCTGTAATTACCTCCCTGGGTGTGTGGTCTTTTTGGTGAACAGTGTTTTTAAATATGGCAGGGAGGCAGCCCTTGAATGTCAGCAACAACTGCCTAATACCCTACAGTATATAACCCCAAAGTAAATCTTATCTAGAAAAAAAAAAGAAATGATCTTAATTAATCAAAAAGCATAGGTAAAGTGTTGACTGTTGACAGTTGAAGACCTAACTATAAGCCAGTTTTTGAGGACAAATATTGGTCCTTAAAAAGGATTTTTGGGTGTATAGATCTGTGCACCCAGGCAAGGCACATAAGAAAGTGCACCCCAGTACTACAATTCAAAGAACTCAACCGTATTTTGTTAAAGTAGATGTACATGCTGGCAAATTATTGCTAGAATGCCAAGTTCCCCAAACAGGACACCACTGTAAAAGCATGCATACTCCAATATCCCACCAATGCCACCAATTTTCAAGGATGCATGTCTATTACAACTTGAAAATCAGAGTGAGATCTTGGTTTGGTATTGGTGGAATGATTAGATAGGCTTACTCTGGGCAGATAAAACAGGGTTGTAAAATAATTATCACTGCCTGCAACATCACTGGCCACCACTGGTGGGCAATTCACCAAAATCTAGCTGGCTGGACACCCACAGGCACATACAAATCTTACAAACACTTTGGTGCACTCCAAAGGCTGAGGAGCAGCCAAATGTTTACCATACACTAATTCTTTGAACTAGAATCTTTTGCATTATCACTTTTCCTATTACCACATGCACTCACCAAGCACACAACTTACATCTTAAAGAGGATCTCCAGTGATATTACTAAAAATGAAAAATAAATAAATAAACAGATACTCACCTGCCCAGGATCCTGCGCTGTGCTCACCCAAGACCTGTGTTCCACCAATCTTTCGTCCCCGGCAGCATCTTAACTGTGGGTACCCAGCTGTGACAGCTTGCAGCTTCACAGATGGCTGCCTACTGCGCATGTGCGAGCCGCGCTGCGCATTGTAAATGGTCCCACAGTCTTCTGAGACTTCTGACATGCCCCAGAAGACTGCAGAGAAGGGAAGGAACTGTCAAAACTAGGTACTCCCCCACCCCAAAAAAAAGTGCCATTTGTTAATGAGAAGTGGGGGAGGAGGCCTTAAAAAGGAACTTCCCTTTTGAGTGAAGCTCTGTTTTAAGGTACCTTGCCATGGCCTGCCAAATCTGCTCGCTTGCACACACTGACACTAATCTCCATGCAATCAGTAAGTTCATTAACAAAGAAGTGCTGATAGGTTAATTGACTCTTGTCTAAATTGGCCTTAATATGTATGTGTATGAACGTGAGTAATGCCTGGTACACATGTAGAACTACCTCCGCAGGATACTCAGTCCCCCTATTTCTGCACAGCCAGGCAACACCCTTTTCCAACTTGCATCCAGACACAATAAATCAGTCCTCTGGCTTGTTTTTGTTATTTTATTGTGGGAAACAACTTGGATAGGGTAAAGGGATTATGGGATGCCCAATTTGACAAGAATAACAACAGATGAGGACAAACTTTCTTCTCTATGTACACAAAAATGAAGATCCTGGACTGTACTCACTCCAGAATAATTACAGTTTCTTTGGATCAGTGGCAAAGTTCTTTACAAACCAGGAGTTCTTAGTCTGCCCACCTGGCTGCTTGACTACCAGCCCACCTGGCTGCTCTGAAGAACATCCTAGGACAAGGGACTGAAATTTAGCGCAATGCTGTCCCTGGAAAGTATGCTATGTCTGGCAGTCTCTCCCCTTGCATGCCCCTGGGTGTGCTGATGTACTCACACTGTCCTTTGCTCCCCGCTGCACTGGGAAAGAATCCTGTTCAGGCCTCCATTTGATCAGATCCTCCCATGCCAGCCCAGATGTCTTCTGCACAAAAGACCCAAAGGTGATAGAGATCCCTCTCTTAAGCTTCCTCTTCTTTCTTTTCTCAGCTCCTGCCTGGAGGCAGAGCCCCCAGACCCAGGGTTCATTCACAGGCCATACGAGAGCAACATCAGCACTGCATCTTCCACCCTACTCTCCTGCTGCTCAGGCTCCACCATATTTAAGGGCTGACCCAGCCACCCTGCCAGTGCCTTCTGCCTGGGAATTGGCTAGATTCCCTCAAGTATGCAGATCAGGACCTCCTACCCTCCACCCACTAACTTCCAGAATCTTCTCCAAGCTTCTAGAACCAGGGGAAGGTACCAGAGACCTGCCCTGCAGAGCCCTCCAGCCTGACCTTAAGTAACCCAACCCAATTACAGACTCACACAGCTACCATGAGTCACCAAAATAAATTTACCTACACTAATTGCGCATTAGATGGTGCTACACATACACATTCAGTTTTTTTTTTTTGTTTATCTCAGTGGGCTGAAGGAAAAAAAATGGAGAGATCGCAGTACTAACACACGACTTCTGTTGGAAGGACAGCTGTATATATGGTCCGAATGTCGGTCAGTTCCTGCTTAACTGGCCGATATTCAGGACGTGTGTACCCAGCTTTTGGGACCTTAAATTGTAAGCTCCTTGAGGGCAGGCACTGATGTAAATGTACAATATATATATGTAAAGCACTACATAAATTGACAGTGCTATACTGTATAAGTGCTTGAAATAAATTAACAATGAACTTACACCAAGCATACAGACAATGATAACAAAATGCACCAGTCTCCCAAGAAATATGAATTCTTAGTACACAGAAGGCACTTTTATCATTTAATACCCCTTGGAGGGCAGAGCATAGAAATATGTAGAAAGGTAAAAACACAACAAAGAAAAGGGACGTGCAGAAATTTGGCTAGGGAACTACAAAGAGAAAAAACAGAGATAAACTTTACCATTTTGGGCATTGTGGTTCATCCTGCTGGTGGAAGAACACTGACAGTTCCAGCAATCCATCTTGTTTAGAAAAGGCTCTGTATGCATTGCAATGTTCTTTTTTATACTGCTCAATTCATACAAATATGGATGTGGGGTGGACTTATTCTCTTTGGCCAATTACATTCAGATGTGCTACCTCCTCTGCTGGGAGGCAAGGTCTTGCCAGCTAAAGAGGCCATATGTTATACAGACCAGCCAGTTCTAATGGCTGGGTCGATGTAGCATTTCTGGCATCAGCACATTGGAAAATGACAAGTGTCAAGCCCAGACAATGTGCAGACAGTGTGAAGGCCAGTATAGATAGATCTCCCTCCCTGCTACGTTTGGCGTTGCCCAATCTACAGAATTCTTTCAAAGGCCTGTGAGCTGATAGTTTAATTACCCATATCTACATCCACAAGCCTCAAGGTACTTGTGTCAGAAGCTCGCTGGCAGGCAGATGTTCATACAAGTCTGCTGGCATATACTGCCATTTCAAATTCTAATTTGAGAAGATTTGTCAAAAGCTATTGACCATTGAATTAAATCAATTAATTAATTAAATCAAATATTTTCAATATCACTGAATCAAGAAAATATCTGTGATATCATCTCACATTTATATTATATTATTATAAAACTCAACCAATAAAATCTAATAAAAGCTTTTCCATGATAATATCACTTGAAAGACTATTTTTATTTTATTAACTATTTTTCATGAAAATAACAGCTGCTGATACTGATATAAATGTCCTTTTTTAGTCACTTTGTTTTATAGGGTGACAACACTCTGTGCTTGTCTTCTACAATCTCCTGCTTGTAAATCACCCTCACCCTCCTGCCTGTGAATCAGATGTTCTCCCAATGAAATCTGAAAGCTACTGATGTACATTTCCCAGGCATAACCCCCTGCTGTCACCATACATTTGTAACCAGCAACAATTAGGAAATATGCCCTGTGAAAAAATACATGCAGTCTGTAGTGCCTGCAGTGCGTGTGAACAGGGAAAAGCTGTTTTCACCTGGAGATTTAGCCAGTAACACACTATCTGTATTAGAGTGCCTACACTCTGGGTGAAGGACCAACCAATGACACCTTTGGACAGCAGCATTATCAGTAGGGTTGCGGCGATACCGATACTAGTATCGGTATCACCGCAGATACCAAGCATTTACAGGATTACTTATACTCGTGCAAATGCTCCTGATGCTTGGTCCAATACCTGGGAGTGAAGAGGCGCTCTCGGAAGTCAGTGGGTGGACAGGGCGGAGCGGAGAGGGTAGAGAGGAGAGCGAGTCCTCATCAGGCTGACAGCAGCGGACGGTAAGTTGGCCTGGGCAGGGGTGCGGGGCGCAGCCATATGTTCCATCAGAATCAGCGACTCAGGCAGTCACATTCGGTAACGAAAGTGATGTTCCGTGTCTCCGTCAGAGGCTAAATACCGCAACGCCCATCTTGGTACACCCTGCACTCGGTCGCAGTAAGCCTGCAGCGGACCTCTTGTTACAGCCATCATATATGGTTTACTAACTATATGGGCTGGCTGTAACAAGAGGTCTGCTGCTGCCTTCTGAATGTAGGCTTACTGCGGCCAAGTGCAGGGTGTATCAAGATGGATGTCATAGCATTTGTACTAGGCTACTACTACTAGCATTGCAAAATCCTTCCTTTCCATGTTGTTTTAAATTGTTATTAGCTCCCTCTCATCTCATCATTTATTATGCCAGTAATTGCCCATCAGTGCATTCCCATTAGTGTCACCTATCAGTGCCCATAAGTGATGCCTATCAGTGTCCAGTCAGTGCCACCAATCAGTGCCAGCCATCAGTGTCACCTATCAGTGCTCATCAGTGCTGTATATCAGTGCCACCTATCAGTGCCCATCAGTGCCTCCTCATCAGTGCCACCCAATCAGTGCCCTTCAGTGCCACTTTATCAGTACACATCAGTGAAGGAGAAAAATTACTTATTTACAAAATTGGTAATTGGTAATTGGTATTGGCGAGTACTTGAAAAAAAGTATCGGTACTTTTACTTGGTCTTAAAAAAGTGGTATCGGTGCAACCCTAATTATCATTCTTGGGGTGGGATGCTAGATGCACTTGAAGATTTAATTAGACTAAACAGTCTGAGGCCAAACCCTTCTAAGCAGTTACACGAACAATGTTTTTCCTTTTGGGATAAATGTTTTTGATAAATGAATAAAAGCTGATCATTGTAACCCAACGTCAATGTTAAGTGGTTTGTCTCAACCCTGTAACTGATACATCTGCAGGACAGCGTGTTCTATTGAAAAACAACAGACTTACTGCCAGGATCATCAGATTAAGGAAAGAAAGCCTATAAAAGGAATAAAACTAAGAATTGGTAAGCTGCAGTATAACAAATATTTGCTTTTGGGTTTAATATTTCTTTAGGATACACAGCATTCGACCTACCAGACCTGCCACACACTAATGTCTGTCACAGTGCCATACACTAATCTCTTCCTATGCTGTTGTAGTCAGCAGCACTCCCTAAGGCTAGGTTCACACCTATGCATTTTTTTAGTGCGTTTTGCAGAAACGCACTACTGTCTATTTAACATGGTTTTCTATTGGACACATTCACAGCTATGCTTTTTTTTCTTTTTTAGAAATGGTCGGGGACTATTTTTCCCGCAGCAAATTGCGTTTTGTGTGTAATAGACTTCAATGGACCCCAGGATGGATATAAATCAATGATTTAAAAAAAAAAAAAAAATCTGACTTTTTTGATTTAAATCGATTTATTTGAATAAAATGCTTTTGGAGTAAAAATCTATTCTAAAGATAGTTTTCTATTTAAGATACATTAATAATTTAGTTTATTCAGCATGAAATGGAGCTTAGTTATGTAGCATGAGGTTGTATATTCTGCAATATTTACCTTTTGGTAAACTCATTCAATTTCATTCAATTTCACAGTAACCATGAGATAAAACAAAGTTGAGGAATATTCCTTTATCCCATTGTTTTGGAAATCTATGTACGCTACAAACTGTATGATTAAATCGGTTCTGATATCACTGTTTTACTAACCTGACAGCTTATTATTCTAAATAGAAAACCTTCATTTTGTTTGCAAATATTAAAGATTCTAATTACCAGCAAGAATAAGTCCTTACATTTAAAGAGCACCTGTCATTTTAGATCCATCATGGCAGAGCCTGTTAGCGGGCATCCACTCACCTGCTGCCGCCACATCCCTCACCTTGTTGTTTCACTGCCGCATCACCAACCATCCCATTAAAGTGAATGAGACTGTCGGTGAATCAACAGCAGGTCAGAGGAGGAGCCACTGTGGGACAGAGATGACAATTGCTCTTTAAAAATGATGATTTAAATCGAGTTGATTTAAATCAAGCCTTTTTACTAGTAATTTAAATCATGATTTAAATCGTGATTTAAATCTACTTGATTTAAATCAGATCCACCCTGATTGACCCGTACCAAAAACGCAAGCGTTTTGTCTTTTATGCGTTCCTGCATATATTTTGCAGGGTTTTTTTCTCCTTAACAAACAGTGAAAAGCTGGTTAAGGAGCGGGTGGCCACCGCATCCTGCACAACCAACTACTCAAGTAAATCCAGCAACTCAATAAATGCAGCAAAGTAAATCCAGTGTTAATCACGAAGAACGTCACTGACCCGGAAAAAAAAAGGTCTGCCCCCCACGAAGGCGGGGGTGGGATCTGGGGGGGATTTCAGATTCTGATAAGACCCCCTCGCAGACCCCCACAGCCACCAGCCAGTGTTGTTGGCTAGAGGCTAGTGTTCCTATCAACATGGAGACAAGGTACTTTGGGGGGGGGAGCAGAGCCATCCCTGTCCCAAAGCATCCCCCCATGTTGAGGGCATATGGCCTGGTTAAGGACATGGGGGTGCTCGCTCATTGTCCCCTTTTCCTGGCCTGCTGGGCTCAGGGTCATCTTTAAGGCAGGGCAAAAGGGGCACCTGCCTTGGGCCCTGTCATTGTTGTAGGGGCCCAAAGCAGCTGCCCCAATATCTCAGTGTGAAGTGCTGGTACTAATGCTGCCCAGCTCTGCCCTATTGTTGTGTACAGATGACTCACCTGCAGACCTTGTGTTTACATGTAAATAACAGGCATTCATATGTAAATAGCGGTGGCATTACTAAGTAAATAGCATTAATTTGTATATCATGCTCCCCTGCAGTGAGGAGATGATGTGCTGTAACCTCTAGCAACCAATCAGTGAGCAGAAATAATTTGCTGTAACCTCTAGCAACTAATCAGTGAGCCGTAATGTGTGCTGTAACCTCTAGCAACCAGTCAGTAAGCAGTAATGATATGCTGTAACCGCTGGCAGCCAATCGCGATTGCTGTCTGGTCTGGCACAGTAACTGATTTTAAGTCTAGCTGCTATTTACTGTATGTCTCGGAGCAGGTGGAGAGTGAAATTGCATGGGGGGGCTCAAAAAATTTTTTTTGCCCAGGGTCCAGTCAATATTAAAGACAGCCCTGGCCGAGCTGCATGCTCAGATAAGGGTCTGGTATTGATTTTTTTGGGGGGGGGGTCGACCCTTTACTGGCTCTTTTGCGTCTACTGACATAGATTCAAAGTCAAGGCAGTGTTATATAGTTACAAAGAATTTGGTCCAGTGTACTTCTGCAACCCTTGAACACATAGGATTGGCTTTGAACCCATAATGGCGGCAAACCCGAACTTCATCAATATTTATGGTTAAATAAAACATGCATGATGATTTAATTTGTTCATCTGGATTCTCTGGTAATTAAAATAGCAAAATTATTTTCTGCAAAGCAATAACCCTTTATACACAGCTGTTATAAATAGACCCTTAACTAATATTACTGACTGCATAAAATATGCAATTGAACACAATTGATGAAAAAAGATAATTTTCCATTACTGCAACAAAAAAGGCATAATTTGTTCTACCCCCTTATAAAAGAATACCGCCACCCATGAACAGCTGTGATATGACCTGGATTACTAAGATCCTGGAAAAAAAAAAGGAGTGAAAAAAACCCAAGAAACATCACAATGTCAAAAGTTGAATTCCTTCATTTAAACACTTGAAGTCAGTTCCCTTTTTCCAAAATGTGGTTGCATGCTTGATTAGTCAGTTGAGTAGTTCCTTTACTAGTTTTACACTTTAATTAATAGACTTGTGAAGAACCACAAGACTTTTGTGGGAAAAGAAATCTGTACAGAGGCATTTTGCTTTGAAGAGGCTAGCCCTCGCTGACGGGGGATAATTTAAGACATACTTAGCAAAAACAACAAAAAAGCATACCCTCTAATGGATAGCCTTCTATCTGTTTTATGTTAAAACAAATCCCCAACTGAGCTGAAAGTGACTAATCAGATTTATTGCCACCTGTTACTATAACTTGGACTCATTTATTTCTTGTTTATAGATAAGACCTATCTTCTGGGGGGCTCATTATAGGCTAGCCGGAGGGTAATTTTGATATGTAAACTACAGCTGTCTAATTGGTCTACACTGTCTTTGTTTTTATAATGGGAAATAGCTACACAACACTTTTAATTAGATTGTTAAATATAATAGTAAAGACGCAAGGAATTCTTCCATTCTATTCTCAGAAGAGGCCAAGAGCTTAAGTAAGAGGCAATTATCTTTCTATGGCTCCTCTGCCTCACTGCTTTTAAGTTGCATGTGAATCAACCTAATACAAATGAGGAAGGGGGGGTCTTCAACAGCTACAGAGAAGCTTGGAGCACATTGTCACCATTTGTTCTGCATCTTTCATTAATGATATCACTGTTGAGCCAACATTGTGTTAACAGTGTATGTGATTTATGTAATGCAACAGGAATGCTTGCCATAGGCAAAACATAGTGTCCAGGACTTGTAAACACAGTGGTGTAGAATGTCTCTCATTCTGTATATACTTTATTTTCAGCAGATTAGTCAGTGATGTTATCTAGTGCATAGGGCCATTTGCTTATAAGTACTAGAGATCTCTCATGGCCAAGCTACTTATTGTTGTACAAGTATAAAGCTGTAAACATATTATTTTCTGCATTTATTTAAAATATAGGTAAAGGGGATGTTATCATTAATAATGGAAGGGCGAGTTATATTTGAACCTGCACGTCTATCATGCATGGTAGGTGTCACACATGTCAGGAGTAGCAATGGGCCGAACACCCCCCGGTTCTCACCAGAACATGCGAACAGGCAAAATGTTCGAGCCAACATGCAAACCCTATTAAAGTCTATGGGACACGAACATGAAAAATCAAAAGTGCTCATTTTAAAGGCTTACATGCAAGGTATTGCCATAAAGAGAGTATAGGGGCCCGGGTACTGCCCCAGGGGACATGTATAAATGCAAAAAAGTTTTTAAAACAACCGTTTTTTCAGGAGCAGTAATTTTAATAATGCTTAAAGTGAAACAATAAAAATGAAATATTCCTTTAAATATCGTGCCTGGAGGTCCCCTTTGTCTGCCTGTAAAGTGGCGCATCCTTGTGATGTGTAGAACAGTGCCGCAGCAAAATGACATTTAAATTAAACTTGCTTGCGGCTGTAATGTATTGCCGGCTCCCAGCAATATAGATGAAAAATCAAGGGAAAAAATCAGCGTGGGTCCCCCCCCCCCAGTCCATACCAGGCCCTACGGGTCTGGTATGGATTTTAAGGGGAACTCCACGCCAAAATATGGCTTCCCACCAAAATCCATACCAGACCCTTATCCGAGCAAGTAGCCTGGAGGACAGGATAGGGGAGGTGAGCGAGCGCCCCCCCCTCCTAAACCATACCAGGGTACATACCCTCAACGTGGGAACGGTGCTTTGGGGTCCCCCCAAAGCACCCTGTCCCCTTGTTGATGGGGACAAGGGCCTCGTCCTCACAACCCTGGCCCGGTGGTTGTGGGGGTCTGTGGGTGGGGGGCTTATCAGTATCTGGAAGCCCCCTTTAACAAGGGGGCCCTCAGATCCCACTCCCATGTGAATGGGAAGGGGTACATTGTGATGTACATCTATCTTCAATCATGCCACCCAACGGACCTGAAAAATAGGAAAAAAAACCAAGAAAAAACTCCGCCTCCATGGGAGGCCTTCCATCGACTGCTGTCTTTTGGCTGTGACAGCTGTTATATAGGCAAGGGCGGGGCCACCCGCTGACGAAACCGAGTGACCATACCCCCCTCTGACTTCACATGATGTCACATGATGTCAGAAGGGGGCAGGGTCACTCGGTTATGTCACCGGGTGGCCCCGCCCTTGCCTATGGAACAGCTGTCACAGCCAAGAGATAGCAGTCACTGGGAATCCTCCCATTGAGGCAGAGCTTTTTTTTTTCCTATTTTTTGGGTCCATTGGGCAGCATGATTGACAATGGATGAACATCGTGGGGCACTTTTTTTTTTCTTTTTTCTTAACTATTTCAATACAGGGCACTTACACCCCCTTCCTGCCCAAGCCAATTTTCAGCTTTCAGCGCTGTTGCTGTTTAAATGACAATTGCGCAGTCATGCTACACTGTACCCAAACAGAATTTTTATCATTTTGTTCCCACAAATAGAGCTTTCTTTTGGTGGTATTTGATCACCTTTGATCACGTTTTTTACTTTTTGCTAAACAAATTAAAAAAGACCTAAAATGTTGAAAAAAAAGTTTTTCTTTTGTTTCTGTTATAAAATTTTGTAAATAAGTAAGTTTTCTCCTTCACTGATGGGCACTGATAAGGCGACACTGACAGGCACTGATAAGGTGGCACCGATGAGGTGGCACCAATGAGGTGGCACTGATGGGCACTGATAGGCGGCACTGATGGGCACTGGTAGGCAGCACTGATGGGTGGCACTGATATGCAGCACTGATGGGCATTGACAGGTGGCACTGATGGCCACTCATGTGTGGCACTTGTGGGCACTGATGGGCACTGATAGGCAACACTGATGGGCACTGAAAGGCTGCACTGATGGGTACTCATGGGTGGCACTGATAGACGGCACTGCTGGCTGGGCACAGATAAGCAGCACTGATGGGCACTGATGGGCACTTGTCACTGATGGGCACTGATATGCGGCACTGATAGATGGCATTGATAGGCATCACTGATGGCACTGGCAGGCATTGGGGATGGGCACTGATTGGCAGCTGCCTGGGCACTGATTGGCATTTCCCTGGTGGTCTAGGGTGGCATACCTGGTGGTCCAGTGTGGTGGCATCCCTGGTGGTCCTGGCGGCATCCTGGTGGTCCTGGGTTGGCATGCGAGGGGGGCTATGCTGATAAACAATCAGCACAGACCCCCCTGTCAGGAGAGCAGCCAATCGGCTCTCCTCTACTCGCATCTGTCAAACGCGAGTGAGGAAAAAACGATCAACCAACCGAAACCTCCTTACCATTCCCAAATACCGCTACAAAGCAAAGGGAGAACGAAGATTCGCAGTCCAAGGACCCCGACTATGGAACGCTCTTCCTACCAACATCCGCATGGAAGAAAACCACCAGGCCTTCAGAAAAAAACTAAAGACCTTCCTTTTCTGAGAAGCTGACATCAGAGAATGCATCCAGCGCCTTGAGGCGATTCAGTTCGCATTTGCAGCGCTTTATAAATCATTCATTCATTCATTCATTCATTCCTGTTTACATCATGATCAGCCGCAATTGGAATGGCTGATAACATGGTAAAGAGCCTCTGTCAGAGGCTCTTTACCAAGATCGGTGTAGCAGTGTGTCAAACTGACACACCGCACCACCAATTACCACGATGCAGGGCTGTCGTATGACGTCCACCCAGAACAAGAGCCACGCCGCCCAGCCGTGATTTGATGAGAAGCGGTTAAATAAAGGAATTGTTAAAAACTGTCTGTTGTGGTTTTTCCTTTTTGACACTTTTTTGGTGAATGGGTAGGGGTACAATGTACCCGATACCCATTCACATAGGAGGGGGGCGGGAGCAAGTTGGTTGTGGGGGTCCGTGGTTGTGGGGGTCTTCGGGTGGGGGGCTTATTGGAATCTGTAAGCCCACTTTAACACGGGGGCCCCCAGATCCTGCCCCCCTATGTGAATTGGTATCGGGTACATTGTACCCCTATCCATTCACCAAATAAAGTGTCAAAAATGAAAAACCACAACAGACAGTTTTTAACAATTCCTTTATTTAAACACTTCCCACCCACCGACCGTCAATTTTTTTTGTTGGGGACCCCAAAGCACCCACCCCATGTTGAGGGCATGTGGCCTGGTATGGTTCAGGACGTGGCGCTTGCTCATCCCCCCCCTTTCCTGGCCTGCCAGGCTGCTTGCTTGGATAAGGGTCTGGTATTGATTTTGGGGTGACCCCATGCCAATTTTTTTGTTTTAATTTTGGCATGGAGTTCCCTTTAAAATCTATGCCAGACCCAAAGGGCCGTTTTTTTTTCTTAATTCTGTCATAGGGGAACCACTTCAATGCACTGTACTATATACTGTACACTGACTGCACTATATATATATATATATATATATATATATATATATATATATATATATATATATTAGACTGCCTGCACTGTATATATAGTCTACACTGAATGCACTGTATATATAGTCTACACTGAATGCACTGTGTATGTATAAAGTATCTCACAAAAGTGAGTACACCCCTCACATTTTTGTAAATATTTTATAATATTTTTTCATGTGACAACACTGAAGAAATTATACTTTACTACAATATAAAGTAGTGAGTGTACAGCTTGTATAACAGTTTACATTTACAGTCCCCTCACAATAACTTAACAGACAGCCATTAATGTCTAAACCGCCAGCAACATAAGTGAGTACACCCCCAAGTGAAAATGTCCAAATTGGGCCCAAAGTGTCAATATTTTGTGTGGCCACCATTATGTTCCAGCACTGCCTTAACCCTCTTGGGCATGGAGTTCACCAGAGCTTCACAGGTTGCCACTGGAGTCCTCTTCCACTCCTCCATGACGACATCACAGAGCTGGCGGATGTTAAAGACCTTGCGCTCCTCCACCTTCTGTTTGAGGATGCTTCACAGATACTCAATAAGGTTTAGGTCTGGAGACAGTCCATCACCTTTACCTTTAGCTTCTTTAGCAAGGCCGTGGTCGTCTTGGATGTTTGTTTGGGGTCGTTATCATGTTGGAATACTGCCTTGAACCCAGTCTCCAAAGGGATAGGATCATGCTCTGCTTCAGTATGTCACAGTGCATGTTGCCATTTATGCTTCCATCAAGGAACTGTAGCTCCCCAGTGCCGGCAGCACTCATGCAGCCCCAGACCATGACACTCCCACCATCATGCTTGACTGTAGGCAAGACACACTTGTCTTTGTACTCCTCACCTGGTTGCCGCCACACATGCTTGACACCATCTGAACCAAACCAGTTTATCATGGTCTCATCAGACCACAGGTTCCAGTAATCCATGTCCTTAGTCTGCTTGTCTTTAGCAAACTGTTTGTGGGCTTTCTTGTGCATCATCCTTCTGGGGTGACAGCCATGCAGACCAATTTGATGCAGTGTGCAGCGTATGGTCTGAGCACTGACAGGCTGACCCCCCCACACCCCTTCAACCTCTGCAGCAATGCTGGCAGCACTCATAGGTCTATTTCCCAAAGACAACCTTTGGATATGACGCTGAGCATGTGCACTCAACTTCTTTGATAGACCATGGCGAGGTCTGTTCTGAGTGGAACCTGTCCTGTTAAACCGCTGTATGATCTTGGCCACTGTGCTGCAGCTCAGTTTCAGGGTCTTGGCAATCTTCTTATAGCCTAAGCCATCTTTATGTAGAGCAAGAATACTTTTTTTCAGATTCTCAGAGAGTCCTTTGCCATGGGGTGCCATGTTGAACTTCCAGTAAGCAGTATGAGAGAGTGAGAGCGTTAACACCAAATTTAACACACCTGCTCCCCATTCACACCTGAGACCTTGTAACACTAACGAGTCACATGACACTGGGGAGGGAAAATGGCTAATTGAGCCCTAATTTGGACATTTTTACTTAGGGGTGTACTCACTTTTGTTGCCAGCGGTTTAGACATTAATGGCTGTGTGTTGAGTTATTTTGAGGGAAAAGCAAATTTACACTGTTATACAAGCTATACACTCAATACTTACATTGTAGCAAAATGTCACTTTTCAGTGTTGTCACATGAAAAGATATAATAAAATATTTACAAAAATGTGAGGGGTGTACTCACTTTTGTGAGATACTGTATATAAAGTGGGGACGGAAAGTATTCAGACCCCCTTAAATTTTTCACTCTTTGTTATATTGCAGCCATTTGCTAAAATCATTTAAGTTCATTTTTTTCCTCATTAATGTATACACAGCACCCCATATTGACAGAAAAACACAGAATTGTTGACATTTTGGCAGATTTATTAAAAAAGAAAAACTGAAATATCACATGGTCCTAAGTATTTAGACCCTTTGCTCAGTATTTAGTAGAACCACCCTTTTGATCTAATACAGCCATGAGTCTTTTTGGGAAAGATGCGACAAGTTTTTCACACCTGGATTTGGGTATCCTCTGCCATTCCTCCTTGCAGATCCTCTCCAGTTCTGTCAGGTTGGATGGTAAACGTTGGTGGACAGCCATTTTTAGGTCTCTCCAGAGATGCTCAATTGGGTTTAAGTCAGGGCTCTGGCTGGGCCATTCAAGAACAGTCACGGAGTTGTTGTGAAGCCACTCCTTCATTATTTTAGCTGCGTGCTTAGGGTCATTGTCTTGTTGGAAGGTAAACCTTCGGCCCAGTCTGAGGTCCTGAGCATTCTGGAGAAGGTTTTCATCCAGGTAATCCCTGTATTTGGCCACATTCATCTTTCCCTCGATTGCAACCAGTCATCCTGTCCCTGCAGCTGAAAAACACCCCCACAGCATGATGCTGCCACCAACATGCTTCACTGTTGGGACTGTATTGGACAGGTGATGAGCAGTGCCTGGTTTTCTCCACACATACCACTTAGAATTAAGGCCAAAAAGTTCTATCTTGGTCTTATCAGACCAAAGGAATCTTATTTCTCACCATCTTGGAGTGCTTCAGGCAGGGCCGGTACAAGGCAGGGGCGGAAGGGGCGGATGCCCTGGGCGGGACAAATTACTAGAGGAAGGGGGGCGCAGGTGAAGTGGCTGGACTGTACACACAGAATACTGCACAGCCAGTCAGAGCTGCTATGATGTCTGTGCCATGCGCTAGTGCACAGCGAGGACGAGCCCTTCACTTCCCTGTCAGACAGAGCAATCTCCGCCCGACTGCCGTTGTTCTGACAAGAAAGTCCCCCCCCCCTATGGGATAGTGTTGGGCAGGGCCGGATTAACATAGGGGCTGGTGGAGCTGCAGCTCCAGGCCCCTCCCTCAATATAGGCCCATGGCAGTGGCTTATGAATATCTGTGTGCCTTCCTGAAGGAAGAGGAGGAGCCCTCTGTGCTCACATGGAGGAGACAAGAGTCAGTGCAGCCGAGTCCTGTCTCTGTCCATGCCTGACTCCTATCACAGGATCTGTTCATTCACACAGATCGTCCTCAGTGTCTGGGAGCTGTCTGGGGGAGGGGCGCTGATGTCCTAACCAGCAGGAGCCCGGGAGATAAGGTTAGTACATTTGTTAGGGAGGTGTTTTATTGCGCTAGTGGAAAGACTGCTGCTTCCCCCCATGTAATGTGCTCTTGTGCCCAGTGCCCAGCATGTCATGTGCATTGCAGTGCCCCATATAATGTGCTGTGCCCACCATGTGCTGTGCATTGCAGTGCCCCCATGTAATGTGCTGTGCCAACCATGTCATGTGCTGTGCATTGCAGTGCCCCCCATGTAATGTGCTGTACCCACCATGTCATGTGCCTTGCAGTGCCCCCATGTAATGTGCTGTGCCCACCACGTCATGTGCTGTACATTGCAGTGCCCCCATGTAATGTGCTGTGCCAACTATGTCATGTGCTGTGCATTGCAGTGCCCCCCATGTAATGTGCTGTGCCAACTATGTCATGTGCTGTGCATTGCAGTGCCCCCATGTAATGTGCTGTGCCCCCCATGTAATGTGCTGTGCATTGCAGTGCCCCCATGTAATGTGCTGTGCCAACTATGTCATGTGCTGTGCATTGCAGTGCCCCCATGTAATGTGCTGTGCCCCCCATGTAATGTGCTGTACATTGCAGTGCCCCCATGTAATGTGCTGTGCCAACTATGTCATGTGCTGTGCATTGCAGTGCCCCCCATGTAATGTGCTTTGCCAACTATGTCATGTGCTGTGCATTGCAGTGCCCCCATGTAATGTGCTGTGCCAACTATGTCATGTGCTGTGCATTGCAGTGCCCCCATGTAATGTGCTGTGCCCCCATGTAATGTGCTGTGCCCCCCATGTAATGTGCTGTGCATTGCAGTGCCCCCATGTAATGTGCTGTGCCAACTATGTCATGTGCTGTGCATTGCAGTGCCCCCCATGTAATGTGCTGTGCCAACTATGTCATGTGCTGTGCATTGCAGTGCCCCCCATGTAATGTGCTGTACCAACTATGTCATGTGCTGTGCATTGCAGTGCCCCCCATGTAATGTGCTGTGCCAACTATGTCATGTGCTGTGCATTGCAGTGCCCCCCATGTACTGTGCTGTGCCAACTATGTCATGTGCTGTGCATTGCAGTGCCCCCATGTAATGTGCTGTGCCCCCCATGTACATGGGGGCACTGCAATGTACAGCACATTACACGGGGGGCACAGCACATTACATGGGGGCACTGCAATGCACAGCACATTAATGTGCTGTGCCAACTATGTCATGTGCTGTGCATTGCAGTGCCCCCATGTAATGTGCTGTGCCAACTATGTCATGTGCTGTGCATTGCAGTGCCCCCATGTAATGTGCTGTGCCCCCCATGTAATGTGCTGTACATTGCAGTGCCCCCATGTAATGTGCTGTGCCAACTATGTCATGTGCTGTGCATTGCAGTGCCCCCCATGTAATGTGCTGTGCCAACTATGTCATGTGCTGTGCATTGCAGTGCCCCCCATGTAATGTGCTGTGCCAACTATGTCATGTGCTGTGCATTGCAGTGCCCCCCATGTACTGTGCTGTGCCAACTATGTCATGTGCTGTGCATTGCAGTGCCCCCATGTAATGTGCTGTGCCCCCCATGTAATGTGCTGTACATTGCAGTGCCCCCATGTAATGTGCTGTGCCAACTATGTCATGTGCTGTGCATTGCAGTGCCCCCATGTGATGTGCTGTGCCAACTATGTCATGTGCTGTGTATTGTAGTGCCCCCCATGTAATGTGCTGTGCCCACTATGTAATTTGCTGTGCATTGCAGTGCTCACTATGTAATGTGCAGTGCCCACCATGTAATGTGCTGTACATTGCAGTGCCCACCATGTCATGTGCTGTACATTGCAGTGCCCACCATGTAATGTGCAGTGCCCACCATGTAATGTGCTGTGCCCACCATGTCATGTGCAGTGCCCACCATGTAATGTGCTGTGCCCACCATGTCATGTGCTGTGCCATGCAGTGATCCCACCAAGTAATGTACAGTGCCCACCATGTAATGTGATGTGCCATGCAGTGATCCCACCATGTCATGTGCAGTTCCCACCATGTCATGTGTTGTGCCCACCCTGCCATGTGTGTGCCTAGCATGTAGTGTGTTGTGACCACTGTGTAATGTACTGTGCTGTTCAGCAGTGCCCACCATGTCATGTGCAGTTTCTAACATGTAATGTGCAGTTGCATTGCCCATGAAATGTGCTATGCCATGCAGTGCCCACCATGTAATGTGTTGTGCCATTCAGGGCCCACCATGTAATGCGCTGTGCCCACCACATCATGTGCTGTGCCATGCAGTGCCCACCATGTAATGCACTGTACCCACAATGTAATGTGCAGTGCCAACCATGTCATGTGCAGTGGCCACCATGTAAATTACTGTGCAGTGCCCACCCTGTCGTGCTGTGTTGTGCCCACCATGTCATGTGCTGCACCATGCAGTGCTTACCATGTAATGTGCTGTAAATTGTCCACCATGGCATGTGCTGTGCAGTACCCACAATAGAATGCCCTATGCAGGGCTCACCATGTCATGTGCGGTGTCCACCAATTAATGTGCTGTGCTCACAATGTAATGTGCTGTGTCATGCAGTGCCCACCATATCATGTGGTGTCATGCAGTGCCCACCTTGTCATGTGCTGTGCAGTGCCCACCATGCCATGTGCAGTACCCACCATATCGTATGCTGTGCCCACCATATAATGTGCTGTGCAGTGCCCACTTGTAATGTGCAGTGCCCACCATGTAATGTGCTCAGCTGTGCCTGCCATGTCATGTGCTGTGCCCACCATATAAGGTCCTGTGCCCACCGTGTGCATGTGCTCTGTTGTGCCCACCATGCAATGTGCTGTGTTGTGCAGTACCAACCATGTCATGTGCTGTGCCCACCATATAATGTACTGTGCCTACCTTTGTAATGTGCTGTATTGGGCAGTGCCAACAGTGTAATGTGCTGTGCCCGCCATGTAATGTGCTGTGCTTCGCCCACCATTAAATGTGCTGTATCCATGTATCCACCATGTAATGTGTAGCGCCAACCATGTAATGTACTGTGCTATTCCCCCCCCCCCCCCCCCCCCGTGTAATGTACTATGCCACAGACTCACCCCCTCACTCTCACCCCCCCCCTCTCTCTCTCTCAACCCCTCTCTTTCACCCTGTTCTCTATCTTGCCCCCTTCAACCCCCTCTTTCCTACTACCCTCTCTCTCTCTTTCACCCTCTCTCTCTCTTTCACCCTCTCTCGTCCCCTCTCTCTCATTCAACGCCTTTCTCTCTCTTTTCCCCTCCCTCTCATCCCCACTCTTTCAGCCCCCCTATCCCGCTATAACCCCCCCCCCTCTCTCTCTCTCAACCACTCTCTCACACCCCTCTCTCTCTTTAATTTAATTCAACAAAGAATTGTTTGCGTTTTTCATTTTATTTATTTTCATAAAAAGGCCCACCAAAATCCTTAGCACCAGGCCCATGTTGCTCTTAATCTGTCCCTGGTGTTGGGCTGTCCGCCCTGTACTGCGCAGGCGCAGCGCTGTTCCGACGAGAAAGGTCCGCCCTGAACAGCCGTTCATCTTCGGAGACTTTCGGCGTCTCCTTTGTGCGCATGCGCAGTACAGGGCGGACACTATCAGATAGGGGACGTTTCTCGACAGGAGCGAGTGTGATCTAGAGGAGGAGGAACCGAGCAATAGTAAGTAAGCCATCTGCAGATGAATTTGTTAACTCCTTTTTTGGGGGGCGGTTGATATATTACCAATGGTATTTTTTTAATATGCATGAAGGGTAGTTAATGTGTATTATCAATGCTGCATTAGTGACAAGTGGCAGTTATTTAACCCCTTTGGGCTGCATTAGTGGCACCAGTGTCAGTGTTAATTAACCCCTGCATACTGCAGCAGTTAATTATCAGTGATGCCACTAATGCAACACAAAGGGGTTAATTAACTGCCACTTGTAACTAATGCAGCATTGATAATACACATTAACCCCTTCATGCTGCATATTACAAATACCATTGGTAATTAACCACTTGCCAACCCGTCTCACCCATTCGATCTGATTCCTGTCCGAATCCACAATTCGCACCGCAATCTGCAAACCGATCCGGGGGTGTCATTAACATTCTATTGACACCCGCAGCGGTTCTCAGAGGGCAGCGTGAACTGCCTGCGGGAGAGATGCGATGCGGGAACCGGCGCTGGAATCGCACTGGTTCTCACATTGCTATAGTGTGAATCTAGGCTTAGGGTTTCGGGTACATGCCCCTGCCCGCCTACTCCCCTGTGATTTGACACAGTGGGAGTATGTCAGCAGATCCCAACCAGTGATTCATGGCCGGGACCTATTGACTGGCTGTGTCACAGCCCAGAGCCCTGTGTTGACAATCAACACAGGGCTCTATACAAAGGAAATGTTCGCTTGCAAAGCAGGGAAAATAAACAAGCCAGTCAATGGTAAAAATCAGTACACACATTACACATTGTTGGGCACACAATTAACCCCTTGGATGCCCCTAGATATTAACCCCTTCTCAGCCGTTGTCATTAGTACAGTGTCGGTGCATATTATTAGCACTGATCAGTGTATAAAGCTACATTCATGACCTAGGTATTCCAGAGCTTCTTTTGGGCAACAAGCGTCCCGCAATTTTGTCGCAATTTGTTGAGGGACAATTGCCACAAAATCGTCTGTGTCTGTGCGTCAATTTGGAAATTGCAGGCAGAATCACAGCAATCCGGAATGCCTAGGTGTGAACTGAGCCTTAGTGTCACTGGGTCCCACTATAAGTCGCTCCTTCTTTACAACCGGGGGGGGGGGGTTGGGCGCAGTTTGCCATCTTTGCCCTGGGCACCAGATGACCTTGTCCCAGCACTGGCTTCAGGTGTTTTTTTAGCAAACTCCATGCGGGCTTTCATGTGTCTTGCACTGAGGAGAGGCTTCCGTCGGGCCACTCTGCCATAAAGTCCCGACTGGTGGAGGGCTGCAGTGATGGTTGAGTTTCTACAACTTTCTCCCATCTCCCGATTGCATCTCTGGAGCTCAGCTAGAGTGATCTTTGGGTTCTTCTTTACCTCTCTCGCCAAGGCTCTTTCCCCCGATAGCTCAGTTTGGCCGGACGGTCAGCTCTAGGAAGGGTTCTGGTCATCCCAAACGGCAATTCTGTGTTTTTCTGTCAATATGGGGTGCTGTGTGTACATTAATAAGGAAAAAAAATGAAATTAAATGATTTTAGCAAATGGCTGCAATATAACAAAGAGTGAAAAATTTAAGGGGGTCTGAATACTTTCCGTCCCCACTGTATACACAGTGCATTCAGTGTAGACTATATATACAGTGCATTCAGTGTAGACTATTTATACAGTGCAGGCAGTCTCAGATACTGTATATATATATATATATATATATATATATATATATATATATATATATATATATATATATATAAATACACTGCCTGCACGGTATATATAGTCTACACTGACTGTAATATCAATCAAGGCACCCTGCCTTTGATTGGCCAAAGGCACAGCAGAGCGCGCTGTGATTGGCCAAATCATGCAGATCAGGTGCATGCTTTGGCCAATCAGCAGCCATCAATGCACTGTGCTCTCGCAGTATATTATGGGGCGCTGTGCAGCACTCGAATTTGCCCATATGTTCGGTTCATTTGCGAACAAACGAACACCCGATGTTCAAGTCGAACTTACGTTCGATTCGAACATTGGGACCATCCCTAGTCAGGAGCATTGATAAGTGGAGATAAGCCTTGCATAGATTACAGCATCACATTCAGTTCTATTACTTTGCTGTGGACCAGGCATTGGTCTGCCACTCTTATGTAATTAAATTAACCACTTCAGCTGCGGAAGGCTTTATCCACTTCCTGACCAGGCCATTTTTTTATGATACGGTACTGCGTTACTTTAATTTGCGCGGTCGTGCGACGCTGTACCCAAATAAAATTGATGTCCTTTTTTTCCCACAAATAGAACTTTCTTTTGGTGGTATTTGATCACCTCTGCGGTTTTTTTTTTTGCTCTATAAACAAAAAAAGGCCGACAATTTTGAATAAAAAACTATATTTTTTACTTTCTGCTATAAAACATTCCCAATAAAAAATTTTTAAAAATCTAATTTCTTCATCAATTCAGGCCAATATGTATTCTGCTACATATTTTTGTTAAAATACTGATTGGTTTGCACAAAAGTTATAGTGTCCAAAAACTATAGGATAGATTTAGGGACATTTTATTTATTTTTTATTGTTTTTACTAGTAATGACGGTGATCAGCGATTTTTAGCAGGACTGCGACATTGCGATGGACACATCGGACACTAATTGACACTTTTTGGGGACCAGTGACACCAATACAGCGATCAGTGCTCCCTGACAGATTAGTGGTTTGCCTTGTTCACACCACTGATCCGTCTCTCCATAGAATGATCACAGACCCTCTGATTGGCACCCGCTATGTCCAATGACAGCGGGAGTGGTGCTCTGGCGGCGCACGCCCCCTACATCGCGTGCACGAAATCACGTACAGTTACGTGATTTTGCACAGCCGGGCCGCCCTACTGCAGTATATATATATATATGGTGGGCAGTCCAGCAGCGGTTAAGGTTAAAGCTGGCCATACATTACTTTTTTTTTTCAACTTGTAGCTGGGTGAAAAAAACTGATAGATACAAAGCCCCAACGGTCTCCGATTTTGAGTCCCTCTGTCCCTCTTTCCTCCTCATTTGTCCCTCATTTTGGTCTGATCTATATAGTTGTATATAAAATACATTATTTATCTTTCAAAAAGTGTTTCCCAGTGCTAAACCTTTTATTCAATTTCTAAATTGTTGCATTTGTAAATTTCAAAAGCCAATATGAAGGAATAGCAGTGGGTAACTTTACCTATAAATGTTAGTTATGTTATGTACATTTAGGAAAGAATCCAGGCCTTTTTAAAGTAATCTACTGAGCTGGCCAGAACCACCTCTGGAGGGAGTCTATTCCACATTTTCACTGCTCTTACTGTGAAGAAACCATTCCGTATTTGGAAATGAAATCTCTTTTACTATAGAGGTAAAGAACGCCCCCTTGTCCTCTAAAAGTGAATAACTTAATGCCAAGTTCACTATATATTTACAGTATATATGTATCCTCCATGCCTCTTATCAGTTTGGTTGCTCTTCTCTGCACTTTCTCCAGTCCTGATATTCTGTTAAAGAACTGGAACAACGGCAGCCGTTTATGCCTATAATTTTCCAGCAGGCTCCTTGTGTAAAGGTTGATTGAATGTGTGACTTTTTTTAAACGGAGCGGGGTTGGCAGGACCCCCCACTGAACAAATTAACACATTGTGTGGCCAACTTAAAAAAGAAGTATGGGCTATGGGAAAAAAAAAACAAATATACTCACCTAGGTGGATGCAACATTGATTCGATGCTGCATCTGTCCCCCGCCGCCTCCAGACCAAGAACTGAGTGATCAAAGACCGCTGATCGCTCAGCTCTCTGACTTCAGGCTGCAGAGAGCTGGTGACTGTCAATCACCATCTCTCTACTTTGTCCCTCCAGCGCTCACTGGAGTGCTGGGATGTGGAGGGGGCAGGAGCAGCTGGCTCAGGCTCTATGCAGATTGCTGAGAGGCTGAGCCAGTTGCCGGTTCAGGAGTGCGAAACGGGTCACAGGAGTGCAGAATGGATTGAATTCTGTGACCCATAAGAGATTTATAGCCAAAATAGCTTTGGCTGTACTTCTCATTTACATTGCATATTATTTAAAGGAGAACTTCAACCAATGATTACAAGATAAAAGCAAATAGCCCTTTTAAAGATAAAATAAAAAGCTGCTTTTATTGCAATATTCACTTTGGAGCTCTCTGCCCACAGTACTTTGTTTTTCACCAGAAGATGCTCACAAGCTGACAGTCAGCATCATTAATCCCACTTCTTCTGATCCCCAACTGTCTTGGACCCATGCTAGCCTGTGACTGGAGAGTGAAAAGAGAAGCAAAGCAATTAGTTCATTTCTCTGTTACTCTGCTTTCTTCTCCTATCAGCATGCTTCTTGTCACCACATGAACTAATGGACTTCTTGTACTGCTTATTCTTAACACACTCTAGCTCTTCTGTACAGGGACTATGAGAGGTCAAATTCAGGTATCTACAAAATAATTGAATGATGTATTATTGATTACAGAGCTGAATTTAAGTGGTTGTAAAGGCAGAAGATTTTTTATCTTAATGCATAGAATGCATTAAGATAAAAAACTTCTGTGTGTAGCAGCCCCCCTCAGCCCCCCTAATACTTACCTGAGCCCCATCTCGATCCAGCGATGTGCACGAGTGCCTTAGCTGTCCAGGACTCTCCCTCCTGATTGGCTGAGACACAGCAGCAGCGCCATTGGCTCCCGCTGCTGTCAATCAAAGTCAATTAGCCAGGGAGGAGAGAGATGGGGTGGAGCCGAACAGCGGCTCAGTGTCTGAATGAACACACAGAGCTGTGACTCGGCTAGGGTGCCACATAGCAAGCTGCTTGCTGTGGGGGCACTCAACAGGAGGGAGGGTCCAGGAGGGCCAGCGAGGGACCCGAGAAGAGGAGGATCGGGGCTGTTATGGGCAAAACCACTGCACCGAGCATGTAAGTATAACATGTTTGTTATTTTTAATCACTTACAGACCGCCCGCCGTCATTATATGTCGGCACTTTGAAGAGGGTAATCGGTGTTATGGCAGCAGCTAGCTACCATAACCCTGGTATCCTCTTTTTCAGCGGGCAGTCCACTTTCAGATAAAAGTGGTCTCTGCGGGGGATTCGCTGCGAGATCACTTTTATTGCCGGCGTGAGAGAGGCCTCCCTCCCAGCCGAGCTCTGGTGCCCTCCGTCGCTTACCGAAGCCGTCGGCAGCAGCAGAGGCGATCGTGTCCTGTCTCCTCTTAGGTATGGAGATGAGTGAGGGGAAGATGGCCCCCCCACCCGTCTCCATACCATTGCAGGGAGGAAACGACGTTAAAGCATCGCTACCGCCCATAGCTCTTAATGCAACATATTTTTTTTTTCAAATGACATTCAATTTTTTTTTTTAAATTGCATTATAGTGTAAATATGAGATTTGAGGTCTTTTTGACCCCAGATCTCATATTTAAGAGGTCTGTCATGCTTTTTTCTATTACAGGGGATGTTTACATTCCTGGTAATAGGAATAAAAGTGACACATTTTTTTTTTTTTAAAAAAAGAACAGTGTAAAATTTAAAAATAAAAGGTAAAATAAATAAGAAAAAAAAAATGAAACGTGCCCCGTCCAGCCGAGCTTGCGTGCAGAAGCGAAAGCATACATGAGTAGCGCCCACATATGAAAACGATGTTCAAACCACACATGTGAGGTATCGCCATGATCGTTAGAGCAAGAGCAATAATTCTAGCCCTAGACCTCCTCTGTAACTCAAAACGTGCAAACTGTAGAATTTTTTTAACATCGCATATGGGCGCAACTTTGAAGCGTGACATGTTGGGTATCAATTTACTTGGCGTAATATCATCTTTCACAATATAACAAAAAAAAATGTGCTAACTTTACTGTTGTCTTATTTTTTAAGTCAAAAAAGTGATTTTTTTAAAAAAAAAATGCTCTTGTAAGACCACTGCGCAAATACGGTGTGACAAAAAGTATTGCAACGACTGCCATTTTATTCTCCATTTTCCCTCCCCGGTGTCATTTTGTTAGAAAAAAATATATATAATGTTCTAAGTATTTTTTTAGCAAAGAAAAATGATTTTAACTTGTAATCAACAAGCTTGAAAAATAGGCCCGGTCTTAAAGTGGTTAAAGAAATAAAAACGAGACGTTAGTATCACTTATATTTGCGTCTATTATATCTGCATACAGTTCAGCTTTTAAAGTATTTGTTTTTAATATGGTGATATTGTAAGATCCACTAAAAAAATACCAAAAACGGATTGCTGCAGAAATATTATATACCATCAGTTTACTTGAGTGTTTCCCCAGACTAGGGCTCACATTTAAAGCAAATATTTATTTTTTAATTATAGGTACGGTATATGAGAAACATAATATGACACTGAATGTTTTCCATGTGGGGCTGGAAGAGAGAATTTTGCAATTTACCTTTTAATATGCTTATGTGATACTCCTGATCTGCACTTTTTCTCTTTAAACTGAAATACAAGCATATATACAAACTGTGGCATTACTGAATAACCCTCAGTTCTGTGTGGTATATACACCCAACTTATTTAAATGTAAGGAAAACATGGATAATTAGGATTCTTTTTTTGCCCCGTGGTGCTAGTAAACCACAACTATGTTGTTAACAAAAATCGTAGGTGTGGAGGAGAGTATTTTTGGAAACTGTGAAAAGAATTATGAAATCAAAGAAACAGGCTTCCAGGAGAATGACATTGATTTCACCTATGATCTAGCAAATAGATTGCTAAAAACAGACAAGGGATTTTCTTAAGTTTTAAAGGTGGGAGTATAGTATATTTTCAAAGCACATATATTTTGAATTATCATTGCTGTATTTCTGTAATTATTTCCAAAATAGTTTACAGTCATGTGAAAAATTAAAGCAAAAGCAACCATTTAAGATATTGCAGCTTGGCTATTTTTAGATGTGCTGGTTGCATTTGTTTTCCTTTTTAGGCTCTCTTTCCCTTATTTTTACTTGGTGATTCAGACAGTAAGTCTGTTATTTTTAAAAAAGAATGAGCTCTCCTGCAGATGAAGCAGCTGGAGGAATGAGACAAACTATTTATTACTGACAGAGGTGCTTTTAATGATCCACTTTTATATATTTATATAAAACCTTTAGCCCAAAAAGAAATAAAACTGTTGCTCTAACTGCTTAAAAAGTGTTAGCTTCAATTTGTTAGTGTATCTAAATCTGCATGCACATCTAACACTCTGCTCCCCCCAGATTGACAATGCTGCTGTCCAAAGGTGCCATCTTCATCCAGAGTGTAGGGACTCTAATGCCGCGTACACAAGAGCGGACTTTACGGCATACTTTGCCCGGCGGATGGGATTTGGTCAGACAATTCGATCGTGTGTGGGCTCCAGCGGACTTTGTTTTCTCAAAAGTTGGACGGACTTAGATTTGAAACATGTTTTAAATGAATCCGTCTAAATCGAGTCCGGTCGAAAAGTCCGTTCGTCTGTATGCTAGTCCGAAGGACAAAAAGCCACGCTAGGGCAGCTATTGGCTACTGGCTATGAACTTCCTTGTTTTAGTCCGGTCGTACGTCATCACGTACGAATTCGACGGACTTTGGTGGATTGTGTGTAGGCAAGTCCGTTCATTCAGAAAGTCCGTCGTAAAGTCCGTTGAAAAGTCCGCCGAGCAAAGTCTGCCGTAAAGTCCGCTCGTGTGTACGCGGCATAAGGCTCCATTCACACTAATGCGTTTTTTGGTGCATTTTGCATTTTGCAGAAATGCATGGGTATTTTTTAACATGGGTTCCTATGGAACATGTTCACATCAATGCATTTTTGTGGCTCTGCGTTTCTGTCAGGGACTTTTTTTCATGCAAAATGCAGCGTTTTGCATGTAATAGAATTCAATGGACCAGCATCAAAAACGCAAGTACAGCTTTTTTACAGCGTTTTTGCGGCGTTTTTGACGCGTTTTGCGTATTTTTTTTTTTTACACTGTATACAGTATAAAAAAACTGTAAAAACAAAAACGCAAAACGCAGCAAAAACGCTGTAAAAACGCTGTAAAAACGCTGTTCAAAAACGCGGCAAGCACCGCAAAAAATACTGCAGAAACGCTCAAAAGCAACATGCATAGATGTGAATCGAGCCTTAGGCCTGATTCACACTTGTGAAGGTTGCAGTTTGCATATTACAGATGAATTTTAACACATCTTTAAACCATGAGACCCCTTTCACACTGGGGCGGTTTGCAGGCGTTATTGCGCTAAAAAAAGCGCCTGCAAACCGACCCAAAACAGCCGCTGCTGTTTGTTCAGTGTGAAAGCCAGAGGGCTTTCACACTGAAGCGGTGCGCTGGCAGAAGAAGGAAAAAACTCCTGCAAGCCGCATCTTTGGAGCGGTGAAGGAGCGGTGTATTCACCGCTCCTAAACCGCTCCTGCCCATTGAAATCAATGGGACAGCGCGGCTATACCGCGGCAATACCGCGGCTATAGCCGCGCTATACGAGCGGTTTTAACCCTTTTTCGGCCGCCAGCAGGGGGTTAAAACCGCACCGCTAGCGACCGAATACCGCGGCGGTAGAGCAGCGCTAAAAATAGCACTGTTTTACTGCCGACGCCCCCTACCGCCCCAGTGTGAAAGCAGCCTTAAAGTCTATGAAACCAAAAACCAGAAAAAAGTCCCTGGCCCTTTTCAATAAAATGCACAAATGTCAACTACATCTGTAGGAAACCATGTTAAATGGACTGTAGTGTGTTTCTGCAAAACTGAAAAATGCACAGGTGTGAACCAGGCCTTATACAGGAAGTGTGTTACTGGCCAGATCACCAGGTGAACCCAGAGGGAAAAAAAATGAAAAAAGAAAACTAACGTGGTCACCACATCTAGGGATTAGTAAGCTATATACAGTATCTCACAAAAGTGAGTACACCCCTCACATTTCTGTAATAATTTTATTATATCTTTTCATGTGACAACACTGAAGAAATTACACTTTTGCTACAATATAAAGTAGTGAGTGTACAGCTTGTATAACAGTGAAAATTTGCTGTCCCCTCAAAATAACTCAACACACAGCCATTAATGTCTAAACCGCTGGCAACAAAAGTGAGTACACCCCTAAGTGAAAATGTCAAAATTAGGACCAATTAGCCATTTTCCCTCCCCGGTGTCATGTGACTCGTTAGTGTTACAAGGGAGAAGGTGTGTTAAATTTGGTGTTATTGCTCTCACTCTCTCATACTGGTCATTGGAAGTTCAACATGGCACCTAATGGCAAAGAACTCTGAGAATCTGAAAAAAAGAATTGTTGCTCTACATAAATATGGCCTAGGCTATCTTGAAAACCCTGAAACTGTACTGCAGCACGGTGGCCAAGAAGACCATACAGCGGTTTAACAGGACAGGTTCCACTCAGAACAGGCCTTGCCATGGTCGACCAAAGAAGTTGAGTGCACGTGCTCAGCATCATATCCAGAGCTTGTCTTTGGGAAATAGACGTATGAGTGCTGCCAGCATTGCTGCAGAAGTTGAAGGGCTGGAGGGTCAGCCTGTCAGTGCTCAGACCATACGCCACACCGCATCAAATTGGTCTGCATGGCTGTCATCCCAGAAGGAAGCCTCTTCTAAAGATAATGCACAAGAAAGCCCGCAAACAGTTTGCTGAAGACAAGCAGACTAAGGACATGGATTACTTGAACCATGTCCTGTGGTCTAATGAGACCAAGATAAACTTATTTGGTTCAGATGGTGTCAAGCGTGTGCAGTGGCAACCAGGTGAGGAGTACAAAAACAAGTGTGTCTTGCCTACATTCAAGCATGGTGGTGGGAGTGTCATGGTCTGGGGCTACATGAGTGCTGCTGGCACTGAGGAGCTACAGTTCATTGAGGGAACCATGAATGCCAAAACGTACTTCAAGCAGAGCATTAACCCCTCCCTTTGGAGACTGGGTGCAGGGCAGTATTAACATGATAATGACCCCAAACACACCTCCAAGACGACCACTGCCTTGCTAAAGAAGCTGAGGGTAAAGCTGATGGACTGGTCAAGCATGTCTCCAGACCTAAACCCCATTGAGCATCTGTGGGGCATCCTCAAACGGAAGGTGGAGGAGAGCAAGGTCTCTAATATCCACCAGCTCCTTGATGCTCAGTGATGTCGTCATGGAGGAGTGGAAGAGGACTCCAGTGGAAACCTGTGAAGCTCTGGTGAACTCCATGAGCAAGAGGGTTAAGGCAGTGCTGGAAAATAATGGTGGCTACGCAAAATCTTGACACTTTGGGCCCAATTTGGACATTTTCACTTTGGGGTGTTGTTATACCTGAAGGGTTCCACATGTACTGTCACTTTAAGGCTGGCTCCACCCAGGAGTGATGTCAAGGGTCAAGGGGTATAGTAGCCATCTTAGAGCACATGTAAGGAAGCATAATAAGATGTACCTGTCCTGAGATGCACGTTGGAGTGTACAGTGAGTACTGAAATAAAGATCAGTTGTTCCAGACCAGAGTTTTGTGTCTCTCACAACTCAGAGTATATAACAGTGGCGACGAGGATGGGATTTACAAAGTGTCTTTCAGTCTGAGAGAGAGACAAAGAAATTGTGGATTATTACCTGGATAAAAGCACTCACAGAGCCCAGCAGGAAAATCTCATTGATCAGGACATTAAGTGAATTTGATGGAGAACAGACATACTGGAGTTCCTGGGTTGAGAGACTGGAACAGTATTTTAGTGCAAATGCCATCCCAGCAGGCAAGTAGCAGTATTTCTGACAGTGGTTGGTGCTAAGACATATGACACTCTTAGAGATCTCCTTTCCCCTGTAAAACCAGAAACTAAGACATTGGCAGAGCTCCTGACACTGTTGGAGGATCACTTCCAGCCTAAACCACTAGAGATTGCAGAAAGATTTCGGTTTTATCAGCGGCAGCAGCAGCCAGGTGAAGAAATGAAAGCTTATGTGCTAGAATAAAAGAGACTGTTAACAGAGAAAGACCTTACCCTTATAAAGGCAATTGAAATAGCTTCAGTGATAGAAATGACTGTGAAAGATACAGGGGAATTGAACCCCCAGGGCAGAAGTGAAGAGGTGAAACAGGAAGTTTTCAGAACAGCAATCAAGCCACCTGCCGCAAACTTGAAATACAGACCCCCACCAAGCCGGGAGTCAGCTTGCTACTGTTGTGGGAATACGGACCATAACCACAAAGTCTGCCGGTTTAAGGATCAGACCTATCATAATTGCGGTAAGGCAGGCCATCTTAAACGGGTTTGCTGTAGTAAGAAGGTGCGAGATAAACAACCTCTGAACCCCAAGACAAAGACATATATGGTGGGAGATGTACATCATCATCTGAGTCAGAGGATGAGGAAGTGCCCCACAGATTAGACATACTGTATTTATTGGCGTATAACATTCACTTTTTCACCCTGAAAACCAGGCGCAAATAGCATGTGCGTGTTATACGCCGATACTTCAATTTTAGCTGCCTCGGAGGGGACAGGGAGGGGGGGCGGGATGAGCGCTGTCAAATTACATACAGTGAGAATCTCCTGTTTACTTGGCGGCCTCTGTAATAGGAAGTCCCGTCTCCTGGTCCAGTGTTCTGTCTATCATAGGAGATTCTCACTGTATGTAATCTGACGGCGCTCCTCCCGCCCCCACCCTGTCCCATCTAGGCTGCAGATTGGCATCAATCAGGCTGCACTGATAGCAATGTTGAGGCTGCTGCATTGAAGGCAGTGGTGAGGCTGCTGCATTGATGGCAATGCTGAGGCTGCTGCATTGATGGCAATGGTGAGGCTGCTGCATTGATGGCAATGGTGAGGCTGCATTGATGTTGACTGATGAGGCTGCATTGATGGCACTTGTGAGGCTGCAGATGGGCATTGATCGGGCTGCATTTATGGCAACGGTGAGGCTGCAGATGGGCACTGACCCTTATTTTGCTTCAAAACTCCTTATTTAAAATTTAAGTTTTTTCCTGAAACTTCCCTCTTAAAATGAATGTGCGTGTTATACGCCTGTGCATGTTATATACCGATAAATACGGTACATCATATGCATTCAGCACCCTCCGCAATGACTGTAGAGGTAACCGTTGAGGGAACGAAACTCAAGATGGATGTAGACACAGGAGCAGCAGTTTCAGTTATCACCCAGAAACAATGGAGACAACTTCAGACCCGAACAACTGTCTGCCCAACACCAATCAAACTGCAGACATTCTCAAAGTAGATACTCCACCCACTGGGTTACGCGAAAGTACAGTTATTGTACAAGGGTCAGACAAAGAGACTGCCATTATATATCCAAAAAAAAGGGGGACCCCCTCTCTTTGGGAGAGACTGGATTGCTCACTTTGGTATGCCAGGCATCGCCATAAATCCCTGTAACACTGTTACAATTCCATTACGAGATAATGAGGGATGGGTGGTGTCCCTGAAGCAGCGGTTCCCAAAGATCTTTGATGATCAGTTGGGGAAAATAAAGCATGACAGTTTAAGACTCAAGCTGAAACCCAACACTCAGCCTAAGTTCTTCAAAGCTCGGATAGTACCTTTCGCACTCCGAGCAGAAGTGGAAGCTGAACTAAGTCGGCTGGAGGAACAAGGTGTCATCTCAAAGGTAGAGTACAGCGAGTGGACATCACCAGTTGTACCAGTAAAGAAAGCGAATGGGGACTTACACATTTGTGGCGATTTCCGCATGGCACTGAACTCCCAACTGGAGATAGACCAGTATCCTCTACCCAGAGTAGATGACATTTTTTCCTCTCTTGCAGGGGGTCAAAAGTTCACCAAGCTTGATCTCATACAAGCATATTTACAGTTTGAGGTCCATCCTTCTTCCCGCAAGTTTCTAACCATCAACACCCACAAGGGACTGTATGAATACAATTGGATGGTGTTTGGTGTAGCCTCCGCCCCAGCCTTTTGGCAATGAAAAATGGACGAGATTTTTTGCGGACATTCCTTTCACATGGTGCCTGCTAGATGACATGCTCATCACAGGATAGACAGAGCAGGGACACAAGCGGAACGTGGAGCTTGTGTTGGCGAGACTCCAAGAACAGGGTCTAAAAGTGAATTAGCAAAATGCCAATTCGAGGTGCCTAAATTGGAGTTTTGTGGCCACCTTGTCGATGCAGAGGGTATACACACCAAGGAGGCCAAGGTTGATACTTTAGTCAAAGCTTCAGCCCCAACCAATGTCCAGCAGCTGAGATCATACCTTGGCTTGCTGAACTATTACCACAAATTCCTGCCAGATCTGGCACATACCTTGTTTCCATTGAACAAGCTTTTGGAGAAACACTCCAGATGGGACTGGTCGGCTGCATGTGCTTTCGAAGTCTTTAAGCGGAAGCTGTTGGTGTCATGCATGCTCGTGCATTATGACCTCCAGATACCTCTCACTTTGGCTTGTGATGCCTCACCCTATGGTCTGGGGGCTGTACTATCTCACATCTTACCAGATGGGTCAGAAAAACTAGTGACATTTGCCTCCAGGTCTTTGACAAAAGCAGAAAGCAATTACTCACACATTGACAAAGAGGCCCTAGCGCTGATATGGGCAATTAAGACAAAGACAAAGGCATCTCTCAGACTACTGCGGCCCGCCTCCAATGCTATGCCCTATTCTTGGGATCATACAGCTACAAAATCCAGTATCGTTGTCATGATGCCAATGATAATGCGGACGTAGTGTCCCGACTGACAGGGAGGTCGATGGACTCTTTTCCACCGGTCAAGAGTTGTCGTTACACCAGCTTGTCCTTCTTGTCTTCTGGGGAGAGAGCAGCCCATACAGCCAAGGATACCTTTCTGAAAACAATACTCTCCTGTGTACGGTCCGGTTGGCCTGCAACCATCACACAGGATTATGAGCCTTATTTCCGTAGGCGTATGGAATTAACTGTGGCTGGCAACTGTGTTTTATGGGCAGACCGAGTGATCATTCCACACACCCTCCGGAGACACATTCTGGACTTGCTACATACCGGGGGCACACGTATGAAACAAAAGGCCCAAGGCTATTTGTGGTGGCCAAACCTAGCCTCAGATATCACGACATATGTGAATGCTTGTGCTGGATGTGCACAAACTGCAAGAGACCCTCCTCTAAGCGATAGGGTGCCAAATATTATTTAAATTGTATCCAGAATCAGGATCCACTTGCTCACAGTGTCTGTGTACCAGGCCTATCCAGTCATTTGACAGAACCCTGTTTTCTGGATCTCCAACACAATAGGAGGTGTGATATCACTTTAAATCTCTCCAGGACAAATGATCCCTCTGCCTACACTGTCTCCTTATAGAGGTTGTAAACCCTCAAGGTTTTTCACCTTAATGCATTCTATGCATTAAGGTGAAAAACCTTCTGTAGTGCAGCAGCCCCCCAGAGTCCCCCTTTTTCTTACCTAAACCCGATTTTTCCAGCAACAAGAACGAGCCCAGCAGCTCCAGCCATTGGCTCCCGCTTCTGCCAATCAAATCCAGTGACACAGGAGCCAGGGGGCAGGGCCGAGTCCTGCTGTCTGTGTCAATGGACGCAGTAGCAGGACTCAGGAGCACGCTCGCATGCTGGTCTTCGAGGGGGCACTTGATAGTTACATAGTTACATAGCTACATAGTTAGTCAGGTTGAAAAAAGACACAAGTCCATCCAGTTAAACCTTAAAATGATGCGGGGACAAACCAGGAGCACCGCTGGGGGACCCCAGAAAAGGAGGATCAGGGTCACTCTGTGCAAAACCCTTGAACAGAGGAGGTAAGTATATCATGTTTGTTATTTAAAAAACAAAAACAAAAAAAAAAAACAAAGATTTACAACCCCTTTAAGGCAGGCCATACATAGTGTAAATTTCTTTCCTGTGTTGATTCTCCATAAACACAAGCAGTGCTGACAGGGGAATCCCTCCTGCCGAGCAACTGCCTGCTCCCGATGGGGGAAGCTGTCCTCGCCGGGAGAAGACAGTGATTATCGCTAGCAGCTAAAACAGCCACTAGTGATAATCGTAAGAGAATCCGGCAGGCTGGTTGTACCCAAGTTGATCGATCAACTTGGTACATTCAGCTTGCCCATTAAAGGTTCGAATCTCAGCTGGTTCCTGCTGAACGGCCAGCCTTCATGGACGGCAGGAACATTTTTATTTTTATTATTTTTTGGGTGCAGCGGGTAGCGTGATTGACAATGGATTTACATTGGGGGACAGTCTTTTTATTTTTTATTTTTTAATAAAGTAATTGTCAAAAACAGTATGTGTGTTTTTATTACTTTTTGACACTTTTTGGTGAATGGGTAGGGGTACTATGTACCCCATATTCATTCACATGGGGGCCCCCTTGTTAAACCACTGGCCATGGTTGTGGAGATGAGGCCCTTGTCCCCAACATGGGGACAAGGTGCTTTGGGGTGGGGGGGCAGGGTACCCACCCCCCCATGTTGAGGGCATGTGGCCTGGTATGGTTCTGGAGAGGGGGCACTTGCTCGTTCCTGATCGCATAAGGGTCTGGTATGGATTTTGGCGAGACCCCACGCAAATTTTTTTTTTAATTTTGGCATTTTTTTCTTTATTTTTTTTCAAAAGCCAGGTGTGGGCAATTGCAACCGCGAGTCATTTGAACTGTGGTTTGACACGTTTTTTTCTTTAGAAATGTAATTTTTTTCTGCAGCATGTTTTATGTATGCTACAGATGCGCCACTTTACAGGCAGACTAAGGGGATGCCCCAGGCACTATATTTAAATGAATTTTTCATTTTTATTGTTGCATTTTAAGCATACCAAAAATCACTGGTCCTAAAAAAACTATTGTTTTTTTTTTTAAATGCATTGATATATGTCCCCCAGGGCAGTACCCAGACCCCCATACACCTTTTATGGCCAATTACTTGCATATAAGCCTTCATAATTGGCACTTTTGATTTTTCCTGTTTGGCTCCAATAGACTTTAATGGGGTTCACCATTCACCCATGGACTTCAATAGGGTTCACCATTCAGATTAGAACTTTTCCCCTGTTCGGGAGTTCTGCTACGAACTGAACAGGGGGGGTTTCGGCCCATCTCTACTAGTGAATATGCCTAAAGTATTGTGCTGGTATTTTCTTAGTGAGGAGAGGCATTCAATTTAAAGAAAATTACTCTGGAAACAAGTTAGAAAAATATAAAAAGGTTGGAATCTTTTTGGGCGGCATTCTCTTTTAAGCATTAATTGTTTTTGCTTCATTAAGTATTTTAAAAATTCAAGCTCATCATTAAAGGATTATCAACACAATAATTTATTCACACTGCAACAATTTAGTTTTTTAAAGATGGAGTTTTTACAATATCATATGCAAGGTGGGAAGTTGCATTTTGTTTATTTTTAATGTATTATTTGCTAAATTATGTTAAATATACAGTACATAGAAATACATAGACAGACAGATGCACACACTTTAGCTCAGATAGTTCCTAAAGTGGACCTACAAGTTTTCTTGAATAAATTCCTGAATACCACAGGATACAGCAATAGTATACAGGTGCATCTCATAAAATTAGAACATCATAAAAACGTTTGTTTATTTAAGTAATTCAATTCAAAAAGTGAAACTTATATATTTTATATAGATGCATTACACACCGAGTGATATACATATTTCAAGCATTTCTTTCTTTTTATTTTAATGATTATGGCTTACAGCTAGTGAAAACTCAAAATTCAGTATCTCAAAAAATTTGAATATTACAAAGACTAATAAAAAAAAGTATTTGTAATACAGAAATGTTGGCTTATTGAAAAGTATGTCCATGTACAGTATAGTATGCACTCAATACTTGGTCAGGGCTTATTTTGCATGAATTACTGCATCAATGCGGTGTGGTATGGAGGCGATCAGCCTGTGGCACTGCTGAGGTGTTATGGAAGCCAGGTTGCTTCGATAATGGCCTTCAGCTTGTCTGCATTGTTGAGTCAGGTGTCTCTCATCTTATTCTTGACTATACTCCACAGATTCCCTATAGGGTTTAGTTTGCTGGCCGATCAAGCACAGTGATACCATGATCATTAAACCAGGTATTGGTACTTTTGGCAGGGTGGGTAGGTGCCAAGTCCTGCTGGAAAATTAAATCAGCCTCTCCATAAAGCTGGTCAACAGAGGGAAGCATGAAGTGCTCTAGAATTTCCTGGTAGAGGGCTGCGCTGACTTTGGACTTGATAAAACACAGTGGAACAACACCAGCATATGGCATGGCTCCCCAAATCATTACTGACTGTGGAAACTTCACACTGAACCTCATGTAATTTGGATTCTGTTTATCTCCACTCTTCCTCCAGACTCTGGTACCTTAATTTCCAAATAAAAATTGCAACATTTTCCACAGTCTGTGATGATTTGGGGAGCCATGTCATCTGCTGTATTGATCCACTGTATTTTATCAAGTCCAAAGTCAGCGCGGCCCTCTACCAGGAAATTCTAGAGCACTTCATACTTCCCTCTGCTGACCAGCTTTATGGAGATGCTGATTTCATTTTCCGGCAGGACTTGGCACCTGCCTACACTGCCAAAAGTACCAATACCTGGTTTAATGATCATGGTATTACTGTACTTGATTGGCGAGCAAACATGCCTGACCTAAACCCCACAGAATCTGTTCTATATTGTCAAGAGGAAGATATGAGACACCAGACCCAAGAATGCAGACGAGTTGAAAGCCGCTATCAAAGCAACCTGGGCTTCCATAACACCTCAGCAGTGCCACAGGCTGAACGCCTTCATGCCACACCGCATTGATGCAGTAATTCATGCAAAAGGCGCCCCGACCAAGTTTTGAGTAAATACTATACTGTACATGGACATACTTTTCAGTAAGCCAACATATTAAGAATCCGTTTTTGTTATTGGTCTTATGTAATATTAACATTTTCTGAGATACTGAATTTTGGGTTTTCACTAGCTGTAAACCATAATCATCGAAATTGAAAGAAAGAAATGCTTGAAATATATCACTCTGTGTGTACTGCATCTATAAAATATTTGATTTACACTTTATGAATTGCATTACTGAAATAAATTAACTTTTTCATGATATTCTAATTTTATAAGATGCACTTGTATATTCTTATATATAAGAAGACCATTATCCCTCATTGGCAGGATAAACTTACTTAAAATTAAATTCCTCCCAGTTTTTCTATATGCTCTGAGGCACTTTCCAATTTGGATCCCCAAAGCCTTCTTCCAAAAATTTGACTCCATTATAACCCCCTTTCTGTGGAAATCTCACCCCCCCCCCCAGAATAAACAAATCTACACTCAAAAAGGCCCTGGACAGAGGGTGGCCTAGCCTGTCCGGATCTTGAGAAATATTTCTTTGCTGCACTACTGTCACACGCCCAACACTGGCTAGCCTCAGATAACCAATGCTGCTACAGTCCTTTAGGCCGCCCACCTCGGTTCCTACGAGGCGCTGAGTAATGCTTTACATAGGGGTGTCAGAGCCCCCTATTCTCTCACACCCTCCATGAAGGCGGTGATCAGGGCATGGCAATTGTTGATCTATAAACTACAAAGGGACCCTCACACTAGATCTCCAGACACCCCCCGTGGCTCAAACCACATTTACCAGAGTTTCTTACTATCCCAGACCCAGGGTTCTGGGCTGCTAGAGGTATCAAAAACCTGGAGCGTATCTGTATTAGTGGCTGCCTTCTGTCCTTTGATTCCTTCAAGGAGAAATTTGGGCTCACTAATCAACAATTCTTTAGATTTCTTCAAATTCGTCATGCCTTCACTACCCAGTATGGTCCCACCCCGTTACTTCTCCTCTGGTCCAACCTTGAATCCACATTAAGGGTTACTCCTCTGGTCAAACCCACCTCTACCATCTACAAAGCTTTATTGTCTTCAGTCCACTTTGGTCTGGAGGACTTGTTCTCTAGGTGGCAGGGCAAGATCCCGGATCTGGATTCGGAAGACTGAGAGGACGCCTGGGAATATCCTTTCTTACAGCTCATCTCTGTCAGAGATGGGTTGATACAATTTAAACTGATTCATAGAGTCTATTTGTAACCCCAAAGATTATCCAAAATCTACCCCAATTCCTCCTCCAACTGTTGGAAGTGTAATATGGCAAATGCTGACTTCTAACATATGTTGTGGTCCTGTCCCAGGATCCAGCCCTTTTGGGCAGAGGTCACGATCTTCATTGAAACCTTGACCATGGTTCATGTCCCCCTGAATTTATCGATCTGTTTGCTGGGTCTGGTGGGCTCCTTGGCCCATCGCCAAGCAACCAGAACACTAATCGGACTTCTATTATTTTACGCTAGGAAAGCTCTACTCATTAAATGGAAACAAACGGAGGTACCCACTTTGAATACATGGAAATCGCTGACCAACTCAGCGGTGCCACTATACAAAGCGGCCTATCTCGCCAGATGCTGCCCAGCCAAGTTTGACAAAATATGGCGCGTATGGTTAGAATCAGACATCACGAACGCAACACAATAGGCATTGTTCCCGTTGATTGTCTACTTCAGCTAAAAGTCTTGTAGCAGTGAAAACCTAATTTTGCCATTATATGAAGGTTCTCATAAATGTGCTATCCTCAACCTCAGCAGCGCTTCCCGATGTGGTCATCTGAAATACATTTTACATTTACTTACTTTTACATTTTACATTACATTTTAGCGTCGTGCAAACCACGAACTTGTGGCTCAGTTCGTGAGCACAAACACCGAGCCATTTTTATTGGTTTCATTTGTACATTCCCATACCTTGTCATTTCACGCCACGTAGTAGACCCATTTCTCTTAAGAAACACACTGTCTACCACTTCAGTTATCTTAGTTCACATTTCCCTTCGGTCCGGAGCTAGTTGCATCAGCGGCTCACCGGTTCGTCCCGGTTAGTTTTGTCATCTCAATTCATGCCAAGCTCTACAGTCTGGTTCGTTTTCAGTCCTAAATTGCGGCACAATGATCCGTGCCTCTGTCATGGCAAGTCATTTTGATTTTTGTTACATTTCGCATACCCTTCACTCCGATTCGAATCTAGTCACATCTGTGACGCACTGTTTCATACTGGCTCCTTCTAGTCATCTCATTTCATTTCATTCCATGCTCCACAGTCCGGTTCGTTGTCAGTCGCAATCGTGGCACACCATTTTGTGCCTCTGTCATGGCAAATCTTTTCACTTGTTTCATTTCACGTACCCGTCACTCTGATTCAAATCCAGTCGCATCTGCAAAGCACTGATTCGTACCGGCTCATTCTAGTCATTTCATCTCATTTCACTCCATGCGCCACAGTCCGGTTCGTTGCCAGTCGCAATCGCGGCACAATGATTCATGTCACTGTCATGGCAAACATTTAATTTGTTCATTTCACATACCCTTCACTACAACTCGAATTCAGCCGCATCCGCGACCCTCTAATCCACCTTGACTCGTGTTAGCCATTATTTCCTGTACCATAGACAGGTTTGCTGTCAGTCGCTGTCGCGACACACCGATTCGTGCCTCTGTCATAGCAACCATTTGCTCATTTAATTTCATATACCCCACATGCCGATCCGAGTCCAGTCGCTTTATCAGCGCTCCGATTCGTGTCAGCTCCATTTCACTCATTTCATTTTTGCCCTCATTTCATCCCATATTCCACAGTTCGCTTCACTGTCAGTCACAGTTATGGTACCCTGATTCGTGGCACCATCACTTCAATCATTTTAGAGGTATTATTTCACCTGTCTTCTGTCATATTCTCCTCAGGTTCGGCAGTCGCTTCATGACGAGTCATTCGTGCCTTTTTTTCTGTTATCTCGTCATAGATCTACTGCTGTTCGATGTCGGTCGCCTCAGCAACATAACGGTTCACTTTAAATTCAGATCACTGTTTGATTTGCCATGTCATTAACAGACACACCTCAGTTCGTCTCACTCTATGGCCCACATAGCTCCAGACCAACTGTTCTCAAAACCATTTTCCTTCGAAGTCCATTCATGGTTTCAATTCGTTTGTTTAAACCATCGTTCACCTCACGATAAGGTTCCCCTTGCAGTCCCATAAACACATTTCAAAGTTACACGACCCGGCCACTCAGTCACCTCCTAATCGCATGTAATAAGACGTCACCTGGCTCGCTACCAAGATCATCTCTTTCTCCACCTCGCAGTATCCAAAACCCAGCAATCAGGCTCCAGGATCAACATCCATCTTTTCAAGACAAACAACATCTGGTGCCCAGTAGCGATACTCAACCGCTACTGTCACTCCTACCAAAGCAATCGAACTCTAGTCCTCTACTACCTTTCCCGACCAACCCCTTGAGTGGCTGCCAGTTCATCAAGCACATCAGGATCCTCCTGCGCAACCTAGACCTCGACCCCAGTTGGTACTCTGGTCACTCGTTCCGAATTGGAGCAGCATCAGCTGCTTTCCAGCACAGGGTTCCAGATCACATCATCAAGAGATTAGGCAGGTGGAAATCTGCCTGCTTTGCCCGGAATATCCCGAATCCTCAGGTAGAAATGATGCAAGCAGCATTTGAAAGCTTTTTATTGGTTTAGTGTGAATAACACTAAACCAGTAAAAAGCTTTCACCCCAACCTGAACGTTTTTACCCCCTTTTTTGGTATACCGGCCAGCAGATCAGGGCACGCTTCAGGTCCATTTCATGTTGTAAGTCTTATGGCAAGTTTATGTGGTTCACATCCATCCCTGTCAAAAGGCTTTGACTATATATATATATATATATATATATATATATATATATATATAAAGTATAATGTAGCATTTCATCAGTTGCTGATTGAGCGACCCCCTCTGTTTAGTATACAGATGGCAAGTTGCTCAAGTAGCACTTGAAAGAGACCAGGGCTTACTGTATACAACATAGACTACTTGTTGCGAGTGACTGCTCCTGGGTCTGCGGCTGAATATAAACAGAAGGGAAGGGTTAACTTGTTGGGAGAGAACATCTCACCTGCTCAAAGGGTTCTTTTTGAATAGCAGGTCATTGGGCATCGTTTTTCGGAACATAGATCTACACTGATGGATGACATGATGGACAATGAATTTACATCATAGGGCATTTTTCTGTGTTTTTTATTAATAAAGGGCTTGCCATGGTGCCAGTGTGTTTATTTACAAGTGATCCTTGTCCTCATCAACAGTGAGACAAGAAGCTTTGCCAGGGGGATCCCATGTTGAGGGCATGTGGCTTGGTGTGGTTCAGAAGGTGGTATGGTTCAGAAGGGGGGCCTACCCTTCCTTTTCTGGCCAGCAAAGCTGCATGCTTGGATAAAGACCTGAGGTGAATTCTGGGGGGACCATGCCTTTTTTTCTTATTTTTGTTTTACGCTCTCGGTTCTCTCCTTTAAAATCCACAGCCAATCACCCTGTAGCCACCTAGATCCTACAAACTGATGACATCATCATAATGGTGCACCACTTCACAGACAGGTTTAGGCCACCCCCCAAAAAATATGCAATGTTAATGTTTCACACTGAGCATTATTGAAATTGTGCTCCCTGTTAAACAGTGTTTTTGAAAAATTATTTTTACATTGGTACATGTGCCCCCTGACAGTGCCCAGCTCCCCCATGCCCTTTGTTTGACGATCCCTTGCCTATTAGCCTTGAAAATTAAGAAATTTGAATTTCAGGATTCGTCTCCCACTGTCTTCAGTGGGGTTTGCATTAACTTACCCTTTTCCCAAACTTTTTTGACAAGGTCAGTGAATCTTCCTCAAATCAGACACAGGCACAATTGGAACATTACTAAAAGCAAGCATATTTTTTTTTACTTTTTTTCCCCACAGGTACATTTTTGCACTTGTATGCAGTAAATATACGTGGGGTAGTGAGGCCTGATAAAATAAATGGACTTCGCCTTTTAGTGCACCATCTTATTTAAGTCAATATGTTCAAATAAAATCTTTAAAAATTAAATGTCGATCATGCCTATGATAACCCTATGTTAAAAAAAAAGCTGAAATAGATTAACAAAAAAATGCAGTATAACTCTGAGGCCACAGAGAATGTACCTCCCAGTCGTTTAAAAGACTAGTTGTTTTCAGCACCTTTGCTGGTGTTTTTGTGGTCGGAGTCATGTGGAACAAATCACTTTATCCATCTGTGTTGTGGAATTTAGTAGAAAGCAGCTGAAATCTCCACAGCACATGAGCTGCATGCAGGTGCCGACATCCAAGCCTCCGGTGGCATTCCAATAAGGTATTTTATGTACATATTTACACATTCAATTACAGTAAATGCTCATCCTGTTAGGGCTATTTTAAATCAAAGCTTCATGCACGAGCAGTTGTATAATTGAGGAATGCTTATGAAAATATTCAACGTTAAACGTTCTGTTCACTTTAGAGTCAAGAAAAAAGCACTAATTACTGTTTTACTTTAAATCAAAACTAGGTCATGGGCAGGCTGGATTATGTTTACCTGGCCACGCAAGATACAATCCTTGCTTTCAAGATGGTCTTGCATGAAAAAAAAAATGACATTATGAAAGTCTAATATATACCGCATCCTTAGCTTTGTAAAGTAAGTGAAATACAAGAAAATATTAACAATGTTTTGCTGAGCTGTAAACAGCATTACTCACTATATGCTCTGGATTGTCACAATGACAATTTCAGAAGAGAGCCAAGACATCCTGGTCTTATGGTCATGTGATGCAAGGGTGTAACTATAGCAATAGCAGAGCATGCAACCATTGGCTCCCCAATGCTCTCACTGATCTTAAGATAAAGTGTACCTAAAACAAGGATAGGCAATACAAGAGCTGACAACATATTCTATTAACTACTAAGGACTAAACATGTGCTTTGCGTCTGGGTCGATCATGATTTTGACTCAGAAACTGGCTCTTCGTAGTTCACTGAACAAGGGAACTAAAGTCAGATTTGACCAGTTCACGCACCGTGCTGCAGCCAGAAGTCATTTACCTAATTATGGTATCACTTTCAGGAGCTGGCTGGGGGCCGTCCATCTATGGGAGAGGATAGTGGAATGGGCCATCATTTTCTTTGTCGTGATTGTCAGTAGAGCCAATGCCATCACTGGGCGACATGATTGCCATTGGGTGGGACAATGTTTATTTTATATTTTATTTATTTATTTATTTAATAAATTTTTCCACAGAGTCTGAGTGTTTATTTACCATTTTAAATGTTTTTGTGAATAAATAACAAGAGGTACTGTATACCCCTTACTCATTCACATAGGGTAGGGGGCTGGATATTTGTGGACATTTTATCTTAAAGGAGCTTCCTTTTTTTAATAAGTCGTCCCTATACAGACACCTACATTCAATGAGCCAATGATAAGGGAATGAGGCCCTTGTCCCCATCAACCATCAACATTAAGACAAGGTGCCTTACAAGGAGGGAGAGGCTTTGAATCTCCTCCCTACAAGGTACCCTCCCAACTTGAGGGCATATAGCCTGGTATGGTTTGGGAGGAGGACAGGGCACACACACTCACTGCCCCCATCCCAAAACACCATGCCAGACCCTTATACAGACATGCAACTAGAACACACACAATTTTTACATGGTGACCCCTCAGAATCCATACCAGACCCTTAAGAACCTGTTACGGATTTTGAGAGAAACCCCAGGAAAAATTATAAGGATTAGGTATGAAAAAAAAACCCAGTGTGATGTTCCCCAATATCCTTACTAAACATTGTCCCTCAATGCACATCCAACGTCAATCATGTCATCCATTGATGAAGATCCATCGTCAAAGAAGATGAATGATGCCATTATGACCTACCACTAATCCTGCTGCTTCACTCGCCTCTACTCCCACTGATTCTCCCACTGCTACTTCATTGCAAATGACAGCTTCTTGGCCGGCTGCTTAACGTCAACAAACCAGTTGGGGATACCAGATGATGTCATTGACCAAATATGGTCTAGAGTGGAGCTGTTGTTTGTGGATTTTTTTTTAGACTGTCTAATAAATTACTTCAAAAACCTGTGTAGTGTGTTTTTAATTATTGACACTTTTTCCCTAGGTAAATGGGTAGGGGTACCATGTACCCCATACTCATTCACCTAGGGTGGGGGGCCAGGATCTGGGGGCCCTCTTATTATAGGGGGCTCCCGGATTCCGATAAGCCCCCTGCCCGCAGACCCTGACAACCAACGGCCAGGGTTGTCGGGAAGAGGCCCTTGTCCTCATCAACATGGGGACAAGGTGCTTTGTGCTTTTGTGCTTTGAGGGCATGTGGCCTGGTACGGTTCAGGAGGGGGGGGGCGCTCGCTCGTCCCCACCTCCTTTCCTGACTGGCTGGGCTGCGTGCTCGGATCGGGGTCTGGTATGGATTTTAGGGGGGCCCCACACCATTTTTTTCAGCGTAGGGGGTTCCCCTTAAAATCCATACCAGACCTAAGGGCCTGGGATTGCCCGCACTCGCCGCAATAGGAAAATTTGTTTTTCCTATTGCAGCGAGCGTGAGATGCAGTACTCTGCCCTTGCGTCGTATCTGGTCTGTCGGACCAGCATACAGGTGCATGCAGACGAACGGGCTTTCTGTCAGGAACTGAGTGCGGCGGACTAAGATTTGAAGCATGCTTCAAATCTAGGTACGGCGGACTTTTGGGAAAAAAAAGTCCGCTGGAGCCTACACACGGTCGGATTGTGCGGCGGACTCTTGTCCGCCGGATCAAGTATGCCGGAAAGTCCGACCGTGTGTACGCGGCATAAGGCAGTAGTTAAAAATCAATGTACCTGTGAAGGACTAGAGAAGAGATTATGAGAAGATGAATGCATGGTCTAAAGCTTGGGCTGCTATGACTATCATTGCACCACTGCATGGGACTACTATGTGGTATTTGCTGCTCCCTTGTACCCACACAGAGTCTTTGAGCGTCATCTCTTCAAAGTCTCCATGAATTCTTCAGGCTCCAGGATCCATACCAGGAATGTCTAATCCCAGAAAACACAAGAGCTAGTTTCCTGTGTACCAAATATGCATCCTGGAGCCTCCTAACTTGTATGGATGAGACCCCTGAGTGCCACCTAGCCCTTTTCACACCATGAGAGTGTCATAATGTCATATATAAATAGGGACAAATGTAATTGTTTTAAATAGTATCTATAGCTGTAGCCCAAACTTTTTTCAGTTTTGTTTAGCATAGGTAATGGTTACTACTTTTGTCAGTTTCTCTTTTTTAATGTCTCATTGGGGAGTATTGCCCCTCAACTCCTGTCTTTGAGGCACAAAAGGAAGAGAGTGGAAGTCTCTCCAAAGTAAATGGGAATCTAATCAGTTGTTAACAGCTGTTGCCTGAACAGATGTCACCATTAGAAGATATAACCTCACCTTCTGTTGTGGTCACAACTATTTCGATTTTTTATCACTTTTTGTCCTTGTGACAATGGTCACCAGGGCAAAAGGAGAGGTCAAATCTCCCAAGCAAGGACAGAGACAGCAATTTAAACGTCAAAGATGTTCTAACCCTTCCACACACTATCCAGAAAATGTAAGGGAAAAACTTTGAATTGTTGTAGGATTGGTGCATATGCATGATTACAGATCCAGACTGCGTTTTGCCCAAGGTACAATGATAAATAGGTCACATACACAATTGCATTAACCAACGTCTTAAAAATGGGGTGAGAAAAAGTATTATGGATCTCACTGTGTGGTGTTGAGTCTGCTTCTGGACAGAACTGATTGTGTGCACTGTACAGTATACACCCTGCCACTGTCTGCTGTGCCCTTTCCAACTCAGGAAACACTGAACTGCATTCATCATCCTGTCTTCCTGTTCCTGAATGGGCACACTTTTAGTAGCCATTTCTAAATGGTAGAAAATGGTGAGTTTAAAATGTACAAAAAACAAAACAAAAAAGCAAAACAAATGCTAAAGCTATAAGAAATTCTTCTCCTTTATTTCTATCTGTTGAAAAAAAAAAACACACATAGAAGAAAATTATTACAGATTTTTTTTTGTTTGTTTTATGCCCTGTACACACGGTTGGATTTTCCGACGGAAAATATGTGATAGGACCTTGTTGTCGGAAATTCCGACCGCGTGTGGGCTCCATCACACATTTTCCATCGGATTTTCCGACACACAAAGTTTGAGAGCAGGTTATAAAATTTTCCGACAACAAAATCCGTTGTCGGAATTTCCGATCATGTGTACACAAATCCGACGCACAAAGTGCCATGCATGCTCAGAATAAATAAAGAGATGAAAGCTATTGGCTACTGCCCTGTTTATAGTCCCGACGTACGTGTTTTACGTCACCGCGTTCAGAATGATCGGATTTTCCGACAACTTTGTGACCGTGTGTATGCAAGACAAGTTTGAGCCAACATCCGTCGGAAAAAATCCTAGGATTTTGTTGTCGGAATGTCCGATCAATGTCCGACCGTGTGTACGGGGCATAAGAGTGTAGCAGAGATCTGATGCATGGAAAAAGAATAGCTTTGGCAATTTACAAATCACTTCAAACAGGACATGTTGGTGAAAGTTCTTTTTTTGTCATCAAATATATTCAAATATATAATCACGAGCCACCTCTGAGAACTAATTATAAAGAAAAAAAAAATGATTTTTAGGATTTTTAGTCAGCCCTGAAAGCCAGAGAAATTTCCAATGAAAAAAAAAATTATCAGGGTCAGCTGCTGTCACCACATTGCTCCAAAACTAAAAGTCCAATGTACATGAAGGAAATATTACGGTGGGCAGTAAACTATGCCACTGGAATTCCATTTGTTAAGTGACTGCTGAGCGCAAGGTACTGTGGCTAGCTGACCATATTTACTGGAGGAACCAAAGAGGTTTTTTTTTTATAATAAGTGGGCTGGATAGCTCTGTTATAATAATGGGTTACCCACATCACTAAGGTACAACTTTGATTGCTCAAAGTTACATGTAGTACTCAGGATCCCTCTGCTAAAACCTTTGCTGTAACAGTATTAGTAAGTTTTTTTGTTGTGTGACACCTGCCATTTAACCACAGCAGTTTAGTGTGTGGGCAGCAGACGCTTTGGGATGTAGAGCCATGTGGCAGGGGGCACATGTAGGGGACCTGCGATTGGGCAGATGTTGGTACCAAGCTATACAGTCCCATCATGCTTCCTCTTGGATACAGCCCCCACCTGCCTGCCTTTGTAGCCAGAGGCCCACACACACATTGCCCGCCTAAGACCTAACACTTGCAGTAAAGGAAAGTCCACGCACAGAAGCATTTTTAGCACTTTATTGCAACATCAATTCTTCACATTACTTCACATTTACTTCCTCCTTGGGAGAACTACAAAATCGGGACCAATTCCCCATGTATACTAAACTCCACAGCCTTAGGTTATCCTTCACCGAGCCACAGGAACCACAGATGAGGGTCAGAGGTGACAAAGTCTTCCTATTAGTATACCAGTCCCTTACAAATGTCCCTTATATAGCTTTGCCCAGCTGGGCTTACTCCCTGATAAAACCTCCTCCCTTGCTTCAATGACTACTCACATAAGTGGACTCTGTCATAGGCCCCCAAAATGCACCCCACTACAGGACTGCAGAAGAAGGTTAAAGATAGACTGGGTGACTCTAGCTAGTCTCCCCACAATCAGTACCACCATAGGGAGGTTCAACTCTGCATAAGTCCCTTTAGGTAAGATTGCTATAGGTCTACATCTTGGCAGCACTAGGGTGTCCTTTCTCATATCTCAACTAATTGGGCCCCACCGACAGCTGGCATTTATAGGGGCACTAATCTCACCGTTGGCATAGCAACAGAAGGGCTTAAACTTAAAGGGGCACTGCACCTGCCAACACACATTTTATCACATCACACAGTTCCTTTTTTAGAAGAAGTGCAAAAATTGACACTTCCTTCATTTCTCCGCACAGCAGCACCGTCCAGAGAGGAGCAATATTATGCAAACATGTTGCATAATATTGCACAGTTCTGGAACACAGAGAAACGCTACATTTTGTTGTGAACAAGACACACAGAAAACTATAGTTTCAATTTGTCAATGCAGTTACCTGCATTTATCCATCCAGGAAAAGTGCGGGTAACTGCACATAGTGTGAACAGGCCCTAAAATGGGACAAAAAAAAATGGGGCAAAATAAAAAATTGCATATATGGCACATTCTGTCATAACATTAATACATCAGTTTTTGTGTCTCTCCTCCCTGTAACATATGTCAATCCTCCTCTCTAGGTAAGGTAGAATGACCCCTCAAAGTAGTGTGAAAGGCTAACATTTAACTTCTTGGGGTGTAGTTCTTGGATTATGGTAAGGTGGCAAAGATAACTGGGTACCAGTTACTGTATTCTTTCCTATAGTTTGCTCAGGATTTTAAAATATTGCAGGTCTTCAAATAACAGCTAGTATTGTTTTTCTTGTACTTTGAATGAATCTCCGGCCATTAACCTTATATGAGCAGTGCAATGCATTGCTCACCAATAGGGATGAGCTTCGTGTTCGAGTCGAACCCATGTTCGACTCGAACATCGGCTGTTCGACCGTCCGTCGAATTGCGAACGTTATGGGCCGTTCGCGCCAAATTCGTGTGGCGCGTCACGGCCCATAATTCACTGCGGCATCGCAGTGCATTGCTGGCTGATGATTGGCCAAGCATGCACTATGACCCGCATGCTTGGCCAATCACAGCGCCGTCAGTAGAGAGAGCTGTAATTGGCCAAAGCCAGGGTGGCTTTGGCCAATTATGGCTCAGGGGATTTAGTATACGCCCCACACTATATAAGGCCGCCTGCACGGCGGCCCTGTGTAGTGTGTTCCGGTGTGCTGAGAGATAGAGAGAGAGACAGACAGTGTCATTTGATTTGAGTTAGATAGATTAGGCAGAACAGTCAGTCAGTTAGCTGCACTTACAGTGTATTGTGTATATATATGCATCCCTGGTGTTGCATATATATATATACACTGTATTCAGTTTAGCTAGATCCGTTCCTGTTATCTTCTATCTAGACTATTTACATTTGGTGCAGTGCGTCCTGCTCACAGTGTTCAGCTAGATCTGTTCCTGCTATTTACATTTAGTGCAGTGCGTCCTGCTCACAGTGTTCAGCTAGATCTGTTCCTGCTATTTACATTTAGTGCAGTCAGTGCGTCCTGCTCACAGTGTTCAGCTAGATCCGTTCCTGCTATTTACATTTAGTGCAGTGCGTCCTGCTCACAGTGTTCAGCTAGATCCGTTCCTGCTATTTACATTTAGTGCAGTCAGTGCGTCCTGCTCACAGTGTTCAGCTAGATCCGTTCCTGCTATTTACATTTAGTGCAGTGCGTCCTGCTCACAGTGTTCAGCTAGATCCGTTCCTGCTATTTACATTTAGTGCAGTGCGTCCTGCTCACAGTGTTCAGCTAGATCTGTTCCTGCTATTTACATTTAGTGCAGTGCGTCCTGCTCACAGTGTTCAGCTAGATCCGTTCCTGCTATTTACATTTAGTGCAGTCAGTGTGTCCTGCTCACAGTGTTCAGCTAGATCCGTTCCTGCTATTTACATTTAGTGCAGTGCGTCCTGCTCACAGTGTTCAGCTAGATCTGTTCCTGCTATTTACATTTAGTGCAGTCAGTGCGTCCTGCTCACAGTGTTCAGCTAGATCCGTTCCTGCTATTTACATTTAGTGCAGTGCGTCCTGCTCACAGTGTTCAGCTAGATCCGTTCCTGCTATTTACATTTAGTGCAGTGCGTCCTGCTCACAGTGTTCAGCTAGATCTGTTCCTGCTATTTACATTTAGTGCAGTCAGTGCGTCCTGCTCACAGTGTTCAGCTAGATCCGTTCCTGCTATTTACATTTAGTGCAGTGCGTCCTGCTCACAGTGTTCAGCTAGATCTGTTCCTGCTATTTACATTTAGTGCAGTCAGTGCGTCCTGCTCACAGTGTTCAGCTAGATCCGTTCCTGCTATTTACATTTAGTGCAGTGCGTCCTGCTCACAGTGTTCAGCTAGATCTGCTCCTGCTATTTACATTTAGTGCAGTGCGTCCTGCTCACAGTGTTCAGCTAGATCCGTTCCTGCTATTTACATTTAGTGCAGTCAGTGCGTCCTGCTCACAGTGTTCAGCTAGATCCGTTCCTGCTATTTACATTTAGTGCAGTGCGTCCTGCTCACAGTGTTCAGCTAGATCTGTTCCTGCTATTTACATTTAGTGCAGTCAGTGCGTCCTGCTCACAGTGTTCAGCTAGATCCGTTCCTGCTATTTACATTTAGTGCAGTGCGTCCTGCTCACAGTGTTCAGCTAGATCCGTTCCTGCTATTTACATTTAGTGCAGTGCGTCCTGCTCACAGTGTTCAGCTAGATCTGTTCCTGCTATTTACATTTAGTGCAGTGCGTCCTGCTCACAGTGTTCAGCTAGATCCGTTCCTGCTATTTACATTTAGTGCAGTCAGTGCGTCCTGCTCACAGTGTTCAGCTAGATCCGTTCCTGCTATTTACATTTAGTGCAGTGCGTCCTGCTCACAGTGTTCAGCTAGATCTGTTCCTGCTATTTACATTTAGTGCAGTCAGTGCGTCCTGCTCACAGTGTTCAGCTAGATCCGTTCCTGCTATTTACATTTAGTGCAGTGCGTCCTGCTCACAGTGTTCAGCTAGATCCGTTCCTGTTATCTTCTTACTGACAGGCAGGCTTGTCTGGTTACAGTATATAAAGCTACCTGAAGAAAATTACAGGTGTTCTATCCCAGCTTAGTGCAGCTACAGGCCATTAGTATGTCTGGAAGGCCAAGAAGGAGAGGCAGACAGTCACAAGCCAATAAGAGAGGGCAAGCAGGCTCTGTGTCTAGTGCTGGTCGTGGAGACGGTGCATCCTCATCAGCACGTGGCCATGGGACACGCTCGGCCTTTTTTTCGGCAGCTGGCCGTGTTGAGCCGCAACATGCGGAAGACTTGGTCGAGTGGATGACCAAGCCGTCCTCATCCTCCTCATCCTCTCTCACCCATGCCCAGGGTGCTTTGTCTGGCAAAGCAGCGGCCTCTTCCCTCAGCTCAATGTCATCAGTGACTCCTTCCCTAGCTCCACCATGTCCTCCTGAGGATTCCCTCGAACTGTTTGACCACAGTGTTGGGTGCATGCTCCAGGAGGATGCCCAGCGTTTGGAAGGCTCTGATGATGATACTGAGCTCGATGAAGGCAGTAACATGAGCACGGACAGAGGGGGTGCCCAAGAAGGACAGCAATCTGGCAGTCATGCTCCCCCTGCTGCAGCATACTGCCAGGTTTGCTCCAGTGATGAGGAGGGAGGGGATGATGAGGTCACTGACTCAACGTGGGTGCCTGATAGGAGAGAGGAGGAGGAGGAGGAGGAGGAGGAGGAGGCGGCACATCACCAACGAGGCAGGATGCCCTCCAGGGGCCAGCCTAAGGGCAGCACATTGACTGCATCACACCCCAAAGCTCCACATGTGCAGGGCGCTGCAGTCTCTGCGCGTTATTCAAAAAGTTCTTTGGTGTGGGCCTTTTTTGAGACAAGTGCATCAGATCGCACCGCTGCTATTTGCAACATATGTCTCAAGCGTATCTCGCGTGGCCAAAACATCTCCCGCTTGGGTACCACATGCTTGACCAGACATATGTTGACTTGCCATGCAGTTCGTTGGCAAGCGTATCTAAAAGACCCACACCAAAGAACAAAGAGGATCTCTCCCTGCTCCTCATCAGCTGAGATTTCCAACCCCACTAGACCTTCAGTCCTCTCTGAGACCTGCAGTGAGAGGAATGAAGGTGTAGAATTAGGTGTGTCACAGCCAAGTACTTGTGGGCAATCTGCTTTTGGTACACCGACGTCAGATTGTACCAGGCAAATTTCCCTGCCCCAGCTGCTGCACCGCCGAAAGAAGTTTGCTCCCAGCCATCCACATGCCCAGCGGTTGAATGCTAGCTTGGCAAAATTGCTAGCACTTCAACTGCTGCCTTTTCAGTTGGTAGACTCTGCCCCCTTCCGTGAGTTTGTGGAATGTGCGGTTCCTCAGTGGCAGGTACCCAAACGCCACTTTTTCTCACAGAAGGCGATTCCGGCTCTCTACCGGCATGTGGAAGGCAATGTCCATGCCTCGCTGGACAGGGTGGTCAGCGGTAAGGTGCATATTACCGCTGACTCATGGTCCAGCAGGCATGGACAGGGACGTTACCTAAGTTTCACGGCGCATTGGGTGACTCTGCTGGCAGCTGGGAAGGATGCAGGACAAGGTGCAGTAGTGTTGGAGGTTGTTCCGCCACCACGCCTCCAAAATGCTGATTGTGACACACCTCTCTCCTCCACCCCCTCCTCTTCTTCTTCCTCCATGGCCTCTTCCTCGGAACCAGCGGTGCTCCGTAGGCGTTCAAGGGGCTACGCAAGTACGCAGGCCAAAAGATGCCATGCGGTGCTTGAGCTGGTGTGCTTGGGGGACAGGAGCCACACTGGGGCAGAGGTTCTGTCAGCTCTGCAGGGGCAGGTTCAGAGGTGGTTGACGCCACGCCAACTTAAGGCAGGAATGGTGGTTTGCGACAATGGCACCAACCTCCTCTCTGCCCTCCGACAGGGACAACTGACCCATGTGCCCTGTTTGGCTCACGTCCTTAACTTGGTGGTGCAGCGGTTCTTGGGCAGGTACCCGGGCTTACAGGATGTCCTGAGGCAGGCCAGGAAAGTCTGTGTGCATTTCCGCCGGTCATATAATGCCAGTGCTCGGCTGACGGACCTCCAAAAGGAGTTTAACCTGCCCAAGAACCGCCTAATCTGTGACATGCCCACCAGGTGGAACTCAATGTTGGCCATGCTGCAGCGGCTGCACACGCAGCAGAGGGCCATCAATGAGTACCTGTGCGACTATGGCACCAGGACAGGGTCAGGGGAGCTTGGTTTTTTTTCCCCACGCCAGTGGGCCATGATCAGGGATGCATGCACTGTCCTGTCACCATTCGAGGAGGCCACGAGGATGGTGAGCACTGACAGTGCATGCATCAGTGACACTGTCCCCCTTGTCCACCTGTTGGAGCACACGCTGCGTGGAATAATGGACAGGGCACTTGAGGCAGAACAGAGGCAGGAAGAGGAGGACTTCCTTAGCTCTCAAGGCCCCCTTTATCCAGACAGTGTTCCTGCGTGCCCGCCGATCACACAGGAAGAGGACGAGGAGGAGGAGGAGGAGGAGGAAGATTGTGTCAGTATGGAGGTGGAGCCTGGCACTCAGCATCAGCAGTCTTTAAGGGATCAGTCCCAAGGAACACATGGACTTGTACGTGGCTGGGAGGAGGTGGCTGCGGACATTGTTGTCCTTAGTGACCCAGAGGACTCCGGACCGAATGCCTCAGCAAACCTATGCTGCATGGCCTCCCTGATCCTGCAAAGCCTGCGTAAGGATCCTCGTATTCGTGGTATCAAGGAGAAGGACCAATACTGGCTGGCAACCCTCCTTGATCCACGTTACAAGGGTAAGGTTGCGGACCTTATCTTGACATCGCAGAGGGAGCAGAGGATGAAACATCTTCGGGAGGCCTTGCAGAAAGGTCTGTGCAACGCGTTCCCAGAGACTGGGAGGTTACAAACTCCTGTTTCTGGACAACGTGTTGCTGAGGCTTCGGTCAGTCAAAGAAGGAGCGGTGGAGAAGGTGGCCGTCTGACCGATGCGTTCAGACAATTTTTTGGTCCGCAGCCCCAAGGTATGATCGGTTCCAGCAACCATCGCCAGCGTCTGTTTTACATGGTGCAGGAATACCTAGGGGCAAGATCAGACTTGGACACCTTTCCCACCGAAAATCCTCTGGGTTACTGGGTCTTGAGGATGGATCACTGGCCAGAGCTTGCACAGTATGCAATTGAGCTACTGGCCTGTCCTGCATCCAGCGTTCTTTCGGAACGCACATTCAGTGCTGCTGGAGGCGTGGTAACCGATCACAGGGTGCGTCTGTCCACCGACTCGGTCGATCGGCTGACCTTCATAAAAATGAATCAGTCTTGGATCACCACCAGCTACCAAGCACCTGATGCTGATGTAACCGAATAATTTTTTTTGAAATCTCAGATCCCTTCAAAGACTGCCTATGCTGATGCTGAGTGACTATCCCTGAGTAATTATCCTCTTCCTCCTCAATCATCACGCTGATAGCTTGTAAGAACATTTTTGGTTCTGGGCGCCACCACCAGTGCCTAAGGCACAATTTTTCAGCCCCTGTTTAACAGGGGCGTGTAATTACAATTTTTGATGTAATACTTTGCAGCAGGGCTCGTTCCTGCATTCCAACTAGAGTGTCTGTGAGGGGTTGCAGTGTTGTGGCACCAGCACCAGTGCCTAAGGCCCAATTTTTCTGCCCCTGTCTAACAGGGGCATGTAATTACAATTTTTGATGCAATACTTTGCAGCAGGGCTCGTTCCTGCATTCCAACTAGAGTGTCTGTGAGGGGTTGCAGTGTTGTGGCACCAGCACCAGTGCCTAAGGCCCAATTTTTCTGCCCCTGTCTAACAGGGGCGTGTAATTACAATTTTTGATGCAATACTTTGCAGCAGGGCTCGTTCCTGCGTTCCAACTAGAGTGTCTGTGAGGGGTTGCAGTGTTGTGGCACCAGCACCAGTGCCTAAGGCCCAATTTTTCTGCCCCTGTCTAGCAGGGGCGTGTAATTACAATTTTTGATGCAATACTTTGCAGCAGGGCTCGTTCCTGCGTTCCAACTAGAGTGTATGTGAGGGGTTGCAGTGTTGTGGCACCAGCACCAGTGCCTAAGGCCTAATTTTTCAGCTCCTGTTCAACAGGGGCATGTAATTACAATTCTTGATCTAATATTTCACAGCAGGGCCCTGTGAGGGCTTACAGTGTTGTGGCCACAGCAACACCTAAGGCCCAAATTTCTGCTGAGTATATAGGGCAGGACCCTACTTTCAAACATCTAACTTACAAACGACTCCTACTTGCAAACGGAAGGAGACAACAGGAAGTGAGATGAAATCTACCCCTAGGAAGGGAAATTCTCTCCTGTAAGAGTTAATATGGGAAAACAATTTCTCCTTTCCACTGATGCTTTCCAATCCTTGTTCCACAAAAAAACCCAAATTTTCAAAAAACATTTTCATTGGGACAAAAAAGTGAGGTGAAATCTTCTGAAGAGGAGGAAAGACAGCAAAACAAATGTCACAGGGGTGATAACCCTTCCCTATGTTTTCCAAAAAGCTTAAAAAAGATTTTTTGGCTGGAGCTAAACACGTCAAAATTACAAAGAGATTCTACTTAACAACAAACCTACAGTCTCTGTCTTGTTTGCACCGCCTGTATACTGCTGTTCAGAGTATATAGGGCCTTTCCTTATTTAAATTTGGGTGCGGGGTTCCCCTTAATATCCATACAGGACCCAAAGGGCCTGGTAATGGACTGGGGGGGGTACCCATGCCGTTTGTCTCACTGATTTTCATCCATATTGCCATGACCCGACATGACATTAAACCCGCAAGCAGTTTTAAATGAGATTTTTTCCTTTAAAAATGACATTTGGTGCAGGGACTGTTCTAAACATGGGAAACACGCGTCACTTTACAGGCATACTATAGACACCCCCCAGGTACGATATTTAAAGGAATATTTCACTTTTTTTTTTTTACTTTAAGCATCATTAAAATCACTGCTCCCGAAAAAACGGCCGTTTTTAAAAGTTTTTTTTGCATTGATACATGTCCCCTGGGGTAGGACCCGGGTCCCCAAACCCTTTTTCGGACAATACCATGCAAATTAGCCTTTAAAATGAGCACTTTTGATTTCGAACGTTCGAGTCCCATAGACATCAATGGGGTTCTAACGTTCGTGCGAACTTTCGGTCCGTTCGCGGGTTCTGGTGCGAACCGAACCGGGGGGTGTTCGGCTCATCCCTACTCACCAACAGAAACTTCTAACAACCTCTTCAGAACACTCTTCAGCAAAGAAGACTTCACTAAAAATGCTCCAAACAGGTACCCATCTTGCTGCTTTGCTCCTTCTGAATGTATCATCCAGCAAGGTAGCTTAGATACCCTAGGCCTTTAGCAGAGACCCCTGGCTGAGTCCCAAGAAAGACCTTTTTAATGGGGGCATCTTCACCAGCCAGAAGTCTAAGAAGAAGACCCTTCTAGAAGTTTAACCCAATATTAATAATTTTACCTCCACACCACTGAACCAAAACCCTCAAAAAAATGCTTTTTTGACCATGACTTTTGACCCTAACTTTAAATCTAACTCTAACCCTGACATTGACCCATATCAAACCCTGATCTAGCTATTTTATCTCTCTCTTTTAAAAGCTCACTTTTTTTTGTCTACAGTTTTCTCCTCTAGCAAGGAGTTCCTAGTACAAGACCTGGGGCTCTCGGTGAGAGCTCGGTCTCTGTGGTGGGAGTGCGCTGTGCTGTGCGCTCTCAGCACAAATAATGCACCGCATATATATGCTGCCCCAACAGAAGTCATAGTCTGGCTGTCATAGTGATCACAGCATCAGGAACCAATCCCATTTTTTTCTTTTTTTTTACTTCTGTTTCAGAAAGAGCACGAAAGGGTCAGAACCTCCTTACGTTTTTCTTTCTTTTTTTCTTTGTTCTGTTATGGAGATTACCTTTTACTTTCTATCAGGACAGGAAGTTAGAAGAAATCGCTCCACATGCAAAAACACATATGTAGTTATGCAGTAAGTATTAGAACATCTGACAATGTCATCTGTGACTTCCTGTCAATTGACAACAAATTAACTTATTTCTTGTCATGATGTCACGGGAACAGGAAGTGGAAAGAAAATATCTTTAACCACTTTCCTACTGGGTACTTTTACCTCCTTCCTGCCTAGGCCAATTTTGAGCTTTCAGCGCTGTCACACACTGAATGACAATTGTGCGGTCATGCAACACTGTACCCATATGAGATTTTTTTTTTAAATTTCCACACAAATAGAGCTTTCTTTTTTTTTTTTGGTATTTAATCACCACTGGGTTTTATATTTTTTGTTAAACAAATGAAAAAAGACAAAAAAAAGACAAAAAACTTTTTAATAGTTTGTTATAAAATTTTGTAAACAGGTTATCTTTCTCCTTCACTGATGTGTGCTGATGAGGGTGCACTGATGAGCAATGATAGGCTGCACTGATGGGCACTGATGAGTGCCCTGATTATCAGTGTCAATGTCCCTTTTTCACAAGCCAATTATCAGCTCTCTTCTCCTCTCCTCGTGCTGTCAGCGTGAGGAAAGGAATGCCGATAACCGGCTTCTGTTTACATTGTGATCGGCTGTGATTGGACACAGCTGATCATGTGGTAAAGAGCTGCTGATTGGCTCTTTACCTCAATCACGGGAGGTCATATGAAGCCCTCCCAGAACTGACCAGCCATGCTGTAGCTGTAATTCGCCTATAACGAGGTTGGAAAGTGGTTAGAGTGTTACTAAACCCATAATAGTAAAATCAGTCTGTAAGTGCATAAAGCATGCTTGTCATACTCACTTTGAACCTCAGGGGGTTAATCCTCTGCATTGTGTAAAAAGGCTGTTTGATCCTATCTTCTCTGATCCTCTACTGATTCTTCCACTGTCCCCAATCTCTCTGCTAATAGAACAGAGCCTTGGGGGAAATCTGCACATGATCATATTGGTGTGTATGGCTAGAGAGTTTTTTTTTTCTTGGGAGAGTAAATTTGATCAGCACAGGGCCAATCAGCACTGTCCAGACAAAGGGTCAGGGGTCTTGAAGCCTCATAGGACAGTCAGAGGAGAATCAAAACTCCTCCTACAATCTTTAATCAGACACTAATAGAAGTCACAAGATTGCTCTAACTGCTAATGAGAAAAGGTATTTAGCAGTTTATATTTACTAAAATAATTGCATTTCCGTGTTCTGTTTACTGTGAGAGACCAGATATAGTGAAGGCCCTGGGTTTAGTAACACCATAAAGAAGATGCAAGGCTTTAACAACTGAGAAAATATGATATCAGCCACACTGTATGAGCATTATTTTTAATTAGTAAGTAGATTCCTGGACTTGCCTTGTGAGAAGGAGCACTAAAGAGCAACCATTGTGTAGCACTAAAAACCTGGGCCTGTGTAAATAATGGGTGCATTTGTCTACCCCATGTGCATACTGTATATTATTAAAAATTACATATTGAGAAAACTTTACACACACATGTAATGCAGTCAGTGTTATATTTGTATTAATTTGTTTTAAATGTCTGGGTTTAGATGCACTTTAACCTTTTTTTTTCCTTTAGTCTTTAATATCAACTAATTGCGTGCATTATTCTAGGCTTTTCATAGTTATTTTGTCAGAGTGCTTCTTACAGTTGTTTTAATTTTCCATCATGGCACATTATCCAGGCAGAATTCAGCACTGTTCTTGTTTTTGAGACTTTTATTAGCTTAGCGTAGCAAGCCAGCTGTTGCTCATTAGGCCTGAGGCACCAGCCAAAGCTCAGCCGCAGCAAAGTGTCTGCAGTTCTGTCGTTCTGTGTTCCACACTCATTCTATCACATCTTTGACTTACAAATTTTGCCTTATTGCAATAAATTTAAAAAAAGCCTCTTTATTTGCTAACCTTCCAGTGAGTGTTTTTAGGGCTGCATAAAGTAACAGATTCACTTTATTATAGGGACCCTTAAGAAGATTTATTCTCTTCCCCATTGTTCTGTGCCTTGTTCAATTGCAGGATATGATCACTATCATATGGGGTCAGGGGTATTGTGTGCAAACTCTAATAGATTCAACTAAGCTGTAACCGTAACGCCGCCCCCCCCTAATCCATGCATAGATTTCAGTGGGTTGTTTTTTTTTAAGCACATGATTAGAGCCAAAGGCTCTAATTGGCTTCAAAAAAGGGTGGGCTCGGGGCATAGAGCACTGCGCCCTGAGCCCACCCAATTGTGTGACATTAGCGAATTATTATTCGCTAATGTCTTCCTGTTTCTCCTCCCGGCCAATCAGGAAGTGGGTCTCCAGACCCGATTGGCCGGGAGTCTTAGGACTCCCGGCCAATTGGGTCTGAGGACCCACTTCCTGTTCAGCCAGGAGGAGAAACAATGGCCCTGCACTTCCCATGACAAGCTGGAGCAAGGAGCAGCCTAAGGTAAGGCCACTGATCGCCGCCTTGCCATCCGTCTCCCGCAACGGGGGGGGCGCAGGTGGGCGGTAGTGCGAGTGAGGGGGGGCAGGTTTGTTTGCCCCCCAAAATATTGAGCACCGGCTGCCACTAAACTCAACATTAGGTGCTCTTTCAGAGGAATGGTAAGGTGCAGGAACAAGTGGAAGGTAAATAAGTCTGTTAGTGGTCTCATTAGTAGGGAAGAAGGAGAATTTAACCACTTGACGACCGCCTCACGCTGATATACGTCAGCAGAATGGCACGGGCAGGCAAAATCACGTACCTCCGTTCGGACCCCCCCTGGTGCCTGAGGCGGTCGCCTTTGGTCTGGCAGCGATCAGAGATGAGGGGGAGGCCATCCGATCGTGGCTCCCCCCCCCTCGCGATCGCTCCCAGCCAATGAGATGCTTCCCCTGCCTCTGTGTAGTACACAGAGGCAGAGGATGTGATGTCATCTCTCCTCGGCTCGGCAGTTTCCGTTCCGGCGCTGAGGAGAGAAGACATCCAAGTGAGTGCACAAACACAACACATCCCAGTAGAACATGCCAGGCACACATAACACCCCCCTTCACTCCCTAATCACCCCCCCCCCCCTGTCACACTGACACCAAGCAGTTTTTTTTTTATTTTTTTCTGATTACTGCATGGTGTCAGTTTGTGACAGTTACTGTGTTAGGGCAGCTAGTATTAACCCCCTGTAGGTCTAGGGTACCCCCCTAACCCCCCTAATAAAGTTTTAACCCCTTGATCACCCCCTGTCGCCAGTGTCGCTAAGCGATCATTTTTCCGATCGCTGTATTAGTGTCACTGGTGACGCTAGTTAGGGACGCCGTCAGCGTTTTATAGCGACAGGGACCCCCATATACTATCTTATAAATGTTTTAACCCCTTGATTGCCCCCTAGTTAACCCTTTCACTACTGATCACCGTATAACTGTTACGGGTGACGCTGGTTAGTTCGTTTATTTTTTATAGTGACAGGGCAGCCGTCGTTTATTACCGAATAAAGGTTTAGCCCCCTGATCGCCCGGCGCTGATATGCGTCGCCCTAGGCAGCGTCAGATTAGCGCCAGTACCGCTAACACCCACGCACGCAGCATACGCCTCCCTTAGTGGTATAGTATCTGAACGCATCAATATCTGATCCGATCAGATCTATACTAGCGTCCCCAGCAGTTTAGGGTTCCCAAAAACGCAGTGTTAGCGGGATCAGCCCAGATACCTGCTAGCACCTGCATTTTGCCCCCTCCGCCCAGCCCAGCCCACTCAAGTGCAGTATCGATCGATCACTGTCACTTACAAAACACTAAACGCATAACTGCAGCGTTCGCAGAGTCAGGCCTGATCCCTGCGTTCGCTAACAGTTTTTTTGGTAGCATTTTGGTGAACTGGTAAGCACCAGCCCCAAGCAGCGTCAGGTTAGCGCCATAGTGCTAACACCCACGCACGCACTGTACACCTCCCTTAGTGGTATAGTATCTGAACGGATCAATATCTGATCCGATCAAATCTATACTAGTGTCCCCAGCAGTTTAGGGTTCCCAAAAATGCAGTGTTAGTGGGATCAGCCCAGATACCTGCTAGCATCTGCATTTTGCCCCCTCCGTCCAGCCCAGCCCAGCCCACTCAAGTGCAGTATCGATCGATCACTGTCACTTACAAAACACTAAACGCATAACTGCAGCCTTCGCAGAGTCAGGCCTGATCCCTGCGATCGCTAACAGTTTTTTTGGTAGCATTTTGGTGAACTGGTAAGCACCAGGCCCAAGCAGCGTCAGGTTAGCACCAGTAGCGCTAACACCCACGCACGCACCGTACACCTCCCTTAGTGGTATAGTATCTGAACGGATCAATATCTGATCCGATCAGATCTATACTAGCGTCCCCAGCAGTTTAGGGTTCCCAAAAACGCAGTGTTAGCGGGATCAGCCCAGATACCTGCTAGCACCTGCATTTTGCCCCTCCACCCGGCCCAGCCCAGCCCACCCAAGTGCAGTATCGATCGATCGATCACTGTCACTTACAAAACACTAAACGCATAAATGCAGCGTTTGCAGAGTCAGGCCTGATCCCTGCGATCGCTAACAGTTTTTTTGGTAGCATTTTGGTGAACTGGTAAGCCCCAGCCCCAGGCAGCGTTAGGTTAGCGCCAGTACCACTAACACCCACGCACGCACGCAGCGTACACCTCCCTTAGTGGTATAGTATCTGAACGGATCGATATCTGATCCGATCAGATCTATACTAGCGTCCCCAGCAGTTTAGGGTTCCCAAAAACGCAGTGTTAGTGGGATCAGCCCAGATACCTGCTAGCACCTGCGTTTTGCCCCTCCGCCCGGCCCGGCCCAGCCCACCCAAGTGCAGTATCGATCGATCACTGTCACTTACAAAACACTAAACGCATAACTGCAGCATTTGCAGAGTCAGGCCTGATCCCTGCGATCGCTAACAGTTTTTTTGGTAGCGTTTTGGTGAACTGGCAAGCACAAGTGGCCTAGTACACCCCGGTCGTAGTCAAACCAGCACTGCAGTAACACTTGGTGACGTGGCTAGTCCCATAAGTGCAGTTCAAGTTGGTGAGGTGGCAAGCACAAGTAGTGTCCCGCTACCACCAAGAAGAAGACAAACACAGGCCCATCGTGCCCATAGTGCCCTTCCTGCTGCATTCGCCAATCCTAATTGGGAACCCACCACTTCTGCAGCGCCCGTACTTCCCCTATTCACATCCCCAACCAAATGCAGTCGGCTGCATGAGAGGCATTTTCTTTATGTCCTTCCGAGTACCCCTACCCAACGAACCCCAACAAAAAAGATGTTGTGTCTGCAGCAAGCGCGGATATAGGCGTGACACCCGCTATTATTGTCCCTCCTGTCCTGACAATCCTGGTCTTTGCATTGGTGAATGTTTTGAACGCTACCATTCACTAGTTGAGTATTAGCGTAGGGTACAGCATTGCACAGACTAGGCACACTTTCACAGGGTCTCCCAAGATACCATCGCATTTTGAGAGACCCGAACCTGGAACCGGTTACAGTTATAAAAGTTAGTTACAAAAGAAAGTGTAAAAAAAAATATATATATATATATATAAAATAAAAAAAATAGTTGTTGTTTTATTGTTCTCTCTCTCTCTATTCTCTCTCTATTGTTCTGCTCTTTTTTACTGTATTCTATTCTGCAATGTTTTATTGTTATTATGTTTTATCATGTTTGCTTTTCAGGTATGCAATTTTTTATACTTTACTGTTTACTGTGTTTTATTGTTAACCATTTTTTTGTCTTCAGGTACACCATTCACGATTTTGAGTGGTTATACCAGAATGATGCCTGCAGGTTTAGGTATCATCTTGGTATCATTCTTTTCAGCCAGCGGTCGGCTTTCATGTAAAAGCAATCCTAGCGGCTAATTAGCCTCTAGACTGCTTTTACAAGCAGTGGGAAGGAATGCCCCCCCCCACCGTCTTCCGTGTTTTTCTCTGGCTCTCCTGTCTCAACAGGGAACCTGAGAATGCAGCCGGTGATTTAGCCAGCTGACCATAGAGCTGATCAGAGACCAGAGTGGCTCTAAACATCTCTATGGCCTAAGAAACCGGAAGCTACGAGCATTTCATGACTTAGATTTCGCCGGATGTAAACAGCGCCATTGGGAAATTGGGAAAGCATTTTATCACACCGATCTTGGTGTGGTCAGATGCTTTGAGGGCAGAGGAGAGATCTAGGGTCTAATAGACCCCAATTTTTTCAAAAAAGAGTACCTGTCACTAACTATTGCTATCATAGGGGATATTTACATTCCCTGAGATAACAATAAAAATGATTAAAAAAATGAAAGGAACAGTTTAAAAATAATATAAAAAAGCAAAAAAATAATAAAGAAAAAAAAAAAAAAAAAAGCACCCCTGTCCCCCTCTGCTCTCGCGCAAAGACGAACGCAAGCGTCGGTCTGGTGTCAAATGTAAACAGCAATTGCACCATGCATGTGAGGTGTCACCGCTAGGGATGAGCTTCGTGTTCGAGTCGAACCCATGTTCGACTCGAACATCGGCTGTTCAGTCGTTCGCCGAACGATATGGGCCGTTCGCGCCAAATTCGTGTGGCGCGTCACGGCCCATAATTCACTGCGGCATCGCAGTGCATTGCTGGCTGATGATTGGCCAAGCACGCACTATGACCCGCATGCTTGGCCAATCAAAGCGCCGCCTGAACAGAGAGCCGTAATTGGCCAAAGCCAAGGAGGCTTTGGCCAATTATGGCTCAGGGGATTTAGTACACGCCCCACACTATATAAGGCCGCCTGCACGGCGGCCCTGTGTAGTGTGTGTTCCGGCGTTCATTGAGAGAGAGAGAGAGACAGACAGTGATATTTGATTTGAGTTAGATAGATTAGGCAGAACAGTCAGTCAGTTAGCTGCACTTACAGTGTATTGTGTATATATATGCATCCCAGGTGTTGCATATATATATATATATATATATATATATACACTGTATTCAGTTTAGCTAGATCCGTTCCTGTTATCTTCCTACTGACAGGCAGGCTTGTCTTGTTACATTATATACAGCTACCTGAAGAAAATTACTGGTGTTCTTTTGATCCTATTAGTACCACAGTCAGGCAGCTAGACTATTTACAGTTAGTGCAGTGCGTCCTGCTCACAGTGTTCAGCTAGATCCGTTCCTGTTATCTTCTTACTGACAGGCAGGCTTGTCTTGTTACAGTATATACAGCTACCTGAAGAAAATTACTGGTGTTCTTTTGATCCTATTAGTACCACAGTCAGGCAGCTAGACTATTTACAGTTAGTGCAGTGCGTCCTGCTCACAGTGTTCAGCTAAACCTACAAGTTAGTGGGGTGCGTCCTGCTCACAGTGTTCAGCTAAACCTACAAGTTAGTGGGGTGCGTCCTGCTCACAGTGTTCAGCTAAACCTACAAGTTAGTGGGGTACATCCTGCTCACAGTGTTTAGCTAAACCTACAAGTTAGTGTGGTGCGTCCACCTCACAGTGTTCAGCTAAACCTACAAGTTAGTGGGGTGCGTCCTGCTCACAGTGTTCAGCTAGATCCGTTCCTGTTATCTTCTTACTGACAGGCAGGCTTGTCTTGTTACAGTATATACAGCTACCTGAAGAAAATTGCTGGTGTTCTTTTGATCCTATTAGTACCACAGTCAGGCAGCTAGACTATTTACAGTTAGTGCAGTGCGTCCTGCTCACAGTGTTCAGCTAGATCCGGTCCTGTTATCTTCTTACTGACAGGCAGGCTTGTCTTGTTACAGTATATACAGCTACCTGAAGAAAATTGCTGGTGTTCTTTTGATCCTATTAGTACCACAGTCAGGCAGCTAGACTATTTACAGTTAGTGCAGTGCGTCCTGCTCACAGTGTTCAGCTAGATCCGTTCCTGTTATCTTCTTACTGATAGGCAGGCTTGTCTTGTTACAGTATATACAGCTACCTGAAGAAAATTGCTGGTGTTCTTTTGATCCTATTAGTACCACAGTCAGGCAGCTAGACTATTTACAGTTAGTGCAGTGCGTCCTGCTCACAGTGTTCAGCTAAACCTACAAGTTAGTGGGGTGCGTCCACCTCACAGTGTTCAGCTAAAGCTACCTGTAGAAGGTTGGTGGTGTGCTCATACTACAGGCAGGCAGTTGATTTTGCTAGCTGCAGTATCAGTACATATATATATATATATATATATCCCAGATTAGTGCAGCTACAGGCCATTAGTATGTCTGGAAGGCCAAGAAGGAGAGGCAGACAGTCACAAGCCAATAAGAGAGGGCAAGCAGGCTCTGTGTCTAGTGCTGGTCATGGAGACGGTGCATCCTCATCAGCACGTGGCCGTGGGACACGCTTGGACTTTTTTTCGGCAGCTGGCCGTGTTGAGCCGCAACATGCGGAAGACTTGGTCGAGTGGATGACCAAGCCGTCCTCATCCTCCTCATCCTCTCTCACCCATGCCCAGGGTACTTTGTCTGGCAATGCAGCGGCCTCTTCCCTCGGCTCAATGTCATCAGTGACTCCTTCCCTAGCCCCACCATGTCCTCCTGAGGAGTCCCTCGAACTGTTTGACCACAGTGTTGGGTACATGCTCCAGGAGGATGCCCAGCGTTTGGAAGGCTCTGATGATGATACTGAGCTCGATGAAGGCAGTAACATGAGCACGGACAGAGGGGGTGCCCAAGAAGGACAGCAATCTGGCAGTCATGCTCCCCCTGCTGCAGCATACTGCCAGGTTTGCTCCAGTGATGAGGAGGGAGGGGATGATGAGGTCACTGACTCAACGGGGGTGCCTGATAGGAGAGAGGAGGAGGAGGAGGAGGAGGCGGCACATCACCAACGAGGCAGGATGCCCTCCAAGGGCCAGCCTAAGGGCAGTACATTGACTGCATCACACCCCAAAGCTCCACATGTGCAGGGCGCTGCAGTCTCTGCGCGTTATTCAAAAAGTTCTTTGGTGTGGGCCTTTTTTGAGACGAGTGCATCAGATCGCACCACTGCTATTTGCAACATATGTCTCAAGCGTATCTCGCGTGGCCAAAACATCTCCCGCTTGGGTACCACATGCTTGACCAGACATATGTTGACCTGCCATGCAGTTCGTTGGCAAGCGTATCTAAAAGACCCACACCAAAGAACAAAGAGGACCTCTCCTTGCTCCTCGTCAGCTGAGATTTCCAACCCCACTAGACCTTCAGTCCTCTCTGAGACCTGCACTGAGAGGAATGAAGGTGTAGAATTAGGTGTGTCACAGCCAAGTACTTGTGGGCAATCTGCTTTTGGTACACCAATATCAGATTGTACCAGGCAAATTTCCCTGCCCCAGCTGCTGCACCGCTGAAAGAAGTTTGCTCCCAGCCATCCACATGCCCAGCGGTTGAATGCTAGCTTGGCAAAATTGCTAGCACTTCAACTGCTGCCTTTTCAGTTGGTAGACTCTGCCCACTTCCGTGAGTTTGTGGAATGTGCGGTTCCTCAGTGGCAGGTACCCAAACGCCACTTTTTCTCATGGAAGGCGATTCCGGCTCTCTACCGGCATGTGGAAGGCAATGTCCGTGCCTCGCTGGACAGGGCGGTCAGCGATAAGGTGCATATTACCGCTGACTCATGGTCCAGCAGGCATGGACAGGGACGTTACAAGGTGCAGTAGTGTTGGAGGTTGTTCCGCCACCACGCCTCCAAAATGCTAATGATTGTGACACACCTCTCTCCTCCACCCCCTCCTCTTCTTCCTCCATGGCCTCTTCCTGTGCTTTGTCCTCTGAACCAGCGGTGCTCCGTAGCCGTTCAAGGGGCTACGCAAGTACGCAGGCCAAAAGATGCCATGCGGTGCTTGAGCTGGTGTGCTTGGGGGACAGGAGCCACACTGGGGCAGAGGTTCTGTCAGCTCTGCAGGGGCAGGTTCAGAGGTGGTTGACGCCACGCCAACTTAAGGCAGGAATGGTGGTTTGCGACAATGGCACCAACCTCCTCTCTGCAATCCGACAGGGACAAATGACCCATGTGCCCTGTTTGGCTCACGTCCTTAACATGGTGGTGCAGCGGTTCTTGGGCAGGTACCCGGGCTTACAGGATGTCCTGAGGCAGGCCAGGAAAGTCTGTGTGCATTTCCGCCGGTCATATAATGCCAGTGCTCGGCTGACGGACCTCCAAAAGGAGTTTAACCTGCCCAAGAACCGCCTAATCTGTGACATGCCCACCAGGTGGAACTCAACGTCGGCCATGCTGCAGCAGCTGCACACGCAGCAGAGGGCCATCAATGAGTACCTGTGCGACTATGGCACCAGGACAGGGTCAGGGGAGCTTGGTTTTTTTTCCCCACGCCAGTGGGCCATGATCAGGGATGCATGCACTGTCCTGTCACCATTTGAGGAGGCCACGAGGATGGTGAGCAGTGACAGTGCATGGATTAGTGACACTGTCCCCCTTGTCCACCTGTTGGAGCACACGCTGCGTGGAATAATGGACAGCGCACTTGAGGCAGAACAGAGGCAGGAAGAGGAGGACTTCCTTAGCTCTCAAGGCCCCCTTTATCCAGACAGTGTTCCTGCGTGCCCGCCGATCACACAGGAAGAGGACGAGGAGGAGGAAGATTGTGTCAGTATGGAGGTGGAGCCTGGCACTCAGCATCAGCAGCAGTCTTTAAGGGATCAGTCCCAAGAAACACATGGACTTGTACGTGGCTGGGAGGAGGTGGCTGCGGACCATGTCGTCCTTAGTGACCCAAAGGACTCCGGACCGAATGCCTCAGCAAACCTACGCTGCATGGCCTCCCTGATCCTGCAAAGCCTGCGTAAGGATCCTTGTATTCGTGGTATCAAGGAGAAGGACCAATACTGGCTGGCAACCCTCCTTGATCCACGTTACAAGGGTAAGGTTGCGGACCTTATCTTGCCATTGCAGAGGGAGCAGAGGATGAAACATCTTCGGGAGGCCTTGCAGAAAGGTCTGTGCAATGCGTTCCCAGAGACTGGGAGGTTACAAACTCCTGTTTCTGGACAACGTGTTGCTGATGCTTCGGTCAGTCAAAGAAGGAGCGGTGGAGAAGGTGGCCGTCTGACCGATGCGTTCAGACAATTTTTTGGTCCGCAGCCCCAAGGTATGATCGGTTCCAGCAACCATCGCCAGCGTCTGTTTTACATGGTGCAGGAATACCTAGGGGCAAGATCAGATTTGGACACCTTTCCCACTGAAAATCCTCTGGGTTACTGGGTCTTGAGGATGGATCACTGGCCAGAGCTTGCACAGTATGCAATTGAGCTACTGGCCTGTCCTGCATCCAGCGTTCTTTCGGAACGCACATTCAGTGCTGCTGGAGGCGTGGTAACCGATCACAGGGTGCGTCTGTCCACCGACTCGGTCGATCGACTGACCTTCATAAAAATGAATCAGTCTTGGATCACCACCAGCTACCAAGCACCTGATGCTGATGTAACCGAATAATTTTTTTTGAAATCTCAGATCCCTTCAAAGACTGCCTATGCTGATGCTGAGTGACTATCCCTGAGTAATTATCCTCTTCCTCCTCAATGATCACACTGATAGCTTGTAAGAACATTTTTGGTTCTGGGCACCACCAGTGCCTAAGGCACAATTTTTCAGCCCCTGTTTAACAGGGGCGTGTAATTACAATTTTTGATGCAATACTTTGCAGCAGGGCTCGTTCCTGCGTTCCAACTAGAGTGTCTGTGAGGGGTTGCAGTGTTGTGGCACCAGCACCAGTGCCTAAGGCCCAATTTTTCAGCCCTTGTTTAACAGGGGCGTGTAATTACAATTTTTGATGCAATACTTTGCAGCAGGGCTCGTTCCTGCGTTCCAACTAGAGTGTCTGTGAGGGGTTGCAGTGTTGTGGCACCAGCACCAGTGCCTAAGGCCCAATTTTTCAGCCCTTGTTTAACAGGGGCGTGTAATTACAATTTTTGATGCAATACTTTGCAGCAGGGCTCGTTCCTGCGTTCCAACTAGAGTGTCTGTGAGGGGTTGCAGTGTTGTGGCACCAGCACCAGTGCCTAAGGCCTAATTTTTCAGCTCCTGTTCAACAGGGGCATGTAATTACAATTCTTGATCTAATATTTCACAGCAGGGCCCTGTGAGGGCTTACAGTGTTGTGGCCACAACAACACCTAAGGCCCAAATTTCTGCTGAGTATATAGGGCAGGCCCCTACTTTCAAACATCTAACTTACAAACGACTCCTACTTGCAAACGGAAGGAGACAACAGGAAGTGAGATGAAATCTACCCCTAGGAAGGGAAATTCTCTCCTGTAAGAGTTAATATGGGAAAAACATTTCTCCTTTCCACTGATGCTTTCCAATCCTTCTTCCACAAAAAACCCCAAATTTTCAAAAAACATTTGTCATTGGGACAAAAAGTGAGGTGAAATCTTCTGAAGAGGAGGAAAGACAGCAAAACAAATGTCACAGGGGTATTAACCCTTCCCTATGTTTTCCAAAAAGCTTAAAAAAGATTTTTTGGCTGGAGCTAAACACGTTAAAAATGTACCCGTTCAAAATTACAAACAGATTCTACTTAACAACAAACCTACAGTCCCTGTCTTGTTTGCACCGCCTGTATACTGCTGTTCAGAGTATATAGGGCCTGGTGGCCCCACACCTTTCCTTATTTTAATTTGCGTGCGGGGTTCCCCTTAATATCCATACAAGACCCAAAGGGCCTGGTAATGGACTGGGGGGTACCCATGCCGTTTGTCTCACTGATTTTCATCTGTATTGCCAGGACCCGACATTACATTAAACCCGCAATCAGTTTTAAATGAGATTTTTTCCTTTAAAAATGACATTTTGTGCAGGGACTGTTCTAAACACGGGAAACACGCGCCACTTTACAGGCATACTATAGACACCCCCCAGGTACGATATTTAAAGGAATATTTCACTTTTTTTTTTTTACTTTAAGCATCACTGCTCCCGAAAAAACGGCCGTTTTTAAAAGTTTTTTTTGCATTGATACATGTCCCCTGGGGGTAGGACCCGGGTCCCCAAACCCTTTTTAGGACAATACCATGCAAATTAGCCTTTAAAATGAGCACTTTTGATTTCGAACATTCGAGTCCCATAGACGTCAATGGGGTTCTAACATTCGTGCGAATTTTCGGTCCGTTCGCAGGTTCTGATGCGAACCGAACCGGGGGGGTGTTCGGCTCATCCCTAGTCACCGCGAACGTCAGATTGAGGGCAGTAATTTTAGCAGTAGACCTCCTCTGTAAATCTAAAGTGGTAACCTGTAAAGGCTTTTAAAGGCTTTTAAAAATGTATTTGATTTGTCGCCACTGCACGTTTGTGCGCAATTTTAAAGCATGTCATGTTTGGTATCCATGTACTCGGCCTAAGACCATCTTTTTTATTTCATCAAACATTTGGGCAATATAGTGTGTTTTAGTGCATTAAAATTTAAAAAAGTGTGTTTTTTCCCAAAAAAATGCGTTTGAAAAATCACTGCGCAAATACTGTGTGAAGAAAAAAATGAAACACCCACCATTTTAATCTGTAGGGCATTTGCTTTAAAAAAAATATATAATGTGTTGGGGTTCAAAGTAATTTTCTTGCAAAAAAAAATTATTTTTTCATGTAATCAAAAAGTGTCAGAAAGGGCTTTGTCTTCAAGTGGTTAGAAGAGTGGGTGATGTGTGACATAAGCTTCTAAATGTTGTGCATAAAATGCCAGGACAGTTCAAAACCCCCCCAAATGACCCCATTTTGGAAAGTAGACACCCCAAGCTATTTGCTGAGAGTCATGTCGAGTCCATGGAATATTTTATATTGTGACACAAGTTGCGGGAAAGAGACAATTTATTTATTTTTTTTTGCACAAAGTTGTCACTAAATGATATATTGCTCAAACATGCCATGGGAATATGTGAAATTACACCCCAAAATACATTCTGTTGCTTCTCCTGAGTACGGGGATACCACATGTGTGGGACTTTTTGGGAGCCTAGCCGAGCACGGGACCCCGAAAACCAAGCACCGCCTTCAGGCTTTCTAAGGCCGTAAATTTTTGATTTCACTCTTCACTGCCTATCACAGTTTCAGAGGCCATGGAATGCCCAGGTGGCAAACCCCCCCCCCCCCCAAATGACCCCATTTTGGAAAGTAGACATCCCAAGCTATTTGCTGAGAGGTATAGTGAGTATTTTGCAGACCTCACTTTTTGTCACAAAGTTTTGAAAATTGAAAAAAGAAAAAAAAAATGTTTTTTCTTGCCTTTTTTCATTTTCAAAAACAAATGAGAGCTGCAAAATACTCACCATGCCTCTCAGCAAATAGCTTGGGGTGTCTACTTTCCAAAATGGGGTCATTTGGGGGGGTTTTGTGCCACCTGGGCATTCCATGGCCTCCGAAACTGTGATAGGCAGTGAAGAGTGAAATCAAAAACACCCTTAGAAATCCTGAAGGCGGTGATTGGTTTTCGGGGCCCCGTACGCAGCTAGGCTCCCAAAAAGTCCCACACATGTGGTATCCCCATACTCAGGAGAAGCAGCTAAATGTATTTTGGGGTGCAATTCCACATATGCCAATGGCCTGTGTGAGCAATATATCATTTAGTGACAACTTTGTGCAAAAAAAAAAAAAAAATTGTCACTTTCCCGCAACTTGTGTCAAAATATAAAAAATTCCACGGACTCAACATGCCTCTCAGCAAATAGCTTGGGGTGTCTACTTTCCAAAATGGGGTCATTTGGGGGGGGGGGTTTGTGCCATCTGGGCATTTTATGGCCTTCAAAACTGTGATAGGTAGTGAGGAGTGAAATCAAAAATTTACGCCCTTAGAAATCCTGAAGGCGGTGATTGGTTTTCGGGTCCCCGTACGCGGCTAGGCTCCCAAAAAGTCCCACACATGTGGTATCCCCGTACTCAGGAGAAGCAGCTTAATGTATTTTGGGGTGCAATTCCACATAGGCCCATGGCCTGTGTGAGCAATATATCATTTAGTGACAACTTTTTGTAAATATATATATATTTTTTGTCATTATTCAATCACTTCGGACAAAAAAAATAAATATTCAATGGGTTCAACATGCCTCTCAGCAATTTCCTTGGGGTGTCTACTTTCCAAAATGGGGTCATTTGGGGGGGGGGTTTGTACTGCCCTGCCATTTTAGCACCTCAAGAAATGACATAGGCAGTCATAAACTAAAAGCTGTGTAAATTCCAGAAAATGAAGTTTGTAGACGCTATAACTTTTGCGCAAACCAATAAATATACGCTTATTGACATTTTATTTACAAAGACATGTGGCGAATACATTTTGGCCTAAATGTATGACTAAAATTGAGTTTATTGGATTTTTTTATAACAAACAGTAGAAAATATCATTTTTTTCAACATTTTCGGTCTTTTTCCGTTTATAGCACAAAAAATAAAAACGGCAGAGGTGATCAAATACCATCAAAAGAAAGCTCTATTTGTGGGAAGAAAAGGACGCAAATTTCGTTTGGGTACAGCATTACATGACCGCGCAATTAGCAGTTAAAGCGACGCAGTGCCAAATTGGAAAAAGTCCTCTGGTCCTTAAGGAGCATAATGCTCCGGTCCTTAAGTGGTTAAATTTTCCTAAAATTTCTGAGAAAATTGGAGGATGTTGGTAAAAATTTGCCATTTTGGCTAAATGCATTGTCGTTAATGGGCAGGACATTTAAGGGATCATTTTTCAGTACAAGTATAGAGATAAGCAAATATGCCACTTTTCTGACACTCATTTACAGCATGCTTGTCCCAGGACTGTGACTGAAACATACTAAAGTCAGACATAGTTAGGCACCTAGTATGTTTTCTAATGACAGGCACTTTAAGGTGTTTTTTGCTGGTTTTAAAGTGGAACTTCACCCTAAAGGGGAAGTTCGCCCCCCTCTCTTTGTCACAGGCTCCCCAAAGCTACGGATCCATTCACAAAGCAAAGCATAGCTCACGCATGTGCAGTGGGAAGGGAAGAAATCATAGCTGGCTTCCCTTACAATATTTGTAGCTGCTGTCTTTTCATCTTTTTTTTCTATGATAAAGATCCTCGTTGAGGGTGCAGTGGGATTTAAAAGATTTCTGAGGGTTATAGAAGCTTCTTTCAGCTATGCTGGCCCTGTTCTTAACCCTGGATTTGTCTCGTTATTTTACTTTTTCCACAGAAAGAAAATATGAAAAGTGAAAGAAGACTAATAAAAACACACACAGATACAAAAAGAAAAACACAAATAGAAAGAATGCTAAATTAAATTAACTCAACTGGCAGAGAAGAATAGAGTGGATAATGATTATGTAACACACAGCCCAATGCCTAGGTCAGTAGTTATAGCTGGATGGTATTTTCTCTGCTGTTAGCAGCCCTGTTTGCCTAAGGCAAACAGTCCTACTGGTTCTTGGTTTTCTCCATGTCTTAAATTACAATTCTTTAGTTCCTGTCCAGATGACACTGGTGCTGAATGACTGAAATAAGGAAGGGTACCTGCAGTCCAGAGGCTGGTCAGACAGTAGACAGCAGCTGGTAAAATCCTGGGGCAGTCCAAAGTTAGGGTATGTAGTGAGCAAAAGTAGTCAGTTCTGACATCAGGGGAACTAGCAAACAAGGACAATCCAATAGACAGTTCAAGGGTCATGTTGGGAGCAAGTGTGGTCCAGTGAGCAATTCAAGGTCAAGTTCAGGAGGCAATCGAAAGCGTAATCCGGGTACAGGGTGGAGGTTCGCAGCAAGGGATTTCAAGATAATATCAGATCTGGGTCCGACAAGGAAACAACCAGGAGCCGCAAGTACAGGGGCACAGGCTGATGAGGTTTAAATAAGCCAAATGGTATGTACCTGGCTGGAGACTGAATTGACAAGGTATTTCTCTCTTGTATCTCCAGCCCAGGTCCCACTGAAGATGGAACAAAGGGAACCGAGGGACAGGAGGAACACAAGTCCCAGCAGGTGTTGATAGGAGTGCTTGCAGCAGGTGATGCGGTTCCAGGAAGGCTGGCAGAACATCAGGTCAGGAACAGTAACTGTGCACATTGATCCAGTTGAAGTTAAAGGGGCACTCTGCATGGGCTGCAAGTTCCAGATGTGAGGCTTGTCAGATCACCCAACAGACTTGAGACAAGAACTCGCTGTGGTGAGCAGAGCTGAGGCAAACGACAGCCAGGTAGGCACTCAAACTGAATGTGGGAACAGAGCCAAGAACAGAAGCATGGTCACAGGGATAGCGGAGGTCAGCAGCAAGTGGGCAGTGAAGTACAAAATCATAAGGCAAAGACTTGGTCGGGAACAGAGCCAGGTTCAGGAATTGGCAACAAGACAGAATCAGGATCCAAGTTCAGGTCAGAGGCAAGCCGGGTCAACAGCAAGGGAACAAGCAGAGTAGCAGCAGGATGCAGGGAATAGCTGAAAGACCAGTCAGCACTTAAACATGAGCAGGAGCATCCTTAAATAGCCTGTCCGGTGCCAACATGCACTGAGTAAGTGCCCATGCGCACGGACCCACGCGCATTCTTGTGTGCATGTGCATGCCTGTTTGCTATTCTGCACACATGCGCATTTCTGTGAGCCAAATGTCTGATAGGCATTCTCTGACATTGCCTCCCCCCCTTAAGGGCAGCATCTGGATGCTCACCAAGGTCTGTTCCTCAGGGTGAAGTCATAAGTAAGCTCGCAACAACAGTGGAGCATGAACATTGGAAGAAGGCTCCCAGGAATTATCCTCTGGAACCGTAGCCCTTCCATTAACGAGGAACTGGGTATGACCACCCTCTCCCTTTTCCTGCAATCCAGGATGGCTTCAACCTCATATTCTTCATTATCCTCCTTCATCTGGGCTTAAAAGTAACATGAGTAGTGGGACTCTAAAAAATTGGTCAAAGGTGGTTTATGAGATTGCAGAAGTTCATACAGATTATATTCTTTGAAAGCCAATACTATAGTGTAACCTATAAGTCCCACTATTCCAGTTCATGTTGCTTTTAAGCTTTGATGAAGGAGGAGTGCCTAGACCCCTAAAACACTTTGGGTATTTTACCTTGCGTTAACATAATGTGAAGCAAATAAAGATCTCATACTCTATGCCCTATGGTCTTTTAAAATCTGCAGATTTTTGGGTGGAGATGTGCTTTAAACTATACAGTAAAACCTTGGATTGTGAGCATAATTTGTTCCGGAAACATGCTTGTAATCCAAAGCACTTGTATATCAAAGCGAATTTCCATAAGAAATAATGGAAACTCAGATGATTTGTTCCACAACCATTTATTCATAGGTCTTTCAGTTTATAGTCCATATAAAAAGATCATAGCAATGTGATAGGTTGTGTAACCCCTCCACAAAGGGATTAGAAGCAAAATCCAGCAGAAGTTACAGAGTATAAAAGAGAAGAGAGGCGCCTTTAAGTGTAGCAATATGGTTAATGGTTGATGATTAAAACTGGCACATCTAAGTATGCAAGTATATCAAGACATTGCTTGTATATCAAATCAAAATTTATAAAAAAAAATTGCTAGTCTCTCAAAATGCTCTCAAACCAAGTTACTCTCAATCCAAGGTTTTACTGTATATGCGTTTATCCACTTGTTTTAGCTTATATCCAGCCAAAATTCCACAAGAGAACAACACGCTCATCACACGTTTTTAACTTGCAGTTTTATGTTTACTCTGTACAATTAGTCTTATTCAGTTTCCAATTAGATGTTGAATGGTTTTTAATCTACACATACCAATAGAATAGAGTATTTCTGGCTTTCACGTAAACAGTTTATTTGACCGGGTGGACCTCAGACATACAGCAATCTTATATATCAGAATAGGCTCATGATTAGCGCAAGCCAACATCAACTTGTATATCACATTTATGTAAACAATAAGTGTTTTGTAACTCATGTTAATGTTAACAGCACATTCAAGTCTGTTTTGTGATTATTTAAATTGGCCATTTTTTGTCACATACCGAAAATTCTCATGTTGTGTTATTGCATGCTTAAAATTTTTCTTTCTACCACTCATACAGCACATATTTGTTTTGGAATTTTTTGTGTATATAAACATTTGCTCAAAAAAATCTCAAAAAAGTAATAAGTATATGCACAGATGTCAGCTGTCAAAGGGCCAGCTGTGAGGGTTAAAGTAATTCTAATTATTAAAGTCAGCTAATCACATTGCTTGGTTTGATAAAGAATTGGTGTTGTCAATAAACTGTAACTGTAAAAAGGGTAAACAATACTTTCATAATACCTAACCTTAAGCCTGGTACACACTCCTATTTTTTTTTTTTTCGTTCAACCCAACAGGTTGAATGAAAAAAAAAATGACAGCTTAGGTCAGAGCCTGTTGAGCTATTGTGTTCAGCCCGCCCACCAGAACACTCTGGTCAGCGCTGTCAGCCATTGGCTGACAGCGCTGATCAGGAGTCAATCGGCAGACTTTTTTCGGTCATGAGCCTTCAACAGAAGCCATCAGATTGGCTGCCGTAGACATGGGCCGAATGTCGTCCGGTTTCTATTGAACCGGCCGATGCCGGCCAACATTTAGCCCGTGTGTACTAGGCTTTAGAAAAGCATATATACTGCATATAGCCATACACTACACTGATCAACCATAACATTATGACTACTGACAGGTAAAGTGAATAAAATGGATTATCTTGTGACAATGGCACCTGAAAGTGGGTGGGATATATTAGCCAGCAAGTGAAAATGTTGTCCCTGAAGTTTATGTGTTAAAAGCAGTGGGCAAGCATAGGAATTTGAGCTACTTTGAGGGCCAAATTGTAATGACTAGATGGCTGGGTCAGAGAAACTCCAAAACTGCAGCTCATGTGGGATATTCCTGGTCGGCAGTGGTCAGGACCTATTAAAATTGGTCAAAGGAGGGAAAACCAGTGAACCAGCCACAGGGTCAAAGGCAGTCAAGGTTCATTAAATATAGGTATATGTGGCACTCACTCAATGAGCAATAACATCAAATTAATCTTCAATTGATCATAAAGCGCAAAATACAAAAGTGACAATGCAGTAAATAAGCATCCAATAACGTAATCTTCACGCACCATAAGGTGCCACAGTATTTAAATTGACAATGCAATATATAAATAAAGTGCTCAGTCAGAAAAAGTTCATGAATGAAAGTGCTTATGTAAAGAAAGGTAGAATCCAATAAAGCCAGACCATATGCAACTTCCACCATCCGTAGTGCGCCAGTGGTTTGCCCCAGCCTCTCACCTCAGATATAGACCCCTACAGGTCTAGTTGGGCTTGTATGTAATATGTGACTCCACGATCCAAGCAATGAATTCCTACTCCTGGGACCTCCAATCAGACAGGTAAAAGATTTCCACGAATACCAGTGATATCTTAGACAGGTCCTCACTTCCCTCCATATACCATTCAAATGCAACATAAAGGAATCTCCATTGTGTAGTAATCCAATATATTTGTTAATTAAAAAGCAGTAAACTTACAGTTTAAAATCACGACAAATGGCTTCACATATAGTAGTACTTCCGGTCTCGGCTGCGACCAGAAGTGACGTCACCTGGCTCCTCCCAATGCGTTGCGTCACTGATCATGTGACTTCATCAAGGGTACCCTTGATGAAGTCACGTGATCAGTGACACTGATGCTAATGTTGGTTCCAAAACAAAGTACATTACAGTTTGTGGTGCATAGGACTGTGTAGCCACAGACCGGTCAGGGTATCAGTAAACATATGGCTTGTGCTGACATTACCCACGCCTGTCTGGAGCCGGCACCAGCGGCGTTCTTAGAGATGCATGCTCAGATTTTTTGGATGTTTGTAAGTAGAATTGTTTTTATGTTCAAATTAAAATACAGCACAAATGTTGTTTTTAATTTATTTATTTCATATTTCCTCCTACAATTAAATTAGCCCTAGTGCTATGGTGGATGCTCCATTTGAATATGCCCATGTCTGTTTAACATAGACCTAAGACCAGTCGCTAAATTCTTCACTTCTTCAATCTGCAGCTTTCATTAACCAACTCAATACTGGACACTTTCACCCTATTCCTGTCCATAGCATTTTTAAGTTTTCAGTACTGTCACACTTTGAATGACAATTAATCAGTCATGTAACACTATTAACAAATTTAATTTGTATCATTTTTTGAGACAGATAGATCTCTCTTTTGATTGTATTTAATCACCACTGGGTTTTTTTTATTTTTTTACTTACAACTTTAGAAGAAAAAAAGAATTTCTTAGTTTCTGTTATAAAATTCTTTAAATAATTTGTCTTCATAATTTTTAGACAAAATGTATTCTGCTACAGTCTACAAACTATGGTATATACCGTATATTTGATCAGTCCTGATGTACTGATTATCTCATTAGCTCTAAAATGCCAGAACAGTACAAATACAAATGACCCCTTTTTGGAAAGCAAGTCCAAGATATTTAGTAAGAAGCATGGCGAGTATTTTGAAGTTGTAATCTTTTTTATCAACGTTGTCATTTAAAAAAAGTTATATTTCACACACACCATAGGCATACTCATAATTAAATCCCAAAACACATTCTGCTATGCCTCCTGAGTATGGGGATACCACGTGTGAGACTTTTTCACAGTCTTGATCAATAGAAAGGCCCAAAATCCAAGGAGGACCTTTGGGCTTTCAAGGAACATAAATACACATACATTATGCACCTAATATTCTGACTACCTATCACATTTTTGGAGGCCTCAGAGCACCAGGACAGTGGACAACCCCACAAAATGACCCAATTTTGGAAAGTAAACAATTTGTTAGTGAATTTAAATCTGCTAATACATTTAACACTACCCTCCCCCAGACTGGCAAATCTGCTGTCCAAATCCCCCCCCCCCCCGTGCTCCTTCATCCAGAGTGGCGAGAGAGAGAGAGAGAGAGAGAGAGAGAGAGAGAGAGAGAGAGAGAGAGAGAGAGAGGAGACAAAGAAGAAAAGAGAGAGAGAGAAGAAATAAAGAGAGAGAGATAGTGAGAGAAAGAGAAAGAGAGAGAGAGAGAGAGAGAGAGAGAGAGAGAGAGAGAAAGAAGAGAGAGAGAGAGAAAGAGAGAGAGAGAGAGAGAAGAAAAAGAGAGAGAGAAAAGAAAGAGACGAGAGAGAGAGAGAGAGAGAGAGAGAGAGAGAGAGAGAGAGAGAGAGAGAGAGAGAGAGAGAGAGAGAGAGAGAGAAGAAGGAGAGAGCGAGATAAAACATATAATTTACATACAGTGTATACCGTATTTTTCGGCGTATAACACGCGCCAGCGTATACCACGCACACCAAGTTTAGGAGGGAATTTTAAGGAAAAAAACTTTTAGGAGGGATGTTTAAGGAAAAAAACCTTACATTTAAATGCCCTTCAATGCAGCCTTGTCAGTGTCCATCTGCAGCCTTGTCCATCATTGCAGCCTTGTCAGTGTCCTGTCAGTGTCCATCATTGCAGCCTTGTCAGTGTCCTGTCAGTGTCCATCATTGCAGCCTTGTCAGTGTCCTGTCAGTGTCCATCATTGCAGCCTTGTTAGTGTCCATCATTGCATCCTTGTCAGTGTCCATCATTGCATCCTTGTCAGTGTCCATCATTGCATCCTTGTCAGTGTCCATCATTGCATCCTTGTCAGTGTCAATTGCAGCCTTGCCCCTGTGCATGTGCAGACAGTCTGTACTGTCAGTCTGTACTGTCAGTACCTTGCCATTTAAAAATGGCACCGCCGAGATACAGAGACGGATGTCCTGTATATGTCGGCGCTCGGCCGCTCTCGGCGGCTTTCGGCGGATCTCGGTGGCTTTCGCCGGCTCATGTGGGACTGCGAGAGCGGCCGAAAGCCGCCGAGAACAGCCGTGAGCAGCCGAAAGCCGCCGAGAATGGCCGAGAGCGGCCGAAAGCCACCGAGAACGCCCGAGAGCGGCCAAAAGCAGCTGAGAATGGCCGAGAGGCTCACAATCGGCGGGGGATCGGCGTATAACACGCACCCACGATTTTTCCCTGATTTTAAGGGGAAAAAAGTGCGTGTTATACGCCGATAATTACGGTAATTACATACATAAAATTATAACATAAATATATCACAAACAAACATAATAAAAAAAGGTAATAGCATAATATACTGGCATGGTTTTGAAAAGATCAAATCCACGTGTCTGTTCAAGCAATGGAAAAAAAAAAATATATAAGATTTAGTAATAAAATAATAAATAAATGGAAAACTTAAAAATACTAACAATCAATAAAAATTCTACATATAAATGTTGATCGAAGATGAAAGTGTATTATCTTGAGATAAAAAAATATTAAATCACATAAATATACACCACATAATAAAATAAATTATATATATATATATATATATATATATATATATATATATATATATATATATATATATATATATATATATATATATAATTTTATTACATGGTGTATATATCTGTGATTTAATAAAACATAATAAAAATTATTTATATAAAAATAAATATCTTACCTGAAATAAAAGCTGCTGGATAGGTAAGCAATAAGAAGTGCTCAAAGTCCTATACCAGATCTTCGGTATCTGTAAGGTAACAAAAAAAATAATTATCGTCATAGTAGAATAATTTTTAAAAGTTTACAAATTTAATTATTATTTTAATAATTTGCTAATAAAAATAAAAGTATCATGATTTTTATTAACACAAATTTATATGTAATAAAGACATTGAACAAAATTTATAATTAACTTAGATTTTAACATACCTGTAAATTTATTGCCAATTTATTGGAAATGTATCTTCGACGTAAATACATCTGTTGATTTCTGTATGGAATCTAAATACAATCTAAGAAAAAAAATAATTATGCTATATACAGCAATTATAAAGTTGTATATATTACACATAAACAACTATACTGTAGAACGATACAGACACAATAAACCCAAAATAAAAAATAAAACAATTTCACACAATAAACACATATAGCTTTGTTAATAAAAAAAAATTAAAAAAAATTAACACATAGAACACACAATCAACAGAATATATATGCAGCAATTAAAAAAATAAAAAAATAAAAAAATTAAACAGCTGGAAAAGGAGAATTATACATTTTAATTTTAGACATTACAAATAAGTGTCTAATTAGACACATAATGAGTTAATTTAGACAATTAAATTACGATTACTTACCTTTTAGGTGTAGGAATAGCTGCTGTAATGGCACTCTTGCAGCGCATGCCTCGTGTTCCAAAGCTCAGGTAATAATGGTAAATATTACCTGGTTGCCCTCAGTTAACATGGAGATTTAGGCAAAGCCTGGCGCCGTCGCGTCACTTCTGGTTTCAGAAGATCGCGTGAACAAGCGGCAGCCATCCACACTGACTCCTGGGAATTATGACACATAGCTCCCAGGAGACAGTGCGCCGCCGGATATTACGGTCATATCCGTGGGTGGCAAAGACCGGAACCTGCATCTAAAATAGGAATATAAAGGTAACCATTCACATAAAAAAAAAAATGGCCATTTCACAATCATTATGCTGCCAAAATGATTTCTAGTGAAAGTTAGAAATTAGTGTGGAACTCCGCTTTAACTTTTTTAGAAAATTAAAGCTCTATCTGTTCTGAAAAATGGTGTATTAACACAAATTGACAATAGGTATAATATGCAGAACAACTTGAGGCTAAAAATGAAAAGCAAAAATACTCTAAAACTCAAAGGGGTTTTTAGGTAGAAAAAGATCTGGGTGTTAATTATCTTTGTGATATCATAAGGTTAATGCAACTTATTAATGCAACTTTAGTTTGCTTCTTCCTGTCAATTCCCTATGTCTTCTAAAAAAAGAAAAAAAAGAAATCAGGAAGCTTCCTAATTGGGTGGGACCAGCTAGGTCCCACTTTACTCCCTGTCGCAGACGCTGCCAGCATCCCTGAATCTTCTGACCACTGTCTAATTTCTGTCTGGCTGTAAGTGACACCGGATGGGTGAGAATCCTTGCCGGGTCTGTTTGTGCTGTTGACCTACTGCTTCAATACAATGTATTTCTGCAAATCAGGACTCTGATGCCGCGTACATTGGACATTCCGACAATAAAATCCTGGAATTATTTCCGACGGATGTTGGCTCAAACTTGTCTTGCATAAACACGGTCGCACAAATGTTTTCGGAAATTCCGAACGTCAAGAACGCGGTGACGTACAACACGTACGATGAGCCAAGAAAAATGAAGTTCAATGGCCAGTGTGGCTCTTCTGCTTGATTCCGAGCATGCATGGAATTTGGTGCTTTGGAATTGTGTAAACACGATCGGAATTTCCGACAATGGATTTTGTTGTTGGAAAACTTGAGAACCAGCTCTCAAATGTTTGTTGTCGGAAATTCCGACAACAAATGTCCAATGGAGCCTACACATGGTCGGAATTTCCAACAACAAGCTCACATCGAACATTTGTTGTTGGAAATTCCGACCGTGTGTAAGCGGCATGAGTGTTTACTGCATACAGCATCATGCTGCACCTACCCAACAAACTTACAGCCATGTCCACTGTCGAAAGTCTTACATAGTCCAATAGCTGTTGTTCAATTTTCTGGTTGAACACTTGCTGATGCTGAACTTGGAAATCAGGAAGCAACATGACCACTGCCTTTTACAAATTACAGATCAGAATAAAAAATACATGTGAGTATATAGCTGAGGTTATTCATTGGGGTTTTCAGGTAAATAATTTTTAAATATGAAATGTAGTTTATGTATAGCAATGTAGTAGGTATTTTTTTTTGTTCACCCTGGAGATGAGTTTTAAGTTTGAACTCCACCCAAGTATACCCCCCACCCCATAAATATAGTAATAATAGTATGGTTTTGGGCGCAAATAGTTAATCAAATAAAGGTACCATACAGTTCATGCAGATAAGTCCATAGATAAAAATGGAAAATCATGGATAAAGTTCATCCAGGAAGAGGGGTAAGGGCAGTGAGCTTTAAAAGGTGTCAGTGACTGAGTGACTGAGAGCAAGCCTCTTGTGGGAGTTGAAGCAACCTCCAGAGTACATGTAGACAGAAGGGAAAACAGAAGTGCCTCTAAGTCCTGGGAGCTGGCTGGTGCATGGAGGAGTCCAGGAGAGAGGGCTGGGTTGCACATGGAGCTCAGCGTTGGGCGAAATTACGTCACCAGCATGTGTGCATCACGTTTCCAAGCATGTGCACTGAGAATGGTCTATCAGGAGCGCTCCTTTGTCAAGCTTCAGATCTTCTCTCCTATAGACTGCAAAATGGAAAGGTTCTTCTTCAGGTGCCCAAGGCATTGCCTAGTGACGTGAACACTTCTAATTTGGCCCATTGGTGGGATATTTACAATATGCTGAGGACTGCAGCAGCTTGATGACACTAAAAACAGGAGAGGTGAAAAAATTGGTCAGTGGCAGGCCGAAATTGCAGTCGTGGATAACGAATTTTTCATCCAAAATAGGTGCTGCAGAAAATTGGGAGACAGCGGATTTACAGTAGGAAGGTTTATTAAAGCTTTTTCCTTTTTTGGTCTTTGGACTACTTTTTTGGACTTTGGACTACTGCTATCTCAGAAAGTGATATAGATATATTTGATTTAATACAGAAAGAGAGAAAACATTGGGAGGATCTTTTGAAGCTGTGTGGCCTAAGGAACATTGTACATGTTCTCATTTCTACAAAATTTCCTATAAATACAGAATGGTGCTGTAAAAAAAAAATTTAAGATGGAAAAACTCAAATATTTGTGGATATTTATAAGTGTTATAATTTAACAGGGACTATTTCTAACAGGTCATGCTAGGGAAAAAATACAAATGTATTGTAAGAAAGAGAGCAGTTTGGCAAGGTGTCCACAGTTTTTCTTGGATCAGACAATTAAGAGAAATATTTAAAGGTGACAAAAAAATAAGAATTATTAGTGTTCAATAATAAATCACCTTGTGCAGAAAACCAGACTACCCTGTCTTTTTTTTTCTGCAATCGTTGATAGGAATTTTCAGTTTGAATACAAGTTATGGGTTTCCATGCACTCAGGTTACATTGTGCACACTTTGAACAAAGGCACATTGTTGAAGGGCTTACGTTCATGTGCGTAGGGAATAAGCCATAGATTGAATGTTCCTGTCAAGGAAAAACGAAGACACTAGTCCCAGATACTTTCTATCATGCTATCATTTTTAATGTTTTGGATTTTCTGGAATTTAACAGCAGCTGAAAACTGTCAAAACTATTTAAGTATGTGTGCGATCATCTGCATGCAAAATAAAAACAGCCTAGTCCAACCGAGAGAAGGTAGATAATAGAGCCTGAGAAACTGGAAACATTTCGGTTTGGCATAAAAAGAAAATTCTTAAAAGGCATTATGGGCTGTAAAACTCATTAATCATAACATTTCAGAAGTAAAATGTACTTGTAAATGTCTATCAACTAATACAACCTGAAAAATTATTTTTCATTAAAGAAGCTCTAAAAGAATACTCTTGCAGAATAATTTGATGACAGCTCTGGTATTAGGAATTTATGGATTTTTTTTTTAAAGTAAATTCTGGATTAGTTGCTGCTTAACTATGCATAAAATGACATGTACACTGAGGCATATCTATAAAGTGGCAAAGGTTTTCTCATTTTGCACTGCCAGAAGCCCATTGAAGCATTTATTAAGCCCATTTGAGGTCTGGATTTACCTCTGGGCCCTCACTAAATCAAGACTTTTTCTCTACCATTCCTCCCACATCTCAATTCACTATTCTACCATAGGAAATCTATGTTTTAGAAATATTTGTCATATTTATACCAGGGCAAATGTTACATTTACTGTCCTCTGTATTTTTAAAGGTTTTTTTTTCTCTTATCAGTTATTCAGCAATGATTCATGTGAAGGATCTGTAAAGGAGCTGCCAGGTTTGATCCCTTTCCTCATACGCATTCAAATCCATGCAAATGACAATTGCTGACAGGATCTCCTTACACTACAATAACTGCTATTGGACACAAGGGTTGATTTACTAAAACTGAGTGCAAAATCTGGTGCAGCTGTGTATGGTAGCCAATCAGCTTTTAACTTTGGCTTGTTCGGTTAAGCTTTGACAACAAAACCTGAAAGCTGTTTGGTTTCCATGCAGAGCTGCACCAGATTTTGCACTCTCCAGTTTTAGTAAATCAACCCCAATGTGTTTGTGATGATAAGCTTTGAGCATCTGCCATTGTTACTCAGAACTGCAGTTCAGGTTTATGAAGTGCACACCTGTCTTTAGTAGAAGTGCCTAAAAGACTGCTGGACATTCGGCTTGTGTGCAGTCCACAGGATAGTCTGTCTACTCATCTTCTGCATTCGGGTCTGTCTTACTTTTGTAAGTTCACACCCTGGATTGTTTCTTCGAATTGTTTAGACTGTGTTTATGCTCATCTTCTCTGTGCTTATCGTGATCATCGCTACAGTCAGTTTGTGCTCCATTTAACTATCTGCAACCCTAATTTTGTTAATGATTGTTTTGTCTGCTCCTGATCTGACCATCTTTTTGATGACTCTGCCACCCTCTGTTGAATTTTCTGAGCATCTGTCCTACCTGTTGGTCGACTGTCACCCCTGGTGAAACAGTGGGTCCACTAAACTCCATGAAAGTGTTTTTGTATAATTGTTTATATACTGTATGTCTGAAAGCATGTGCTTTAGAATACCCATATTGAGGATATATAATTGCCACTTGGCTAGACACTCAAGAGGTGTTTCATCACATTCAACAACCAAGATATACAGAGTTTATTAGGAATGTGTGCTATGTGTGAATAAGTGATATTAAATGATATTATAACTTTAGGCTTTAACTCTACCCTACTTTTTTCTACTGTTTGAGGACTGTTTAAACCTTTGTTAAACACCAATCAAATCTAGCTGATCTGATAAAAAAGCAGCTGTGACATCGTCATGTAAGGCTAGCCAAAAATTTGATTTCTGCCCTTACTTGGCAAAAAAAATGATCATCCTATAAATGGATGTGGCATATATACACTTTACTGTAGAGGGAAGAGAATGATCAGAGATGGGTTGTGCAGAGTCTTTTTGATAAAATATTGAAAATCTTTAACAAGTACTTATAATGCGCAGAAGCACTTGTTAACATTTTCTGTTTGAAGTATTTGTAAACAGAATCACTAAGGACCAGTTCACACCATAGTCCGGGATGCTTTTCTGCATGCGCATTTTTGACACGTTTTTGATACGTTCCAGTGCGTTTTTGATGGATTCCATTGCATTTTTGATGCGGTCCAGTACATTTTTCCCCCTCTTTTTTTTCTTAAGGACATGTGTGTTCCGGTGTGTCTTTGGTGCATTTAGGTGCATTTCAGTGCATATTTGATGCACCACATTCCAGTACAGTTTAGGGCAGAAAAAATGCAGGATGTTCTACTTTTTTTTTTTCTCTGGAACTGGAACTCACTGGAACTGACTGCACTGGTGTAAACTATGCCATTAACCATAAAAAAACTACTATCCATGTGTTTTTGATGCAGAAAAAAACACACTGGACTGCATGTGGTGTGACTGGCCCTTAAGCCTACGTTTTCATTAGTGCGACTAAAAAGTTGCGCAATTTCAAGTGCGACTTTGCAATGCAGTTTTAATGCGATTCCATGTCACTTTACAAATGACTTCATGCGACTTTGATGTTATGCAATTTGGTCATAGTGACATAATTCCTTTTCCTGCTCAGTCATTTCCCCTTTCTCTTTCGTTGTCAGGTGTTGTATAGTGCTTTGCAAACATGTTGGCAATATGTTGGGTCAGCAGTCATTATGGCTGCTGGAGAAGCGTTAATAGATGAAGAAGAAGAGGATAACCGGAGGAGGAGAAGGCATAGGTTTTGGAGCCATCCTGTCATCGACCAAAGGGAAGAGACCTCTATGCTCATGAAGACAAATTCTTCAACTACACACGGATGTCAATTAGAAGTTGAGAACATTTGTTCATGTCAACTTGCAACTGCTACAGGATATTTTTTGGAAAACGTGTATATGCATGGTCACCATGACTCTATTTCTAATTTTTAGCATGGAATATCTAGAAGTGGTAAAAAAACAATGGAAATAGAGTAAAAGATGGTCCATTTTTAGATGGTCAAAGTAGCTAATATCCATATATTTTCTCTTTACAGTTTTGCTGAATTGGAGGCTTTGCTCTCTAGCCATCTAGAGCGACAAAACACCAGTTTCCGAAGGCGTATTCTGACTATTGAAAGACTCATTATAACATTGAGGTAACTTTTCATACCTACTTTTTCTTCTTCTTACCTCATGTATGGCATTTGGAGATCCACATCATTATTTCACCATTTTTAGCTATACATGAAGTGTAATAAATAATACTAGCATGTAATTGTGGGTGTGATTGTGTTTACCATATTAATTGTCCCTGTTTACTAGTGTCTTTTTCCTGCTCCTTTTCTTCCTTCACTTCCTCAGGCACCTCCTTCCAAGCTAGTTTTGTTTAATATAGAAGTAGCTTATTGTTGATATGCATCATTCTAAAAAACTATTATCTCTGCCATTTTAAGTACCTGCCTAGCAACTGGACATTCCTTTGCAAGTTTGCATTTTGAGTTCTTGGTTGGCAAAACTACCGCTAGCAATATTGTACATCATACCTGCAGAGTCATCTGGAATGTTCTTAGGGATTTGGTCCTGAAGAAGCCTACTACTGAAGATTGGTGCAAAATAGCCAATGTTTTCTGGGACTGATGCCATTTTCCGAAATTGTGTTGGGGCGATTGACGGAAAACATATAAGAATAGTGATGCCGATTGGCAGTGGAATTATTGTTTTAGCTATGTAGACATAGGATCATATGGCAGCAGCTCAAGTATTTTTGCACGATGATCTTTCAGAAAAATGTTGAGGGAAAATGTCCTGGACCTGCCACAGGACTGACCACTGCCAGGGACAAATGGACCTCCACTACCATTTGTCTATGTTGGGGATGAGGCCTTTGTTCTCAGTCACCATGTACTAAGGCCTTATTCCAATCGGTCTCTGAGTGAAGAGAAGAGAGTATTTAACCACCGCTTAACAAGGGCAAGACGAGTTGTCGAATGTGCTTTTGGCATTTTATCTAACAAGTGGCAAGTCTTACATACAGCTATAAATTTAAAAATGTCCGAATTTGGGATGGGTACCTTTTTGAAGATTCCCTCATGCATGATATGGAGGGCACACAATGAAGTGCCAGTAGGGGCACCAGCAATGCCACTATGTGTGAGGGTTTCATGTCATTCTTCATGTTTGCTGCTGGTTCTGTCCCCTGGCAGCAGGATGCTATTGCATAATGTACTTCACGTTCCAGCATTTTCTTTTTTCTTATGTTACATATAGATTTGTCCAGTATTTTCTGGACATGTCCTATAATCACCTGGTACTGGGTAGAGGGGCTCCACATTATTGGCTCTACTGCAGCATTACTGTGTTTTTGTTAAGCCACCCAGGCTGTTACACCATGTTTATGCCATATTGTTTGCCCTACTCCCCTTTGCCCTACTCCCCTGCGTGGGTGACATTTTTTATACTCCAATTTTGTATGTTTGGTTCTTTTTGGGGGGTTTTTGGTTATATGTCTATTTATGTGCAATTGCAAATGCTGAATAAACAGATCTTTCCAAAAAAAAAGGGGGAGGAAAAAAAACACAAAATGTAACCAGAATATTTTATATTTGAATTTTTTTTTGCAAAAATGCACAAAAAGTTAACTTTTTTTCCGGTGAACTACACCAATTTATTTTTCTTTTTTTTTGGTAACCACAACAAATAAAACATAAATTAACAGGTACCAAAAAAATGACACCAAAAAAACAAAAAACATTACAACTACATTACAGTAGGTTTTTGGTTCAGTGGAACCGGAACCTGAACTAGTGGATGGTCCATGGTAATCCATTCATGTTCTTGGGTAGTATTGCCTTTACTGAAAAGGCGGAACCTGAGTGTGTGTAGATGGCATAAGTTGGTGAGTGGTCAGGGGGCCAAAAGTGGAGGTAATGGGGGCAGGAATTGGATGTAACATGCGGGGACCTTAAGGGATTTAGCATATTAGCATAATTGTCACCGTATGGAAAATTTGTCTTCGGGTGTCGGTTGCGCCTTCGCACCGTAACCCTATAGAGGTACTCTTGATGAAAGCAAGAACTGGCCTTGTTGTAAAAATTTGCAATGATATGCGCCTGTCAAACAGGTGCAGAAAAATTAGTCTTTGGGTGTCGGTGGCGCCTTCCCACCGTAACCCTATAGAGGTACTCTTGATGAAAGCAAGAATTGGCCTTGCTGTAAAAAAATTGCAATGATTTGCACCTGTCAAACTGGTGCAGAAAAATTGGCCTTTGGGTGTCGATGGCGCCTTCCCACCATAACCCTATAAAGGTACTCTTGATGAAAGCAAGAATTGGCCTTTCTAAAAAATTGCAATGATATGCACCTGTCAAATAGGTGCAGAAAAATAACTTTTTGGGTGTTGGGGGCGCCTTCCCATCGTAACCCTATAGAGGTGCTCTTGATGAAAGCAAAAAAAAAAATGCAATGATATGCACCTGTCAAACAGGTGCTGAAAAATTGGTCTTTGGGTGTTAATTGTGCCTGTGAAACCTATACCAAAAACATTCTTCCAGATGAAATGATTCAACACCATCAAAGCTAGGCAGCCTCGAAGACCTGCAGAGATTCCACATCCCAAAAAGACTTAATCAGTGGCATCGGCATCAGGGGCTTCATAGCTGGTAATTCAGGTCTGATTCATTTTTATAAAAGTCAAATGGTCCACGGAGTCTGTGGACAGATGCGTTCTATGATCAGTAACGAAACCTAATGCAGCACTGAAGGCCCGTTCTGAAAGCATGCTGGACCTAAGGCAGCCCAACAACTCAATAGCATACTGGGCATACTGGGCAAGTTCTGGCCAGTGGTCTATTCTCGTGACCCAAGTCAGTGGATCGTCAGCTGGAGAGCTTTCCATCTCTGTTTTGGCCCTGAGGTAATTGTCCACCATGTGATGCAGACGCTGTTGATGGGATGTGGAAGCTGACAGCCCTGGGCGGCGAGGACTAAACAAATTCTGAAATGCCTCACTCAGGCGGACGCATTCTCCAATGCTCCTCTCTTGACCAACAGAAGACTCAAAACTACGTCTTCCACGACACTGTAACCTGCTGGAGTCAGGAAAAACGTTCAATAAAATCCTCTTTAATGTGTCCTAAGAGAATTTATCTTCTGCACTCTCTGTGGGGACGGGATGAGTTCTGAGACCTTCCCCTTATAACAATGGTCAAGGAGGGTTGCCAACCAGTAATCATCCGTCTCCTTTATGCCACATATTCTTGGGTCCTTTCGCAGGCTTTGAAGCATGAGGTTGCCCATGCACCTTAAATTTGCAGAGGCTTGAGAAGCAGACTCCTCGGGGTCACTCAGGATGACAGCATCTGGAACTTCCTCCTCCCAGCCATGTACTACTCCCAAGTAGGGATGAGCTTCGAGTTCGAGTCGAACTCATGTTCGGCTCGAACTCATGTTCAGCTCGAACATCGGCTGTTCGCAAGTTTGCCGAACGGGCGAACAATTTGGGGTGTTCACGGCAAATTCGAATGCCGCGGAACACCCTTTAAAAGTCTATGGGAGAAATCAAAAGTGCTAATTTTAAAGGCTTATAAGCAAGTTATTGTCATAAATAGTGTTTGGGGACCTCGGTTCTTCCCCAGGGGACATGGATCAATGCAAAAAAAAAGTTTTAAAAACGGGCGTTTTTTGGGAGCAGTGATTTTATTAATGCTTAAAGTGAAACAATAAAAGTGTAATATCCCTTTAAATTTCGTAGCTGGGGGGTGTCTATAGTATGCCTGTAAAGGGGCGCATGTTTCCCGTGTTTAGAACAGTCTGACAGCAAAATTACATTTCAAAGGAAAAAAAGTCATTTAAAACTACTCGCGGCTTTTAATGCATTGCCGGTCGACAATACACATAGAAGTTCATTGATAAAAAACGGCATGGGAATTCCCCACAGGGGAACCCCGAACCAAAATTTAAAAAAAATAATGACGTGGGGGTCCCCCTAAATTCCATACCAGGCCCTTCAGGTCTGGTATGGATATTAAGGGGAGCCCCGTGCCAAAATTTTTTTTAAAAAAGGCGTGGGGTCCCCCCAATAATCCATACCAGACCCTTATCCGAGGACGCGACCTGGCAGGCCGCAGGAAAAGAGGGGGGGACGAGAGAGCACCCCCCCTCCTGAACCGTACCAGACCACATGCCCTCAACATTGGGAGGGTGCTTTGGGGTAGCCCCCCAAAACACCTTGTCCCCATGTTGATGAGGACAAGGGCCTCATCCCCACAACCCTGACCGGTGGTTGTGGGGGTCTGCGGGCGGGGGGCTTATCGGAATCTGGAAGCCCCCTTTAACAAGGGGACCCCCAGATCCCGGCCCTCCCCCCTGTGTGAAATGGTAAGGGGGTACGTACCCCTACCATTTCACTAAAAAAGTGTCAAAAATGTTAAAAATGACAAGAGACAGTTTTTGACAATTTCTTTATTTAAATGCTACTTCTTTCTTCTATCTTCCTTCATCTTCTTCTTCTGGTTCTTCTGGTTCTTCCTCCAGTGTTCTCGTCCAGCATCTCATTCGCAGCATCTTCTATCTTCTTCTCCTCGGGCCGCTCCGCACCCACGGCATGGGGGGGAGGCTCCCGCTCTTCTCTTCATCTTCTTCTCTTCTTCATCTTCTTCCCTTCTTCATCTTCTTCTCTTCTTCTCTTCTTCATCTTCTTCTCCGGGCCGCTCCGCACCCATGCTGGCATGGAGAGGGGCTCCCGCTGTGTGACGCTTCTCCTCGTCTGACGGTTCTTAAATAACGGGGGGCGGGGCCAACCGGTGACCCACTGACGCACGGTGACTTAACGGGACTTCCCTGTGGCGTCACGGGGAATGCCACAGGGAAGTCCCGTCATGTCCCCATGCGTCAGAGGGGGGCGGGTCACCAGTGTCCCCGCCCCCCGTTATTTAAGAACCGTCAGAAGAGGAGAAGCGTCACACAGTGGGAGCCTCCCTCCATGCCAGTGTAGCACTGGTCAGAGGCGTAACTAGAATCTTCAGGGCCCCGATGCAAGAAACCATTAAGGGCCCCCCTGACCCCCTGACAGGGCTCTTTTCTCCGAGCCCGATGGCGGAACACCAGGGTCCAGTCACAAGTGGTTGGCTGCGTGTAAAGGAATAGATTTCTCCTCCCCCCACCCCTGCTTCTCCTCCTTTCCCTCCCACATGCATTCAGCGGCTGCAGGAGGAAAATGGAGAGATGGGTTCCTCTATGTCGGTGTTTCTCAATCTTTTTCCAGTCAGGGCACCCTTGAAGTGGCTGCACTGCAACCACCCTGCAACTGTGTGCATTGCATGCAGTTGCAGCATAGTGATGATGCATTTTAGGGGTTAAAACAGGCGGTCAGGAGGCAACATATTGCCTCTTTACTGGCTGTCAAATGCCTCTGAAAAGTGATCTGAGCATGGATCACTTTTCAGAGGAACAGCATTTTTTTTTGCTGGTACTATGAACAAGCAAAAAAAAAAAAATCGGTTCTAATGGGACACATATAGGGGGTCAGGATTAAAAGCGCATACATAAAATGTGCATATATACAAGTAAACACACATACATACACAGACACACACACACACACACACACATACATACATAAATACACACACATATAAACCAGTGGCAGATGGTGCTCAAAATTTTTTGGGGGCGCAAGCAAACTGAAAAATTCTTTAAAAAACACATCAATTGCAGCCTCACTGTGCTCATCAAACGCAGCCACTGTGCACATCAATTGCCACCACTGTGCCCATCATATGCAGCCACTGTGCCCATCAAATGCAGCCACTGTGCCCATCAAATGCAGTCACTGTGCCTATCAAACGCAGCTACTGTGCACATCAATTGCCACCACTGTGCCCATCATATGCAGTCACTGTGCCCATCATATGCAGCCACTGTGCCCATCAAACGCAGCCACTGTGCCCATCAAACGTAGCCACTGTGCCCATCAAACGCAGCCACTGTTCCCATCAAACGCAGTCGCTGTGCCTATCAAACGCAGCCACTGTGCCCATCAATTGCCGCCACTGTGCCCTCAAACGCAGTCACTGTGCCCATCAATTGCCGCCACTGTGCCCTCAAACGCAGTCACTGTGCCCATCAAACGCAGCCACTGTGCCTATCAATTGCCACCACTGTGCCTATGAAACGCAGCCACTGTGCCCATCAAACGCAGCCACTGTGCCCTGAAACGCAGCCACTGTGCCATCAAATGCTGCCACTGTGACCCCCCCGCCCGCTCGCAGTCTGCCCGGCATTTACCCTGTCTCGGCGGGGCAGCGGGTGACGTCGACAAGCGGGGTCCTCCATGCGTCTCCTCCCATCCTTTCCTCCTGATAGGCATCCAATAGCGGCGCCTGTTTCAGCCAATCAGGTGACGGGTAATAGACCCGAACACCTGATTGGTGGAGAGGCGGTTCAGTGTTAGGAAAGCGAATATTTATTCGCTTTTCTAACACACCTGGGTGGACTGTAAGCGCCAAGCATGGCACTCGCAGTTCACCTATTTTGAAGACTATTAGTGCTTTAACCACTAGACATCCGCGCTATGGCCGAATGACGGCCACAGCGCGGACCTACATTCCCGGGAGGCCGTCATATGACGGCCTCCCCTGTGCACGCTCCCTGCGCGCGCCCTGCAGGGCGCGCGCCGGGCGTGGTGTGATCACCGAGTCACTGAGACTCGGCTGATCACCGATCTGAGTAAGGGGCCGGTCCCGGCCCCTTACCATGTGATCAGCTGTCAGCCAATGACAGCTGATCACATGATGTAAACAGGAAGATCGGTAATCGTTTTTTTTTTTACTCGCGCTGACAGCGCGAGTAGAGAAAAAAGCCGATCACCGGCTCAGATGCCAGGGACATCGGTCCCAAAGAGGAAGCACAAAAAATTCCTCATAAGTGCCACCCAAAAGTGCCACCTAACAGTGCCACCTAGCAGTGCCCACAGTGCCACCTAGCAGTGCCCACAGTGCCACCTAGCAGTGCCCACAGTGCCACCTATCAATGCCAACAAGTGCCACCTATCAATGCTCACAAGTGCCACCTACCAATGCCCACCTGTAGTGCCAATCAGTGCCACCTGTCAGTGCTGCCCATCACTGCCACCCATCAGTGCCCATCACTGCCACCCATCAGTGCCCATCACTGCCACCTATCAGTGCCCATCACTGCCGCCTCATCAACGTACATCAATGAAGGAGAAAAATTACCCGTTAAAAATTTTTTATAACAAAATATAAAAAAAAAAAAATTTTTTTTTTAAAAAAAATTCTGGTTTTTACATTTTTTTAACAAAAAGTAAAAACCGCAGAGGTGATCAAATACCACCAAAAGAAAGCTCTATTTGTGGGAAAAAAATGATAAAAAATTCATTTGGGTACAGCGTTGAAAGCTAAAAATTGGTCTGGATAGGAGGGGGGTTTAAGTGCCCGGTAAGCAAGTGGTTAAAAACACCCCTGCCGGTGTAATTCAGGCGCCCGGCGTCCAAAAAGGGGCCAGTCGTCTGAATAGGGGGGGCAGTGGCGGCCATAGATAGATTCACGCTATGCATGAATCTATCTATTTGTGATAGAGGGGTGCCTGGAGAGAGGGGGCGGCGCCCATGCGCCCCTAGGGACGCACCGCCACTGATAAACACATACATACATACACACACATGCACATATACATAGATGCACACACACTCACACACATACATGCACACACACATGCACATACACACACACATACATACATGCACATACACATAAACACACATACAGTAGATAAAAAACGGCAGACCTTTACCTTAGCTCTTCCTGCCGGGTACTGCACTGTAGGGGGAGACAAAGAGCACAGCACACACTGCTTTCACATTGTAATCAATGTGAGCAGCTCCCTGCACAGTGCCGAATACAGTTTGGCTTAGGATCGGGGAGCTTGTCTCCGCTCCCCCTATCAAAGTACTGTATACAGGGGGCCCTCAAGGGCCCCCTGCAGCAAGGGGCCCAGTCGCCATGGCAAACTCAGCGACCCCTATAATTCCGCCACTGGCGCTGGTAGATTTACAATCTACCGCTGATTAGGTAAATTTAGTAAATTGTGTGTTAGGAAGGTTAAAAGTTCGCCTCTGTTCCAGCTTGGCTGACGTTCTGGGATCTGGTCAAGATCTACAGATCCTGTTCTGTGTTTAAAATCCAAGGACTTCTGTTTGCTAGCCGGCTTTCTTTTACAAGAAAAGTTCCTGGCCAACTGGTATGCGTTAAGGAGCTACCTCGTGGTCCTCCGATCGGGAGGCCCACGATGCTGCGGCGCAGGGGTGAGCCCAGAGGCTTGTCTGGGGCCTACCACCGTGGCCGAGGAATGGTCCTGAGCTGTCGGTCCAGTGTGACGAAGCTGGACAGCCGAGGAGATCCCAGGGGAGGACCCGTCTTGGAGAGATCACGCAGCGTGCAGGTCTATAGAGGGGCCTGGTGACTCGGTTGCAGGACATATCCAAAAGAAGTAATTCTACAGCATAGTGTCACCGGCTCAGCTTAAAGGTTCAGGCACTGTGACTGACTGTTCACTGCAGAAGATCTGATACATCCTGTGGCAGAGGATTGTGCAGATTTACCCCCCCCCCCAAACAAGTGGCAGAGACTTTAGATTTGTGCTGCGTACTGGCTGCTAGACTGGTGAGAGAGGCCTATCCAGACGAGCAAAGAGTGTATCCCACAAGGGAAATACATTCCACATAGTTATCTGAATTCTACCGGGACATTTGTTGCTAAGATCCTATAAGAAGATATTTGAGTTTCTCCTGAAGGTTTCCTTTTCCGTCTCTTTCCTGCTACTTCCTAAAGTTTGACTGTTTAATAAAGCATTGAAAACGTACTCCAGTGTTGGTGCGTGTGTCGTCCAGCAGTAAACTCAGCGGAACCCCTAGACCCGGTGCCGGTGAAACAGAGGGAAGCAAAGTGAAGGTAACAGACCTGCTTAAACCAGTAGCTCCATTGTGAGGTATTGCTACACAAGCATGGGTGCGGAGCGGCCCGGAGAAGAAGATGAAGAAGAGAAGAAGATGAAGAAGATGAAGAAGAGAAGAAGATGAAGAGAAGAGCGGGAGCCTCCCCCTATGCCATGGGTGCGGAGCGGCCCGAGGAGAAGAAGGGAAGAAGGCGCCGCGGAGGAGATGCTGGACGAGAACACCGGAGGAAGAACCAGAAGAGCCAGAAGAACCAGAAGAAGAAGAAGAAGAAGAAGATGATGAAAGAAGATAGAAGAAAGAAGAAAGAAGAAGCATTTAAATAAAGGAATTGTCAAAAACTGCCTCTTGTCATTTTTAACACTTTTGACACTTTTTTAGTGAAATGGTAGGGGTACTTTTGTACCCCCTTACCATTTCACACAGGCGGGATGGCCGGGATCTGGGGGTCCCCTTGTTAAAGGGGGCTTCCAGATTCCGATAAGTACCCCTCCCGCAGACCCCCACAACCACCGGCCAGGGTTGTGGGGATGAGGCCCTTGTCCTCATCAACATGGGGACAAGGTGTTTTGGGGGGCTACCCCAAAGCACCCTCCCAATGTTGAGGGCATGTGGCCTGGTACGGTTCAGGAGGGGGGGTGTTCTCTCGTCCCCCCCTCTTTTCCTGGGGCCTGCCAGGTTGCGTGCTCGGATAAGAGTCTGGTATGGATTTTTGGGGGGACCCCACACCGTTTTTTTTTAAATTTTGGCATGGGGTTCCCCTTAATATCCATACCAGACCTGAAGGGCCTGGTATGGAATTTAGGGGGACCCCCACATCATTTTTTTTTTAAATTTTGGCCGGGGTTCCCCTTAATATCCATACCAGACCTGAAGGGCCTGGTATGGAATTTAGGGGGACCCCCACGTCATTTTTTTTTTAAATTTTGGTTCGGGGTTCCCCTGTGGGGAATTCCCAAGCCATTTTTATCAATGAACTTCTATGTGTTTTGTCGGACCGGCAATGCATTATTAGCCGCAAGTAGTTTTAAATGACTTTTTTTCCTTTGAAATGTCATTTTGCTGTCAGACTGTTCTAAACATGGGAAACATGCGCCCCTTTACAGGCATACTATAGACGCCCCTCATGGTACGAAATTTAAAGGGATATTACACTTTTATTGTTTCACTTTAAGCATTATTATAATCACTGCTCCCGAAAAACTGACATTTTTAAAACTTTTTTTGCATTGATCCATGTCCCCTGGGGCAGGACACAGGTCCCCAAACACTTTTTATGACAATAACTTGCATATAAGCCTTTAAAATTAGCACTTTTGATTATTCATGTTCGTGTCCCATAGACTTTAATGGTGTTCGCATGTTCGAACAAACTTTTTTCCTGTTCGCATGTTCTGGTGCGAATCGAACAGGGGGGTTTTCGGCTCATCCCTACTCCCAAGGGTCTCGGGGTTGGAAAGCCATCACTTACAGATTGACGTCCTCCTCCTTACAGATGTCCTCCTCCTCATCCTCCTCCCCTCTCTCCTCCTGTGTGTTCTGTGAGATAGGAATGATGGTGTCTGAATAAAGTGGGCTTTGAGAGGAAAGGAAGTCCTCCTCTTTCACTTGCTGCTCTTCCTCCAGTGCCCTGTCCATAATGCCACACAGAGTCCGCTCCAGCAGGAACACAATAGGGATTGTGTCACTGATGCATGCACTGTCATGGCTCACCATCCTTGTGGCCTCCTCAAATGGTGACAATACTGTGCATGCATCCATAATGATCAGCCATTGGCGTGGGGAAAAAAAGCAGAGGCGGCCTGAGCCTGTCATTTTGCCTTACTCGCACAGATACTCGTTGATGGCCCTCTGCTGCATGTATAGCCGCTGCAGCATTGCCAAAGTCAAGTTCCACCTGGTGGGAATGTCACAAATCAGGCGGTTTACGGGCAGGTGGAATTCCCGCTGAATTTCAGCCAACCGAGCGCTGGATGTGTATGACCACCTGAAATGGCTACAGACTCTTCTGGCCAACTTTAACACATCTTGCAACCCTGGGTACATATTTAGGAAACGCTGCACCACCAAAATGAGGACATGTGCCAGGCATGGTACATGTGTCAACTTTCCCTGTCTGAGGGCGGACAGGAGGTTTAAGCCATTATCGCAAACCACCATTCCTGGCTCCAGCTGGCGTGGTGTGAACCACCTCTGGGCCTTTCCCTGCAGAGCTCCAAGAATCTCAGCTCCGGTGTGGTTCCTGTCCCCTAAACACACATGGAATAGCCCTTTGAACGCTTAGGGGGTACCTGATGTTCATAGGACAATTCTGCAGAGGAGGGAATGGAGGTGGCAGAGGAGGAGGAGGAGGGGGTAGAGCTCACAAGTCTGGCATCATCACCACCAGCTGTATGGAGACGTGGGCGCACAACAAGCCGCAGCACTGAGCCCTGTCCTGCATCCTTTCGAGTTGCAAGCAGCGTTACCCAGTGTGCTGTGAACAAAATATATCGTCCCTGCCCATGCTTGCTGGACCATGTGTCAGCAGTAAGGTGGATTTTACGGCTGACTGCCTCACCCAACGATGCCAGAACATTCCACGTGATGATAGAGAAATGGAACAGCCTTACATGAAAAGTAGTAATCGGTGGTGTATTTAGGTTTTTTGCTGCCCTAGGCCTGACTAAACTCATGCACCCCCTAATTTAAATACGACCCACCCCTTGCTGCTGAGGCCATACCCCTTCCTGTTTAAGACCCACCCTATCATCTGTAAACCACACCCCTTCCTCTTTAGGCTCATTTGGCACCTTTCAGGGGGGAGGGGGGAACGGGTACTTGTTTTTGACAGGTACCTATCCCCACTCCCTGGAGACTGTGCTGCCCCCTCTGAAGTTCGGCCCCCCTCCTCCTTCCTCCACTGGGGCATTCAGAAAGTGCAACGCGCTTCACACACGTGCAGTAGTGAACTGTCCGGTTTCCCTTACCATGAATGATGGTGGCAAAACCCGAGAGCCAATCCGAAAATCGGCTGAGGTGTCAAAATCGCGGTAACCCTGGACAGGTAAGTGTCCTAATATTAAAAGTCAGCAGCTCTAGTATTTGTAGCTGCTGAGTTTTAATGTTTTCACGGGGTGGGGGCGGGACTCCTCTTTAATGAGTTTGCATTGATTTCAGCATTGATGGAGCACTTTATTGCAATATCATGATCTGCATATTAATGCACTTTCACTAAATGTGGACTGTTTAAAGGGTTTGCATTGATTTTAGCATGCATGGAGCACTTTGCACATGCCAGTGGCGGCTGGTGCTCAAAATTTTTTGGGGGGTGCAAACAAACTAAAAAATTCAGAAAAAAAGACATCAATTGCAGCCTCACTGTGCCCCATCAAACGCAGCCACTGTTCCATCAAATGCAGCCACTGTGCCCATCAATTGTAGCCACTGTGCCCACCAAACGCAGCCACTGTTCCATTAAACACAGCCACTGTGCCCATCAATTGTAGCCACTGTGCCATCAAACGCAGCCACTGTGCCCACCAAACGCAGCCACTGTGCCCACCAAACGCAGCCACTGTGCCCACCAAATGCAGCCACTGTGCCCATCAATTGCAGCCACTGTGCCATCAAACTCTGCTACTGTGCCATCAAACGCAGCCATTGTGCCCCACCAAACGCAGCCACTGTGCCCACCAAACGCAGCCACTGTGCCCACCAAACGCAGCCACTGTTCCATCAAACGCAGCCACTGTGCCCATCAATTGTAGCCATTGTGCCATCAAACGCAGCCACTGTGCCCACCAATTGCAGCCACTGTGCCCATCAATTGCAGCCACTGTGCCCACCAAACGCAGCCACTGTGCCCATCAATTGCAGCCACTGTGCTCATCAATTGCAGCCACTGTGCCATCAAACGCTGCTACTGTGCCATCAATTGCAGCCATTGTGCCTCACCAAACGCAGCCACTGTGCCCACCAAACACAGCCACTGTGCCCACCAAACGCAGCCACTGTGCCTGCCAAACGCAGCCACTGTGCCCGCCAAACGCAGCCACTGTTCCATCAAACGCAACCACTGTGCCCATCAATTGTAGCCACTGTGCCATCAAACACAGCCACTGTGCCCATCAATTGCAGCCACTGTGCCCATTAATTGCAGCCACTGTGCCATCAAACACAGCCACTGTGCCATCAAACGCAGTCACTGTGCCCACCAAACGCAGCCACTGTGCCCACCAAACGCAGCCACTGTGCCATCAAACGCAGCCACTGTGCCCACCAAACGCAGCCACTGTGCCCATCAATTGCAGCCACTGTGCCCATCAATTGCAGCCACTGTGCCATCAAATGCAGCCATTGTGCCCCATCAAACGCATCCACTGTGCCCACCAAACATAGCCACTGTGCCCACCAAACGCAGTCACTGTGCCCACCAAACGCAGCCACTGTGCCCTCAAATGCTGTCACTGTGCCCATCAATTGCAGCCACTGTGCCCTCAAATGCTGTCACTGTGCCCATCAATTGTAGCCACTGTGCCCATCAAATGCCAACACTGTTCCCATAACACTGATATAATTTATTAAATAACTTTATCTGCTGTCCTGGGGGGTTCTCTTGTGCCTCTCTCTCTCTCTCCTCCTGACGTCACTGCCAGACCCCGCCCGAGTGCCGAGGAGAAGGGTCAAGCAGTGTGGAGGGGGTAGGTGGAGCATAAGGTTCCACCTTTGCCAGTCTCCGCCAGTCACCGGCTGCCAGTCCCCCACCCGTCTTTCCGATTCCTGGCTCCCGCGCCCACCCCCCGCACACATGCAGCCCACGGCGGCCGTCTTGCTGTAGTGGGTGGCGCTGCTGTGTATGGGCATGCTTGGCAGAGGGTGGAGGGGCATGAGCTCTGCTAAGCACGCCCATACACACGTCCCTCCACCCTCTGCCAAGCACATCCATGCACAGCAGCACCACCCGCTACAGCAAGGCGGCTGCCGTGGGCTGCATGTGTGCGAGGGGCGGACGCGGGAGCTGGGAATTGGGTGTGGGACTTTCTCTCATGCAGGAGGCAGCCTTTTTTGCCACCCCACGCAAAAGTGCCGCCCTAGGCCTAGGCCTTGTCGGCCTAGGCCAAAACACAGCCCTGGTAGTAATGACTTGGAACCTGCCATTGTGGTACAGCACATTGTGCGAATTCAAGGAAGGGGCAGAATCCACCAGGCTGTAAGGCAGAAGTTGGAGAGCCAACAGCTTTGACAAGCTTGCATTTAGACACTGGGCATGTGGGTGGCAGGGACTGTATTTTTTTCCGCTACAGCAGATAGGGCAGAGAAATTTGCTGACTACAGTCTACAACTGGTGGTGTGCTGCTGGCAGATGTGCTGCTAGGACCTGGGACAGCCTGTGCTATACCATCATCCCTGTCAGTAGAGGCTGCGGAGAGGTAATGTCTCGGTATAGCAGGGGCAGACTGAAGTGGGTAAAGAGGAGGAGGAGGAGGGACAGATCTGTGCCCCTTTTGTGTGGCTTTTAGGTGCTCTTGCCAACAAGCTGAGTGGTTGGACGTTAAATGCCTTGTTAAGCATGTGGTACCCAAATGGCTGGTGTTTTTGCCACGTTTCATGTGCCTGAGACACAGTTTGCAGATAGCAACAGTGCGATCTGCTGCAGATGTGCTGAAAAAGGCCCAGACAGCTGAGCTTTGGGGAGTGGGCCTGGAGATAACAGCTGCAGAATGTGTTGGAATAGGGTGGCTGCTCTCTACTCTTTGTTGATGTTGGCCTCCTTGGGGTTGTGCCGCCTCACCTTCAGTTTCCTCCTCTGCTCTATCTGGCATCCAAGTCGCATCAGTGACCTCATGATCATCATTTCCATCTTCATCATCATCATCATTACCACTGGAGACAATTGGCAATATGCTGCGGCTGGGGGAACATGAATGCCAGTTTGTCTAATAGTGTTCTCCCCTCTCTCTAGGCTCATGTTCCTGTCATACTCAACCTCAAAACCAACATCTGAATCCAGTAATGGCTGGGCATCATCAAGGAGCAAGTTGCTGACGCTGTGGTCAAATAACTCAGATGACTCCTCCATGGCTGATGTTGGGGCTATGACAGGAATAGATGTGGACAAGGAGGCAGGTTTATCCACTCTGGCAACTGCAGTGGACTGCACACTTGTCTCTGCTTGTGTGACAGAGGATGAGGAGGATGAGGAAGGTTTAGTAAGCCAGTTCACCACCTCCTCTGCATGCTGTGGTTGGATAGCACGGGCAAACTCACTAAACAGAGGAAATGATGCCCTGCCTGAGGACTGACCACCATGTCCACCTTTGTCTGTGGACACATTTGTTGCTGGCCCCCTCACAGTGCCAAGGGAATGTCTGCCTCTCCTTGTTGTCCTCCCAGAAATTATTGGGAGGGAGGGGGTGGTTAAACTGGCAGTAACGCACACAGAAGTAAATGACGTTAAACTTGCAGTAACGCACAAAACGATATGGCGTTAAACTGGCAGTAATGCACACAGAACTATATGGCATTAAACTGGCAGTAACATACACAGAACTATATGGCGTTAAACTGGCAGTAACACACACAAAACTATATGACGTTAGACTGACAGTAACACACACAGAACTATATGGCAATAAACTGGCAGTAACGCACACAGAAGTAAATGGCGTTAAACTGTCAGTAACGCAATCAAATATACGGTGTTCAACCGTCACTACACTGATGCTATCTGAACTAACTGTCCCTACTCTAGCTATACACTAAAAATACTGTAAAACACTGTAAATATAACTGACATGGTCTCACTACACTACTCTGAAACTATCTGAGCTGTCCCTACTCTACACTAATGTATGTATGAATGACACGGTCTCACTACACTACAGTGAAACTATCTGAGCTGTCCCTACTCTAGCTGCACACTATGCAAAGCTGAATGATGGTCCTCCTTACTACACTCACACTATCCCTAGACTGACACTAAACTAATATTCTACGCTGACAATTGAAGCAAAATAGCACAGTATAGCACACTAAACTAACTAATAGCACTGAACAGAGCCCTGTTCTATTTCTCTCCATGCTGAAATCACACTGAAAATGGCTGCCATTGAAAGAATACCTTTATACTGTGGGGCGGGAATGAGCCATGGTTGGATAAAGTCATGGTGACAGTGTTCAATCATGACTCTGACAGTGCTCTGTGCCCTGATTGGCTGAAGCTTTCATTGCTTCAGCCAATCAGGGCTTGCAATGAGGGGGGGGTGAACAAACGGTCGAACGACCTGTTTGTTCGGATGTTGGCCGAACGTCCGAACAACAAAAGTTCGGCCTGAACTTATGCTCGGGCCGAACCGTTCGCCCATCCCTACTGGTAGCATCTTACTTTGCCCAGTGATCACAATTGATGCTTCAGATTGCTTGGCTTAATCAGCTCTGGCTGCTGTTAAATGCAATTAAATGTTCTATATAGTTACCCCCAAATGTACAACTGTAAGGTGGTGACAGTTACATGCATTTTAGGCCACTACAAGCAGTAGATGAGATTAAATCAGTTTAGATGTATGCATGTGCAGCACCTGCCTTCCTCAGTATTACTAGTGAAGGCCTGTTTTCTGCCCCAGACTATAGTGTAAGTGCACAGACAGTAATTCAGCCCTTGTGCACTCTAATTATATGGCTTTGTCTGTGTCTGATTTAATTGATATAATTTCAAGCAGTTTTTATAGCAAGGAAAAATAGGGTACATCTATTGGATACAATATGACCGGGCTATCAACATGTGTGCAGTGGTATCACTGGCCATTAAAAAGGTGTGGGGGGCAGCAGGTCAGGTCTTGACTTCACTAGGACGTGTGGGAATATGCATGTTAGGGCACTGTGGGTTTGGTGCTCTGATGGGCTCTCCTGAAGATCTTTAAAGACATCTGCAGTTACCACTTTAATATAGAGAGATGAACAGCTCTGCATTTATTATTATATCATTAAATGTATTTTTATTGCAAGCAGTATAAACGCTTGAATATGACTTTTGTATCGGCTTGTTCCAGTCCCGATACAGCAGAGTTCAGACGGGGAGAGGGAGAGGTACCAAAAGGTGCCAGTCAGCTGTGCTGTAGTGCTCATGTAGTGCGCAGCAGAGAGCAGAGTGACAGGGAGATGAGCTCATCAATCTGCTGCTTCTCTTTTCACTGTACAGTCATAGACTGGGGGAGGGGAAAATTTTTAACTGCAGCAAATCAAAATCAGGTCCCCTGCTTTGCTGATCAAGTCTGTGCTGGATATAGAGTAATATCCTTTGGCAGTTAAAGCTCCCTTATATGTATTTAATCTGTGTATTTACTTTGCCAAGAATGCAGCTTTAAACACAGAATTAAAATATTAGACACTAGTGACACCAGTTATGAAGGATTAATTGTGCATTCACTGGTCAAAGAGACCTCCCACAAGCCGAGGGTGTGTTATATTGATAGCATGTAAGGTCCATATAAAAGTATCTACATCATGGTGACACTGGAAGAGATAAAATGTTCAGTTTTACTCAATTTAGTTGATGCAAAATGAATACTCCCCACAACAAAAGCTACTACACCAAGTACCGTATTTATCTGCATATAACACACACTTTTCCCCCCTTAAAATCAGGGGAAAATTGTTTGTGCGTGTTATACGCGAAACGGCTGCCTGGGAGGGGAAGGTGGGAACAAGCGCCGACGAAATAGACAGAGCAGAATCTCCTGTGTACTCGGCTCTGCTCGCAGTCACCCCCAGTCCTGCCTCCTAGCATTGACATCCCGCCATTGGACGGGTGTTATGTCCATCATAACAGCTGGGCCAAGGGGCGGGACTGCGAGCTGAGCCGAGTACACAGGAGATCCCGCTCTTTTATTTTGGCAATAACAAGGCTGCAGATGCACACTGATCACGCTGTAAAGAGGGACAAGACTGCAGATGGGCACTGATCATGCTGCAATGATGGGCAAGGCTGCAGATCGGCACTGATCAGGCTGCAATGATGGGCAAGGCTACAATGATGGGCAAGGCTACAATGATGGGCAAGGCTGCAATGATGGGCAATGGCGAGGCTGCAAATGGGCACTGATAAGGCTGCATTGATGGGCACTGATCCTTATTTTGCTTCAAAATTCTTTATTTAAAATGTACGTTTTTTTCCTGAAACTTCCCTCTTAAAATTAAGGTGCGTGTTATACGCTGATAAATACAGTATTTTGTATGGCCTCCATGATTTGTAAGGACAGCACAAAGTCTTCTAGGCATGGAATGAACAAGTTGGCGACATATTGCCACATCTACCTTTTTTCATTCTTCAAGAATTACATCTTTTAGAGCCTGGATGCTGGATGGAGAGTGATGCTCAACTTATCTCTTCAGAATTCCCATAAGTGTTCGATTGGGTTCAGATCAGGAGACATACCTGGCCACTGAATCACATTTACCCTGTTCTTCTTCAAAAATGCAACAGTGGCCTTAGATGTGTGTTTTGGATCATTGTCATGTTGGAAAAGTGCACGACGACCAAGGGCACAGAGTGATGGTAGCATCTTCTCTTTCAATTAAAGCAGTACATCTGTGAATTCATGATACCATCAATGAAATGCAGCTCCCTGACACCAGCAGCACTCATGCAGCCCCACAGAACAACACTACTACCACCTTGTTTCACTGTAGGCACCATGCAATTTTCTTTGTACTCCTCAGTAGTCTTCTTCTTTTTTCAGCATGGGCCATGGCAAATTCTAGGCTGGCTTTTTTGTGCATGGGCTTTAGGAGAGGCTTCCTTCGTAATAACACCTATGCCATTCCCCTGAAGTGTATTGTGTCATGGGAAACAATCGCCCCAGTTTGGCTTTCTGCTTCTTTAGGCAACTGCAGTGAACTTGCATGGCGATTTTCTTCAACCCTTCTCAACAGATGACGCTCCTGTCGAGGTGTATTAACTTCCGTAGACGGGCTTGACGTCTCTGTGAGATGGTTGCAGTTCCATCTTTGTTAAATTGTTGTATCACTTTCGCTACAGTATTCTGACTGATAAGTAAAACTTTGCTGATCTTCTTGTAGCCTTCCCCTTTCTTGTATAAAGAAATTACTTTCTTTCTCAGGCCTTGTGACATTTCTCTTCCATGTGGTGCCATTGCTGATAGCATGAAATGGGAAGGGGTTTTCTTTGCTAAATAACACACCTTTTATAATTAACTGTCTGCTGGACACCTGTTTAATGAATAATTAGACTCACCCAATAAGAGTACAGTATGCGACCAATCTAAACTACGTAGCATGTTCACCAATGCCAGGAGCCTGGCGGACAAGATGGGTGAATTAGAGATACTGTTGAACAAGGAGGATTTCGATTTTGTGGGAATTTAAGAGACCTGGTTGAACAGCTCTCATGATTGGCTGGCAACCATTCAAGGGTATTCCCTTTATCGCAGGGATAGAGAGGGTAAAAAAGGGGGCGGGGTATACCTATATATCAAGAATAATGTACAAGTGAATGTGAGAGAAGACATCAATAAGAGAGCTAGGGAGGAGGTGGAATCCTTATGGGTAGAGCTTGAAAGGGATGAAGCTAAGGGGAAAATAATACTGGGAGTATGCTATAGGCCCCCTAACCTGAGGGAGGAGGGGGAGACGGACCCCCTATCACAATTTGGATTAGCAGGAAACATGGGAGGTGTTATCATTATGGGGGATTTTAATTATCCAGACACAGACTGGGCAGAGGGAACCACGCATTAGTCTAAGGCTCACCAGTTCCTAAATGTCTTGCAGGACAATTTCATGGGTCAGATGGTAGACACACCAACTAGAAACAAGACGTTACTAGATCTACTGATTACCAACAATACAGACCTGATCACGGATGTGGAAATATGGGGCAATTTAGGAAACATCGATCACAGGTCAATTGGCTTCAGTATAAATCACACAAATTGGAAACACAAGGGGAACACAAAGACACTGAATTTCAAAAGAGCCAACTTCCCCAAACTACGAACCTTGCTAGAAGATATAAATTGGGATAAAATCTTAGAAACAAAGAACACGGAGAAGAGATGGGTTTGCTTTAAGAGCATACTAAATAAGGGCATTAGCCAGTGCATCCCATTGGGAAATACATTTAAAAAAGCGAACAAAAGTCTTCGATGGCTTAACTCCAATGTAAAAAAAATGCATACAAACGCAAAGGAGAAGGCCTTCAAAAAATACAAGGCTGAGGGATCATCATCAGCATTCAGACTTTACAAAGAATGCAACAAGATATGTAAGGGTGCAATTAGGGTGGCTAAGACACATGAAACACGAAAGACACATAGCGGAGGAGAACAAAAAAACCCCTAAGAAATTATTTAAGTATATAAACAGTAAAAAAGGCAGGACAGACAATATTGGCCCCATAAAGAATAAGGAAGGATATCTGGTTACAAAGGATGGGGACATGGCGAAGGTATTGCATTTATTCTTCTCCTCAATCTTCACGAGGGAATTGGGGGCTTCAGTAGCCAAAATTGCAGTGTTTGTCCTCATGACACATCACAGGAAGCACCCTCATGGCTAACAGAGGACAGAATTAGAAATAGACTTGGGAAACGTAACATTAATAAACCACCGGGACCAAATGGCTTGCACCCGGGGGTACTTAGGGAACAAGTCAAGTAATTGCCAGACCATTGTTCCTAATTTTTACTGACAGTCTACTGACTGGAATGGTACCAGTTGATTGGAGAAAAGCCAATGTAGCACCAATATTTAAAAAAGGGCCAAAATACATCCCTGGGAATTACAGACCAGTTAGCCTAACATCAATAGTATGCAAGCACTTGGAGGGGATGATAAGGGACTATATACAAGATTTTAGTAAGGAAAACTGTATCATTAGCAGTAATCAGTGTGGATTCATGAAGAATCATTCTTGCCAAACCAATCTATTAACCTTCTATGAGGAGGTGAGCTGCCATCTAGATAAAGGATGGTCTGTAGACATGGTGTATCTGGATTTTGCAAAAGCATTTGACACAGTTCCCCATAAACGTTTACTGTACAAAGTAAGGTCCGTTGGCATGAACCATAGGGCTACAAGGGCGAGTTCAGAGGGTGGTGATAAATAGGGAATACTCGGAATGGTCAGGGGTGGGAAGTGGGATCCCCAAGGGTTCTGTGCTGAGATCAATCCTCTTTAATTTGTTCATAAACGACCTGGAGGATGGGGTAAACAGTTCAATCTCTGTATTTGCGGATGACACAGCTAAGCAGGGCAATATCTTCTCCACAGGATGTGGAAACCTTGCAAGAAGATCTGAACAAATGAATGGGGTGGGCAACTACATGGCAAATGAGGTTTAATGTAGAAAAATGTAAAATAATGCATTTGGGTGGCAAAAATATGAATGCAATCTATTCACTAGGGGGTGAACCTCTGGGGGAATCTAGGATGGAAAAGGACCTGGGGGTGCTAGTAGATGATAAGCTCAGCAATGGCATGCAATGCCAAGCTGCTGCTAACAAAGCAAACTGAATATTGGCATGCATTAAAAAGGAGATTAATTACTGGGATAAGGCGATAATTCTCCCACTCTACAAGATTTTGGTTCAGCCTCACCTGGAGTATGCTGTTCAGTTCTGGGCACCAGTCCTCAGGAAGGATGTACTGGAAATGGAGTGAGTACAAAGAAGGGCAACAAATATAATAAAGGGTCTGGAGGATATTAGTTATTAAGAAAGGTTGCGAGCACTGAACTTATTCTCTCTGGAGAAGAGACGCTTGAGAGGGGATATGATTTCAATTTAAAAATACCATACTGGTGACCCCACAATAGGGATAAAACGTTTTTGCGTAATAAGACACGTGGCCACTCATTAAAATGAGAAATAAAGAGGTTTCACCTTTAATTGCATAGAGGGTTCTTTACTGTAAGAGCGGCAAGTATGTTGAATTCCCTTCCACAGGTGGTGGTTTCAGCGGGGGGCATCGATAGTTTCAAAAAACGATTAGATAAGCACCTGAACGACCACAACATACAGGGATATACAATGTAATACTGACATATAATCACACACATAGGTTGGACTTGATGGATAGGGATGGGAGATATGCTCGGGCCGAACTTTAGCTGTTCGGACGTTTGACGAACAGCCGAACAAACGGGTTGTTCACCCGTTTGTTCGGCCCACCGAACCGACCACAATGCATTGTGGCTCTGAACAGTGCATTGCAAGCCCTGATTGGCTGAAGCAGTGAAAGCTTCAGCCAATCAGTGCACAGAGCACTGTCAGAGTCATAATTGGACACTGTCATCATGACTTTATCCAGTCATGGCTAAGTATTCTTTCAATAGCAACCATTTTCAGTGTGATTTTGGCATGGAGGAAGATTAAACAGGGCTCTGTTCAGTGCTATTAGTTAGTTAGTTTGCTATACTGTGCTATTTTGCTTCAATTGTCAGTGTAGAATATTAGTTTAATGTCAGTCTAGGGATAGTGTGAGTGTAGTAAGGAGGACCATCATTGAGCTTTGCATAGTGTGCAGCTAGAGTAGGGACAGCTCAGATAGTTTCACTGTAGTGTAGTGAGACTGTGTCGTTCATACATACATTAGTGTAGAGTAGGGACAGCGCAGATAGTTACAGTGTAGTGTAGTGCGACCGTGTCAGTAATCTTTACATTAGTGTATAGCTAGAGTAGGGACAGTTTAGTAGTGACGGTTGAACACCGTCTATTTGATTGCGTTACTGCTAGTGTAACGCCATATCGTTTTGTGTGCGTTACTGCTAGTTGAACGCCATTTACTTCTGTGTGCGTTACTGCCAGTTTATTGCCATTTACTTCTGTGTGCGTTACTGATGGTTTAACGCCATATGTTTCTGTGTTTATTACTGCCAGTTTAACGCCGTATAGTTCTGTGTGCATTACTGACAGTTTAACGCCATATCGTTTTGTGCGTTACTGCCAGTTTAACACCATTTACTTATGTGTGCATTACTGCCAGTTTAACCCTATATAGTTCTGTGCGTCACTGTATGTTTGGCGCATTATATTGCAGTATATTATAGTGTATCCATGGAGTGTGTCTGTGTAGTGTGAGTACTCAAATTAAAGTGCCTCAAACACCTCTGATTTCAACTTCTTCTTTACATTTGATTATAAACACCACCCCCTCCCTCCCAATAATGTCTGGGAGGACAACAAGGAGAGGCAGACGTTCCCATGGCACTGTAAGGGGGCCAGCAACAAATTTGTCCACAGGCAAAGGTGGACGTGGTGGTCAGTCCTCAGGCAGGGCATCATTTCCTCTGTTTAGTGAGTTTGCCCGTGCTATCCAACCACAGCATGCAGAGGAGGTGGTGAACTGGCTTACTACTCCTTGATGATGACCAGCCATTACTGGATTCAGATGTTGGTTCTGAGGTTGAGGATGACAGGAACATGAGTCTAGAGAGAGGGAGGAACACTGGTAGACAAATTGGCATTCATGTTCCCCAAGCCGCAGCGTATTGCCAAGTTGTCTCCATTGGTATTGATGAAGATGAAGGAGATGGAGATGATGATGATGAGGTCACTGATGTGACTTGGGTGCCAAATAGAGCAGAGGAGGAAACCGAAGGTGAGGTGGCAAAACCCCAAGGAGACCGACATCAAGAAAGAGTAGAGAGCAGCCACCATATTCCATCACAATCTGCAGCTGTTTTCTCCCGGCCCACTCCACAAAGCTCAGCTGTCTGGGCCTTTTTCAGCACATCTGCATCAGATGTTGCTATCTGCAAACTGTGTCTCAGGCACATCAAACATGGCAAAAACACCAACCATATGCATATCATTGCAATTTTTTTTGCCTTCATCAAGAGCACCTCTATAGGGTTACGTTGGGAAGGCGCCCCCGACACTCAAAGAGTAATTTTTCTGCACCTGTTTGACAGGTGCATATCATTGCAATTTTTTTACAGCAAGGCCAGTTCTTATGGGGCGTACACACGGTCGGACTTTTCGTCTACAAAAGTCCAACGGACGCTGACGGACTAAAGCTGGCTGGTAATCCGATCGTGTGTGGGCTTCTCCGGACTTTCAACTGACTTTTTTAGCCTCAAATCCGACGGACTTTAGATTTGAAACATGCTTCAAATCTTTACGTCGTAACTACGACGGACCCCGAAATCCGCTCGTCTGTGTGCTAGTCCGACGGACAAAAAAACGACGCATGCTCATAAGCAAAAACTAAACGGAAGCACTCGGTCTAGTAAAACTAGTGTTCGTATTGTAGGTAGCACATTCCTCACGCTGCAAAATCTGTGATCGTTGAATGCAGCGCATTTAATGTCTTCTTTACGAATGCTATAAAGAACAAAGGTGTTTTGCTGTTCATATTCAAACAGAGTTCTCCCAAACTGATTTCTGGATTCTTTTTCTCTTTGATCTCATGAATGATATAGTATGCTTTTTAAAAACAATGTTTCCATACTAATAATACTTTTTACACTTTTTTTTTTTCAAGAGTCATCTTTTCTTGTAATTTTTATCCAGATATTTATTTTATGATTGTTGTTGAACTTTTTTATATGTTTATCTCTATATTTTTTTTTTTGTTTTTTTTGTGTTTGTAAAGTTACCACAAAGAACCCATTTTTATTTTTATTTTTTTTATTTATTTTTTTAGGTTTGTAAAGTTACCACAAAGAACCCTTTATTATAGTTTTGTTTTTATAGTGAATTTTTAATTTTTTTTATATAAAGTTAACCCAAAGAACCGTTTTTGGTTATGTATCTTTTATTTTTTCAAGACTTACCACTCGAACATTATTAACATTATTAATGTATTTTTGGTGTGTTTTTGCAAACTCAATGAGATTGTTGTCCCTTGTTAATTTAACATTGTGTGTAAAATCAATGATTTAAAAGAAAACACATAAAGTCTTTTCATAAACTCAAAAAAGATCCATTTATTCATGGTCAAAATAAAATAAAGAGGAAGTCAACGCTGGAAAAAGTCAGTGTACAAGAAAATTGGGATCTTGAGGAGTCCATATAAGAGGGAACACAATCTGGTCCAAGAATCCCAGAGATCAACAGCACCAGCAGATGATATAGATGTCCCCAGACTGTGGTACTACAACAGCCTGCGTCTTCTGTCAGACCAGACTGAACCCAGGTCATCACTTTCTACTCTTCCCTGCAGCCTTTCCTCCACGCTGCCCTGCAGCCTTCCCTGTAGCCTTCTTTGGAGGCTGTGGCTCTGGTGTTTCAGTTGTGGCAGGAGGAGGAGGAGGAGGAGGAGGGGGGCTGCCTCATGTAGTTAGGTGTTTCGTGTTAGCGTGCCCTGCAGCCCCTTCTGGATTGTTTCCCCAAATAGTCGCTCGCAAATGAGGCGCTGCTCCCAATCCATTTGAAGAAGCCTGCTGGCAAAGTAGCAGCCATAGGACTCTTCTGCTTCGGGGGGGCTCCTCAAAAAACGGGTGGCCTCTTGCATTAAGAGCAGGGATGCCTCCTGTGTGACCGTCCCCTTCCTGGCCCTTTTTTTGGCAAGGCGGAGGTGAGGCACTTGTGATTGGGTCAGGCTCCTACTGGGCCCAGCCACCTCACTGGGACCAGCCACCTCACTTGGCCCAGCCACCTCACTGGGACCAGCCACCTCCTGCCTGACACTGGGCCCAGCCTCCTCCAGGATGATGGAGAATCTGGCCTCCTCCAGGCTGTCCATGGGAACGGTCTCCTCCTGCCTGCCACTTTCTTTTTTTTTTTTTTGGGAAAAAAATAATCTTTATTGAAGTTAGACAGATATTAATACAGCACATTTGAGGTCCAAGTATAAAAACATGAAACATAATCACATGTGGTATGTTAACATATAGTAGAGTCTCATAAGGCTGGCATTTCATAACAGAGATATACCAATTGTTGGTGTTTCGGTGAGGCTCTGACAGACCTAAACGGGTCACCTATTATATGGTTGTACGTTTTAGTTGCTAGGTATTGATAAACTTGTTTTCACGCATTACTATACACATGTCTCCCCATCTCCCAGCCAACCATCCCAAATCCTTGAGTATTTCTGACTATTTCCCCTGTGTTTGTAAATCAACTGCTTGTATGGGAGGGAATTGTTAACATCTCTCTTCCAGCTTGTTATGGTGGGGGTTACGTTCTGCATCCAAGTCTTGGCAACTACTTTTCTGGCCAAGAATAGGACTTCAGATATAAATATGGCCTGGTATTTATCAATGTCCACATCTGGAAGAAGACCTAATATACAAAGTTTTGGATCTAATACCACAGGGGAACCCATCTGGTCGTGTAAGAACTTAATCACTTGACTCCAGTATGATTGAAGAATAGAGCATTCCCAAATTAAGTGAAAAAAACTACTCATCTCTGCCTGACAGTGAGGACATGCTATATTGCGTGTAGGTTGAAACTTCCTTATTATGTTAGGTGTTAGATACGCTTGATGAATGATGTATATCTGTGTTAGCCTATCAGACAGTTTTGGAGATGCCACCTTTACATTTTCTATTATTTCCTCCCAATCCGAATCACTAACTGCACCTACGTCTCTTTCCCATCTTGTTTTGGCTTTTTGCGTCACTTCTTTGATTCTGGGTAATCTTATGGAGTAGTAGAGACTAGAGATCAATTTTTGTGGATCGGCTCCCATTACTATGTCCAATATTTGGGGATGTTCCAGGATGCAGTTTTCGTTCCTAAATTGAAAACGCAGGGCATGTCTGAGTTGCATGTATTTGAACATTAATTGTTGTGGTATAGAGTATTCTTCCTTAAGGGTTTGAAATGCTTTAGGCCTAGTACCTGCCATTACCTGGTGCAGGTAAATAATTCCATATCTGGCCCATAGATTAGGGTCTGGTATTTTTTTAAGCTCCGCTAGTTGGTTGTTCGCCCATAATGGAGTGTGGGAATGAATGCACCCTATTTTAAGTTTTTTCAGGGCTAATCCCCATATTCTTTGGTGATGGTTGAGTACCCCATCATTAAAGTTTGGACTTTTCCTATTAAATTGGCCCCCTCGTAGCATAATTTGAAGTGGGGTAGATAAAGGACTGTCTGGGCTACTGGATACTAGTGTACTATAGCGTTGTCTTTCGTTATTGTGGTAGTGATGCATGTGCGACATCTGTGCCGCTATGTAATATTCCTGCAGATCTGGCAGAGCTGTTCCTCCCATATCTGCAGGGTTTTTAAGGACATGCCAAGCTACCTTATGTCTTTGATGTCCCCAGACAAAGGTGTTCAAAATAGATTCCATTTTCTTGAAAATCCCGATAGGTATATATAGTGGGGCGTGCCATACCATATATAGGATCTTGGGTAAAATAATCATTTTTATGATATTTATCCTCCCCATTACTCCCAGTGGTAGTTTGGACCAGGCTTGCGTTTTGGTTTTTATCATGGCAAACAGTGGTTCTATATTGTTGGTTGTGTATTCGCGTAGGTCTCTTGTAACCAGTACCCCTAAATATTTAATGGTGTTTACCCTGACTAATGGTAGTTCTGGATATATATTGGTTGGGGGGAATTGGTCTATGGGGATTATCTGTGATTTTTCCCAGTTTATCCGTAGGCCTGAGAGTTTTCCCATTTTATCTATAGTGTCCAAAGCTGCTTGAAGTGATGGGCCCTGATCGGCTAGATAGAGTATTGTGTCGTCTGCGTAAAGTCCGATCTTCTCTATATAGTTGCCTATTTTAAGTCCCACTATGCCCATGTCAGCTCTTATAGCTATGGCCAATGGCTCAGCTGCCAGGGCATATAGCAGTGGAGAAAGGGGACATCCCTGGCGTGTGCCTCTCTCTAGGGGAAATTGTCCCGATATACAACCGTTAACGAGGACCCGTGCTTTTGGTGACTGATAGAGTATTTCTACCCACTGTATGAAATTGGGACCAAATCCATATTCTCGTAGACACTCCCAAAGAAAAGACCACTCCACTGAGTCAAAGGCCTTTGCTGTGTCCAGGGCCACCACTACTCTGGTACCCTGATTATCGTGCTGTGCTTGAATATTTAGAAACAGTCTTCTTATATTCATGGCCGTATTTTTCCCGGGCATAAAACCGGTCTGGTCTGGGTGAATTAATGATAGAATAACTTTATTTAGACGGGATGCTAGGATTTTGGCCAGTATCTTGATGTCTACTTGTAATAGTGAGATTGGACGGTAGGACTCGGGATATCTAGGGTCTTTTCCTGGTTTAGGTATAACTATTATTTGTGCTTCTTGCATTGATGGAGGGAGTGATTTATATTTAAATATTTGTTGGTATAATTTTTGCAAATTTGGGACTAGTATATCAGGGAATGCAGTGTAAAATTCTAGTGGCAGTCCGGGGGCCTTGGATTTAGCTAGTTGGGACAGTGCTTCAGATATGTCCTCCTGGCTAATGGGGGCGTCTAGTAGCTTAACCTGTTCTAATGTGAGTTTAGGGAACTGAATTCTGTGTAAGTAGTTTTTAATTTCGTGTGTGGATTGTGTTGTCTGAGTTTTATATAAATTCCTATAGAAGTTTAGGAAAATGTCTGCTACCTGTTGTGGGTCGGTCACCTCGTCTCCCTCTGGGGTAGCTAGGGTCACCACTACTGGAGGTTTTTCATTTAAATGGGCTAAATATGCCAGTAATTTACCTGCTTGCTCCCCGTGTTCGAAGATTCTTTGTTTTTTGAAAAAAACCTGTTGTTTGGCCTTCTCTATGTGCATTTGGGTTTCTGTTCTGGATTGCGTTTGTAGTTTATGGAGATTATCAGTACTGGGTTCTTGTGCGTATATCTGTTCCAATTCCTGTAGTTTGTCAGTGGTCATCTGTAATAGCAGTTTGGTGGAATTTTTAAATCTATTTATTCTTAGTGAAAGTAGTCTACTAGCTTGATTTTTAAAGGTGTCCCAGACTGCAGTATCTGAATCTGTAAATCTTAAGTTGTTTAGGATATATTGTAATTCTTGCCCTATGCTCTCGACATCAGGCAGGACAGACAGCCAGAATGGATTCAACCTCCAATTAGAAGTGGGCATTGCCTTTAATAGAGATATTGTTATCCAACAGGGTGAATGGTCCGATAGTGCTCGTGGAGCCATACCCGACCCTGTTATTTTAGGCAGTAACGCATTTGAGACCAGTATAAAATCAATCCTGGACATCGTGTCACAGCCTGCCGAGTGACATGTGTATGCTTTTTTAGTCGGGTTTTGCCATCTCCATACGTCTGTCAGCGCAAATTCTGTGAATAGTCTGCATAGTCTGGTTTGGTGAGGCACAGTCCTGGATGTATCTCCCAGGCCTGGTCTGTCCAAATTTGGATTCATGGTTTGGTTAAAGTCGCCCATCCATATAGCAGGAACTGATGGGTGTTGTGCCATGAATGCCAGTCCCTTGAGTACTACCTCGATCGAAAAAGGGGGGGGGGATATAACACGCCAGAATCAATAAAGAGTTGCCTCCTATGATGGCGTGCAGGAAGATATATCTTCCTAATCTATCTGACTCTAGAGTAATTAGTTCAAAGGGCACTCTTTTGGCGACCAGTATCGATACCCCCCTTGATTGATTGGTGTGTGTGCTGTGGTATAACCATCCTATCCACGGTTTTTTTAAGGCTACCTGCATCTGGCCTGTGATGTGTGTTTCTATTAAAGCTATGATATCTGCTTTCTGTGATTTTAGAAATGTTAAGGCTGCGGTTCGTTTTACCTTATTCCGCATACCGCGTACGTTCCACGTCAAAAACTTTACATCGGCCATATTGGTTTCTGATTATAATAATGTGGCTGCCATCTAGTGAGATTCCAAGACAGTGGTGCCTCCTTAGTCTGCCCTTTCCACTGTGCCAGTCTGCTAATACCTATCTTAACGTTGAATGCATATTGTCTGTCTAGCCGTATCAAGGTCACATCAATACTTATATTCCCAAAGTAAAACACAAAACTTATCCTTTTAACTGTTCCCATCCCTCCCAGCTGCACATCTCCCCAACCTGATGTGAGCATATTTACCCAAACTGTCAGCATATAACATATCATCCAGCGGATACACTCCGCTGGAGGCACATTTCTTAATAGCAATAGATGTGTTGTCCTTTTATGCTGAAACAACTTTGTTAAGGGGGCGACTGTTTTCCTGTCGCTCGTGGAGTAGTTATAATCAGGACTACCACACATTTCAGTCAGTGAGCTCCCCTTGCACTTTTCTTCCTTGCAACTGTTCAAATTATGACTCATATTCCAGGATGTTGTAGTACAGTTCATCCCTGTCATTTGGGAGTCTTGCAGAGCATATCACTGTAGACTGTCCCCACTCTTCTCAAAATGTAAGGGCGCAACCGGTAACCCGCGCAACTTTATTGTATGATCCCGCTTGTTCCATGTCAGAATTATACAGGAGTTAGCTCTCTTATCCTCATCCACTGCTCTTGTGTACAAGCTGTGTGTGTCCCCGTTCTTTATATCCCTAAACTGGATTCTGGTTCCCTTCTAAAAGGTCTCTATGACATTTGTATTGTGGGATTTTGTGCGAGGTCAGAAAGTACTCACTGTGGTTGTATGAACTTAGACAGATTAAGCCGGCCTGTCTCTACGATCCAGCCATGCTGTCGCTGCCGCCGGGTCGTCAAAGAACTGTACTTTTCCGTCTTCCTCCACCCGCAGCCGGGCAGGGAATAACATCGCATACTTGAGATGGAGGGTCCTCAAACGGCGCTTCACCTCTTGATATTGTGCTCTCTTCCTTTGCACCTCGCTGGAAAAATCCGGAAATACTGCTATCTGGCTGTTCCCGATCTGTATGTTTCCTCTCTCCCGGGTGAGTTTAAGGATTTTGTCTCGGTCCCGAAAATTTAGAAATTTGGCGATGAATGTGCGGGGAGGCGCTCCAGGTGGTGGTGGCCGCGCAGGTATGCGGTGCGCCCTCTCCACCGCAAACATTACTGAAAAGGCTTCCCGGCCATACGTTTTGAGCAGGAGCGTTTCTAGGTAGGTTGCCGGGTCCGCTCCTTCCTCTTTCTCCGGCAGTCCTATGAAGCGGAGGTTGCAGCGTCTAAGGCGGTTCTCCATGTCATCTTGATGGGCATTAAGTTGCTGTATTTGTCTCTGCATCTCTTCTGTAGTATGTCTCATGGGGTGCAGGGCATCTTCCGCGTTGCTGATTCTGGTTTCTGCCTCCGTAACCCTGTCCTTCAGTTTTGAGAAGTCCTGTCTGATCAGGGATATATCGATTTTTACTTCGTCTATCTTCGCAGTCAGCATACCTTGCAAGGCGGCTATAGCGTCTAGCACTTTGTCGGTGTCTGACGTCTGAGGAGCGGGGCCCGTACACGTGTCTGCGCTGCCCTCCTGCTGCATGTCTTTCTCCAGGCGGCGAAATTGTGCGAGCTTGTCTGTCGTCCCAGTGTTCCGCTTTGGTGGTGACATAGTCCTGAGCGGTCCCAGGACAGAAGGGGAACCCTTGTGATGAATTACTTTGGTGTATCGTTCCTCAGGACCTCTATCAGGAGTTAGTGTGCTGGAAGTTTGCTCTGTCTGTATCACACTCCCTCACTTTTCAGGCCTCTCCTCAGGTACTGTGTCCCCAGAGGAGATCTGGAGGCCCATGCACGCAGAAAGTAGTCCTTTGGGGGGCTCGGCAAGTCAGGAGAATCTGCAGGGCTGTGAAATAAAAAGAGAAAAGGGCGCACCAGCCATGTGCATTATCTTTTATAAAACATTTATTAAGTAAAATGATAAAGGAAATTACTCACAAGCAGTAGTGAATCATGTGCCATAAACCTTGGACATCAACTAGCAACAAGTGGTTTAAAATGATGAACAAAGCCTTCCAAAGGTCTTTCAGAGGAATATATAACACTGCTTGCTTACGCGTTTCGAAGGGCTCGTCCCTTCTTCATCAGAGCTCAGCAGTGCCGGGTGTACTGTTGCTGGGTGCAGCAAGATGGCCGCCGTTCCGAGGACCAGGCCGGAGCCCCGGGCCGTCCCAGGAGCCGTCTCAGGGTGCAGAGGTTCAGCGCTGGGGGCCACAGGCAGTCCGGGGGCTGAGGCAGGCAAAGATCTGTCTCTGGGGAGCCTTGTATGTCCGGGGGATAAGCAGGAGCCGCCGCCGGGTGTAGCAAGATGGCCGCCGCTCCGAGGACCAGGCCGGATCCTCAGGCCGTCCCAGGAGCTGTTTCAGGGTGCAGAAGTTCAGCGCTGGGGGCCACAGGCAGTCCGGGGGCCGAGGCAGGCAAAGATCCGTCTCTGGGGAGCCTTTTATAGCCAGGGGATGAGTAGGAGCCACCGCCGGGTGGAGCAATATGGCCGCCGCTCCAAGCACTAGGCCGAAGCCGGGGACTTTCCTACAGGCCGGGCCCGGGGCGGGACGATCCGGTCTCCGCGGCCTCGAGCAGCGCTCCTGACGGCCAGGCAGCACCCAGGGCCACACAGATGATGGGACAAGCCTATTGAAGTGTCTTGTCCTGTCAGGATTGCTAGGATTGGAGCAGGATGTCGGTTACAGGATTTTGGGCAAAGGGAGCTCTCTTTCCAAACGTCCTACTCCATAGCTCCTCAGGCCACGCCCCCTGCCTGCCACTTTCTACACATTCCTCCTGGATGGACTCATCCTGTGTATAAAAAAAGGGACATAGTTTTAGTATATTTTTTGGGGTTCATCAATGACACACAATTTGCTTCTCATGACTAGCAAATTCAATGTGAATACATCTCTTTAATAAAAGAGTCTAATCAGACACCCTAATTTTTTCAAGCAGGTGCCAAACATATTTAGCCACTCCTGTCAATTGATATGTATACACAATTTTGAGGGCAAAATTCTTTGAGACAATTATAACATCCAGTTAACATCATTAATATTAGTACAGTAAATATTGGTTAAACTAATTTACCTGACTCCAGATGGTCATATTCGGTTCATCCAGGATGGAAGACCCAGCTTGCTCCTCATCAGCCTCTGCTGGGGTGGAGGGAAGGGTGGAGGGAAGGGTGGAGGGAAGGGTTGAAAGTGATGCCCTGGCTTCAGTCTGGTCATCAAGAAAACGGAGTTGATTGTAGTACCACAGCCTGGGTACATAAACATCATCTGCTGATGCTCCTGATCTCATTGATTCCTGGATCTTCTTATGCTCCCTCTTATACATATTCCTCAAGACCCCAATTTTCTTGAGCAATGTCTCCATTGTTGCTTCCGGGATGGTCGCCTGGACAAAGGACAGAAGTCTCTCCAGCGTTGACTTCCTCACATGCTTTGCATAATACTGAGGGTGTTTCACCTCCCACAAATTCCTCATCTCTCTATATTTCGAAATAAAAGCAGTAAGGAACTCTGGATCCTTAAATAGGGGATTCATAATGTCTGTAAAAGATAAAGTCACAAGACAAAAACCACTTATTAGGTTTCTGCTAAACCCTCATCATCTTCTCCCTATGTAGGCCTCATCAATCTGTCAAGCCATATAGGCTGCTTGCTACAAAGTCTTGACCAAAAAATATAAATTTAAAATTACCTTCGTTTAGTAGCGTCCCGGTCCACTATCACCTACGCACAGAACGTACGTACGACACGTGCACAAGGCCCCTCTTTATACACTGCACATGCGTAATACTACGCCTACTTGGCCCGCCCCTGACGTTCTTTTTGGTTACGCATATAACCCGCCCTTGACTCTACGCACAGAACGTACGTACGACACGTGCACAAGGCCCCTCTTTATACACTACGCATGTGTGAAACTCCGCCTGCGTCGCCCGCCCCTGACGTTCAATTTTAACTCATGTTCTCCGCCCCCTAATTCTACGCACAGAACGTACGTACGACACGCGCACAAGGCCCCTCTTTATACACTACGCATGTGTGAAACTCCGCCTGCATCGCCCGCCCCTGACGTTCAATTTTAACTCATGTTCTCCGCCCCCTAATTCTACGCACAGAACGTACGTACGACACGTGCACAAGGCCCCTCTTTATACACTACGCATGTGTGAAACTCCGCCTGCGTCGCCCGGCCCTGACGTTCGATTTTAACTCATGTTCTCCGCCCATTTTTATTTACGGCGCGTAGTGGGGTGAATAATGGCGGAGACACATCAGGTGCGTACTACCTCAGGTAGCGAAGAAAGCCCGGAGGCCGGAACGTCAAGATCTGTGATGCCTAGATTTAAGGCCTCCAATATGTCCTTTAAAGAGATGGTGGAAATGGTGGCCATTCTTAAAAAAAAGGATTATGATGGGAAGTATGGGCCGTACGCCCGGCCAAATTTGCGCAAAGCCAAAATGATGTCGAAGGTGGTGAAGACTTTGCAGGCTTATTTTGGGGTACAGCGCTCCAAGGATCAAATTAGAAAAAGATGGTCCGACCTCAAAATCAGGGAGCCGGATCAGTACAGACGGATCCGTAAAGTGCTGAAAAAAAGTAAGTACTTGTCGTGTTTTTATCTTGTGTTTATTACCTTGTATACTGCTCCATGTACTTTTCATTCCTATACGATTTTTTTCTCATCGTTTCAAACGATCTTTTAATAAACCTCGTTACATATCTATAGATATATATATATATATATATATATATATATATATATCTATAGATATATATATCTATAGATATCTATATATATATATATATATATGTATGTATATCTATATCTATATATATATATATATATATATATATATATATATATATATATATATATCTATCTCTATATATATATATATATATGTATGTATATCTATATATATATATATATATATATATATATATATATATATATGTATGTATATAGATATATATATATATGTATGTATGTATATTGTGGTGGAGTGGTACCCCACCAGTGTATTGGTCCAGGATTCTCAACCAGGCAGGTTGAGGGGCTCCAGGGTATTTGCTTGGTTGAGAGGAAACTGGCTTTTCAGTTTCCTCATTATTTAGTAAAATCTGTTTTGGGATCTGGAGCCTGGGGATTTCGTAGCGATCCGGGTGGGATGAAATCCCCAGTCCTGGGTCCGGGTTTTGCGATCCACCAGCATACTGACTGGTCAGGTATGTGCTGGGCTATTTGTAGGCACCTGACCATGGTTCTGGGCTCCACCCCGAGAGACAGGAGGTCTCCAGGAGTCCAGACAAGCAAGGGAGAAGTGTGCATGTCTGCACAGGTCTGTCAGAGCAGACAGAGGGTCCAAGCCTGTGGGCTGGAAAAAGAAGCTGGAAAAGAGTGCTGAGGTACTGGGTGTACAGGAACTCTGTTATAGAGCCGAGAGGGCTGAAGCATAAGTCTGAGCAGCAGTGCTGCTAAAGAGAGCCAGGTGGCTTGGTATTTTTGATTGAACTTACATTGTTGCTGTGGAAAGCTGAAACCCCTGTGTGGGCAACTCTTCTGTTATCAGACATTTTCTTTCTTTAATAAAAGTGGGCCTACAAGCCCTGAAAACTGCGTATCTGGCGTGGACTCGGCTCACTGGTAAGCTAGCTCTACCTTTAAGCTAAACCAACCCCCGATGTTACAAGTGGTGTTCGAATGCGGGCAACAGACGGTGAAATCCGGGTCCTTGCTCCACAGTGAGTACAAGTCAGTAACTATTGGCTGTGTGTGGAACTGCAGCCAGGCAAAAGGCATTGTGTGTTGCAGGTGGTGTACCTGTGCATAAAAAGTCAAATTTTTTTTTCTGCTATGAACTGTTTGTGTGCATGAGACAGCACAATCTGTGTGTGCACTGTGCAGGTGAGGAAAGCTTGCATGAAGTGAAAAGCAACTTGCCTTAAAGAGACAGTGCTCCTGTTGTTGTTGCTCTGTGCAGTGGAGTGACTGCGAATATGGAAAGTCCACCAGTGTTTGAATCGGCTGTGGACTGGTGCAAGCGGCACCTGGCAGCGCTGGACCAAGCTACAGAGGAAAGGAAGCCAACCCTCAGTGTAAGGGGAGAGCGGCTGGATGTCCATAACTGGAAGAGGGGTGTTGTTGCCCCTGGCAACGCTGCTGCAGTTAAAACAGTAGCTATTGTGAAAAATGTCAATGTGTCAGGATCCAGCAGAGAGAAGCCCATGCTAATTACAAAGAGAAAGGCTGATCAAAGGCTGAGACCAAGAGTGGTTGCCCATAGCAACAGAGAGGAAGCCAGTCGGGCTGTCTGTGTACCATGGGGTATGTCTAAACAGGATTGTGGCAAGTGGCTTCAGGAGAAGCCGATACATCATGTTGGAGAGAGCCAGCAAAGTTCTGCTGGGAGAGCGCGATCTCCCATGGCGACGAGAGTGAAAGTGGTGCCGGACAGGAGGAGCTGCAGAGGAGATTTGGCTCAGCGTCCCCGCAAAGAGGTTTGTGCGTTCCAGCCAGCTGGGAATCACCAGGAGAGAAGCGCTCTGGGAAAAAGTCATCCAGTACCATGCCTGGAATGTGGCCAGCTGGGGCATGGCATGTTTTCTTGTCCTAGGTTCTGGAATTCAGCTGGAGATAATATTGCTGAGAAAAAGTCTTTTTCTGCGGGCCCAGATTCCTGTGAAAATATGTTTGCAGTCACCCCTAGCAACAAGGAGTTTCCTGTTGTGTCGGCAGGTGGTGCTAAACAGTGGGAGATGCCTGCTGTAGTTTCATCCCGTGGCCACCAGGGGGAGTTGGCCAGTAAAAGTGCAGCAGAGGACTGGTTCATAAGACAACGTACTCAAATGAAGATGGTGACCCCAACTACTGCGGTGGGTAAGACTGTCTTTAATGAAATGATGGCTGGAACTGCTGATTTCCGGTATAAAAGGACTGGTTACAAGACTGTCCCTGATGTGAGAGTGACCCCAGTTAGTGGGGCCACTGAATGGGTTCTTGAGGGTGACTTGTCCCTGTGCAGTACCCTGTGCAGTGGGGAGGCAGGGGTTAAAGTAAAACCTGCACCTGTGTGTGCATCTCAAGAGAAAAATAGTGATGTGTCTAATGTCTGCCAGTCTCAAGTTGGCGGTGGGCTAGGACAGCCTGCAAGAGGTACAAATGCTGTCAATGTTGATGAATATGGAAAATGTATTGCTGTTGGGAAACCCCCAGGTTCTTGCAGAGCAAAATCTGTAGTCAAAAATGGGCCATTGCCCATAGCAACTGGTAGTAAGACAGCACAGTTGTCCCTAGACATCTCCAGGGAACTTCATTTATTGGAGCCGGAGGTCGCCCTGGACAACTGCGATGTCACTCTGGTGGGACAGTGTGGAACTGTACCGTGTAATGGTAAGCTGTCAGTACAAGCTGCTAGTACTAAAAATGTGCAGGTAAATGGTGGGTTAACACAACCTGTGAAAAATGCAAAGGTGTGTGAGGTTTTTGAAGCACCAGCCGAGCAAGGTGGTGAATATGGGGTATTGCAACCTGCTGTGTTAAAACCTGTGTTACCACAATCTGACATGATTTGTAATTTGGGTAATGAATCTGCAGCTAAGCCAGTCTGTTCTTATGTGTCTCCTTGGGCGGATGGACCAGTGCTGAGGAGTACCGCTGAAGGGAGTGCACATACAATAGATTGGGATAGTTGGGGTAAAAATCTTATCTCCCTGATGGATGAGGTTTTTATGCACAAAACTGAGGTTGTCATGGAGTGTCAAAGTGACGTTGTCACTGGTAATGTTCTGGAGCAGTTCACTGATGCTGAGCCTGAGAAGTTGGGTATGAGTCCAGCATCTGGCAGTGCTCTGGGTGAGCACCAGGCTGTGGTTACCTCCAGCTGGGAGGATGTTGGTTTGACAATTGCAACTTCTCAAGTCTCAGCCAATGAGTCTCTCTGCATTCCCAATGTAATGAAAGTCCCCTGAAAGGACTTGGGTCTGGGATCAAGGGTCTGGTCTGTAACCAAAGCATTAAAGGAGATGCTTAAACTTTTGGATGTACAGCCAATCTATATTGGGGTGTCTCCACCACAGTCAGACGGCCTGGTACTGCGGAGTACCACTAGGTGGAGCACTAAATGGCAGGCTGTACAGAACAAAGGAGAACAAGACAGGAATGGTTTATTCTTGAATTTATTACTCTTGTTAAAAGTTGCTTCTGGGTATGCTGCTGGGTTAATTCCTGAAAAAATGGTGTTTGAGAGAGACTTTGGAGAAATGGAAAATAAGCCTAAAATGCCTGTGGTTTCACCTCCTAACAGCCAGATGGGAAGCATTTCTGCTGCTATAGTCCAGGGTGGTGCTTGTCAGTTGTCGGTGAAGGGCGCGTATACTGCACCAGTGGACAAACCACGTGAGATGGAAGGGCCAAGTGTGGACCTGAAAGCAGCAGAGATCCTGACCAGGGCTCAAATGAAGGTGGTTAAAGAGACTGGGGTCCCCAGTCCAATGTTTGGTTTAGATGACAAACCTAATAAGGTCCCCGAGACAGGGGAATGGATAAGGAGTATGGTAAAAGTCATATGTGGATCAGACAAAAGCTTGTCTGTTCAGGTGGATAAAAATACAGATGGTATTAAAGGTCAAGTGGTAGGACAGCTGCCTGCAGAGTGGGTGAACCCAGGGGAGGTGACATCATGTGAGGTTCCCGTTGGTGATGGCGGCCCTCCGGTATGTGTGCCCTCTGCAGACTCTGCCCTAGCAAATGCTGAAAAAAAAGGCATTGGTGACATGTGCAACATTGAGAGGTGTAATGTTGGTTTGAAAATGTCCGTCAATGATGAACCAAGTAATGTGTTAATGGTACATTATAATGTGGTGTCCAAAGGTACAGGTAAACCTGGTAAACAATTAGTGACTGCTGAGTCAGGTACCAGAAATAAGAGGAGGGGTCCCGTTATAAACACCATAGAAATAGGCCCCCTACAGTCTCAGAACAGTAATGCTGAGAGAGGTTTTGGGAAACCAGGAAACTTGAAGCGTGGAGGCAGAAGGGTTGGTAGAAAGACCAGGGGTACCCTGTTAAAATTTCAGGAGAGGAAGTGCTTATGGAAATGCACTCTGAAGAAAAGTTGGGAAGGTCGCATCAAAGCTCATAGCAGAGTGACAGTGAGGCTTAGAGGGAAGCATTGGGTAGAGTTCCCCTTTAGGAGAAGTGAGGTCGGACAGGATTGGACTCCTGTAAGTGGTAGCTGGCACAGAGGTGCCAAAAGAAACTTGTGTGTTCCGCCCTCTGGGTCGAAACAAGAGGGGGGGATATGTGGTGGAGTGGTACCCCACCAGTGTATTGGTCCAGGATTCTCAACCAGGCAGGTTGAGGGGCTCCAGGGTATTTGCTTGGTTGAGAGGAAGCTGGCTTTTCAGTTTCCTCATTATTTAGTAAAATCTGTTTTGGGATCTGGAGCCTGGGGATTTCGTAGCGATCCGGGTGGGATGAAATCCCCAGTCCTGGGTCCGGGTTTTGCGATCCACCAGCATACTGACTGGTCAGGTATGTGCTGGGCTATTTGTAGGCACCTGACCATGGTTCTGGGCTCCACCCCGAGAGACAGGAGGTCTCCAGGAGTCCAGACAAGCAAGGGAGAAGTGTGCATGTCTGCACAGGTCTGTCAGAGCAGACAGAGGGTCCAAGCCTGTGGGCTGGAAAAAGAAGCTGGAAAAGAGTGCTGAGGTACTGGGTGTACAGGAACTCTGTTATAGAGCCGAGAGGGCTGAAGCATAAGTCTGAGCAGCAGTGCTGCTAAAGAGAGCCAGGTGGCTTGGTATTTTTGATTGAACTTACATTGTTGCTGTGGAAAGCTGAAACCCCTGTGTGGGCAACTCTTCTGTTATCAGACATTTTCTTTCTTTAATAAAAGTGGGCCTACAAGCCCTGAAAACTGCGTATCTGGCGTGGACTCGGCTCACTGGTAAGCTAGCTCTACCTTTAAGCTAAACCAACCCCCGATGTTATGTATGTATGTATGTATAGATATAGGTAGATATAGATATAGGTAGATATATAGAAATTTATTAAATTCTTTTTTAATATTTAAATTTATATATATTTTTTTTATTTAGATTTTGTTTGATATTTATATCTATATTTAGTTATAGATATAGAGAGAGAGATATCAAAAGATTAGTAACTATATTTAGATATTGATATCTAGATATCTATCTATCCGTTATGTCTTTAGAAATTTTAAATATTTATGTCAACTAGGAACTCTACACAAACAGACCATTTGTACACCACTTCACTACAAATGTTTGAAGATTACTATGTACTAAAATATCTGTGTGCTAAGTATAATAATTTTTTGGTTCACATAGGGGAAAAATCACTCAGCCAACAAGAAGAACACAGTCCCCCCCAAGCAAAAGAACATACTTGGGAAATCAGCCCAAGCCCCACTGAGGATGTGGAGGAAGGAGAGGTGGGTGACATGGGCACCCCACCAGGTGAGTGTCTGACACACCAGCTTACGGTAATCTATGCATGGCTGCCTTTTCTTTTATGTAATTTTTCTACTCTATTTATTTTAGGTGATCTGGTTGTGCTTGAGTCAAGCAACAGCGCCACCCCGAGGATGTTCAGGAATTATGCGACATGGGCACCCCACCAGGTCAGTGTCTGAGACACCAGCTTTATGGTAAGGTAAACTATGTATGTGTGCATATTTCTAAACACATCTTTTTTTTCATTCCACTTTAGGTCCAACAAGTGACTATTTCACCACAGACAGTGCCCAACGGCTAATTGCTCAAATAATGGCCTGGAATGGGGAGATCGATCAAATGCGTAATCGGCTGGATCGTATGCAGCAGGAAATGAAGGACATGATTGATGTTTTGGGTTGAATCTAAATGCCCTTTTTGAAACCCCAAAACATCGATCATGTCCTTCATTTCCTGGTTTGAAGACCCCATTCTGGGCCTTCTCTTTATTATTTTCTGTTAAATTATATGGCTGTTTAACATCATTTAAAAAAGGAGGCCTGTTTTGAGAAAATACCTAAAAAAAAAAAAAAAAAAAAAAAAAAAAGAGGATTTTAAAAAACCAAAAAAAAAAAAAAAAAGGATTTTAACAAAACAAAAAACAAAAAATAAAGGCCTGTTTGCTAAAATCAAAATACTATAAAAAATCAAAACTATAATTATATTATTCGAAAATTATTAATATATCATTATATTTTTGGCTAGGAACATTTTATACTAAATGCATAACAACGATTAAAAACATCTGCTTAGGAATTAAATAAATGTGTGGTTTGTTATTTCAATGCTCAGTATCAGTTTGGTTATAAATTGAAAAAAGTTGTTTACAGTGGCAATGGAGCTTATTTAGAATTTTAAAAGGAAAATACAGTTGGCACTACAACTGCTCGACCATAACCTAGGAGAAAGCCCAAAAGAAAGGCAAGCAATAAATATAATTCAAGATTTCATCAAGATTTTTTTTATTTAAAATATTTAGATATCCTGGCCCATTGCAATGGCCCCCCTACCCATAAAATAATTAACATATTGCTGTCTAACTTGACGGGCACTTTGGGGGGCCAAGCTAGTACGGACAGTATCCAGGCCCGTAAGATTGTCATCGATAAGTCCGGCCTCAGGCCCAACTGGTACCATATAATTTGGAGAATGTTTGTGTAAAAAGTTGTGCAGGATGCAGCACGATAAAATGATAAAATTAAGTTTGTATTCCGCCAAATTAATGGAGGTTTGAAACAGGCGGAACCGGCTGGCCAGAATCCCAAAGGCATTCTCAACCACTCTTCTAGCTCTGGCCAGCCGGAAATTAAAAACCCTCCTCTTCGGGGTGAGGGTTCTTTGGGGGAATGGCCTCATGAGGTGCTTGCTCAGAGCGAAGGCTTCATCGGCAATGAAGACAAAGGGGAGTCCTTCCATGTTATCCGCATCAGGTGGCAATCCCAGGCCACCACTCTGGAGACGCTGGCAGAACTCCGTCTGGGCAAATACTCCCCCAATCCGTCATCCGGCTATTCTTCCCCACGTCCACATATAGAAATTCATAGTGTGCCGACACCACCGCCATTAAAACAATACTGTGGAACCCCTTATAATTAAAATAGTATGACCCCGAATGGGGTGGTGGCACGATGTGGACATGTTTCCCATCTATAGCCCCTCCACAATTGGGAAAGTCCCAACGGGTGGCAAAATGGGATGCCACAGTCTGCCATTCCTGTGGCGTTGAAGGAAACTGGGGAATCAAACAAGAAAACCAAAATCAGTAATTTTGAAGATAACATTGCAAGAAAATTATACAATTAAAAACATTATTCCCCAGCATCAGTATAACATTAAATAATTTAAATCTTCTGGAAGAAATAATATGGAAAGGCACACTTATCAGATTGCTCACCCCCTCTGATGGAACATTGATTACATTTTAGGGGGTTGTGAAATCCCCAAAAAATATTACTTTTAGGACACGCAGGGATTTATGGACTAAAAAGGCTACAAGACTGCAGTTGTCGCACTCTGCAAGTGCAGTTGCTCCCCAGCTTAAAGTAAATGAGGTAAGGTAAAAAGGCAGTCATGTTGCAAGGAGTACACAATCACATGCAAGGGCAATTAATGAAAACACTTTGTGGCTTGCATATGATTTGATGATGGAAATCAGCAGAGCTTCTGCTCATTTACTAAAGCACTGGAACAAATGCACTTGTAGAGTGCACATGCATTTTGCAAAGTGCAACATATATTTGCTTTTTACAAATCAACACCACAGAACATTCTAGCAAATTATTACGGGGGTGGGGGGGGGGGGTTGGGAAATCAAGCTAATTGCTAATTATAAGCACACTATTTGGATTGAGTTTAGGTGGGGGGGGGGGGGGGTTGGGAAATCAAGCTAATTGCTAATTATAAGCACACTATTTGGATTGAGTTTAGGTGGGGGGAGGGGGTTGGGAAATCAAGCTAATTGCTAATTATAAGCACACTATTTGGATTGAGTTTAGGTGGGGGGGGTTGGGAAATCAAGCTAATTGCTAATTATAAGCACACTATTTGGATTGAGTTTAGGTGGGGGGGGAATCAAGCTAATTGCTAATTATAAGCACACTATCTGGATTGAGTTTAGGTGGGGGGGGTTGGGAAATCAAGCTAATTGCTAATTATAAGCACACTAAATACACTCAAACAAAATACATTCAAACTGAGTAGACTAGGTGGATATGTGCCCAGCATTGTATGCTGGGGAGGTTATTGAAGGCAAATATACATGCATGACAAAAAAGAACAGGAAAAAAATCCAGCATGTGTGAGGAGAAAAAGGGGACATTCACACTATATTGCAATGATGGTAAGTAGTGTTTGAGGCAATAAATACATTACATTATCAAAGATTACATAAAAGAACATGTGATGCTAATAAAAGAAAAATATCTTACCTTAATATAGTCCTTCTGCAGGACCTGTATGATGGCAGAACAGGTCTCTGGGATAATGATCCCCAGAGCCTGGGGGGAGATGCCTGTCGAGAACTTGAGGTCCTGCAGGCTTCTCCCTGTCGCCAAGTACCGCAACGTGGCAACTAGCCTCTGCTCCGGAGTGATGGCTTGCCTCATGCAGGTATCCTGCCTGCTGATATAGGGGGTCAGCAAAGCCGCCAAACGGTCAAAAACGGGGTCCGTCATCCGGAGAAAGTTCCTGAAATCCTCAGGATTATTCTCACGGATCTCACGGAGCAATGGCATGTGACAGAACTGGTCACGCTGGAGCAACCAATTCTTGGTCCATGAACTCCTCCTCGCCCTGTTCATGGACTGGTCTTGGTCTGAAGAATAAACTACAGCACCAAACACATACAATGCACGAGCTCGACGACGAGTACGTACAGGTAACATGGCTTCAGAACGGTCGTCTGGTCAGAACGCACTAAACAGAACGCACTGAAGAACAGCAAGGCCTGTGAAGAGCGACCTGAAAATCAGGAACGAGCGGACAATAAAACAAAGATTTCTCAATGCCAACTGACCAAACGCACTGAAAAGCAGATACAAACCTCACAAGCACAGACTGAACAACAGTTAAAACGAACTGAAAAATACGAGTCTCACAAGTGCGAATCGTCTCTCACCAAACTTCTACTAACACGAGATAAACACGAGATTAGCAGAAGGAGCCCAAAGGGTGTCGTACGGGCTATTGAACTTCCGTTTTATAGTCTCGCCGGACTTGGTGTACGTCACCGTGTACTAGGCTGTCGAACTTTTGTGTGGTCGTGTGTAGGCAAGTCCGTTCGTTAGAAAGTCTGCCGCAAGTCCGCCGAAAGTCCGCCGGAAGTCTGTCGGACAGGCTGTCGGACTTTTGTAGCTGAAAAGTCCGACCGCGTGTACGCCTCATTACTTTCATCAAGAGTACCTCTATAGGATTACAGTGGGAAGGCGCCACAGACAGCCAAAGGCCAATTTTTACACTTATATACAAAGTCAAAGTGACACAAGAATGTATCCAAAAAATCTCTAATCTGGTTCCCAGTGCACTACATTGTGGCCTCATCATACACACTGGCTCCCCAGCTGTTGCTGAGCAAAATAAAGGCAGTTTGCAGGGAAAATTTCATTTTTTTTGGGCTTATAAATGCAATTATTGCTGCAGCAGAATTCTAGACATGGTACAGATCTGCCACTTTACAGGTAGACTAAGGGGGCCCCCAGGCACTATATTTAAAAATCAAAAAAATCACTGCTCATTTAAAAAATGACGTTTTTCACATACTTTTTTATTGATACACACCACCAAGGCAGGACCCGGACCCCTATAACCATTGTAAGCCCAATTACTTGCATATAAGCCTTAAAAATGGGCACTTTTGATTTTTGACATTCGGGTGCCATTGACTTTAATGGGGTTCATTATTCCGGTCCGAACTTTCACAGCGTTCAGAAGTTCTGGTGTGAACCGAACAGGGTTCTGTTCGGCCCATCCCTATTGATGGACTTGTGTCTTTTTTCAATCTCACCTACTATGTAACTATGTAATTATGTAGTTGAATTCTTGTTAAGATTTTGTTGTCTAAAATTTAGCTTTGCTCCTAAGACTTTCATTGGGGTGTATTCATTTTTGCAACATGGTCTTGAATGAATTTGTTAGGAAAAATACCTTTTTTGTGTGTACAAACTAACAAATCTTGGTTGCAATCAATTTTGAGAGTATTTTGTAGTATGGTGTCCCACAGAAAATGTTGATTCTGAAAGTAAAGTAAAGGTTCCCTGACAAATCTGTTGGGGTGTACTCATTTATGCTGAGCACTGTATATCTATCTATCTATCTATCTATCTATCTATCTATCTATCTATCTATCTATCTATACACAGGGCCCAAAATTTTAAGTTCTTAGCTACTAGCTAGGCCTTAAGAGTTACTCACCACCAGTTGCTCCACCCAATCCTTACCCTGCCCCCAATTCTCCCCCGAAACACAAATTAAAATTACCCCAAGCATTGATGTCAGTGGACGTATTAAAAACTGCTAGCACATGTATCAGTATTATTTACCCCCTCCCCCACATGCCAGTGGCATTGAAGTGTAACCCCTCCCATGATCCCCAATGTGGGGAGAGGGGGTTAACTTTCACTGACATTACTGCAAATGCAGAAGGGGGTGGTGGGTTACACAGTTACATAGTAGGTGAGGTTGAAAAAAGACACAAGTTCATCAAGTCCAACCTATGTGTGTGATTATATTTCAGTATTACATTGTATATCCCTGTATGTTGTGGTCGTTCAGGTGCTTATCTAATAGTTTTTTGAAACTATCAATGCCCCCCACTGAGACCACCGCCTGTGGAAGGGAATTCCACATCCTTGCCGCTCTTACAGTAAAGAACCCTCTACGTAGTTTAAGGTTAAACCTCTTTTCTTATTTTAATGAGTGGCCACGTGTCTTGTTAAATTCCCTTCCATGAAAAAGTTTAATCACTATTGTGGGGTCACCAATATGGTATTTGTATATTGAAATCATATCCCCTCTCAAGCGTCTCTTTTCCAGAGAGAATAACGTCAGTGCTCGCAACCTTTGCTCATAACTAATATGCTCCAGACCCTTTATTAGCTTTGTTGCCCTTCTTTGTACTCGCTCCATTTCCAGTACATCCTTCCTGAGGACTGGTGCCCAGAACTGGACAGCATACCCTAGGTGCGGCCGGACCAGAGTCTTGTAGAGCGGGAGAATTATTGTTTTATCTCTGGAGGTGATCCCCTTTTTAATGCATGCCAATATTCTGTTTGCTTTGTTAGCAGCAGCTTGGCATTGCATGCCATTGCTGAGCCTGTCATGACCCCACACTAGGGAGAAAACTTTTCCGCGCAAGGGAATTTAACCACTTGACGACCGCCTCACGCCGATGTACGTCGGCAAAGCAGCACGGACAGGCAAAATCACGTACATGGTACGTGATTTGCCTTCCGTGGGTGGGGGGTCCGATCGGACCCCCCCCCCCGCCGCCCGAGGCGGTCCCGTTTTGTTCCCCGGCGATCGGAGACGAGGGGGAGGCCATCCGTTCGTGGCCCCCCCCTCGCGATCGCCGCCGGCCAATGGGAACACTCCTTTGCTGCTGTATGCTAAACAGCAGCAAAGGAAATGATGTCATCTCCCCTCGGGTCGGTAGTTTCCGTTCCGGCCCGAGGAGAGACGACATGTGAGTGACTGCACCAACACACACACACACAGTAGAACATGCCAGGCACACATTACACCCCGATTCCCCCCCTGTCACAAACTGACACCAGCAGTTTTTTTTTTTTCTGATTACTGCTAGGTGTCAGTTTGTGACAGTTACTGTGTTAGCACAGTTACTGTTACCCCCCTGTAGGTCTAGGGTACCCCCCTAACCCCCCCTAATAAAGTTTTAACCCCTTGATCACCCCCCGTCACCAGTGTCACTAAGCGATCATTTTTCTGATTGCTGTATTAGTGTCGCTGGTTCCGCTAGTTAGTGAGGTAAATATTTAGGTTCGCCGTCAGCGTTTTATAGCGTCAGGGACCCCCATATACTATCTAATAAATGTTTTAACCCCTTGATTGCCCCCTAGTTAACCCTTTCACCACTGATCACCGTATAACCGTTACGGTTGACGCTGGTTAGTTTGTTTATTTTTTATAGTGTCAGGGCACCCGCCGTTTATTACCGAATAAAGGTTTAGCCCCCTAATCACCCGGCGGTGATATGCGTCGCCCCAGGCAGCGTCAGATTAGCGCCAGTACCGCTAACACCCACGCACGCAGCATGCGCCTCCCTTAGTGGTATAGTATCTGATCGGATCAATATCTGATCCGATCAGATCGATACTAGCGTCCCCAGCAGTTTAGGGTTCCCAAAAACGCAGTGTTAGCGGGATCAGCCCAGATACCTGCTAGCACCTGCGTTTTGCGCCTCCGCCCGGCCCAGCCCACCCAAGTGCAGTATCGATCGATCACTGTCACTTACAAAACACTAAACGCATAACTGCAGCGTTCGCAGAGTCAGGCCTGATCCCTGCGATCGCTAACAATTTTTTTGGTAGCATTTTGGTGAACTGGCAAGCACCAGCCCCAGGCAGCGTCAGGTTAGCGCCAGTACCGCTAACACCCACGCACGCACCGTACACCTCCCTTAGTGGTATAGTATCTGAACGGATCAATATCTGATCCGATCAGATCTATACTAGCGTCCCCAGCAGTTTAGGGTTCCCAAAAACGCAGTGTTAGCGGGATCAGCCCAGATACCTGCTAGCACCTGCGTTTTGCCCCTCCGCCCGGCCCAGCCCAGACCACCCAAGTGCAGTATCGATCGATCACTGTCACTTACAGAACACTAAACGCATAACTGCAGCGTTCACAGAGTCAGGCCTGATCCCTGCGATCGCTAACAGTTTTTTTGGTAGCGTTTTGGGGAACTGGCAAGCGCCAGCGGCGTAGTACACCCCGGTCGTAGCCAAACCAGCACTGCAGTAACACTTGGTGACGTGGCGAGTCCCATAAGTGCAGTTCAAGCTGGTGAGGTGGCAAGCACAAGTAGTGTCCCGCTGACACCAAAAAGACAAACACAGGCCCGTCGTGCCCATAATGCCCTTCCTGCTGCATTCGCCAATCCTAATTGGGAACCCACCGCTTCTGCAGCGCCCGTACTTCCCCCATTCACATCCCCAACCAAATGCAGTCGGCTGCATGAGAGGCATTTTTATGTCCTCCCGAGTACCCCTACCCAGCGAACCCCCCAAAAAAGATGTTGTGTCTGCAGCTAGCGCGGATATAGGCGTGACACCCGCTATTATTGTCCCTCCTGTCCTGACAATCCTGGTCTTTGCATTGGTGAATGTTTTGAACGCTACCATGCACGAGTTGAGTATTAGCGTAGGGTACAGCATTGCACAGACTAGGACACACTTTCACAGGGTCTCCCAAGATGCCATCGCATTTTGAGAGACCCGAACCTGGAACCGGTTACAGTTATAAAAGTTAGTTACAAAAAAAGTGTAAAAAAAAAAAATATATATAAAATAAAAAAAAATAGTTGTCGTTTTATTGTTCTCTCTCTCTCTATTCTCTCTCTCTATTGTTCTGCTCTTTTTTTACTGTATTCTATTCTGCAATGTTTTATTGTTATTGTTATTATGTTTTATCATGTTTGTTTTTCAGGTATGTAATTATTTATACTTTACTGTTTACTGTGCTTTATTGTTAACCATTGTTAACCATTTTTTTGTCTTCAGGTACGCCATTCACGACTTTGAGTGGTTATACCAGAATGATGCCTGCAGGTTTAGGTATCATCTTGGTATCATTCTTTTCAGCCAGCGGTCGGCTTTCATGTAAAAGCAATCCTAGCGGCTAATTAGCCTCTAGACTGCTTTTACAAGCCGTGGGAGGGAATGCCCCCCCCCCCCCACCGTCTTTCGTGTTTTTCTCTGGCTCTCCTGTCTCAACAGGGAACCTGAGAATGCAGCCGGTGATTCAGCCAGCTGACCATAGAGCTGATCAGAGACCAGAGTGGCTCCAAACATCTCTATGGCCTAAGAAACCGGAAGCTACGAGCATTTCATGACTTAGATTTCGCCGGATGTAAATAGTGCCATTGGGAAATTGGGGAAGCATTTTATCACACCGATCTTGGTGTGGTCAGATGCTTTGAGGGCAGAGGAGAGATCTAGGGTCTAATAGACCCCAATTTTTTCAAAAAAGAGTACCTGTCACTACCTATTGCTATCATAGGGGATATTTACATTCCCCGAGATAACAATAAAAATGATTAAAAAAAAAAAAATATGAAAGGAACAGTTTAAAAGTAAGATTAAAAAAGAAAAAAAACAATAAAGAAAAAAAAAAAAAAAAGCACCCCTGTCGCCCCCTGCTCTCGCGCTAAGGCGAACGCAAGCGGCGGTCTGTCGTCAAACGTAAACAGCAATTGCACCATGCATGTGAGGTATCACCGCGAAGGCCAGATCGAGTGCAGTAATTTTTCCAGTAGACCTCCTCTGTAAATCTAAAGTGGTAACCTGTAAAGGCTTTTAAAGGCTTTTAAACATGTATTTATTTTGTTGCCACTGCACGTTTGTGCGCAATTTTAAAGCATGTCATGTTTGGTATCCATGTACTCCGCCTAAGATCATCTTTTTTATTTCATCAAACATTTGGGCAATATAGTGTGTTTTAGTGCATTAAAATTTAAAAAAGTGTTTTTTCCCCAAAAAATGCGTTTGAAAAATCGCTGCGCAATTACTGTGTGAAAAAAAAAAAAATGAAACACCCACCATTTTAATCTGTAGGGCGTTTGCTTTAAAAAAATATATAATGTTTGGGGGTTCAAAGTAATTTTTTTGCAAAAAAAAATAACTTTTTCATGTAAACAATAAGTGTCAGAAAGGGCTTTGTCTTCAAGTGGTTAGAAGAGTGGGTGATGTGTGACATAAGCTTCTAAATGTTGTGCATAAAATGCCAGGGCAGTTCAAAACCCCCCCAAATGACCCCATTTTGGAAAGTAGACACCCCAAGCTATTTGCTGAGAGTCATGTCGAGTCCATGGAATATTTTATATTGCGACACAAGTTGCGGGAAAGAGACAAATTTTTTTTTTTTTTTTTTTTTTGCACAAAGTTGTCACTAAATGATATATTGCTCAAACATGCCATGGAAATATGTGAAATTACACCCCAAAATACATTCTGCTGCTTCTCCTGAGTACGGGGATACCACATGTGTGAGACTTTTTGGGAGCCTAGCCGCGTACGGGACCCCGAAAACCAAGCACCGCCTTCAGGCTTTCTAAGGGCGTGAATTTTTGATTTCACTCTTCACTGCCTATCACAGTTTCGGAGGCCATGGAATGCCCAGGTGGCACAAAACCCCCCCAAATGACCCCATTTTGGAAAGTAGACACCCCATGCTATTTGCTGAGAGGTATAGTGAGTATTTTGCAGACCTCACTTTTTGTCACAAAGTTTTGAAAATTGAAAAAAGAAAAAAAAAATGTTTTTTCTTGTCTTTCTTCATTTTCAAAAACAAATGAGAGCTGCAAAATACTCACCATGCCTCTCAGCAAATAGCTTGGGGTGTCTACTTTCCAAAATGGGGTCATTTGGGGGGGGGTTTGTGCCACCTGGGCATTCCATGGCCTCCGAACCTGTGATAGGCAGTAAAGAGTGAAATCAAAAATTTTCACCCTTAGAAATCCTGAAGGCAGTGATTGGTTTTCGGGGTCCCGTACGCGGCTAGGCTCCCAAAAAGTCCCACACATGTGGTATCCCCATACTCAGGAGAAGCAGCTAAATGTATTTTGGGGTGCAATTCCACATATGCCCATGGCCTGTGTGAGCAATATATCATTTAGTGACAACTTTATGAAAAAAAAAAAAAAAAAGTGTCACTTTCCCGCAACTTGTGTCAAAATATAAAATATTCCATGGACTCAATATGCCTCTCAGCAAATAGCTTGGGGTGTCTACTTTCCAAAATGGGGTCATTTTGGGGGGTTTTGTGCCACCTGGGCATTCCATGGCCTCCGAAACTGTGATAGGCAGTGAAGAGTGAAATCAAAAATTTACACTCTTAGAAATCCTGAAGGCGGTGATTGGTTTTCGGGGCCCCGTACGCGGCTAGGCTCCAAAAAAGTCCCACACATGTGGTATCCCCATACTCAGGAGAAGCAGCTGAATGTATTTTGGGGTGCAATTCCACATAGGCCCATGGCCTGTGTGAGCAATATATCATTTAGTGACAACTTTTTGTAAATATTTTTTTTTTTTTTTTGTCATTTTTCAATCACTTGGGACAAAAAAAAATAAATATTCAATGGGTTCAACATGCCTCTCAGCAATTTCCTTGGGGTGTCTACTTTCCAAAATGGGGTCATTTGGGGGGTTTTTGTACTGCCCTGCCATTTTAGCACCTCAAGAAATGACATAGGCAGTCATAAACTAAAAGATGTGTAAATTACAGAAAATGTACCCTAGTTTGTAGACGCTATAACTTTTGCGCAAACCAATAAATATACGCTTATTGACATTTTTTTTACCAAAGACATGTGGCCGAATACATTTTGGCCTAAATGTATGACTAAAATTTAGTTTATTGGATTTTTTTTATAACAAAAAGTAGAAAATATCATTTTTTTTCAAAATTTTCGGTCTTTTTCCGTTTATAGCGCAAAAAATAAAAACCGCAGAGGTGATCAAATACCATCAAAAGAAAGCTCTATTTGTGGGAAGAAAAGGACGCAAATTTCGTTTGGGTAGAGCATTGCATGACCGCGCAATTAGCAGTTAAAGCGACGCAGTGCCAAATTGGAAAAAGACCTCTGGTCCTTAGGCAGCATAATGGTCCGGGGCTCAAGTGGTTAATAAGACACATGGCCATTCACTAAAATTAGAAGAGAAGGGGTGTAACCTTAAACTGCGTAGAGGGTTCTTTATTGTAAGAGCAGTAAGGATGTGGAATTCTCTTCCACAAGAGGTGGTTTCAGTGGGGAGTAGGGATGAGCCGAACACCCCCCTGTTCGGTTCGCACCAGAACATGCGAACAGGAAAAAAATTCGTTCGAACACGCGAACACCGTTAAAGTCTATGGGACACGAACATGAATAATCAAAAGTGCTAATTTTAAAGGCTAATATGCAAGTTATTGTCAATAAAAGTGTTTGGGGACCTGGGTCCTGCCCCAGGGGACATGGATCAATGCAAAAAAAAGTTTTAAAAACGGCCGTTTTTTCAGGAGCAGTGATTTTAATAATGCTTAAAGTCAAACAATAAAAGTGTAATATCCCTTTAAATTTCATACCTGGGGGGTGTCTATAGTATGCCTGTAAAGGGGCGCATGTTTCCCGTGTTTAGAACAGTCTGACAGCAAAATGACATTTTGAAGGAAAAAACTCATTTAAAACTACCGCGGCTATTGCATTGCCGACAATACACATAGAAGTTCATTGATAAAAACGGCATGGGAATTCCCCACAGGGCAACCCCGAACCAAAATTAAAAAAAAAAAATGATGTGGGAGCCCCCCTAAATTCCATACAAGGCCCTTCAGGTCTGGTATGGATATTAAGGGGAACCCCAGCCAAAATTTTAAAAAAAAATTGACGTGGGGTTCCCCCTAAATTCCATACCAGACCCTTCAGGTCTGGTATGGATTTTAAGGGGAACCCCGCGCCCAAAAAAAAAAAAAAAACGGCGTGGGGTCCCCCTAAAAATCCATACCAGACCCTTATCCGAGCACGCAACCTGGCAGGCCGCAGGAAAAGAGGGGGGGACGAGAGTGCGCCCCCCCCCCCTCCTGAACCATACCAGGCCACATGCCCTCAACATTGGGAGGGTGCTTTGGGGTAGCCCCCCAAAGCACCTTGTCCCCATGTTGATGAAGACAAGGGCCTCATCCCCACAACCGTGGCCGGTGGTTGTGGGGGTCTGCGGGCGGGGGGCTTATCGGAATCTGGAAGCCCCCTTTAACAAGGGGACCCCCAGATCCCGGCCCCCCCCCTGTGTGAAATGGTAAGGGGGTACTTACCCCTACCATTTCACTAAAAAACTGTCAAAAATGTTAAAAATGACAAGAGACAGTTTTTGACAATTCCTTTATTTAAATGCTTCTTCTTTCTTCCTTCATCTTCTTCTTCTTCTGGTTCTTCTGGCTCTTCTGGTTCTTCCTCCGGCGTTCTCGTCCAGCATCTCCTCCGCGGCGTCTTCTATCTTCTTCTCCTCGGGCCGCTCCGCACCCATGGCATGAGGGGGGAGGCTCCCGCTCTTCTCTTCATCTTCTTCTTCATCTTCATCTTCTTCTTCATCTTCTTCTTCTTCTTCTTCTCTTCTTCATCTCTTCTTCCTTCTTCATTTCTTCTGCGGGCCGCTCCGCATCCATGCTGTGGCATGGAGGGAGGCTCCCGCTGTGTGACGGCGTCTCTTCGTCTGACGGTTCTTAAATAACGGGGGGCGGGGCCACCCGGTGACCCCGCCCCCCTCTGACGCACGGGACATGACGGGACTTCCCTGTGGCATTCCCCGTGACGTCACAGGGAAGTCCCGTCAATTCACCGTGCGTCAGAGGGGGGCGGGGTCACCGGATGGCCCCGCCCCCCGTTATTTAAGAACCGTCAGACGAAGAGACGCCGTCACACAGCGGGAGCCTCCCTCCATGCATGGATGCGGAGCGGCCCGCAGAAGAAATGAAGAAGGAAGAAGAGAAGAAGAAGAAGAAGATGAAGAAGAAGAAGAAGAAGATGAAGAGAAGAGCGGGAGCCTCCCCCCTCATGCCATGGGTGCGGAGCGGCCCGAGGAGAAGAAGATAGAAGACGCCGCGGAGGAGATGCTGGACGAGAACGCCGGAGGAAGAACCAGAAGAGCCAGAAGAACCAGAAGAAGAAGAAGATGAAGGAAGAAAGAAGAAGCATTTAAATAAAGGAATTGTCAAAAACTGTCTCTTGTCATTTTTAACATTTTTGACAGTTTTTTAGTGAAATGGTAGGGGTAAGTACCCCCTTACCATTTCACACAGGGGGGGGGGGCGGGATCTGGGGGTCCCCTTGTTAAAGGGGGCTTCCAGATTCCGATAAGCCCCCCGCCCGCAGACCCCCACAACCACCGGCCACGGTTGTGGGGATGAGGCCCTTGTCTTCATCAACATGGGGACAAGGTGTTTTGGGGGGCTACCCCAAAGCACCCTCCCAATGTTGAGGGCATGTGGCCTGGTACGGTTCAGGAGGGGGGGGGCCGCACTCTCGTCCCCCCCTCTTTTCCTGCGGCCTGCCAGGTTGCGTGCTCGGATAAGGGTCTGGTATGGATTTTTAGGGGGACCCCACGCCGTTTTTTTTTTTTTTTTGGCGCGGGGTTCCCCTTAAAATCCATACCAGACCTGAAGGGTCTGGTATGGAATTTAGGGGGAACCCCACGTCAATTTTTTTTTAAAATTTTGGCTGGGGTTCCCCTTAATATCCATACCAGACCTGAAGGGCCTTGTATGGAATTTAGGGGGACCCCCACATCATTTTTTTTTTATTATTTTGGTTCGGGGTTGCCCTGTGGGGAATTCCCATGCCGTTTTTATCAATGAACTTCTATGTGTATTGTCGGCAATGCAATAGCCGCGGGTAGTTTTAAATGAGTTTTTTCCTTCCAAATGTCATTTTGCTGTCAGACTGTTCTAAACACAGGAAACATGCGCCCCTTTACAGGCATACTATAGACACAACCCAGGTACGAAATTTAAAGGGATATTACACTTTTATTGTTTGACTTTAAGCATTAATAAAATCACTGCTCCTGAAAAAACGTCCGTTTTTAAAACTTTTTTTTGCATTGATCCATGTCCCCTGGGGCAGGACCCGGGTCCCCAAACACTTTTTATGACAATAACTTGCATATAAGCCTTTAAAATTAGCACTTTTGATTTCTCCCATAGACTTTTAAAGGGTGTTCCGCGGCATTCGAATTTGCCGCGAACACCCCAAATTGTTCGCTGTTCGGCGAACTTGCGAACAGCCAATGTTCGAGTAGAACATGAGTTCGACTCGAACTCGAAGCTCATCCCTAGTGGGGAGCATCTGTAATTACAGAAAACTATTAGACTGGCACCTAAACTACCACAATATACAGGGGTATACAATGTACTATTAACATAAAAACACACACACAGATTGGACTTGATGGACTTGTCTTTTTTCAACCTCACCTAACCTCACAACTATGTAACTATATGTAACTATGTAATTAAATGGAAGTCTATGGCAAATTGTGGGTAACCTGCATGAAAAGTGTGGGACTGCTGTGCTGCACCCATGCTGCAGTGAAGCCACAGCAGATCAGTGTGAAAGGGGCCTTAGGAAACCCATTCAAATTAAATGGGCTGCAATACAATAAAGATGCTGCATGCTACACATTTCTTAACTCAAAACACAGATCATTCACATGTGTGTGCTGTTCAACATAAATGGCAATGCAACATTGCTGTGTGTTTGCAGTATGTGTGTGATTGGCCAAATGTATTCTGCAGCAGGACAATTACCCCATTTTTCTGTTTGTTCACTTTGTAATTTTGCATTTTATAAATAGATAAAAAAAAGCAAATTAAAATATATTTTTTTGAAAGCATTCTTCACAGCATTTCTTCACACTTGCCTAAAACGTTCGCACAGTACTGTATATACAGTTGTGCTCATAAGTTTACCTCCCTTGGCAGAATTTATGATTTATTGGCCATTTTTCAAAGAACATGAATGATAACACAAAAACTTTTCTTTCCCTCATGGTTAGTGTTTGGCTGAAGCCATTTTTTATCAATCAACTGTGTTTACTCTTTTAAAATCATAATCACAACAGAAACTACCCAAATGTCCCTGGTCACAAGTTTACATACCCTGGTGATTTTGGCCTGATAACATGCACACAAGTTGACACAAAGAGGTTTGAATGGCTATTAAAGGTAACTATCCTCACCTGTGATCTGCATACAGATCATAGCATACTCCAGGTGAGGCCGGAGTCTTGTAGAGCGGGACTACCCAACCCATGACCATTCTGTGTACTCCCCAGTTATCACCACCCTCTGAACTTGCCCTTGTAGCCAGTTTTCAATCCATGTACTCACCCTATGGTCCATGCCAACGGACCTTTTTTTGTACAGTAAACGTTTATGGGGAACTGTGTCAAATTTTTTGCAAAATCCAGATACACCAGGTCTACGGGCCTTCCTTTATCTAGATGGCAACTCGCCTCCTCATAGAAGGTTAATAGAATGGTTTGGCAAGAACGATTCTTCATGAATCCATGCTGATTACTGCTAATGATACCGTTCTCTTTACTAAAATCTTGTATATAGTCCCTTATCATCCCCTTCAGGAGTTTACCTACTATTAATGTTAGGCTAACTGGTCTGTAATTCCCAGGGATGTATTTTGGGCCCTTTTTAAATATTGGGGCTACATTGGCTTTTCTCCAATCAGCTGGTACCATTCCAGTCAGTAGACTGTTAGTAAAAATTAGGAACAATGGTCTGGAAATTACTTGACTGAGTTCCCTAAGTACCCTCAGATGCAAGCCATCTGGCCCCGGTGATTTATTAATGTTAAGTTTCCCAAGTCTAATTTTAATTCTGTCTTCTGTTAACCATGGATGTGCTTCCTGGGATGTGTCATAGAGATAAACACTGCAATTTTGGTTACTGAAGCCCCCCAATTCCCTTGTGAAGACTGAGGAGAAGAATACATTCAATACCTTTGCCATCTCCCCATCCTTTGTAACCAGATGTCCTCCTCAGTCTTTATGGGGCCAATATGGTCTGTCCTCCCTTTTTTACCATTTACATACTTAAAGAATTTCTTGGGATTTTTTTTGCTCTCCTTCGCTATGTATCTTTCGTGTTCTATCTTAGCCACCCTAATTGCACCCTTACATTTCTCGTTGCATTCTTTATAAAGTCTGAATGCTGATGATGATCCCTCAACCTTGTATTTTTTGAAGGCCTTCTCCTTTGCTTTTATATGCATTTTTACATTGGAGTTAAGCCATCCAGGACTTTTGTTCGCTCTTATAAATTTATTACCCAATGGGATGCATTGGCTAATGCCCTTATTTAATATGCTCTTAATATTATAATATGCAAACACATCTCTCCTCCGTGTTCTTTGTTCCTAAGAATTTATCCCAATTCATGCCTTCTAGCAAGGTTCGTATTTCAGGGAAGTTGGCACTTTTGAAATTCAGTGTATTTGTATTCCCCTTATGTTTCCCCTTATGTGTGAATTATGCTGTAGCCAATTGACCTGTGATCGCGGTTTCCTAAATTGACCCGTATTTCCACATCCGTGATCAGGTCTGCATTGCTGGTAATCGGTGGATCCAGTAATGCTTTATTTCTAGTTGGTGTGTCTACCATCTGACCCATGAAATTGTCCTGCAAGACATTTAGGAACTGGCGAGCCTTAGACGAATACGTAGTTCCCTCCGCCCAGACTATGTCTGGATAATTAAAATCCCCATTATGATAACACTTCCCATCCTTGCTGCTAATCCAACTTGTGATAGAAGATCCGTCTCCCCCTCCTCCATCAAGTTAGGGGGCCTATAGCATACTACCAGTATTATTTTCCCCTTATGCCGCGTACACACAGTCGGACTTTCCGGCATACTTGGTCCGGCGGACCAGAGTCTGCCGGACAGTCCGCCCGTGTGTAGGCTCTGGCGGACTTTTCCGGCGGACTTTTTCCCAAAAGCCCGCCGGACCTAGATTTGAAACAAGTTTTAAATCTTTCCGTCGGACTCAGTTTCTGGCGGAAAGTCCGCTCGTCTGTGTGCTGGTCCGACGGAAAGCCCGCTCGTGTGATGGACCAGATACGACGCGAGGGCAGGGTATTGCATTTCGCGCTCGCTGCAATAGGAAAAACAAATTTTCCTATTGCGGCGAGCGCGGGACATACCAGGCCCTTCGGTCTGGTATGGATTATAAAGGGAACCCCCTACGCCGAAAAAACGGCGTGGGGTCCCCCCTAAAATCCATACCAGAACCCGATCCGAGCACGCAGCCCGGCCGGTCAGGAAAGGGGGTGGGGACGAGCGAGCGCCCCCCCCCCCCCCTGAACCGTACCAGGCCACATGCCCTCAACACTGGGTGATGTTGACCACGCCCCCTAAAACGTCACAGTCCCAGCATGCCCAGGGACTGTGACATCATAAGAGGGCGGGGTCTCCGCCTATATAAGTCACAACGGAGCCCTCAGAGAGCAGTCCAGCCGGAGAGAGCGTCGTGTCAACATCTGGAGAAGAGAAGAGAAGACAAGAAGCCCAGAAGCCCAGAAGCCTGGACCTCCGCTGGCAAGAGAGCTACCTGAAGACAGCGGAGGAGCCGGCCGAAGAACTGGAACACCGGGAGAAGAGGCCGGAGAGAGCGGAGAAGAACCAACCGAACGCCGGAAGAAGATGAACCGGAGGGACCCCCGAAGCCAGAAGAAGACGCCCGAAGCCGGAGGAAGACCCCCCGGAGTTGTTTAATAAATTATTTTAAAAACCTGTGTAGTGTGTTTTATTATTGACACTTTTTCCCTAGGTGAATGGGTAGGGGTACCATGTACCCCATACTCATTCACATAGGGTGGGGGGGCCGGGATCTGGGGGCCCTCTTATAGGGGGCTCCTGGATTCTTATAAGCCCCCCGCCCGCAGACCCCGACAACCAATGGCCACAGTTGTCGGGAAGAGGCCCTTGTCCTCATCAACATGGGGACAAGGTGCTTCGGGGTGGGGGGGCAAGATTGACTTCCTTTTCTAGTCCCGTCGCACCTGAGTCACATTCAAAATAAACGGACTTGTCCGTGTGTGGGCAAGTCCGTTCATTCTGAAAGTCCGCCGTAACTCCGGCGAAAGTCCGTCGGAAAGACGGGCGGACTTAGCCCGCCGGAAAGTCCGGTCGTGTGTGGGCAAGTGCGTCCGTTTTAAAGCCCGGCGCACCTGGCGGACAAGGTCCGTCAGAAAGTGTGCCTGACCAAGTATGCCAGAAAGTCCGACCGTGTGTACGCGGCATTAGCTTCATCCATTTGGAGCTTCACCCATAAGGATTCCACCTCCTCCATAACTCCCTTATTGATGTCATCTCTCACATTAACTTGTACATTATTCTTGATATATAGGCATACCCCCTTTTTTACCCTCTCTGTCCCTGCGATAAAAGGTATACCCTTTAATGGTTGCCAGCCAATCATGAGAGCTGTTGAACCAGGTCTCTGAAATTCCCACAAAATCCATATCCTCTCCTACAACAGTATCTCTAGTTCACCCCATCTTGTCTGCCAGGCTCCTGGCATTGGTGAACATGCCACGTAATTTAGACCGGTCGCATACTATCCTCTTTTTGGTTGTTTTCCGAGATTGCAACTAGGACTTGTTACTATACTTACCTTGGGTTTATGTGCTTTAGTCAACCTACCACTTATGCCCCCAATACTACCCTCTGGAATATGTTCCGTGCTGACTATCTCTACCTCTGGGCCCCCCCCATCGCCTAGTTTAAAAAAAACCTCTAACTTTTTGGCCATCTTTACTCCCAGCTGATCTGCACCCTCCTCATTTAGGTGCAGTCCACCCGTTCTATAGTACTGGTGATCGACTGATTGACTGAGACGTCGGCCCAGTCCTCCAGGAACCCAAACCCCTCTGCCATGAGGACCAATGCAAGGTGGTGTGGGGGAAGAGGGGGGTTAACATTCACTGCCATTAAGACCAATGCATGTGGGGGGTTAACTCTCACTGCCACTGACCTCCACCCCCCACCTGCATTGGTGGACGTGGCAATGTTAACCTGTTCCAATCCCATTCCTCTAGTGCTATGGTGCTGGACAGGGAGCAGAAGTAATTAAACAAGTACAGCTGACCTCAGCTCACACTCGCTCCTGGTAGGCTCACATCTCCCTCTTCCAGGAGTGCAGGCAGACGGGTGGCTGGATGGGCAGGTGGGCACTAAGCAGTCAAGCATGCATTTCAGGCAGGTGGACGGGTGACCAGTCGGTCGGGTGTTTCAGGCAGCCGCCGTCATTATACAGCAGCAGATCGGCACGTCCCACAAATCGCTGTAGGTGTACTTCGGCTCCTTCACACGCCCTCTGTACAGCGGGGGACCCAATGCGCGTGGCCGGTGGCCGCCATGTCAGCTGGCCTTCCGCGACCGTGGGAAAGAGAGCCAGAACGGGGATCTGTCAATGTAAACAGACAGATCCCCGTTCTGACAGGGGAGTTAGAGAGAGATCTGCTGTTCCTAGTGATTAGGATAAGCGATCTTTCTCCTCCTCCAGTCAGCCTAGCCCCCATACAGTTAGAAACACTCCCGGGGAACACACTTACCCTCTTGATCGCCCCCTAGTGTTATCCCTTCCCTGCCAATGACATTTATACAGTAATCAGAGGCTATTTTTAGCTCTGATCACTGTATAAATGTTAATGGTCCCAAAAAAGTGTCATAAGTGTCCGATCTGTCTGCCGCAATGAAGCAGTCCTGCTAAAAATCGCAGATCACCGCCAATACTAGTAAAAAAAAAAAATTACATAAATATACCCCTATTTTGTAGACGCTATAACTTTTGCGCAAACCAATCAATATATGCTTATTGCATTTTTTTTTCCAAAAACATGTATAAGAATACATATTGGCCTAAACTGATGAAGAAATTATTTTTTTTTAAACAATTTTGGGATATTTATTATAGCAAAAAGTAAAAAATATTGTTTTTTTTTAAAAGGATTGTCGCTCTTATTTTGTTTATATAAAACATTAAAATAAAAATACCACCAAAAGAAAGCTCTATTTGTAGGGAAAAAGGGACAATTTTGTTTGGGTACAGCGTCGCACGACTGCGCAATTGTCATTTAAAGCAACGCAGTGCCGTATCGCAAAAAATAGCCTGGTCATTAAGGGGGAAAAACTTCCGGTCTGTAAGTGGTTAACAATGATGAAAAACTTCCAGGTATAGCAATATATTTTGACTAGATGAAATAAGGACATTTTTGTGTTTGCATCTGTGTTTATGTGTGTGATCTTTCGTATAAGTGTATTTTGCTGCCCTGTGTCCACGTGGTAAAATTTTTTCAGGTCTAAATGATATTTTCAGGTTACTAACCCTTTATAACTACTAACAGACTTGTGTAATTTAAGCTGTCAGTCTAAATATAACAAGCTTCTGTAGCTGGTATGTAAAAAGACAAATATACAAAATATGGCTCTTCTAGAATGTCGGCCCTTACTTTCTCAAATCCAAACTGTACCTAAAACCGACAAGAGACTTTGATCTTGAAAATTCAGCAAACAGTTCACCTTACTGTAATAAATTCATTAAACTGGTTTAATTTTTCTGAGCTTTCTCAAATCAAACAGTCTCATTGGCCTTGTGAAATATATTGGCCTTGATGTCTTTGGCTTTACAGACCTTTTTGTTTGCCAACGCTACATTGTCTGAAGTCTCAAACTGAAAATTATAATGTTACTTGAGATGAAGTATAGAGTCTTTTGTGGGATCTGAAGAGAACACATGATGTAATGTTAACTCTCTTCACAGGTGTGACTCTCCCAGTCCTGCCAGTACAAGCACCTGGTTTTAATGTTCAAATTGGCTCCTATTCAAGAAGATAAAATCCTACCGTGCTACTACTGGTGAAAACGAAAATAAAATAACATCCAAGTTATGTCGGGAAAATCCTTAAGAGCATTAAAACATTAGCAAAAAAGTATAGGAACTTTCTTCACTAATGCTTACAGTGTGTAATTTTTCCATAAAGCTGGAGGCCACTTGTAACCATGTTTAAATGCTGGTTTGGTAATAAAGAACAGAAGATGGCAGGTGTAAACTGTAGTTCATTGACATTGTGGTATGGAAAGCTTTTTCTGTGGGCACAATGAGCTAAATTTCCAGATTCCAATCCAGCAGAGTCCAAGAGACATAGAAATATATTGCTATATGGTTACTTTGTGTATCTTGATCAGACACATTAAACTGGACCTGCCTCTAAATAGCTAACATAATGAAGCAATGGAAGATGATAAGAAAGCTTAAAGTGACAGCCTGCAGTGGCTGTTAAAACCTTCTTGTCACTGCCAAATGCTGGTCCAAAGTCCAGAAACATCTGGGTAGCGTTGAAGGGTGCTGCTAAGCTCTGCTCCCACACATTACTGACCAATAGTAACTTACTGAAAGCAGGAAGGGTCAGGCAATAAGCAGTACTATCAGGGACTATTGGAGCTTTGCTTTCAAAATGGCTTAAGTTTGGGCCATTACGGGAAGGTTTGAGAGGATGTTGCAAGTGCTATTATTGTTGTATTTTTAATAAGGCACACATGGGTCCTGAGAGGAGTTATAAGACTCTCTGTAGCTCAGCTGAGATGTAGCATTGTTGCCTATATCTTTGGGTCCTTAACTAGTCCCTTGAACAGCAGTGGGTTCCATTGATATAAAACTGAGTTTTATGGAACGGCACCATTATTCACATCTGCAAATGTTTCGATTGACTACCAGCAAGTGCCTACTGCCGTTTCTTGGTGCTGCATTTTTTTTTCTGCTGCATCTTGCTCCTGAATTTAAGTCCCTGCCCTAGTCCTTAACCCTTTCGCGTGCTAATGTCATTGATGTCCAGACATAATTTAGCAGCATGTAACTATATGGCTAATTTGCATACTGATAAAATTTATACATATAAATGTATGCATTTTTAAGAACATATATAGGGTTCTTTTTTTACTATAAATTGACAAATGTTCAAAAATGTGAAAAAGAATGTATTTTTAAAAAGTTTATATTTTTCATCAATTTATTTGATAATATTTGTAACTATGAAACGAATGAGCTTCAGGCTGCGGTGGCATGTGCAGTTCTGCATGCAGGTAAAGGCTTATGCAATCAAAGAATCCTCCAGGGTACATAGTCTATAGTCTATAGCAGGGATATGCAATTAGCGGACCTCCAGCTGTTGCAAAACTACAAGTCCCATCATGCCTCTGCCTCTGGGTGTCATGCTTGTGGCTGTCAGAGTCTTGCTATGCCTTATGGGACTTGTAGTTCTGGAACAGCTGGAGGTCCACTAATTGCATATCCCTGGTCTATAGACTAGTGATCACATGATCAGGAACCACTCTGATAATTCCAGTGTCAGTGGGGATCAGAGCTGTCAGTGACAGCCAAAATTGAAAGCCACTAGGGGTATAATGTTTGGGCTGGTGGTTCTCAAAGTGTGTGTGTGTGCAATTATTAACTTATTCCCCCCAGTACAGGACATATGGGAAGAGGTTAACAAAGTGCCTCTGGATTTTGGTATTTTGTTTTATGTGTGATCAAGCTGTATTTTTCAAGTCAGTACCCAGTTTGGTCAAGTGTTGTGGTTCCACCAGTCAATGTCAGTGTGTTATTGGGAGATGCAGGTATCCAATACACCTAGAAGTATTTAAGGCAAACATTCCTAGTAGCAAGTGTAGGCCTGTTTCTGTTTTGTCACATTGTATATCACTATTGTTCCCATACACTGTTTTATCACCTAGCTACTGTATACCAAATTCAAGCATTTGGAAATGGTATCTATGATATGAGTTCAGAGAAAATTTTGCTAAACAGGTAAGCACACAGTTACATGGTTACATAGTTAGTCAGGTTGAAAAAACTCAAGTCCATCCAGTGCAACCAAAAATAAAATAAAAATACAATCCCATATACACAATCCTATACCCACAGTAGATTCAGAGGAAGGCGAAAAATCCCAGCAAAGCATGATCCAATTTGCTATAGCAGGGGAAAAAATTCCTTCCTGATCCCCCGAGAGGCAATGAGATTTTCCCTGGATCAACTTTACCTCTAAATGCCAGTACCCAGTTATACTATGTACATTTAGGAAAGAATCCAGGCCTTTTTAAAAGACGTCTACTGAGCTTGCCAGAACCACCTCTGAAGGGAGTCTTTTCCACTTTTTCACAGCTCTTACTGTGAAGAAACCTTTCCGTATTTGGAGATGAAATCTCTTTTCTTCTAGACGTAAAGAGTGCCCCCTTGTCCTCTGTGATGACCTTAAAGTGAATAACTCAACACCAAGTTAACTATATGGTCCACTTATGTATTTGTACATGTTGATCATATCCCCCCTTAATCTCCTCTTCTCAAGAGGGAATACATTCAGTTCCTCTAATCTTTCCTCATAGCTGAGCTCCTCCATGCCTCTTATCAGTTTGGTTGCCCTTCTCTGCATGTTCTCCAGTTCCCCGATATCCTTTTTGAGAACTGGTGCCCAAAACTGAACTGCATATTCCAGATGAGGTCTTACCATTGATTTGTACAGGGGCAAAATTATGCCTCTCTCTCTGGAGTCCATACCTCTCTTAATACAAGAAAGGACTTTGCTCGCTTTGGAAACTGCAGCTTGGCATTGCATGTTATTATTGAGCTTATGATCTACCAAAACCCCCAGATCCTTCTCCACCATTGATTCCCCCAATTGTACTCCCCCTGGTATGTATGATAAATGCATATTCTTAGCCCCCAAGTGCATAACTTTACATTTATCAACATTAAACCTCATCTGCCACATAGTTGCCCAATTAGACAGCGCATTGAGGTCGGCTTGTAAATTGGAGACATCCTGTAAGGACGCTATTCCACTGCATAGTTTGGTGTCATCTGCAAAGACAGAAATGGTACTTTTAATCCCAGACCCAATATCATTTATAAAGATATTAAAAAGTAAGGGTCCCAACACTGAACCTTGGGGTACACCACTGATAACCTTAGACCATTCAGAGTAAGAGGCAGTAACCACTACACTTTGAATTCTGTCTTTTAGCCAGTTTTCTATCCATTTACAAATGGATCTTTCCAAGCCTGTAGACTTTACCTTACACATGAGCCATGTGTGAGGAACTGTGTCAAATGCTTTTGCAAAATCCAAGTATACCAAATCCACAGCCACCCCTCTGTCCAAGGTTTTACTTACCTCCTCATAAAAAGAAATCAGGTTTGTTTGACAACTTCTGTCTTTCATAAATCCATGCTGTCTGTTGCTTAAAATATTTTTTTCCAGCAAGAACTCGTCTGTGGTCTTTTATTAAACTCTCTATTGAAATAGATATTTGTGAACTGTTTGTTTACAAAACTCTTGTCTTGTGTTTCACACATTCATGTCACACTGTGTAACCAGCTGGGTGACTCCCTTTTCAGCTTTGTCACTTTTGGAATCACCAGCCTGCTTATTGGACTATAAATCAGAATTGTGATTTGACAGTGATGAACATAATTCTGCTTTTAACCAATATAAGTAAAATTCCAACCAGAATGTACTGCAAAGATTATAGCACCATGACATTTATTATAGTCCAAATTACTTCTGGATCATATGGACAACCAATCAATTAATAGAATAGACTCGACATTCAATGGCAAGCAAGTACATTTTCTCCTGTAATATGACTAAAACATGTGATACTTCAGATCATGTTTAAATCACCATGCTGTAGAAAAGTGTTTCTCAACATTTTTTTCAGTCAAGGCACCCTTTAAAAATTATGGACAGCCTTGAGGCACCCCATTCTAAAATGCAAAAACTACAGTGCCTTGAAAAAATATTCATACCCCTTGAAATGTTCCACATTTTTTCATATTACAATCAAGAACGTAAATGTATTTTATTGGGATTTTATGTGATAGACCAACACAAAGTGGCACATAATTGTGAAGTGGAAGCAAAATGATGAATGATTTTCAAATTTTTTTACAAATAAATATCTGAAAAGTGTGGTGTGCATTTGTATTCAGCCCCCTTTACTCTAATACCCCTAACTAAAATCTAGTGGAACCAATTGCCTTCAGAAGTCACCTAATCAGTAAATAGAGTCCACCTGTGTGTAATTTAATCTATAAATACAGCTGTCCTGTAAAGCCCTCAGAGGTTTGTAATAGAACCTTAGTGAATAAACAGCATCATGAAGGCCAAGGAACACACCAGACAGGTCAGGGATAGAGTTGTGGAGAAATTTAAAGCAGGGTTAAGTTATAAAACAGTATCTCAAGCTTTGAACATCTCACAGAGCACTGCTTAATCCATCATCCGAAAATGGCACAACTGCAAACCTACCAAGACATGGCTGTCCACCTAAACTGACAGGCCGGGCAAGGAGAGCATTAATCAGAGAAGCAGCCAAGAGGCCCATGGTAACTCTGGAGAAGCTGCAGAGATCCACAGCTCAGGTGGGAGAATCTATCAACAGGACAACTATTAGTCGTGCACTCCACAAATCTGGCCTTTATGGAAGAGGGGCAAAAAGAAAGCCATTGTTGAAAGAAAGCCATAAGAAGTCCCATTTGCAGTTTGCGAGAAGCCATGTGGGGGACACAGCAAACATGTGAAAGAAGGTGATCTGGTCAGCTGAGACCAAAATTGAACTTTTTGGCCTAAAAGCAATACGCTTTGTTAGTGTGGTGAAAAAACGAACACTGCACATCACCCTGAACACACCATCCCCACCGTGAAACATGGTGGTGGCAGCATCATGTTGTGGGGATGCTTTTCTTCAGCAGAGGCAGGGAAGCTGGTCAGAGTTGATGGGAAGATCGATGGGCAATCTCAGAAGAAAACCTGTTAGAGTCTGCAAAAGACTTGAAACTAGGTTGGAGGTTCATCTTCCAGCAGGACAACGACCCTAAACATACAGCCAGAGCTACAATGGAATGGTTTAGATCAAAGCATATTCATCTGTTAGAATGAAAAGAGGAGAGAAGTTGGGACTTTAAATGAGGTGAGTGAAACACAGGGGTAAAATTGTTGCACAATGACACATTAACTTTATTTGTAAAGATACACGTAAAAAACATAATATATTTACAGAAAAAAATGTTAATTGAGAGCTGATATGCATACATAACATCAAATTGTAGATTCACGATTAAGCAAAAACTCCATATAGTTCATATATGATTTAAAAATATAAACACATGATTGTATAAAAAAATGCATCTAAAAATCTCTACGCTTTTCATGGATAAAGCTCCACCCCCTCAGGAGCAGGCACAGCCTGCGAATCTACAAAAAATAAATGTGTGAGAGTGCTGATATAGTCTGGTAAAAAGGGGGGCAAAAAGGGAAAACATCCCAAAGTTACTTACATATCAGCTCAAATTTGGAACATGCAATAATGAGAGCCAGAGAAGGCAGAAAATGAGTCCTGACCGGGAGCTGTGGGAACGTAACCTGCGGACAGCCAAGGTAAGTACATACTGCACTCAAGGGGGTGGAAAGGTGTCCATGTTGTATTCCAAGGGAGTGCATGCAGCAGCTACAAGGTGTATCTATAAAATGGTAGATTATATATGTATTGTTAGGAAGTGCAAAATGCAGCTAGCATGATGGCATACAGCCTGAAGTTGATTGATAGGAGAAAGGAGCATGTGCATGATGAGATTAAAAGAAAGACACCACGGACCAGAGGGAAGACAGAGTGGGATAGTGCACTATATAGATTGTAATAAACAAGACCCGTGAAAGGCTTGGATAACCATTAGGTGAACTAAATCCAAAGAAAGAGTAGCTAAACGTGGAGTACCTTAGATCCCAGTAATGGGTGTAGAAATCGGATCTGCAAAGTGCCCAGCAAGGCATGTGACATTGTGCAATCATTTTACCTCTATGTGTCACATGCCTCATTTAAAGTCCCAACTTCTCTTCTCTTTTCTTATTATTAGGGATGGAGGCGCATGTTCTGTTGACCATATGCGATCATATAAAGTTCCAAAAAAACCCTCTCTCCCTACATCTGTTAGAATGGCCCAGTCAAAGTCCAGACCTAAATCCAAATGAGAATCTGTGGCAAGACTTGAAAATTGCTGTTCACAGACGCTCTCCATCCAATCTGACAGAGCTTGAACTATTTTGCAAAGCAGAATGGGCATAAATGTCACCCTCTAGATGTGCAAAGCTGGTAGAGACATCCCCAAAAAGACTTGCAGCTGCAATGCAGCGAAAGGTGGTTCTACAAAGTAGTGACTCGGGGGGCTGAATACAAATGCACGCCACACTTTTCACATATTTATTTGTAAAAAATGTTGAAAACCATTTATCATTTTCCTTCCACTTCACAATTATGTGCCACTTTGTGTTGGTCTATCACATAAAATACCAATAAAATACATTTACGTTTTTGGTTGTAACATGACAAAATGTGGAATATTTCAAGGGGTGTGAATACTTTTTCATGGCACTGTATTCTAATAGTTTCACATAATGCAGCAACATCCACAAGTCCAACTAGGACCCCCAGCATTAGAGGTGATTTATTCTTCCCAAAGCAAATACACTTTTGCAAATTGGTACTGACTAGTATTCCAAAATTCTCTTCTCCCTCAGTTTTTCTCCATCACTCAGCTAATGTGACCCTAATGCTGATGGAGAGAGGGGCAGGGGAGAGTCAAACAAGAATGCTACGCAGGCGACTGACATCCTCCTTCAAATGATGACGCCATTGGTCGTTAGGACGCCCGCCGCTAGAAGGTTGTAATGGTGCACAGTGAAAAACTGTAACTTAATGTAACTAAAAGGCAGCCTTCATCCACACACCAGCTTCTATACAATTTCTGGGCAATTTTTAGGCATTTTGCCAAGACACCCCTGAAGGAACCTCAACGCACCCAAGGGTGCCTGGGCACCCTGGTTAAAAAAGGCTGCTGTAGAATTGATCAATCTTTTTTTCTAAGGGCATCAAATACCTTTAGAGAAGAAGTGGTCTCTAGACAGGGTGTAGGAAGTGACATTTGAACTTCAGCTTAATGTTAATGGAACCTGCAAAGGTGTTTCTGCAGGTGCTGTAGAATACATCTTTATGCCGCGTACACACGGTCGGACTTTTCGTCTACAAAAGTCAGACAGCCTGTCCGACAGACTTCCGGCAGACTTTCGGCGGACTTGCGGCGGACTTGCGGCATACTTTCTAACGAACGGACTTGCCTACACACGACCACACAAAAGTCCGATGGATTCGTACGTGATGACGTACACCGGACTAAAATAAGGAAGTTCATAGCCAGTAGCCAATAGGTGCCCTAGCGTGGCTTTTTGTCCGTCGGACTAGCACACAGACGAGCGGATTTCGGGGTCCGTCGTAGTTACGAAGTAAAGATTTGAAGCATGTTTCAAATCTAAAGTACGTCGGATTTGAGGCTAAAAAAGTACGTTGAAAGTCCGGAGAAGCCCACACACGATCGGATTACCAGCCAGCTTTAGTCCGTCAGCGTCCGTTGGACTTTTGTAGACGAAAAGTCCGACCGTGTGTACGCGGCATTAGGCTCTTCTTGCTCTTACATTCATCATACCTGTGAATCCATGAAGAAAAGGAATTCAGGCTTGGATTAATCATTGGACACAGTAGGCTCATGTCTATCTAGGAGTAGTTTATAAAATTGCTGGACCCTGCTGTCATTTTGAAAGCTGGGCCACAATCTGTTACAAATGTGCTGACGGTGGCCCCTGTATAAAAAAAGGCCTGAATTACAACCTTCCATTTACATGAGTTGCTATCAGCTCTCCTCTATAAGTAAAAACAACACCTCAGATGTGTATATACAGGAGTGCTGTCAGTGTTCTGTAACAGAGCTGGACCTAGCTGTCATTTTAGCTGTGGGGTCCTGGTCTCTGTTGCAGACACCTGTACTTATTGTTTCTTTCAAATGATTTGGTTTAATTTCTGCAGACTGCAGAAGTGTAAAATGTACAGTTTTCTCCTAAATGTAGCCAATTACACACTAATGCCCCATACACACGGTCGGACTTTGTTCGGACATTCCGACAACAAAATCCTAGGATTTTTTCCGATGGATGTTGGCTCAAACTTGTCTTGCATACACACGGTCACACAAAGTTGTCGGAAAATCAGATCGTTCTAAACGCGGTGACCTAAAACACGTACGTCGGGACTATAAATGGGGCAGTGGCCAATAGCTTTCATCTCTTTATTTATTCTGAGCATGTGTGGCACTTTGTCCGTCGGATTTGTGTACACACGATCGGAATTTCCGACAACGGATTTTGTTGTCGGAAAATTTTATAGCCTGCTCTCAAACTTTGTGTGTCGGAAAATCCGATGAAAAATGTGTGATGGAGCCTACACACGGTCGGAATTTCCGACAACAAGGTCCTATCACACATGGAAAATCCGACCTATGTACAGGGCATAATAGTTTTTTTTTTTGTCCATCCCAGCGGGTTGAAAAAAAAAAAACTGAGCTCTGGTTGGAGCCGCTGTACTATTGATCTGACGTTAGTACAGTGATCTCCCCCACTGAGTTGTTTTGTTTTGACAGGGGCATGCACCCCCCCGCCAGAGCACTCCAGTTAGCGCTTTCAGCCATTGGCTGAGAGCGCTGACCGGGAGCCGGTCGTCTGCTGGTTTTCCAGCATGCTTGCCTGACAAAAGCCGACCAAATGGCCAGCTTATGTCGGACTGGCTGACATACACACGGGCTGAATGTCAGTCAGTTTTTATTGAACCGGCTCCCGACATTTGGCCCGTGTGTACTAGGCATAAAGTAGGGCTGAATATGCATCAAAGAATAAAGAAAATAGGTGAAACCAGTATTTCATTAAAAAATAGCAGTTAATGTTATTAGTAAACAAAGCCATACACTTTTAGATTTCTATTGTTCTGAACAAGAGAAAATCAATAGTGTGATCTGCACAGCTGGCTATAGTATTCAAAAAGCTAAAGATGTAGCTGTCTGTATATTCAAACAGTGACTACATCTGTTAGGATATACTGACCGATCTGATAGATTTCCACCTGGATCAGCTGATTTGCAAAACGATTTTATCAAAGGCCACCGTGGCTTGAATTTTGATTGCTTCAGCAGTAATTTGCCAAAATTAGTGCCTTTCATGTCTAGCTTAAATGGCAATCAGTTTTAATTTACATCTACTAAAATGAAGGTTTTTGGGGTGTTTTTTTTTTTTTACATACAGTGTGATTCACTGCATTTTTATTAATTATAGTAAGGTGTCAAAAAAGAGATGTCAGAATATTGCCAGGAATAGGTTTGTTGTATTATTTTTTGTCATTGTTTTTATTGTTTTAGATACAAGATAGAGTTAAAACCTCCATCAGGTTTTTATTGCTGTTTTCATTGGTGGGAAGGAAGTTCTAATCTCTTCCCTATTTAGTTCATGCCACAATGACCATCCTGGGAAGTAAAAACATTTTGATTAAAGTTCCACTTCAATCTGAATGGCTTAAATTATATCTTAATTCTGGGCAGCAGAAGAAATATCCTTGCAATGCAGCCCCTCTCACACTTCAAGGGATAAATGCCCATTTAATTTTGGAGAATGGAAATAAGCAGTAATTCTTATCTTTTTCTTGCTCCTGTACTCTCCTTTGCAAATGCACGGTCAGTCCCCAAAGGTTGCCCCTTTTCACCACTTCTCCAATCACAGGCTCTTCAACGTCATCACGTACATTGCAGGACCAACAGTTTTTGCACGTGTGAGAAAACAAAAACATGTCAATTCTGAGATTGGAGAAGAGCGCCAGCTGCTGGAGGAATGAGTAGGGACATTTTTACTGCTGAGTGGAATTCAGGATGGATACAAAATAATTATTGTGGACTAGAACTTATTGCTATGGTTACTATTTCTGTATTGGCGTCCCCACGCAGAGTGCTAAACCCCAAGTATGATATGAAAATGATTGCATGGGAGCTGGATGTGTGCTTGTATGTGCACTGTGTGTGCTCTAAATCCAGCAGAATATGAGGTCACCAAGGCTAGGGATCTCTAATGCTAAGAACACAGCTCAATACATGTCATGTCTGCAATTCTTATATCTCATATTCAGCTGGTAACTGAGCAGCAAATTTTAATTCCATCTCAAGAGGCTTTTTTTTTCTTCCAGGTGTTTTTTGCATGACAAAAAAGTCTTTCCGTAGCCATTAGAGACCTATAGCATGCCATATCCATATGAGAACTTTGTGGGCGACGCATCAGCCTACTGAAAGGTATGTCTAGACGTGGAGGATAAAACATATTTTTTATGCCTCTGTCTGCTTTCACTATAAGGATCTTGTTATTCAAGTGTTTCAGATCTGACAGCGATCGGCAGTAAAATAAGACTTTGGTTGAGGTGCTGACCCCAAGTAAATGGCAAATTCCAAGTAATTCATTTCAACAGCCTTAGTGTGGAAAATATAAGTCACTTTCACTTAAAAGGAAACTATAGCATAGTCTCAGTGAGTATACATTTGAGGTGTCATGGTAGTGTGCCTGAAAATAATTTTGACGTCTCACATTTCTATTTGCTTTGTGTGCCATATTGTCGCAGACAGAATTGTAGATTCTCCAGCTAGTGACTATCTGTATATTGAAGGATTACTAACATTAAACGGAATTATTGTTTTGTTTTTTTTTAAACAACTTACAAGAAAATTATTTAGAGCTTAAAAATTCTTTCCGACATATCACCATAGCGTGGCTAAACTGCCCATAAAAATAGTATCCCTGTAAATTATGTCAGTATACTGTAAGTATATAATATGTTAACATGTAGCTGTTATGTGCGGCAGGTGCAATACTTAGTGAAGTTGGCTTCACACTGTAAAGGGCTCATTAACATATAGAGAACCACTACTAATTGGGTGGCTACCACCAGATACATTTTCTTTTGTGAATTGTTTTATGTGATGAAAACACATGTAATTACACAATACACAAATACAGCTAAATATGTTTTTTTTTGCATATTTATTTTTATTTTAAAGAGTTTAGTTTTTCTGCACTTTTTAGAGTGTCTGTAAATTTCGCCTTACTGAATGATTAATCAGAAAAATCTACAGTGCCTTGAAAAAGTATTTATACCCCTTGAAATTTTCCACATTTTGTCATGTTACAACCAAAATGTAAATGTATTTTATTGGGCTTTTATGTAATAGACCAACACAAAGTGGTATATAATTGTAAAGTGGAAGGAAAATGATAAATTGTTTTCAATTTTTTTTACAAATAAATATCTGAAAATAAGGTGTGCATTTGTATTTAGCCCCTTTACTCTGATACCCCTAACTAAAATATAGTGGAACCAATTGTCTTCAGAAGTCACCTAATTAGTAAAAAGAGGAGTCCATCTATGTATAATTTAATCTCAGTATAAATACAGCTGTTCTGTGAAGCCATTAGAGGTTTGTTAGAGAACCTTAGTGAACAAACAGCATCATGGAGGCAAAGAATACACCAGGCAGGTCAGGGATAAAGTTGTGGAGAAGTTTAAAGCGGGGTTAGGTTATAAACAAATATTCCAAACTTTGAAAATCTCACAGAGCCTTGATTAATTCATCATCCAAAAATGGAAAGAGTATGGCACAAAGGCAAACCTACCAAGACATGGCCGTCCACCTAAACTGACAGGCTGGACAAGGAGAGCATTAATCAGAGAAGCAGCCAAGAGGCCCATGGTAACTCTGGAGGAGCTGCAGAGATCCACAGCTCAGGTGGGAGAATCTGTCCACAGGACAACTAATAGTCATGCACTCCACAAATTTGGCCTTTATAGAAGAGTGGCAAGAAGAAAGCAATTGTTGAAAGAACGCCATAAGAAGTCCCGTTTGCAGTTTGCAAGAAGCCATGTGGGGGACACAGCAAACATGCGGAAGAAGGTGCTCAGGTCAGATGAGACCAAAATTGAACTTTTTGGCCTAAAAGAAAAACGCAATGTGTGGCAGAAAACTAACACTGCACATCACCCTGAACACACCACCCCCACCGTGAAACATGGTGGTGCCAACATCATGTTGTGGGAATGCTTTTCTTCAGCAGGGACAGAGAAGCTGATCAGAATTGATGGGAAGATGGATGGAGCCAAATACAGGGCAATCTTAGAGAAAAACCTAAGTGTAAATGGAAAGAAGTAGGTGTGGCGCGGTTCTGGGGTGCAGCATTGCATACCACTGTGTAACAATCTGTGAGTCCCTATATTATACTTCTATACAATTGATAAAATAATAAGCAACAAAATTAATAAACGTGTTTAACCACTTACAGACCACCCGCCGCCGTTATACGTTGGTACTTTAAAGAGGTATATCGTTGTTATAGCAGCAGCTAGCTACCATAACCCCATTATCCTCTTCTTCAGCGGGCGGTCCACTTTCAGATAAAAGTGGTCTCTGCAGCTGTTTCGCCATGAGATTACTTTTATCGGCGGCTGGAGAGGGCCCCCCACCACACTCCGGTGCCCTCCGCCGCTTACCGGAGCCGTCAGTAGTGCTGGAGTCGATCTGGTCCTGTCACATCTGTGGTATGAAGATGAGTGAGGGGAGGATGGCCCCCACCCGTCTCCATACCATTGCAGGACAGAAGTGACGTCAAAACGTCACTTCCGCCCATAGCTCTTAAAGAGACTTTTTTTTTTTTAATGACATTTCATTTATTTATTTTTTTATTGCATTTTAGTGTAAATATGAGATCTGAGGTCTTTTTGACCCCAGATCTCATATTTAAGAGGTCCTGTCATGCTTTTTTTCTATTACAAGGGATGTTTACATTCCTTGTAATAGGAATAAAAGTGACACAATTTTTTTTTTAAAAGAACAATGTAAAAATAAAAAATAAAAGGTAAAATAAATAAGAAAAAGCAGCTCCCGCATATGAAAACGATGGTCAAACCACACATGTGAGGTATCGCCGCGACCGTTAGAGCAAGAGCAATAATTCTAGCCCTAGACCCCTCTGTAACTCAAAACATGCAACCTGTAGAATTTTTAAGGGTAAATGTTTGTCGCCATTCCAGGAGCGGGCGTAATTTTGAAGCATGACATATTGGGTATCAATTTACTCGGCGTAACATTATCTTTCACGATATAAAAAAAATTGGGCTAACTTTACTGTTGTCTTATTTTTTAATTCAACAAAGTGTATTGTTTCCAAAAAAAAAAAAAAGTGTAAGAGAGATACCCCTATGTGGGGTGAGTGGTTCGGGTGAGAGCAATACCTATAGGGGGCCTATAAGGATCACGGAGCACGGATTTGAAGAGCACTTGTCACTTTATTTTTATTTTTATTGTTTATTAATTTTTTAATTTTTATTTTTTACTATTTGGAACAACTAATGGACTGTATTAAATCACAGAATTTGTATTAATTTTTCATATAAATTCTTTTTATGTGTTTTCGAGCACTTGCCACTTTATTTTTAACTCCTTGGATTGATGAATGGATTATATATGATCACAGCAAATCTACTTATTTTACATATGTGTATTGCCAGCACCAGTACACACCAGTTTATGCATTAGGCACTTGACACTTTAAACACGTTTATTAATTTTGTTGCTTATTATTTTATTAATTGTATTGGGAGTATATTATAGGGACACACAGATTGTTACACAGTGGTATGCAATATTGCACCCCAGAACAGTGCCACACCTACCTCTTTCCATTTACACTTGAGTTTTTCATTCCACCTAGGTGGTTGTACCGGTAGGGGCAGCAGGTGATTTTCAACTACATTTATTGCCACAAGCACGGGACCACCCATATATTTTACATTTAGAGGAAAACCTGTTAAAATCTGCAAAAAACTTGAGACAGGGGTAGAGGTTCACATTCCAGCAGGACAACAACTCTAAACATACAGCCAAAGCTATAATGGAATAGTTTAGTTAGAATGGCCCAGTCACAGTCCAGACCTAAATCCAATTGAGAATCTGTGGCAAGACTTGAAAATTGCTGTTCACAGATGCTCTCCATCCAATCTGACAGAGCTTGAGCTATTTTGCAAAGAAGAATGGGCAAAAATGTCACTCTTTAGATGTGCAAAGCTGGTAGAGACAAGTAGTGACTAAGGATGGGTCGAACAGACCCCTGTTCAGTTCACACCAGAACTTTCGAACACCGTGAAAGTTTGCACCCGAATAACGAACCCCATTAAAGTCAATGGGACCCGAACGTCAAAAATCAAAAGTGTCCATTTTGGAGGCTTACATGCAAGTAATTGGGCATACAATGGTTATAGGGGTCTGGGTCCTGCCCTGGGGGACATGTATCAAGAATAAAAAAAGTTTGTGAAAAACGTCATTTTTAAATGAGCAGTGATTTTTTTATTTTTAAAGTGAAAGCATAAACATGAAAAATTCCTTCCAATATAGTGCCTGAAGGGGGGGGGGGGGGGTCCCCTTAGTCTATTTGTAAAGTGGTAGATCTGTACCATGTCTAGAATCTGCTGCAGCAATAATTGCATTTATAAAGCCAAACAAAATGAAATTTTCCCTGCCAGCTGCCTTTTTTTGCTCAGCAACAGCTGGGGAGCCAGTGTGTATGATGAGGCCACAATGTAGTGCACTGGGAACAAGATTAGAGATTTTTTGGATACATTCTGGTGTCACTTTGACTTAGGATAGAAGTAACGGGTGCGTAAAAATTGGTCTTTGGGTGTCAGTGGCGCCTTCCCACCATAACCCTATAGAGGTAATCTTGATGAAAGCAAGAATTGGCCTTGCTTTAAAATATTGCAATGATATGCACCTGTCAAACGGGTGCCGAAAAATTGGTCTTTGGGTGTCGTGGTGCCTTCTCACCGTAACCCTATAGAGGTACTCTTGATGAAAGCAAGAATTGGCCTTGCTGTAAAAAATTGCAATGATATGCACCTGTCAAACAGGTGCTGAAAAATTGGTCTTTGGGTGTCGATGTTGCCTTCCCGCTGTAAACCCTATAGAGGTAGTCTTGATGAAAGCAAGAATTGGCCTTGCTGTAAAAAAATTGCAATGATATGCACCTGTCAAACAAGTGCTGAAAAATTGGTCTTAGGGTGTTAATTGTGCCCATGAAACCTACATGATCTCACAAAAGTGAGTACACCCCTCACATTTTTGTAAATATTTTATTATATCTTTTCATGTGACAACACTGAAGAAATGACACTTTTCTACAATGTAAAGTAGTGAGTGTACAGCTTGTATAACAGTGTAAATTTGCTGTCCCCTCAAAATAACTAAACACACAGCCATTAATGGCTAAACCGCTGGCAACAAAAGTGAGTTTACCCCTAAGTGAAAATGTCCAAATTGGGCCCAAAGTGTCAATATTTTGTGTGGCCACTATTATTTTCCAGCACTGCCTTAACCCTCTTGGGCATGGAGTTCACCAGAACTTCACAGGTTGCCACTGGAGTTCTCTTCCACTCCTCCATGACGACATCACTGAGCTGGTGGATGTTAGAGACCTTGACCTCCGCCACCTTCCAATTGAGGATGCCCCACAGATGCTCAATAGGGTTTAGGTCTGGAGACATGCTTGGCCATCACCTTTACCCTCAGCTTCTTTAGCAAGCCAGTGGTCATCTTGGAGGGGTCATCTTGGAGGTGTGTTTGAGGTCATTATTGTGTTAGAATACTGCCCTGCAGCCCAGTCTCCGAAGGGAGAGGATCATGCTCAGCTTCAGTATGTCACAGTACATTAATGGTTTCCTCAATGAACTGTAGCTCCCCAGTGCTTATGCAGCCTCAGACCATGACACTCCCACCACCATGCTTGACTGTAGACAAGACACACTTGTCTTTGTACTCACCTGGTTGCCGCCACACACTTAACACCAAATAAGTTTATCTTGGTCTCATCAGACCACAGGGCATGGTTCCAGTAATCCATGTCCTTAGTCTGCTTGTCTTCAGCAAACTCTTTGCAAGCTTTCTTGTGCATCATCTTTAGAAGAGGCTTCCTTCTGGGACAACAGCCATGCAGACCAATTTGCTGCAGTGTGCAGCGTATGGTCTGAGCACTGAAGGGGCTGACCCCACGCCCCTTCAATCTCTGCAGCAATGCTGGCAGCACTCATACGTCTATTTCCCAAAGACAACCTCTGGATATGACGCTGAGCATGTGCACTCAACTTCTTTGGTTGACCTTGGCAAGGCCAGTTCTGAGTGGAAACTGTCCTGTTAAACCACTTTATGGTCTTGGCCACTGTGTTGCAGCTCAGGTTCAGGGTCTTGGCAATCTTCTTATAGCCTAGGCCATCTTTATGTAGAGCAACAATTCTTTTTTTTTAGATCCTAAGATAGTTCTTTGCCATGAGGTGCCATGCTGAGCTTCCAGTGACTAGTATGAGAGAATGAGAGCGATAGCACCAAATTTAACACACCTGCTCCCCATTCACACCTGAGACCTTGTAACACTAATGAGCCACATGACACACCACATGGGAAGGGAAATGGCTAATTGGGCCCAATTTGGACATTTTCACTTAAGGGTGTACTCACTTTTGTTGCCAGCAGTTTAGACATTAATGGATGTGTGTTGAGTTATTTTGAGGGGAAAGCAAATTTACACTGTTATACAAGCTATACACTCACTACTTTACATTGTGGCAAAGTGACATTTCTTCAGTGTTGTCACATGAAAAGATAGAATAAAATATTTACAAAAATGTGAGGGGTGTACTCACTTTTGTGAGATACTGTATACCAAAAACATTATTCCAGAAGAAATGATTGAACACCCTCAAAGCTAGGCAGCCTCGAAGTCCTGCAGAGATTCCACATCCCAAAAAGACCTAATCAGTGATATTGTCATCAGGGGCTTCATGGCTGGTAATCCAGGACTAATTCATTTTTATAAAAGTCAAACGGTCCACGGAGCCTGTTCCATGATCAGTAGTGAAACCTCCTGCAGCACTGAATGCCCCTTCTGAAAGCATGCTGGATGCAGGGCAGACCAACAACTCAATAGCATACTGGGTAAGTTCTGACCAGTGGTCTATTCTCATGGCCCAGTAAGTCAGTGGATTGTCAGCTGGAAAGCTCTCCATCTCTGTTTTGGCCCCGAAGTAATTGGACTCCATGTGATGTAGATGCTGCCGATGGGATCGGCAAGCTGACAGCCCTGGGCAGCGAGGACTAAAATAATTCCAAAATGCCTCACTTAGGTGGACGCCCTCTCCAACGCTCCTCTCTTGACCAACAGAAGACTCAAAACAACGTTTTCCACCACACTGTAACCTACTGGTTACAGTGTGGTGGTCAAGGAGGGTTGCCAACCAGTAATCATCCTTCTCCTTTATGCCACATATTCTTGGGTCCTTTCGCAGGCTTTGAAGCATAAGGTTGCCCATGCGCCTCAAATTTGCCGAGGCTTGAGAAGCAGACTCCTCGGGGTCATTCAGGATGACAGCATCTGGAACTTCCTCCTCCCAGCCACATACTACTCCCAAGGGTCCTGGGGTTGGAAAGCCATCGCTTACAGATTGACATATGTCTTCCTCTTCTTCGAAGCCTATGAAAGTGCCAGAATCCTCCTCCTCATCCTCCTCCCCTCTCTCCTCCTGTGTGTTCTGTGACATAGGAATAGGGATGAGCTTCGTGTTCGAGTCGAACCCATGTTCGACTCGAACATCGGCTGTTCGGTCGTTCGCCGAATTGCGAACGATATGGGCCGTTCGCGCCAAATTCGTGTGGCGCGTCACGGCCCATAATTCACTGCGGCATCGCAGTGCATTGCTGGCTGATGATTGGCCAAGCATGCACTATGACCCGCATGCTTGGCCAATCACAGCGCCGTCAGTAGAGAGAGCTGTAATTGGCCAAAGCCAGGGTGGCTTTGGCCAATTATGGCTCAGGGGATTTAGTACACACCCCACACTATATAAGGCCGCCTGCACGGCGGCCCTGTGTAGTGTGTGTTCCGGTGTGCTGAGAGATAGAGAGAGAGAGAGACAGTGTCATTTGATTTGAGTTAGATAGATTAGGCAGAACAGTCAGTCAGTTAGCTGCACTTACAGTGTATTGTGTATATATATGCATCCCAGGTGTTGCATATATATATATACACTGTATTCAGTTTAGCTAGATCCGTTCCTGTTATCTTCTATCTAGACTATTTAGTGCAGTGTGTCCTGCTCACAGTGTTCAGCTAGATCCGTTCCTGCTATTTACATTTAGTGCAGTGCGTCCTGCTCACAGTGTTCAGCTAGATCCGTTCCTGCTATTTACATTCAGTGCAGTGCGTCCTGCTCACAGTGTTCAGCTAGATCCGTTCCTGCTATTTACATTCAGTGCAGTGCGTCCTGCTCACAGTGTTCAGCTAGATCCGTTCCTGCTATTTACATTCAGTGCAGTGCGTCCTGCTCACAGTGTTCAGCTAGATCCGTTCCTGGTATTTACATTTAGTGCAGTGCGTCCTGCTCACAGTGTTCAGCTACATCCGTTCCTGCTATTTACATTCAGTGCAGTGCGTCCTGCTCACAGTGTTCAGCTAGATCCGTTCCTGGTATTTACATTTAGTGCAGTGCGTCCTGCTCACAGTGTTCAGCTACATCCGTTCCTGCTATTTACATTCAGTGCAGTGCGTCCTGCTCACAGTGTTCAGCTAGATCCGTTCCTGCTATTTACATTCAGTGCAGTGCGTCCTGCTCACAGTGTTCAGCTAGATCCGTTCCTGCTATTTACATTCAGTGCAGTGCGTCCTGCTCACAGTGTTCAGCTAGATCCGTTCCTGGTATTTACATTTAGTGCAGTGCGTCCTGCTCACAGTGTTCAGCTACATCCGTTCCTGCTATTTACATTCAGTGCAGTGCGTCCTGCTCACAGTGTTCAGCTAGATCCGTTCCTGCTATTTACATTCAGTGCAGTGCGTCCTGCTCACAGTGTTCAGCTAGATCCGTTCCTGCTATTTACATTCAGTGCAGTGCGTCCTGCTCACAGTGTTCAGCTAGATCCGTTCCTGGTATTTACATTTAGTGCAGTGCGTCCTGCTCACAGTGTTCAGCTAGATCCGTTCCTGCTATTTACATTCAGTGCAGTGCGTCCTGCTCACAGTGTTCAGCTAGATCCGTTCCTGGTATTTACATTTAGTGCAGTGCGTCCTGCTCACAGTGTTCAGCTACATCCGTTCCTGCTATTTACATTCAGTGCAGTGCGTCCTGCTCACAGTGTTCAGCTAGATCCGTTCCTGCTATTTACATTCAGTGCAGTGCGTCCTGCTCACAGTGTTCAGCTAGATCCGTTCCTGCTATTTACATTCAGTGCAGTGCGTCCTGCTCACAGTGTTCAGCTAGATCCGTTCCTGGTATTTACATTTAGTGCAGTGCGTCCTGCTCACAGTGTTCAGCTACATCCGTTCCTGCTATTTACATTCAGTGCAGTGCGTCCTGCTCACAGTGTTCAGCTAGATCCGTTCCTGCTATTTACATTCAGTGCAGTGCGTCCTGCTCACAGTGTTCAGCTAGATCCGTTCCTGCTATTTACATTCAGTGCAGTGCGTCCTGCTCACAGTGTTCAGCTAGATCCGTTCCTGGTATTTACATTTAGTGCAGTGCGTCCTGCTCACAGTGTTCAGCTAGATCCGTTCCTGCTATTTACATTCAGTGCAGTGCGTCCTGCTCACAGTGTTCAGCTAGATCCGTTCCTGCTATATACATTTAGTGCAGTACGTCCTGCTCACAGTGTTCAGCTAGATCCGTTCCTGTTATCTTCCTACTGACAGGCAGGCTTGTCTGGTTACAGTATATAAAGCTACCTGAAGAAAATTACAGGTGTTCTTTTTGATCCTATTAGTACCACGGTCAGGCAGCTAGACTATTTACATTTAGTACAGTGTGTCCTGCTCACAGTGTTCAGCTAGATCCGTTCCTGTTATCTTCCTACTGACAGGCAGGCTTGTCTGGTTACAGTATATAAAGCTACCTTAAGAAAATTACAGGTGTTCTTTTTGATCCTATTAGTACCACGGTCAGGCAGCTAGACTATTTACATTTAGTACAGTGCGTCCTGCTCACAGTGTTCAGCTAGATCCGTTCTTGCTATTTACATTCAGTGCAGTGCGTCCTGCTCACAGTGTTCAGCTAGATCCGTTCCTGGTATTTACATTTAGTGCAGTGCGTCCTGCTCACAGTGTTCAGCTAGATCCGTTCCTGCTATTTACATTCAGTGCAGTGCGTCCTGCTCACAGTGTTCAGCTAGATCCGTTCCTGCTATATACATTTAGTGCAGTACGTCCTGCTCACAGTGTTCAGCTAGATCCGTTCCTGTTATCTTCCTACTGACAGGCAGGCTTGTCTGGTTACAGTATATAAAGCTACCTTAAGAAAATTACAGGTGTTCTTTTTGATCCTATTAGTACCACGGTCAGGCAGCTAGACTATTTACATTTAGTACAGTGCGTCCTGCTCACAGTGTTCAGCTAGATCCGTTCCTGTTATCTTCCTACTGACAGGCAGGCTTGTCTGGTTACAGTATATAAAGCTACCTGAAGAAAATTACAGGTGTTCTATCCCAGCTTAGTGCAGCTACAGGCCATTAGTATGTCTGGAAGGCCAAGAAGGAGAGGCAGACAGTCACAAGCCAATAAGAGAGGGCAAGCAGGCTCTGTGTCTAGTGCTGGTCGTGGAGACGGTGCATCCTCATCAGCACGTGGCCATGGGACACGCTTGGCCTTTTTTTCGGCAGCTGGCCGTGTTGAGCCGCAACATGCGGAAGACTTGGTCGAGTGGATGACCAAGCCGTCCTCATCCTCCTCATCCTCTCTCACCCATGCCCAGGGTGCTTTGTCTGGCAAAGCAGCGGCCTCTTCCCTCAGCTCAATGTCATCAGTGACTCCTTCCCTAGCTCCACCATGTCCTCATGAGGATTCCCTCGAACTGTTTGACCACAGTGTTGGGTACATGCTCCAGGAGGATGCCCAGCGTTTGGAAGGCTCTGATGATGATACTGAGCTCAATGAAGGCAGTAACATGAGCACGGACAGAGGGGGTGCCCAAGAAGGACAGCAATCTGGCAGTCATGCTCCCCCTGCTGCAGCATACTGCCAGGTTTGCTCCAGTGATGAGGAGGGAGGGGATGATGAGGTCACTGACTCAACGTGGGTGCCTGATAGGAGAGAGGAGGAGGAGGAGGAGGAGGAGGAGGTGGCACATCACCAACTAGGCAGGATGCCCTCCAGGGGCCAGCCTAAGGGCAGCACATTGACTGCATCACACCCCAAAGCTCCACATGTGCAGGGCGCTGCAGTCTCTGCGCGTTATTCAAAAAGTTCTTTGGTGTGGGCCTTTTTTGAGACGAGTGCATCAGATCGCACCGCTGCTATTTGCAACATATGTCTCAAGCGTATCTCGCGTGGCCAAAACATCTCCCGCTTGGGTACCACATGCTTGACCAGACATATGTTGACCTGCCATGCAGTTCGTTGGCAAGCGTATCTAAAAGACCCACACCAAAGAACAAAGAGGATCTCTCCTTGCTCCTCATCAGCTGAGATTTCCAACCCCACTAGACCTTCAGTCCTCTCTGAGACCTGCAGTGAGAGGAATGAAGGTGTAGAATTAGGTGTGTCACAGCCAAGTACTTGTGGGCAATCTGCTTTTGGTACACCGACGTCAGATTGTACCAGGCAAATTTCCCTGCCCCAGCTGCTGCACCGCCGAAAGAAGTTTGCTCCCAGCCATCCACATGCCCAGCGGTTGAATGCTAGCTTGGCAAAATTGCTAGCACTTCAACTGCTGCCTTTTCAGTTGGTAGACTCTGCCCCCTTCCGTGAGTTTGTGGAATGTGCGGTTCCTCAGTGGCAGGTACCCAAACGCCACTTTTTCTCACGGAAGGCGATTCCGGCTCTCTACCGGCATGTGGAAGGCAATGTCCATGCCTCGCTGGACAGGGCGGTCAGCGGTAAGGTGCATATTACCGCTGACTCATGGTCCAGCAGGCATGGACAGGGACGTTACTTAAGTTTCACGGCGCATTGGGTGACTCTGCTGGCAGCTGGGAAGGATGCAGGACAAGGTGCAGTAGTGTTGGAGGTTGTTCCGCCACCACGCCTCCAAAATGCTGATTGTGACACACCTCTCTCCTCCACCCCCTCCTCTTCTTCTTCCTCCATGGCCTCTTCCTCGGAACCAGCGGTGCTCCGTAGGCGTTCAAGGGGCTACGCAAGTACGCAGGCCAAAAGATGCCATGCGGTGCTTGAGCTGGTGTGCTTGGGGGACAGGAGCCACACTGGGGCAGAGGTTCTGTCAGCTCTGCAGGGGCAGGTTCAGAGGTGGTTGACGCCACGCCAACTTAAGGCAGGAATGGTGGTTTGCGACAATGGCACCAACCTCCTCTCTGCCCTCCGACAGGGACAACTGACCCATGTGCCCTGTTTGGCTCACGTCCTTAACTTGGTGGTGCAGCGGTTCTTGGGCAGGTACCCGGGCTTACAGGATGTCCTGAGGCAGGCCAGGAAAGTCTCTGTGCATTTCCGCCGGTCATATAATGCCAGTGCTCGGCTGACGGACCTCCAAAAGGAGTTTAACCTGCCCAAGAACCGCCTAATCTGTGACATGCCCACCAGGTGGAACTCGACGTTGGCCATGCTGCAGCGGCTGCACACGCAGCAGAGGGCCATCAATGAGTACCTGTGCGACTATGGCACCAGGACAGGGTCAGGGGACCTTGGTTTTTTTTCCCCACGCCAGTGGGCCATGATCAGGGATGCATGCACTGTCCTGTCACCATTCGAGGAGGCCACGAGGATGGTGAGCACTGACAGTGCATGCATCAGTGACACTGTCCCCCTTGTCCACCTGTTGGAGCACACGCTGCGTGGAATAATGGACAGGGCACTTGAGGCAGAACAGAGGCAGGAAGAGGAGGACTTCCTTAGCTCTCAAGGCCCCCTTTATCCAGACAGTGTTCCTGCGTGCCCGCCGATCACACAGGAAGAGGACGAGGAGGAGGAGGAGGAGGAGGAGGAAGATTGTGTCAGTATGGAGGTGGAGCCTGGCACTCAGCATCAGCAGTCTTTAAGGGATCAGTCCCAAGGAACACATGGACTTGTACGTGGCTGGGAGGAGGTGGCTGCGGACGTTGTTGTCCTTAGTGACCCAGAGGACTCCGGACCGAATGCCTCAGCAAACCTACGCTGCATGGCCTCCCTGATCCTGCAAAGCCTGCGTAAGGATCCTCGTATTCGTGGTATCAAGGAGAAGGACCAATACTGGCTGGCAACCCTCCTTGATCCACGTTACAAGGGTAAGGTTGCGGACCTTATCTTGCCATCGCAGAGGGAGCAGAGGATGAAACATCTTCGGGAGGCCTTGCAGAAAGGTCTGTGCAACGCGTTCCCAGAGACTGGGAGGTTACAAACTCCTGTTTCTGGACAACGTGTTGCTGAGGCTTCGGTCAGTCAAAGAAGGAGCGGTGGAGAAGGTGGCCGTCTGACCGATGCGTTCAGACAATTTTTTGGTCCGCAGCCCCAAGGTATGATCGGTTCCAGCAACCATCGCCAGCGTCTGTTTTACATGGTGCAGGAATACCTAGGGGCAAGATCAGACTTGGACACCTTTCCCACCGAAAATCCTCTGGGTTACTGGGTCTTGAGGATGGATCACTGGCCAGAGCTTGCACAGTATGCAATTGAGCTACTGGCCTGTCCTGCATCCAGCGTTCTTTCGGAACGCACATTCAGTGCTGCTGGAGGCGTGGTAACCGATCACAGGGTGCGTCTGTCCACCGACTCGGTCGATCGGCTGACCTTCATAAAAATGAATCAGTCTTGGATCACCACCAGCTACCAAGCACCTGATGCAGATGTAACCGAATAATTTTTTTTGAAATCTCAGATCCCTTCAAAGACTGCCTATGCTGATGCTGAGTGACTATCCCTGAGTAATTATCCTCTTCCTCCTCAATCATCACGCTGATAGCTTGTAAGAACATTTTTGGTTCTGGGCGCCACCACCAGTGCCTAAGGCACAATTTTTCAGCCCCTGTTTAACAGGGGCGTGTAATTACAATTTTTGATGCAATACTTTGCAGCAGGGCTTGTTCCTGCGTTTCAACTAGAGTGTCTGTGAGGGGTTGCAGTGTTGTGGCACCAGCACCAGTGCCTAAGACCCAATTTTTCTGCCCCTGTCTAACAGGGGCGTGTAATTACAATTTTTGATGCAATACTTTGCAGCAGGGCTCGTTCCTGCGTTCCAACTAGAGTGTCTGTGAGGGGTTGCAGTGTTGTGGCACCAGCACCAGTGCCTAAGGCCTAATTTTTCAGCTCCTGTTCAACAGGGGCATGTAATTACAATTCTTGATCTAATATTTCACAGCAGGGCCCTGTGAGGGCTTACAGTGTTTTGGCCACAGCAACACCTAAGGCCCAAATTTCTGCTGAGTATATAGGGCAGGACCCTACTTTCAAACATCTAACTTACAAACGACTCCTACTTGCAAACGGAAGGAGACAACAGGAAGTGAGATGAAATCTACCCCTAAGGAAGGGAAATTCTCTCCTGTAAGAGTTAATATGGGAAAACAATTTCTCCTTTCCACTGATGCTTTCCAATCCTTGTTCCACAAAAAAACCCAAATTTTCAAAAAACATTTTTCATTGGGACAAAAAAGTGAGGTGAAATCTTCTGAAGAGGAGGAAAGACGCAAAACAAATGTCACAGGGGTGATAACCCTTCCCTATGTTTTCCAAAAAGCTTAGAAAAGATTTTTTGGCTGGAGCTAAACACATTAAAAATGTTCAAAATTACAAACAGATTCTACTTAACAACAAACCTACAGTCCCTGTCTTGTTTGCACCGCCTGAATACTGCTGTTCAGAGTATATAGGGACCTTTCCTTATTTTAATTTGGGTGCGGGGTTCCCCTTAATATCCATACAAGACCCAAAGGGCCTGGTAATGGACTGGGGGGTACCCATGCCGTTTGTCTCACTGATTTTCATCCATATTGCCATGACCCGACATGACATTAAACCCGCAAGCAGTTTTAAATGAGATTTTTTCCTTTAAAAATGACATTTGGTGCAGGGACTGTTCTAAACATGGGAAACACGCGTCACTTTACAGGCATACTATAGACACCCCCCAGGTACGATATTTAAAGGAATATTTCACTTTTTTTTTTTTACTTTAAGCATCATTAAAATCACTGCTCCCGAAAAAACGGCCGTTTTTAAAAGTTTTTTTTGCATTGATACATGTCCCCTGGGGTAGGACCCGGGTCCCCAAACCCTTTTTAGGACAATACCATGCAAATTAGCCTTTAAAATGAGCACTTTTGATTTCGAACGTTCGAGTCCCATAGACGTCAATGGGGTTCTAACGTTCGTGCGAACTTGCGGTCCGTTCGCGGGTTCTGGTGCGAACCGAACCGGGGGGTGTTCGGCTCATCCCTACATAGGAATGATGGTGCCTGGATAAAGTGGGCCTTAAGAGGAAAGGAAGTCCTCTTCTTCCTCCCGCTGCTCTGCCTCCAGTGCCCTGTCCATAATGCCACGCAGAGCCTGCTCCAGCAGGAACACAACAGGGATTGTGTCACTGATGCATGCACTGTCACTGCTCACCATCCTTGTGGCCTCCTCAAATGGTGACAATACAGTGCATGCATCCTTAATGATCAGCCATTGGTGTGGGGAAAGAAAGCCTGTCATCGTGCTGTACTGCCACAAATACCCGTTGACGGCCCTCTGCTGCATGTATAGCCGCTGCAGCATTCCCAAAGTTGAGTTCCACTTGCTGGACATGTCACAATTCAGGCGGTTTATGAGCAGGTGGAATTCCTGCTGAATTTCAGCCAACTGAACACTGGCTGTGTATGACTGCCTGAAATGGCTACAGACTCTTCTGGCCTGTTTTAGTACATCTTGCAACCCTGGGTACGTACTTAGGAAACGCTGCACCACCAAATTGAGGACAAGTGTCAGGCATGGGAATAGCCCTTTGAATGCTTAGAGCTCACAGGTCTGGCATCATCACCACCAGCTGTATGGAGACATGGCGGCACAACAAGCTGCAGCACCGAGCCCTGTCCTGCATCCTTTCGAGTTGCAAACAGCATTACCCAGTGTGCTGTGTACGAAATATATCGTCCCTGCCCATGTTTGCTGAACCATGTGTCAGCAGTAAGGTGGATTTTACGGCTGACTGCATTGCCCAACGATGCCAGAACATTCCCTTCCATGTGATGGTAGAGAGATGGAACGGCCTTACGTGAAAAGTAGTAGCGACTGGGAACCTGCCATTGTGGTACAGCACATTGTGCAAATTCACGGAAGGGGGGCAGAATCCACCAGGCTGGAGGGGAGAAGGTGGGGAGCCAACAGCTTTGACAAGCTTGCATTTAGATGCTGGGCATGTGGGTGGCAGGGACTGTAATTTTTTTCCACTGCAGCAGATGGGGCAGAGAAATTTGCCAGCTACAGTCTACCGCTGGTGGTGTGCTGCTGGCAGATGTGCTGCTAGGACCTGGAACACCCTGTGCTATACCATCATCCCTGTCAGTGAAGGCTGCAGAAAGGTAATGACTCGGTATCGCAGGGGCAGATTGCAGTGGGTAAGGAGGAGGGATAGATTTTTGCCCCTTTTGTGTGGCTTTTCGGTGCTCTTGTCAACGGGCTGAGTTGTTGGACGTTAAATGCCTTGTTAGGCATGTGGTACCCAAATGGTTGGTGTTTTTGCCACGTTTGATGTGCTTGAGAGTGAGACACAGTTTGCAGATAGCAACAGTGCGATCTGCTGTAGATGTGCTGAAAAAGGTCCAGACAGCTGAGCTTTGGGGAGTGGGCCGGGAGATAACTGCTGCAGAATGTGATGGAATAGGGTGGCTGCTCTCTACTCTTTCTTGATGTCGGCCTCCTTGGGGTTGTGCCGCCTCACCTTCAGTTTCCTCCTCTGCTCTATCTGGCACCCAAGTTGCATCAGTGAGCTCATCATCATCATCTCCATCTCCTCCATCTTCATCATTCATTACCACTGGAGACAACTTGGCAATACTCTGCGGCTGGGGAATATGAATGTCAATTTGTCTACCAATGTTCCTCCCTCTGTCTAGGCTCATGTTCCTGTCATCCTCAACCTCAGAACCAACATCTGAATCCAGTAATGGCTGGGCATCATCAAGGTGCAAGTGGCTGATGCTGTGGTCAAATAACTCAGCTGACTCCTCAATGGCTGTTGTTTTGGCTATGGCAGGAATAGATGTGGACAAGGAGGCAGGTTTATCCACTCTGGCAACTGTAGGGGACTGCACACTTGTCTCTACATGCATGACAGAGGATGAGGAGGATAAGGAAGGTTTAGTAAGCCAGTCCACCACCTCTTCTGCATGCTGTGGCTGGATAGCACGGGCAAACTCACTAAACAGAGGAAATGATGCCCTGCCTGAAGACTGACCACCACGTCCACCTTTGCCTATGGATACATTTGTTGCTGGCCCCCTTACAGTGCCAAAGGAATGTCTGCCTCTCCTTGGTGTCCTCTCATACATTATTGGGAGGGAGGGGGCGGTGCTTATAAGCAAATGTAAAGAAGAAGTTGAAATCTGTACGTAGATGCACTTTAATCAATGTAAAGAGGTGTTTGGTGCACTTTAATCTGAGTACTCACACTACACAGACACACTCCACGGATACACTATAATATATTGCAATATAATGCACCAAATGTACAGTGACACTAAGAACTATAGGGTGTTAAACTGGCAGTAATGCACATAAAACTATATGGTGTTAAACTGGCAGTAATGCACGCAAAACTATATGGCATTAAACTGGTCGTAACACACACAAAACTATATGGCGTTAAACTGGCAGTAACGCATGCAAAACTATATGGCGTTAAACTGGCAGTATCGCACACAGAACTATATGGCGTTAAACTGGCAGTAACGCACGCAAAACAATATGGCGTTAAACTCGCAATAACGCACGCAAAAGGATATGGCGTTAAACTGGAAGTAACGCACACAAAACTATATGGCATTAAACTGGCAGAAACGCACGCAAAATGATATGTCGTTAAACTGGCAGTAACGCACGCAAAACTATATGGCGTTAAACTGGCAGTAATGCACACACAACTATATGGCGTTAAACTGGCAGTAACACACGATATGGCGTTAAACTGGCAGTAATGCACACAGAACTATATGGCGTTAACCTGGCAGTAACGCATACAAAACTATATGGCGTTAAACTGGCAGTAACGCGCACAGAACTATATGGCGTTAAACTGGCAGTAACGCGCACAGAACTATATGGCGTTAAACTGGCAGTAACGCACGCAAAACGATACGGCATTAAACTGGCAGTAACGCACACAAAACAATATGGTGTTAAACTGGCAGTAATGCACAAAATACTATATGGCGTTAAATTGGCAGTAACACACACAGAACTATATGGCATTAAACTGCCAGTAACACACAAAACTATATGGCATTAAACTGCCAGTAATGCACACAGTATTATATGGCGTTCAACTGGCAGTAATGCACAAAACTATAAGGCATTGAACTGGCAGTAACGCACGCAAAACTATATGGCTTTAAACTTCCAGTAACGCACGCAAAACAATATGGCGTTAAACTGCCAGTCACGCACACAAAACAATACAGTGTTTAACTGGCAGTAACGCACGCAAAACGATATGGCGTTAAACTGGCAATAACGCAAACAGAACTATATGGCGTTAAACTGGTAGTAACGCACAAAACTTTATGGCGTTAAACTGGCAGTAACGCACACAGAATTATATGGCATTCAACTGGCAGTAACGCACAAAATTAAATGGCGTTTAACTGGCAGTAACACACAAAACTATATGGCGTTAAACTGGCCGTAAAGCACGCAAAATGATATGGCGTTAAACTGGCAGTAGCGCATACAAACCGCTATGGCGTCAAACTGGCAGTAGCGCAGAAAACTATATGGCCTAAACTGGCAGTAATGCACGCAAAACTATATGGCGTTAAACTGGCAGTAATGCACACAAAACAATATTTCATTAAACTGGCAGTAACTCACACAGAATGATATGGCGTTAAACTGGCAGTAACGCATGCAAAACTATATGGTGTTAAACTGGCAGTAACGCACACAGAACTATATGGTGTTAAACTGGCAGTAACGCACGCAAAACGACATGGCATTAAACTGGCAGTAACGCACACAAAATGATATGGCGTTAAATTGGCAGTAACGCATGCAAAACTATATGGCGTTAAACTGGCAGTAATGCACACAGAACTATATGATGTTAAACTGTCAGTAATACACACAGAACTATATGACGTTAAACTGGCAGGAACGCACAAAACTATATGGCGTTAAACTGGCAGTAACGCACACAGAATTATATGGCGTTCAACTGGCAGTAACGCACAAAACTAAATGGCATTAAACTGGCAGTAACACACAAAACTATATGGCTTTAAAATGGCAGTAACGCACACAAAACTATATAGCGTTAAACTGGCAGTAATGCACACAGAACTATATGACGTTAAACTGGCAGTAACGCACAAAACTATATGGCGTTAAACTGGCAGTAACTCACACATAATTATATGGCGTTCAACTGGCAGTACTGCACAAAACTAAATGGTGTTAAACTGGCAGTAACACACAAAACTATATGGCGTTAAACTGGCACTAACGCACGCAAAACGATATGGCGTTAAACTGGCAGTAACGCACACAGAAGTAAATGGCGTTAAACTGGCAGTAACGCAATCAAATAGACGATGTTCAACCGTCACTACACTGACGCTATCTGAACTAACTGTCCCCACTCTAGCTATACACTAATGTCAAGATTACTGACACGGTCTCACTACACTACACTGAAACTTAATGAGCTGTGCCTACTCCACACTAATGTATGTATGAATGGCACGGTCTCACTACACTAGCCATGATTGGATAATGTCATGGTGACAGTGTCCAATCATGACTCTGACAGTGCTCTGTGTCCTGATTGGCTGAAGCTTTCACTGCTTCAGCCAATCAGGGCTTGCAATGCACTGTTCAGCGCCGCAATGCATTGTGGTCGGTTCAGTGGCCGAACAAACAGTCAAACGACCCGTTTGTTCGGCTGTTCGCCAAACAACCGAACAAAGAAAATTCGGCCCGAACTTATGCTCGGGCCAAACCGTTCGCCCATCCCTAGTAGAGACATGCCCAAAAAGACTTGCAGCTGTAATTGCAGTGAAAGATGGTTCTACAAAATATTGACTCAGGGGTGTTGAATAAAAATGCACGCCACACTTTTCACAGACTTATTCATAAAAAATTTAGTGAACCATTTATCATTTTCCTTCCCTTTCACAATTCTGTGCCACTTTGTGTTGGTCTATCACATAAAATCCCAATAAAATACATTTGCTTTTTTGATTGTAACATGAACATATGTGCAACATTTCAAGGGGTACGAATACTTTTTCAAGGCACTGTGCATTGTGGGACCCTTTTATTTTAATAATGAAACGTTATCACTGTGAATGTGTGTGTTTGTTCAGTGTAATTTTTTTCCATAAATGAGTAACAACGGGTACTATGTGCCCTTTCTCAACAAACTAGGGGGGATGAATTTTAGATATTTAAAGGCCCCCTTACCTGCAGGATATTTAGGGGCCCGCTTATCTTAAAGAGGGCTTCAAAATTCCATTACGTCCCCCCTGTTGCAATAGAGCACTTGAACCCTTCAACTTTTGTAGAAGGTGCCTTTTAAGGGGGCTTTAAGGCATGTGGCCTGGAATGGTTTAGATAGGAGGGGGTTGTGCTTGCTGCCATCTATTTACCTTGATAGCCAGGTTGCATGCCTGGATAAGGGTTTAGTATAGATGGGTTTTTTTTGCATTGGGTACCTCTCCAAATTCATATCAGACCCCTTTCAAGGATAAGATTATTGTTTTTTTTGTTTTGCTTGTTTGGAGGTTTTTTTTGTGCGGGATAATCTAGGATAAAGGTCTGGTATGGATTTTAGGAGGACCCCACGCCATGTTTTCCAAACAGCTGGAAAATGTCATTTAGCTGCTTTAGCTTTTCTTTCTAAATGTCACATTTACAGAAGTACATCATACGGGTGTGCTGCTTCTCCTGCATATGTAAGGCTTCCCTCAACCATGTTATATAAAGTAATTGTGTATTTTGTGTTGTACTTTAAAAAATATGTAAACCCAACATTTCATATTCCTGATATGTGCCTGTTAAAATATATATATTATGTTCTGTTTGTATAGCTTATAGCTTCCTCTGTGTGAAATCCCTGGTGTTCCTGCAAGTCCCTATGCTTTCCTATTAAAAACTGACCACACTAGGCATCAGAGCACAGTGTGGTCAGTTTTATTTTTAGCTGTGCTGAAAACTCAGCCTGCTTTCCTCTAATGATCAGTCTCATGCTGACACACAAACACGCCCCCCCCTCCCCCCCCCCACACACACAGTCATTCACTGGGAAAACCATTGTGCTGCTGTTCCTCCTCCCCCCGGGTCCTTATGCAGCTGAGAACAAAGGGTATGTGATGAAAAAGGGGAAAAACTGTATTTCTATATATATACAAATGTTTTGTCTTTCATATCTATTTTAAACAGAATGGATTGTTTTACGAAGTTAGGGTTTACATATACTCTAAGTCTCATTAACAGACTCATTCTGTGCTGAACATTTATTTATTTTGTATACATGCTCTCCATGGCAGTGCACAATGACCTATGCCTTTTTAACAAAAGCTTGCAAACTGACTTTGAAAAAAGCCAGAAAAAATTTGAAGATTTGTATTTCATACATTGCAATGGGGTGTGGGCGATATGTTTGGGGTTTACAGATGTTTTATTTATCAAGCGTCCAGAGAACCCAACATTGCTCAGTTCGCTCATCCCTAACCATCATTATCTACTGTATAACCAAAAACATTAGATAAGCCTGTCAAATGTACATAGCTTACACCATTATTATTATTATCATGCACTAAAATTCAGTTTGAAAACAGGAAGTGAACACATTGTATAAATGATTTAAGTGCATCTATTGAGTCAACGAGCTAGATAAGTGCAGCATGTTTTGAAGGAAATCTGTGCTGTAATAGGAAGCCATTCTCTAAAGATGGACTCAAGTGGGCTCAGGAGGAACATGAAAAGGCACTTCTTCACTCAGAGAATAACAGAGCTATGGAACAGCATCCAAGTCCTTACTTTCCATATTTATCCTTAAATAGACTAGTTTAGTGCTAAATAGATAATGCTAAATACATGCTTTTAATCTGATAATAATGACTGCAGCTTCATACACACCGTATAAAAATTTGCATATAATTTAAAATTAAATAAGAGTATAAGTGATGATAAAACATTTTTTACAGGTGATTCCAGGCCATAACTAATCAGTGAACTGACAATGATATCATGTACATCAGGGGTCTCCAAACTATGGCTGAGAGGCCAAACTTGGTCTACTACAGTTAGGGTCAGCGGTCAGAACATCCTCTGTCCCGACCTGTTCTGCCTCCTGGCCCCCACTCTGCTGCTACAGCTGCACTGCAAGTATGTAAGGTAAGCTCGGACTCTCATAGAGATATTGATGTAATGTGGGACTCTGGTGGGGACCCTGATGTAAGGCAGTGGGAGCTCATCCATAGGGTCTTCTGGGGCAGTGCCCCACCAGTTTTGTTGCAGAAAAATAATAAGTAAACAAATAAAAATAAACTAATTATTTTTTTCTGTTGAGTTTCTCTCTAGCTGTGCTGCTGTTGCTACTTACTAGGTAGATTAGAAAAAAAAGTCGAATCTGCCTAGCAACAGGACGTCCGTCCGAAAAATCATTAACAAGTTGTATTTATAACACTGTAAAATGAGTTCTCCACCCTTACTGACTGCTTGCCAGTTTCCTATTAGGAGCCTGTTAGGGCAGACTGAAATACCGACCCAGGCCAGCCTAGTACAGCTGTGCTCATAAGTTTACATACCCTGGCAGAATTTATGATTTATTGGCCATTTTTCAGAGAATATGAATGATAACACAAAAACTTTTCTTTCACTCATGGTTAGAGTTTGGCTGAAGCCATTTATTATCAATCGTAATGGCAACAGAAACTACCCAAATTACCCTGATCAAAAGTTTACATACCCCAGTTCCTATTACCGTGTATTGCCCCCTTTAACATCAATGACAGCTCAAAGTATTTTGTGGTATTTGTGGATGAGGCTCTTTATCTTCTCAGATGGTAAAGCTGCCCATTCCTCTTGACAAAAAGCCTCCAGTTCCTGTAAATTCTTGGGCTGTCTTGCATGAACTGAACGTTTAAGATCTCCCCAGAGTGGCTCAATGATATTGAGGTCAGGAGACTGAGATGGCCACTCCAGAACCTTCACTTTATTCTGCTGTAGCCAATGACAGGTTGACTTGGCCTTGTGTTTTGGATCATTGTCATGTTGGAATGTCCAAGTATGTCCCATGCACAGCTTCCTGGCTGATGAATGCAAATGTTCCTCCAGTATTTTTTGATAACATACTGCATTCATCTTGCCAACAATTTTGACCAAATTTCCTGTGCCTTTGTACCTTTCATCATAGACCTTGTTGACTCCTCCCCAAATGTAGTGTTTATGGTCCTGGCCAAAAAAGCTCAATTTTGGTCTCATCACTCCAAATGACTTTGTGCCAGAAGGTTTGAGGCTTGTCTCTGTGCTGTTTGGCATATTGTAAGCGGGATACTTTGTGGCATTTGCGTAGTAATGGCTTTCTTCTGGCGACTTGACCATGCAGCCCATCTTTCTTCAAGTGCCTCCTTATTGTGTATCTTGAAACAGCCACACCACATGCTTTCAGAGAGTTCTGCATTTCACCTGAAGTTATTTGTGGGTTTTTCTTTGCACCCTGAACAATTTTCCTGGCAGTTGTGGCTGAAATTTTAGTTGGTCTACCTGGCCGTGGTTTGGTTTCAACAGAACCCCTCATTTTCCACTTCTTTTTTTAACAGAAAAGTTTATTAAACAAATCAGCATTACAATATAATCAGCATTTGACAATCAAGTATTACTTTGCTACATAGTCATTAGGGATGAGCCGAACACCCCCCTGTTCGGTTCGCACCAGAACATGCGAACAGGAAAAAAGTTCACTCAAACACGCGAACACCGTTAAAGTCTATGGGACACGAACATGAATAATCAAACGTGCTAATTTTAAAGGCTTATATGCAAGTTATTGTCATAAAAAGTGTTTGGGGACCTGGGTCCTGCCCCAGGGGACATGGATCAATGCAAAAAAAAGTTTTAAAAACTGCCGTTTTTTCAGGAGCAGTGATTTTAATAATGCTTAAAGTCAAACAATAAAAGTGTAATATCCCTTTAAATTTCATACCTGGGGGGTGTCTATAGTATGCCTGTAAAGGGGCGCATGTTTCCTGTGTTTAGAACAGTCTGACAGCAAAATGACATTTCGAAGGAAAAAAAAACATTTAAAACTACCCACGGCTATTGCATTGCCGACAATACACATAGAAGTTCATTGATAAAAACGGCATGGGAATTCCCCACGGAGAAACCCGGAACCAAAATTAAAAAAAAAAAAATGACGTGGGAGTCCCCCTAAATTCCATACCAGGCCCTTTAGGTCTGGTATGGATATTAAGGGGAACCCCGGCCAAAATTTTTTAAAAAAATGACGTGGGGTTCCCCCTAAATTTCATACCAGACCCTTCAGGTCTGGTATGGATTTTAAGGGGAACCCCGCGCCAAAAAAAAAAAAAAAAACGGCGTGGGGTCCCCCCAAAAATCCATACCAGACCCTTATCCGAGCACGCAACCTGGCAGGCCGCAGGAAAAGAGGGGGGGACGAGAGTGCTCCCCCCCTCCTGAACCGTACCAGGCCACATGCCCTCAACATTGGGAGGGTGCTTTGGGGTAGCCAAAAAAATTTAAAAAAATTTAAAAAATTTTGGCCGGGGTTCCCCTTAATATCCATACCAGACCTGAAGGGCCTTTTATGGAATTTAGGGGGTCTCCCACATCATTTTTTTTTTTAAATTTTGGTTTGGGGTTGCCCTGTGGGGAATTCCCATGCCGTTTTTATCAATGAACTTCTATGTGTATTGTCAATGCAATAGCCGCGGGTAGTTTTAAATGGGTTTTTTTCCTTCGAAAAGTCATTTTGCTGTCAGACTGTTCTAAACACAGGAAACATGCGCCCCTTTACAGGCATACTATAGACACCCCCCAGGTACGAAATTTAAAGGGATATTACACTTTTATTGTTTGACTTTAAGCATTATTAAAATCACTGCTCCTGAAAAAACGGCCGTTTTTAAAACTTTTTTTTGCATTGATCCATGTCCTCTGAGGCAGGACCCAGGTCCCCAAACACTTTTTATGACAATAACTTGCATATAAGCCTTTAAAATTAGCACTTTTGATTTCTCCCATAGACTTTTAAAGGGTGTTCCGTGGCATTCGAATTTGCCGCGAACACCCCAAATTGTTCGCTGTTCGGCGAACTTGCGAACAGCCAATGTTCGAGTCGAACATGAGTTCGACTCGAACTCGAAGCTCATCCCTAATAGTCATTTAGTATGTTCATACCAGAAATTGGCACCCTAAAGGTCAGTACAGCCATTTCTTAACATTCCTTTACCAGTAAAAACCCGATGATGTTATTTGCAGTTTCTACCTATCGCTCTATATGGCAAAAAAACTTTCCCCCCTTAAGTGGATGAGAACCCCTCACACAGAAAAAGTGTATTCCTCACCAGTGATCTCTTCAGTGAAATAGTCCGGTGTTGTCCAGCACGGGGGAGGGGGGGGCAGAAACACCCCCATCCAGACAGGGGGAGAATCCCTCACTTGGTCTCCCTCCTCTCCATCCCCTAGCCCCGCGCGTCCACCCATGGCGACCACACCTTATCAAATTTAGCCGGGCATTGTCTGCTCTCGTATGTGAGTTTATAGAGGGGAAGTACTGAGTCTATAGCCTTTTTCCATGATGTGAGGGTGGGGGGTTCGGCTGATTTCCAATGCAACAATCTCTCTCTCCTAGTATAAAAGAGGGAGAACATTATGCAGAGTTTCGTATATCTGTCCCCCTCAACCTCATCCAGGTAACTTAATAGAAGCACCATGGGCTCCGGTGGCACCCTAGATCCCCCCATTTTGCTAAGTTTCTCCGCCACTCCCTCCCAGTATGTTTGGAGCCTGGGGCAGGCACAAACCATATGCCAGAAGGTCCCCTCCTCAGTCCTGCATCTGGGGTTGAAGGAATCTGTCTTTGGCAGCTATCATAGAGGGGATGAAGGTGGACAAACAGTCCTCCCATTCATCTTCCCCTAGAGCTGGTATGTCCTCCTTCCATTTATCCATTGTGCGGGTGGGTTCAACGTCATGGGCTACCGTGAGATAAAGATATAGCGTGGAGAGGGGTTTCCCCATCTCACTTAAAGTCAGTAGTCGCTCAAGTGAGTCCGGCTCCAGAGTTAATGTGTCTGAGAACTGAGCCCTCAATGCATGTCTCAGCTGCCAGTATCGAAACTCAAAGGAGCCGGGTATGGAGTATTGTCTCTTCATTTCATTAAAAGACATAATTTCCCCATTTACCATGACATGTTTGAGGGCAGTGATCCCCCTTTTAGCCCAGTGTGCTGGATCTGGTATATCACAGAGATGAGGTAGTGTAGGATTTCCCCACAGTGGAGTGTGTGGGGAGATGCAGTTGGGTTTAGCAAAAATAGCCCTGGCCTCCCTCCATGCTCTAATAGTTGTCTTCATGGACCTCGTCAATAGATAAGGAGCTTTCAATCCCCAGTATACTAAGTTGCTCAGTGCTGCGTACGACCCCAAAATTGCCACCTCCAGTCTCACCGCCGGATTCTGCCTGGGCTGGGAGAACCACCAACGTACCATGACCAATACGGCCAGCCCAGTAGTAGATTAAGAAATTGGGGAGAGCTAGGCCTCCACTTGATAGGGGAAGATATAATATATGTTTCAACATCCTAGGCGGCCTCCCAGCCCAGATGAATGAGGCAATCATGCCTTCCAAGCGTCTAAAGAAAGATTTAGGTATGTGGGATTGGGTGTTATGAAAAAAATATAAAAACTTAGGGAGGAACACCATTTTTATTAGATTGACTCTACCCACAGGGGTAAGTGGGAGGGTGCGCCAAGCTGTACATTTGACGGTAAGATGAGTTAGAAGAGGCTGTACAGTCTTGTCTATGAATTCACGTGTGGTGTTGCTGATCTTAATTCCCAGATAGGTAAATTCCTCCACCCACTGAAGAGAGGTTTCCGTGTCCCCCTGCGAAAGCATGGGATGCAGCGCAAACAGAACTGACTTGCTCCAATTTATACGAACGCCAGAGAATCGGCCGAACTCCTCAAATAGGTCCAGTGACCTCCGTAGCGACTGAGAATCATCGGCTAGATAGAGTAGGGCATCGTCAGCATATAGGGACACCTTTTCCTCTATCGCACCTACCTCTATGCCCCTCACTCCTGGATCGGCCCTCAAAACAATGGCCAGGGGTTCCACCACCAGAGCAAACCGTCCGGGCGATAGTGGGCAGCCCTGTCGAGTGCCTCTACCCAGGGGAAAACTTTCAGAGAGCGTGCCATTCGTACGGGTTCTTGCTTTGGGGTTTGCATAGAGCATTTTTAAACAGGTCATAAATTGAGGCCCAAACCCGAATTTTGAAAGGACCTCCCACAGTTACCCCCATTCCACTGAGTCAAAGGCTTTTTCGGCGTCGAGCGATGCCATCACTCCTGCCGATCTCGGCTGAGCCCTGTCCATGTGTGTAAAAGCCTGTTAGCCAGCACTTTAGCTAGGAGTTTCGCATCAACATTAATCAAGGAGATGGGGCGGTATGAGGCGCATAGGGTTGGATCTTTACCTGATTTGGGGATCACAACTATCACTGCCTCGCTCAGGGATTCCGGGAGTTCTCTGAGCTTTAGCTATTTCATCAGAGGTTATGGGAGCATCGAGCTGTTCACAGTATTTTTCTGTCAGGACCAGGGTGTCAATTGGGTCTAGGTATGAGGTCAGTTCGTCAGTGGTGTAGGCTGCCCTAGAGCTGTAGAGGTTCCTGTAAAAGGAGACGAAACAGTCATTTATCTCGTCAGGGGCGGATATCAGGGTCCCACCGGGTCCCTGTATAGAGGACACACTCATCCCCCCCCATCTGTTCCCGTGACAGCAAGGCCAATAGCTTCCCAGATCTTTCCCCCTGTTCAAAAATGCGGTGTGATTGAGCAAGTAGTCGTTTCTGTGTGAGGGTGGTGCGAAGACGAACAGCCTCCCTGGTCAGGGACTGGAGTGTGGCATAATCTCTAGGGTCTTTGGTTCTTATGAATAGTGCCTCCTGCAAGTCCGCCTTCTTTTCAGCACTAATCAAGTCAGCTCTCCTCTCCCTACGAACCTTAGCTATAATTGCCTGATACCTTCCCCTAGTATATGCCTTAAAGGCATCCCACACCGTCAGTGTACCTGCCGTGCCCGGATTAACTTCCCAGTATTTCTGGAGTGCCCCTCTAAAGTGACCATCCACTGCCTCATCCGACACCCAAAACCTAGACAGGCGCCACAGATTATTCTCTGGGGTCGACGTGAGGTTCATGGTCAGGAGAAGCGGCGCATGGTCAGATATGCCCCTGGGGAGTATCTTAATATCCTTCAGCCGTGACAAAGCCAGACCCCCTAGATAAGCCAAATCAATCCTAGAGAAGGATCTGTGTGATGCGGAGTGACAGGTGTATGCCCTGGAGTGGGGATTCCTCCAACGCCAGACATCCATCAGGCCGTAGAGGTCAGCCCACTCTGCCAGTCCTGAATGGGAGTGCCCACCTGTCGACATCCTATCCATGTCCAGATCTGGAACCGTGTTAACCACTTGAGCCCCGGACCATTATGCTGCCTAAGGACCAGAGGTCTTTTTCCAATTTGGCACTGCGTCGCTTTAACTGCTAATTGCGCGGTCATGCAATGCTGTACCCAAACGAAATTTGCGTCCTTTTCTTTCCACAAATAGAGCTTTCTTTTGATGGTATTTGATCACCTCTGTGGTTTTTATTTTTTGCGCTATAAATGGAAAAAGACCTAAAATTTTGAAAAAAAATTATATTTTCTACTTTTTGTTATAAAAAAAATCCAATAAACTCAATTTTAGTCATACATTTAGGCCAAAATGTATTCGGCCACATGTCTTTGGTAGAAAAAATGTCAATAAGCGTATATTTATTGGTTTGCGCAAAAGTTATAGCGTCTACAAACTAGGGTACATTTTCTGGAATTTACACAGCTTTTAGTTTATGACTGCCTATGTCATTTCTTGAGGTGCTAAAATGGCAGGGCAGTACAAAACCCCCCCAAATGACCCCATTTTGGAAAGTAGACACCCCAAGGAAATTGCTGAGAGGCATGTTGAACAAATTGAATATTTTTTTTTTTGTCCCAAGTGATTGAATAATGACAAAAAAAAAAATATTTACAAAAAGTTGTCACTAAATGATATATTGCTGGGGGCGTGTCCTGGCTATGGAGGAGTGAGGCTGTGTTTCACCTCAGCTCCGTCTCACCGCAGCAGAAATCTCAGCTAAAACGGGGAATACCGGTGTCTAAAGGCTCCCCACATGTCACAACGGGCTCAGCAGTCTTCTGAGCCACAAAGGACAGACAGATACCGGCAGGGGCAGCTGGAATCCTACTTTCCCGGGACCCGAGGACAAGGCCGCGCTGCTTCCAAGATGGCGCCGGCCGGGAAAACACAGAAAGCAGCCAAATCGTCCCAGCCAGCTGCAGCTACAAGCCGGACAGTAAAAGAAACGGCTTCCCCAGCCTCACAAGCTCCATCCCCAGGCTCGGTGAGTGAATCTGTCCCCCCAACGTCCCCTGTATCCCTGGATGGCCGCTCTGAAGTGTCAGACTACTTAAGTGAGGAAGACATTAGACGCCATATTATGTCCCTCCCTACCAGAGAAGACCTAGAACGCTTCACATCCAGAGTGGAGAAAGCATTCACTGAAGATATAGCCCAGCTAAAAGCAGATACCACACACTTGGGAAACAGGGTGGAATCTCTGGAAGAGAAACTAGAGGAGGCTCTCCCCACCATTGCTCTACTGCAATCTAAGTGCAAAACGCAGGAACTGCAAATTGAGACATTGCTATGTCAATTGGATGATGTCGAAAACCGCAGTAGGAGGGTTAATATCAGGATCAAGGGTCTGCCAGAGGCCACGACTTCCAGAGACATCATCCCCACACTAACAGACATTTTCAGAGACATCCTGGGATTGCCAGCGTCCGCACCTATAGAAATAGATAGGGCACACAGAGCTTTAAGACCTCCATCTCAAGATGCTGAAAACCCCAGAGATATAATCTGCAAGCTCCACAAATACACTCTTAAAGACAGCATTATGCAGAAAATGCGCAACAGGCCATTTTATGACTTCGACGGAGCACGTTTATTTTTCTACCAAGATATATCCAGGCGCACATTAATGCAACGCAGGGCTCTGCGCCCCCTTCTGACGGCAATCCAGGAAGCAGGACTAACGTATCGCTGGGGCTTCCCTTTTTACCTGCAAGTGACCAAAGATGGCAGACAAGTCACTTTACGCAATAAAGATGACCTACCCCACTTTCTCTCAACTCTTGGTTTGGGACCTATTGATTTTCCAGATTGGAGAGGACCATCTGATGCACCAATGCAACATCTCTCGCAAACTTGGTCGACGGTTACACGCAAAAACAGACGGAGAGACAGGCAACACCCGAACCAAGACTCCTGAGTGGCGCAGAGACCCCTCCAAACCCCTTTTCAAAACCAATACCACCTCAAGCCTTCAACTCAGAAGCACCACCAGATGCCTTTAATATGTGTTCCCCCCACAAGCTACAATGGGATTGAAGAGCTCTACCTAGCCGGACTTTGTCCCTACATCTCTTAGAGTTTATACCCTCCAGAGGCGACCTACTTTTATCTCTCAATCCAGCCTACTGAACATGGCAACTCGTGCTTGTGATGGGTCCCATATTCTGTTATAGAGAAGAAAAAAGAGAAGAAAAGAGGGACACAAGAAACACAATTTTTTCTTTGACTTTTGAATTTTCTTATTCCCTTTGTTATCACCGTTCCCATTTTTTCCCATGTTCATACACATTTATCTGATTCTACTCTGGTCCCACTTAGGAAATAGTAGACTATTAGCTCACTAGCTGAATGCACCCCCTTCCCTATTCCCCAGCCTTTTTTCAGACGCGGTGATAGGAGATGGGGTCCCCTCCCTCTCCTTTGTATACAGGTTCACGTTTCCCCACATAGGCCACCCTCAACAGGGTATGGTCCCTTTTCGGGACACTAGGTCTGGGTCTGGGGCCCTCCCTCTTAGGAGGGGAGACCCCCCACCTAACACACCGAGGTCTTGTTTACAGACTTCGTTACTACTGTATTGTATTGTTGTTGTTAATTTATCAGTTTTTATCTTATATTCCATTAACCATCTGTCTTTCTCACCTCTCCCCGTCTGTCCACCCCCCTCTTTTCTCCCTAGGAGCGTCCCACTGCTTTGGATTCTGTGTCGGGCGAGTCTGTCCACCCAAAGACCTCCCTGCTACCTTCGTAAAAATGTCTACAATTAAGGTAATTTCATATAACATTAGAGGCCTCTGCTCCCCTGGGAAAAGAAACAAACTCTGGTGGGAACTTAAAAAGCTAAAAGCTCAAGTGGTTTTCCTACAGGAAACCCACTTCACCCATCACTCCATACCTAGGCTTCCTACCCACATATTCAATCAATGGTTCCATAGTACCTCCCCCTCCTCTAAATCTAAAGGCAGTACGATCGCAATTCATAGGACCTGCCCCTTCCAACTCTCAGACAGTAAAATAGACCCACTGGGCCGTTACATTTTCCTGAAAGGTAGTATAGCGGGGAAAAAGTTTACTTTTGCCTCAATTTATGCACCAAATACAGACCAAATCACTTTCATAGATAACACCCTTGACATGCTGACAGAATTCAAAGAGGGATTTGTCATTATAGGAGGAGACTTTAATGTTAGCCCCGACCCTTCAATGGACACCTCCAACTCCAGTCAAACACATTCGTATGCATTCTTGAAACACTTTAGGAAATCCCTACATTCACATCTATTACTGGATAGTTGGAGAGTTCTCCACCCTAGGGAAAAAGACTTTAGCTACCATTCTGCTGTACATGATGTGTACACTCGCATAGACCACATTTACGTGGACCGGCCCACACTAGAGCTCGTGCAATCAGCCTCTATTGGAAATATTACTATATCGGATCATGCACCAGTGGGAGTGCTCATCACCCTCCCCACAGGCTCCCGTGGAGCCTGGACATGGCGGTTGAATGACAATCTGCTAGATGACACAGCAGCAGTGGCCAAAGTGTCAGAAACTATCACAAATTACTTCAAAGAAAATGTCACGGACGACCTTAGTGCGGGCATAGTGTGGGAAGGCCATAAAGCTGTGATCAGGGGAGAGTTCATATCCTTAGGAGCAAAACTTAAAAAGATGCTTCAGGCAGATTTTGACAGGGTGTTAGCAGCTCTACAAGAAGCTGAACTCAAACATAAGCAGAATGGGAGCCCCGAGGCACTACAGAGGCGGAATGAATTGCGGGACTTGTTCTTACGCTTGCTTGACCGACAGACCCGTAAGAAAGCCAGACACTTATCGCACAAATATTACGAGCATGGCAATAAGTGTGGCCGTATGCTTGCGAGAGCTATCCGCAAGAAACAGGCTCAAACATACGTACAAAAGCTTCGCTCTCCATCCGGAGACACTCTGATCCAGTCCTCCAAAATTGCCTCGGGGTTCCGAGATTACTATTCGGGCTTATATAACCTAAACTCTGAATACCCTCCAGATATTCAAAAACCCAGGGCCACTGCAATAACAGATTACTTAGCCTCGGCTGGCGTCCCGCCCCTAAGTGCAGAACAATGTAATGACCTCGAACTTCCAATTTCCTCTAGGGAGATTGAATTGGTGGTGAAGTCCCTCCCTACGGGAAAAAGCCCTGGGCCGGATGGATATACTGGGTCATATTATAAAACTTTCATGCCTCTCCTACTACCCTACATGTGCACCTACTTCAATTCCACAGCAGAGGGGTCACCCATCCCTCCAGGAGCCCTTTTGGCGCACATCACTGTGTTGCCGAAAGATGGTAAAGACCCAACGCTCCCCCAAAATTACCGTCCCATATCCCTCCTTAATACTGACATTAAGATTCTGGCAAAAGTTTTAGCAGATAGACTTGGGAGTCTTCTGCCCCACATTATCCATCCGGACCAAACTGGGTTCATTAAAGGAAGGGAGGCAAGAGACAATTCAATAAGAGCAATACAACTTATCCATTGGGCCCGCTCAGACCCTATCCCTAAACCTTACATCATCCTCTCCACAGACGCCGAAAAGGCCTTCGACCGGGTCGATTGGTCATACCTCAAAGCAGTGTTGGAGGCTTTGGGACTGAAAACGCGCATGATGTCGTCTATCTTAGCCCTATATTCTACCCCCTGTGCACAGGTCAAGGTGAACGGAGTGCTCTCCCCCCAGTTCGCAATTCGGAATGGCACGAGACAGGGGTGCCCCCTTTCCCCTCTACTCTTCGCTTTAGTGCTAGAACCGTTGCTAAGTACCGTCAGAGCAAATACTGACATCAGGGGCCTGAAGGTAGGAAGTAATGAACATAAACTGTCCGCATACGCAGACGACGTATTGTTCCACCTCTCAGAACCCCTGATCTCGTTGCCAGTCCTTATGAAAGAATTAAAATTATTTGGATCACTTTCTAATTTCAAAATTAATTTCTCTAAGTCTGAAATTTTGCCGATCAACTTGACCCCCACATTGACTAACAGCTTACAAGCTTCGTTCCCCTTCACCTGGGCCAAATCCTCCTTTCGATACTTAGGTATACAGTTAACGGATAGTCTTGACACACTATATACTGCAAATTTCCCACCGCTACTTAACTCAATTAAAAAAGACCTGTCCGCCTGGACGAAGACCGCGTTTACGTGGATAGGCCGCATTAACATCATAAAAATGAATGTTCTACCCCGAATACTTTTTTTTCTACAAATGATCCCAATTCCTCTGCCCAAAAATTTCTTTTCCCAAATTAATAGCATACTAACAAGATTTGTGTGGGACGCAAAGAAGCCTAGAATAGCCATGCACGTCATGAAACGCTCAAAACTAACAGGGGGGTTAGGGATTCCAGACATTTTAAAATACTATAGAGCCATCGCCCTCCAGAGGATCCTCAACTGGCGATTTCACACCCAGTCCAAATTATGGGTCTCCCTGGAAAAATGGTTAGCCGGCAGGAACCTGGCCTTTGCGCCTTGGCTGCCACGTGAGTACCGCGGATTGTCAGACACTACCTCCCCGCTAACAATCCATGTCCTTTCTATCTGGGACACAGTGAACATAGCTCTAAAACTATCCCCACCAATGTCACCGCTTGCTCCGTTAGGAGGGTTCCTCTGGTTCCCACCAGGCGAACAAATGGCCTTTTTCGGCCCATGGGTGGATGATGGAAACGCCAGTTGCGGAAAATTAATGAAGGATGGCAAATTGATAAGTTATGAAACGCTACGACGTGAACATAGAGGTCCCAAAATAAATTTTTGGAGATATAGGCAGCTCCACCACTTTTTTGAAATCCATGGACGTTCCATACGGGACATCTCCACTCTTACTCCATTTGAACAACTTTTTATTGAGGAAGACCCGATCCCACACCTGATCTCGGAAATGTATCGCTTACTAGGTACAACTGACAACCCTAAAACGACTTACATACAGGCATGGGAAAGGGATTTAGAGTTAGACTTTTCCACGACCCAACTCACGCACCTATACCAACTCACCCACTCGAGCACTATAGAAACCAAAACCCAAGAAACAAACTATAAGATTTTGTCACGCTGGTACAGAGTACCTGCAGATTTGGCTCGTATCTACCCTTCGGTGTCGGATCAGTGTTGGAGGGGATGTGGCCACAGAGGCACGCTCCTACACATTTGGTGGGAGTGTCCCCTGATCAAATCATACTGGGAAGACATTAAGTCCAGTGTAAAAGAAATTTTGGATCTGGATATTCCTCTGTCCCCAGCCTATTTCCTCCTGCATGTCCCTTTGATACCGATTGGTAGATATAAAAAGAGTATACTTCCACACCTACTAAACGCGGCTAGGCGTCTGGTTCCAATATATTGGAAACAGACTAGGGTCCCTACAAAAGAAGATTGGATAAAAAAAGTGAACGATATTAGGGAAGCAGAACATTGGATAGCATCATGTAAAGGAAAGACGGAACGTTTTGAAATTATATGGGGCCCATGGAAAGACTATGTGTTAGATCCAAATCATATGTCTTCAAGCTTGGACATAGCCCTACTAGAATTAGCAGAACCCTCCTTACGATCCCGCTTAGATAACGTAAACAAGTCCCACTGAAAGATATACTTCAACTTTAACAGTCATAAGGATGTGTGGTTGGGGGACTCGCCCGGCACGGACCAAAAGAACCTTCTTAGGCTAAGAGGTATGCTCCATATCCTTTCCCCTCTACCTCTCTCCCCCTCTAAACCCTTTTTCTACCCACTACCCCTTCACTCTTACTTCTTTTCCACTCTTTACTACTATCCATATTTTTGTTTGAAAGACTACTTAACGTTTCTAATACCAGGCGGTTCTAATTTAAGACACATTATGTTTGCTTAAACTCAAGGTGAAGATGATTGGCAATAAGACAACGGCCTCGTCACATGGTGGCGGAGAAATACTTCCTCCGCTTCCTGTCAGGCGGGGCAGAGGGGGATGAGTCCTCCTAGACACAGCGAGAAAGGCGAGGTTGTAGGAGGCTATTGCCCCCCTCAGCCTGGATCGCTGTTGGAGGATGATCCCCCCATGTAACCACTCAAACCCACATACCTCTTCTGGAGGTTTAAGGCCAACATCTGACCGGTCTAAGGTCTCATGATCATCTAGCCTCGGGAACTCATTAGAAGCTCCTGACCACACCGGTACCTTGGGTTCACCTTAACTTTTCAGCTCTAGACCGTACCTGAAATGTTTCATATGAGTTTCATATGTTTTGTGTAACATTTGTATAATGTGTGCAGTCTTTTGTACCAAAATGTTACTAAAATAAAGATTTTTCAAAAAAAAAAAAAAATGATATATTGCTCACACAGGCCATGGGCCTATGTGGAATTGCACCCCAAAATACATTCAGCTGCTTCTCCTGAGTATGGGGATACCACATGTGTGGGACTTTTTGGGAGCCTAGCCGCGTACAGGGCCCCGAAAACCAATCACCGCCTTCAGGATTTCTAAGGGTGTAAATTTTTGATTTCACTCTTCACTGCCTATCACAGTTTCGGAGGCCATGGAATGCCCAGGTGGCACAAAACCCCCCCAAGTGACCCAATTTTGGAAAGTAGACACCCCAAGCTATTTGCTGAGAGGCATATTGAGTCCATGGAATATTTTATATTTTGACACAAGTTGCGGGAATGTGACACATTTTTTTTTTTTTTTTGCACAAAGTTGTCACTAAATGATATATTGCTCACACAGGCCATGGGCATATGTGGAATTGCACCCCAAAATACATTTAGCTGCTTCTCCTGAGTACGGGGATACCACATGTGTGGGACTTTTTGGGAGCCTAGCCGCGTACGGGGCCCCGAAAACCAATCACCGCCTTCAGGATTTCTAAGGGCGTGAATTTTTGATTTCACTCTTCACTGCCTATCACAGTTTCGGAGGCCATGGAATGCCCAGGCGGCACAAAACCCCCCCAAATGACCCCATTTTGGAAAGTAGACACCCCAAGCTATTTGCTGAGAGGCATGGTGAGTATTTTGCAGGTCTCATTTGTTTTTGAAAATGAAGAAAGACAAGAAAAAACATTTTTTTTTTCTTTTTTCAATTTTCAAAACTTTGTGACAAAAAGTGAGGTCTGAAAAATACTCACTATACCTCTCAGCAAATAGCTTTGGGTGTCTACTTTCCAAAATGGGGTCATTTGGGGGGGGTTTGTGCCACCTGGGCATTCCATGGGGGGGTTTGTCGGGTAGGGGTACTCGGGAGGACATAAAGAAAATGCCTCTCATGCAGCCAACTGCATTTGGTTGGGGATGTGAATGGGGGAAGTACGGGCGCTGCAGAAGTGGTGGGTTTCCAATTAGGATTGGCGAATGCAGCAGGAAGGGCACTATGGGCACGACGGGCCTGTGTTTGTCTTTTTGGTGGCAGCGGGACACTACTTGTGCTTGCCACCTCACCAGCTTGAACTGCACTTATGGGACTCGCCACGTCACCAAGTGTTACTGCAGCGCGGGTTTGACTACGACCGGGGTGTACTAGGCCGCTGGTGCTTGCCAGTTCACCAAAACGCTACCAAAAAAACTGTTAGCGATCGATGTTTAGCATACAGCAGCAAAGGAATGTTCCCATTGGCCGGCGGCGATCGCGAGGGGGGGCCACGAATGGATGGCCTCCCCCTCACCTCCGATCGCCGGGGAACAAAACAGGACCGCCTCGGGCACCGGGGGGGTCCGATCGGACCCCCCACCCGCGGGAGGCAAATCACGTGTATGTACGTGATTTTGCCTGCCCGTGCCGCCTTGCCGACGTACATCGGCGTGAGGCGGTCCTTAAGTGGTTAAAGTCTCCCAGATTGTCATTAGCTAGCTCTGCAATCTTAGAGGTGATCTGATTTAGGAGAGCCATCGAAGCTGGTAGGGGCAAATACAGCCCTGCTATAACCCATTTCACAGTATGGATCTGTGCGTGTATTAATACATATCTGCCCTCCCAGTCCAACACCAAGTCTAGCAGCCTAAAGGGAAGGGACTTGTGAATCAAGATGCTGACGCCCCTTGCAAAATTTGAGTGTGTGGAGTGATGCCCTATCCATGGCTTTTTGAGGGCCAATGTTTTACTACCCACTAGGTGTGTTTCCTGGAGGACACAGATATGAGGACTATGGGCCTTAATGAACTGAAAGACCAGAGATCTCTTAAAGTGGAGTTCCACCCACTTTTACAACTCTTCAGCATCCCTCACTCAACTGTGCACTGTAAACAAATTGGATATTTTTTTATTTTTTTTCTCAGCACCTACTGTATATCTGCTATATTCATTTTTCACTTCCTCCTCCCTGGCCGCGGCCCATCGCATCATTTCCTGTTTGCAATGCCTTCTGGGAAGAGGCGGCAACTTCCTCTGAAACTGCCGTTGCTATGGAAACCTGACCTGAAACCTATTACACTGCTTGGGCTGCACTGAGCATGTGCGAGATCTGTAAGGATGAGATCCAGGAAGAAATACAGTCTGGCTTCAGATGCCCACACTTAAGATGGCCACGGCCTGCTGTAAGTTTATAAAATAACAAACTACTGCTATAAACTAACAAAACAGACCTTAGTTTACAGACTAACTTTACTAGAATACATTAAGCTTGTGTATTATAGGGGTATTTTTATTTAAAAAGTATAATTTTCGGCCGGAACACCACTTTAACTGGGGAGTTTAAGCCCCTGGTATTCCAGGACAGTATGTTAAGGGAAGTCATTCTTACAGTTTGGTAGAGGAATTGCAGGATCAGAGGGACACCCTCCCCCGCAGACCTCCAGGGGGATCTGAAGGAGGCAGTAGGAGTAAACATACATTGCTGACTTTTGTAATGCAATTGCAAAGAATACATATAACAATATTTTTTTAACCCAGGGTTTAACCATACCCCATAAAATTATACAAACATACTCCCCAATAAAACAAAAAATAAACCTAATCCCTAATCCCTGAAAGAGAAAGAAGTGGCCCCATTGGGGCAACATTCCCCACCCCCCTCCCCACCCAACCCCCTTGAACGGAGGCAGGTATTCATCCCTAACATTTACAGCTCGCTGGCTGCAAGAGGGGGTCCATGAAAGAGGCGAACTCAACCCCCCCAGGCACTTCCTAGGGGGTCAAGCAGTAGTCGGAGCAGCTCATAGTCGTGAGGCATCCGCTCGCTGAATGTAACAAATTGTAAGGGACTTAGGACACAAAAGGAGAGAAAAATATTGAAATGTGTCCCTTTAATAAATTCGATCCATTAGTGGGCAGTCTTGCATAGTGTGGCCCCTAACATCCCAGGAGGGGGAAAAAACAAGCGTAGAGAAGCGACAAATCGCAACCGTCTCCTGACTATGTCTTTGTCAGGGGCACTTAACTTGTGAATCCGCATTATGGGGGATACCTTCCATAGTCAAAGCAGCGAACATCCTGGGTGTAAACAGGGCACAGCAGGTGCAACATAAGTGTGTGCGTCCCCTCTGCGGGATAAGTATGAACGACTCAGGCCCATACCTAGAAAAGGCCCATCTTGTATAAGGGTGTCGTGCTTACATACAAAATGACCAATCAACGGGCCGGCGGCAGCGATTCCAGCCAGGTGGATGCCTCTCTGGGGGTGTTAAAGAAGCGGGTTGACTCTCCATCCTGGACCCTTAGACGGGCCGGGAAGAGGACGCTATAGCGGATATTGCGCACTCTCAGTGCCGCCTTGACGTGGTCAAAGGATTTCCTGAGCTTTTGTGTCTCCACCGAATAGTCCGGGAAAATCATCAGCTTGGCATTCTGGAAGTGGAGGTCTCCAACAACCCTAGATGCGCGGAGAACTTCGTCCCTGTCTCTGAAGTTGAGGAGACGGAGAATGAAGGTACGCGGGGGAGATCCAGGAGGTCCCGGCTTCGGAGGTATGCGGTGGGCCCTCTCCACCGCATAGTGGGGTGACATGCGAGCGTCAGGGAGGAGGTCACGTAACATACCTTCTACAAAGGACGTGGGGTTGCTACCCTCCGCTCCCTCCGGTAGGCAGACAATGCGAAGATTATTGCGCCGGTTTCTGTTTTCGGCATCCTCCGCTCTGTACTCCAGGGCTTTCACTTTAGTCTGAAGGGTGCGGAGTGCAACCCCGTGTTCCACGACTGTATCTTCAGCATTGCTCACCCTTTGCTCAGTTTCAGCAACTCTGGACCTGAGTTTGTCTAGATCTTGGCGTATCAGGCCCACATCCATCTGCACCGCCTCTATTTTTGCTGTTAAGGTTGATTGGCAAGTCGCAATGGCCGCCATGACGTCCGCCAGCCAGGGTGGGCGGGAATTAGCCGATTCCATGAGGTCTGTCTGTGAGGTTCTGTGGGATTTTCGGGTGATGCGGACCTCAGGTTGGGGATCAGTGGGCGTTATAGTGGGGACCAGTTGTGGCTGAAATGTCAATCTTTTGCTCCCTTTGTTGTATTGGGCGCCCGAACTTCGGCGCCACATTCAGATGCCATGACACTTCGCTGTATGTACTGCGGGCAGCTTGGGGCTACAATGTATAAACCAAGGGGGTGTCCGGTGTCCTGGGGAGATTCTTATATAAGATATGTGCCCCCTGTCAGATCTTCCCCCCTACCAGCAGTCTCTGTGGTGTTAGGGCCCCCCACTCCAGGTG